>BSBK01002744.1:220000-865000 GCA_027943335.1 Chamaecyparis obtusa | reverse complement strand
TCTTGTGTAGAGCTGCTATTTATGGAAAACTTGCTATTTTTAGTAAGTTGGTCATACGATCTTGAAATGTTTTGATTTCACAGTTGGAGGTTCATCTTAGTCATATCAGCCTACCTGTAAAGTTTCATTGCTAGATCAAGTCTGGTTTTGAAGATATTGAAACTTTCAGTTTTGGAAACAGGGTACAGAAACTTTGAACTCAATTTTGAAGGCTTTAGAGGCCCTGGATGAGGTCAAATTTTCAGTTGAATGAAGCTTGCTTAATTTAGGCATTGTAGAGCTCCTCGTGCCCTTTTTGAAATGGGGTTATAATAGTCAATCGGGTCAACGGGTGATGACTTATGGTCTCTGGAAGTTGGGTCATCTGAAATGGTGGAAAATGATTTTCCTTCAAAAATTTCTGTTTGGGTTTCAAAAGTTATTTTGAGTTGACTTTAATGTAATAAAATGAAAAATAAAATAATTCTAAGTTTGGTCAGCCTTGTTGGCTAAAAGAATTATGGAACCTTCCCAGGCGGTGGAAAATTGCCTATATAAGGAAGTCTATAGTGTTGTCTTAGGCAATTCGGATAGTTCTAGGTAGATCTGGGTAATAAATTTGAGGCTTTGTCACACAGAATATTGTAAAGGGAATGCCCATGTGGCTTTGCATATTGTAATTCTAAAATTTGGAATTCCACACTTGTGGAGATAATAAGAAGCCCATTTTCTGTTCTTGCAAATTGTTATTATTTCTTTGTTTCTGTTATGTGTTTGTGGTATTAAGGGGAGCACCCTTCATCAAGTGGTATCAGAGTAGTAGTTCCTGAGTGTGGAAATAGATCACCGATTGTGAGGCAGTTTGTACCAGGACCATGGGTTAGGGTTTCTATGTAAACAAATCACTGACTATGAGGCAGTTTGCACCACGACTGTGGTTAGGGTTTCAGCATGCATCGCGAAAATGCCTCCATGAAGGGAACATGGTGGAAGAGCTGGTGTTGTAACACCTAAGGTTAGAGCACTCCAGAGACAAGTGTGAGCATTGCAAGAAGAGATTCATAGAGGAATGAATCTTAATGTTAGAGATGAAAGTGAGGATGAAGCCGAAGAAGAAGATCAAGAAGGAGAAGTCAAAGTTGTAAACTAGGAGGAAGAAAGACTTTTTCAAGCCATTTCCAAGATCAGAAAAAGACCTAAGATTGAGGTTCCTACATTTTCAAGAAATCTTAACCCAGAGGAGTTGATCGATTGGATCAATGAATGTGAAGAATATTTTGAGTATGAAGATATTGAGGATCCTGATAGGGTCAAATTCATGAAGGCCAAACTAAAAGGTCATGTGAAGATCTGGTGGCAAGAGATTCAATTGGAGTGAAATAGAAGAGGGAAAGATAAAATCACAAGATGGGATCGGATGGTGGATAAATTGAAGCGGCAGTTCATTCCTGTTGATTATGAGGTTGACCTACTGAAGAAGATGCAAAGTTTGAAGCAGGTAGGAAGATCTGTTCAGGAGTATACAGAGGAGTTATATCGAATCCTCATCAGAACAGGCCATGCAGAAGCTGATAAGGAGAAAGTTTCTCATTACCTTAATGGGTTGAGGCCAAGCATTTAGGAGGAGCTGAATTTGGTTTGAATGAATAGTATTGAAGAGGCATACCAGTTTGCCCTAAAAGTAGAGGAAAAGTTGAACAAGAAGTTCGAGAGTAGACAAAATGGAAGAGGTCGCGGTGGATGATCTGGTGGACGGACATATGGAGGCCAAAATGAAGATTCAAAAAAGAAGGATGAGGCCAGTAGCAGTCAAATTTAGAGAGGAAACAACATCAATCATTTCCAAGATTAGAACAATAGAGATTAGAGAGGAAGAGGGAGAGGACAAGGTTCAGGAAGAGGAGGTTTTCGTGGAACATGTTTTCACTATGGAGAAGAAGGTCATAGGGCATTTGAATGTCCTCAATGCCAAGGAAGGATGAATAGGAGGAATGAAAGTGAGGGTAAATGTTGTGATGTGATTATTGATAGTGGAAGCATTGACAATTTGGTGTCAGAAGAGATGGTGACAAAGTTGAAGCTCAAGAAATAGAAACACCCACATCCATATCAAATTGTCTGGATGCAGGATGACCACAAGGTCATGGTCAGTGAACAGTGCCTAGTAAAGTTCAAGATTGGTGGGTACCATGATGAGGTACTATATGATATCATACCTATGGATGCATGTCACATGTTTCTAGGTAGGCCGTGGCAATTTGACAGATGTGTTGTACATGATGGTCATGCGAATACCTATTTGCTGACAAAGGATGGAGTGCGACATAAGCTAAAGCCATTGAAGGAGACCAAAGAAAAGGTATGTGGTAATGCAAGAATAACTTTTGTTGATGGAAGAAAATTCCTAGATGGTATGAGGCATGAGCATGTTTGTTTTTCTTTAATTCCAAAAGCTGGTAAAGAGGAAATGGAGGATGTACCTGTAGAGGTTGCAGATTTGTTGAATGAGTTTCAAGATATTGTATCTGATAATGTACCTGATGGATTACCACCGGTAAGGAAGATCAGTCATCAGATGGATTTGATTCTAGGAGCTAGTTTGCCAAACAAGGCAGCACATAGAATGACACCAGCAGAAAGTGAAGAGTTGAACAGACAAGTACATGAGTTGTTACAAAAGGGATTGATTCGGGAGAGCCTAAGTCCATGTGTTGTACTAGCATTATTAGCACCAAAGAAGAATGGAGAATGGAGGATGTGTATAGATTCCAGAGCAATAAACAAGATCACAATCAAGTATAGGTTTCCATTGCCATGAATGGATGATATTATGGATTGTTTGAGTGGAGCTGTATATTTCTCAAAGATAGATCTAAAGAGTGGATATCACCAGATTCGGATCAGAGAAGGAGATGAATGGAAGACTACCTTCAAGATAAAGGAAGGACTGTATGAGTGGTTAGTCATGCCTTTTGGGCTAACCAATGCACAGAGCACTTTCATGTGGCTCATGAACGAGGTTCTGAAAGAATTTCTAGGTAAGTTTGTCATTGTTTACCTAGATGATATTTTGATATTTAGCAAGACATTGGGGGAACATATGATGCATATTCGTATGATGTTTGAGAAGTTGAGAGATGAGAAATTGTTGATTAATTTGAAGAAGTGCAATTTTGTGAAGAAGGAATTAGTGTATTTGGGATTTGTAGTTTTGGCAGAAGGTCTGAAAATGTATCCAAAGAAAGTACAGGCTATCCTTGAATGGCCTACTCCAAGGAGTGCTACTGAGGTAAGATCTTTTCATGGTTTGGCTAGCTTTTACAGAAAATTTATCAAAAATTTTAGCAGTATTTGTGGACCCTTGACTAAAACAATGAGAGGGGATAGAAAAGAGTTCAAGTGGACTAATGGGGCAGATAAGAGTTTTAAACTGTTGAAACAAAAAGTTACTGAACAGCTTGTTTTAACACTTCTAGATTTTAATAAGGTGTTTCAAGTAGACTGTGATGCTAGTGGTACTGCAATAGGAGCTGTTATGAGTTAAGAAGGTAAACCTATTGCTTATTTCAGTGAGAAGTTGAATGATGCCAAGAGAAAATATTTTGTTTATGATCAGAAATTTTATGTTATATTTCAAGCATTGAAGAAGTGGAGACATTATCTTCTTCCTAAGGAGTTTGTTTTGTATACTGATCATCAAGCTTTGCAATATTTGAATAGTCAAGGAAAGTTGAATCAGAGGCATTTGAAATGGGTTGAGTTTTTGTAGAGTTATACATTTGTTTTGAAACAAAAAAGTGGAAAGTCTAATAGGGTTGTAGATGCACTTAGCAGAAGGCAACTATTGTTGATAGAGATGCAAATTGAGGTGGTTGGGTTCAAGGAACTCAAGAATTTGTATCCAGAGGATCCTGATTTTGGTGAAGGTTGGAAAGCTTGTAAAGAACCTATTATTCTAGACAGGATGAAGTGGTTGGATTTCATCATTCAGGATGATATGCTATTCAGAGGGAGTTAGTTGTGCATTCCAAGAAGTTCTATGAGGGAGAATCTCATCAAAGAGAAGCATAGCGAAGGATTGGCTGGACATTTTGGTCGTGATAAAACCCTTGCTTTGGTTAGTGAGAATTATTATTGGCCGCAGTTGCAGCAAGATGTGAAAAATTTTGTACATAGTTGCAGAGTATGTTAGATGGTGAAAGGAGTGAAGCAGAATACAGGGTTGTATCAACCATTACCTGTACCAGAGAAGCCTTGGGAGGATATCAGTATGGACTTTGTTCTTGGTTTACTAAGGACACAATGGGGACATGATTCAATTTTTATGGTGGTTGATAGATTTTCAAAGATGGCACATTTTATTCCCTACAAGAAGATTAATGATGATGTTCATGTAGCAGAATTGTTTTTTAGAGAAGTAGTGAGACTACATGGTTTGCCAAAGACCATAGTTTCAGATCAAGACACTAAGTTCGTTGGATATTTCTGGCGTACATTGTGGAAGAAGTTGAAGATAGATTTGAAGTTCAGTTCATCACATCATCCACAGACTGGTGGACAGACAGAGGTGGTGAATAGGAGTTTGGGGAATTTGCTGAGATGTTTGGTTGGAGATAAGCCAATAGGATGGGATTTGATTTTACCATAGGTAGAATTTGCATATATTAATTCTATCAATAGGAGCACTAGTAAATCACCATTCCATATCGTATATGGGAGTAGTCCAAGAAATGCATCTAAGTTGAGAAAGATAGATAAAGGAGAAATAAGTAGTGCTGAAGCTGAGGATTTTGCAAAACATTTGAAGAACATCCATGAGGAGGTGAGGAAGCACATTACCAAGATGAACACATAGTATAAGGCTAAGGCGGATGAGAAAAGGAGGCATAAGGAATTTCAAGTTGAAGATGAAGTCATGGTTTATTTGCAGGAGTGATTTCCAGTTGGTACATACAACAAGTTGAAAATGAAGAAGTTTGGGCCATGTAAGATACTGAAGAAGCATGATTTAGGAAATGCATATGAGGTAGAATTTCCCACTGAGCTGAATATTTCACCAGTGTTTAACATTTTAGATTTGACAGAGTATCATGAAGGAGGTTTTGAAGATGAGATCACAGCAGCACAGTGGAGTATTCCAGCAACTAGTTCAGATACTAAAGAGATTGAGGATATACTGGATAGTTGTGTTGGCAGAAGCACAAGGAATAGGACATATGTAGAATATCTGGTCAAGTGGAAAGGATGACCTGTTGAAGATTCATCATGGCTAACAAAGTAGGAGGTTAACCATCTTGGTTTCCCTCTTCACACTTGAGTCGTGATAGGGTCACTTCTCAAATTACCCCGGGTGTCTGATGCAGGAGCATCCTGGGTGTAAGAGCAATCTTGCCTCACCCAAAAATATTTTTGGTTTCTTTTCAATAAGGGCTATCTTGTGTAGAGCTTCTATTTATGGAAACTTGCTATTTTTAGTAAGTTGGTCATACGATCTCAGAATGTTCTGATTTCATAGTTGGAGGTTCATCTTAGTCATATCAACCTGCCTGTAAAGTTTCATTGCTAGATCAAGTCTGGTTTTGAAGATATTGAAACTTTTCAGTTTTGGAAACAGGGTATAGAAACTTTGAACTCAATTTTGAAGGCTTTAGAGGCCCTAGATGAGGTTGAATTTTTGACTGAATGAAGCTTGCTTAATTCAAGTGTTGTAGAGCTCCTCGTGCCCTTTCCGAAATGGGGTTATAATAGTCAATCGGGTCAACGGGTGATGACTTATGGTCTCTGGAAGTTGGGTCGCCTGAAATGGCAGAAAATGATTTTCCTTCAAAATTTCTGTTTGGGTTTCAAAAGTTATTTTGAGCTGACTTTAATGTAATAAAATGAAAAATAAAATAATTCTAAGTTTGGTCAGCATTGTTGGCTAAAAAAATTCTGGAACCTTCCCAGGCAGTGGAAAATTGCCTATATAAGGAAGGTTGTAGTGTTGTCTTAGGCAGTTCGGGACAGTTCTGGGTAGATCTGGGTAATAAATTCGAGGCTTTGTCCCACAGAATATTGTAAAGGGAATGCCCATGTGGCTTTGCATATTGTAATTCTAAAATTTGGAATTCCACACTTGTGGAGATAATAAGAAGCACATTTTATGTTCTTGCAAATTGTTGTTATTTCTCTGTTTCTGTTATGTGTTTGTGGTATTAAGGGGAGCACCCTTCATCATATATATATATATATATATATATATATATATATATATATATATATATATATATATATATATATATATATATATATATATATATATATATATATATATATATATGCAAAGTTTAACATCTTTCATATGTTTAAATGGGTATTCCTCATGATTTTTAGCTTTCCATTCATCAAAAATCATATATGTGTACTTTAAATTTGGTTATTAGGATCTTGTACAACAACTTCTTTCTCATGGAAAGTTAAATTGGCATTAAAAACACTAGGGTTATAGGGATTGATATGATCAATAGAAACAAAATCTAATTTTATAGTCACTTTGGTTCCTTAACTAGTTCTAAAAAATATATGATACTAATTATAAGAGAGGTATACACCTAGCTTTGCATTAAAGTCTCTAGAAAGGTAAATGGAAAGGTATGGTCGAAGGTCAGGTATCTTATAGTACATAGAAAATTTTAGGGAAGAATGGGGAGTGAGCATCAAGCCTTTGATCACTCCAAATATATTTATGGAGGTGACCCATCCAACTAAACAACCCTTTTTCTAAAGGGTCATATGACAATGCTAGTCTATCAACTAGTTTCTTTAGTATGACTGAGCTATTTGCACCTGAATCTATATTACAATTATGGACTGGCAAGTTGCCAACGATAAATGTTACATAAATGGGGCTGGATTGACTTCTTGAGTATGATGCTCTTTTTTTGGATGGGATATAGCTTCTTGGGTATGTTGATCACTCTTTGGATAGGAAGCATTTACAAGCACAACTTTGGGTTTCTTTTGAGGAGGGTCATTTGGCAATGTAATATTTTCTAAGGCTTCCATCAATAAATATTTTTGTATAGGGATATATAAGGCATGTAACATAGAAATTCTAATAGAATTTTTATTCATGTGATCAACAATATTGAATGAACAGGGACTAACCTTTTTCTATACTTTAGGAATAATAGAATCAACTTGCTCTTGTAGAGGTGGTGGTTGGACCTTACGTTTCTCCTTACTTGTGACCACTTGACTGCTTAGTTTAATTTGAATGTTCTTTGATGGTGGAGACACAATAGGACCTTGTTGGATTACAAAAGCCTAATTTTGCACTTTATCATCTTGTTGTTGGTTTTTGTCAACTTATTGTTTGGCCACAATAGGAATATAATTTTAATTTTGTTCAATATTGTGGGAACTTTTCCCCACCAAACTCCTCAACTTGCCAATTTATTAGAGTAACATCAGGTATACCTGGATTATTTTGAGAACCTTTCTATCCTTGAGTCTCTTGTGGTGCATTTTTTTAGGCCATAGCATTTTTATGAGCCATGAGTGATTGATTAATCATTCCATTAGAAAAGGTATATTGATAATGAGGTTAATTACAAGGATAATGTGTTTCTCGTAATCATTTGCCATATTATTTTGGATACTTACAAACTCTCTTGAAGAGATAGGTGCATTAGGATCATAGAGCTAATAAGGTCTATTGCTAAAATTCTTGATTTGACATTGAGGGTCAAATTTGTAAGAGGTCTATTACATTGATAAGGAACTTGATATGGTCTAATATATTGAATTTTCTACCTTTTGAGGTTGATTAGTTCATTTCCAAAGGTTTACAAAGTTTTTTTTTCTGATTTTATTATGTTTTGATTTTGTTCCTTAATCACCTTTAGCTCTTGGGATTGTAGGATTGACTTGGGACAACAAAAACTTGAGATGCAACTTGGTTTTTTAATGTTGTGATAGGTGGTACAATAGATAAGCAAGAAATCATTTCAAGAATGGATTGTATTTTAGGAAAAATAGGCATCAAAGGGCTAGGGGATATATTTCCAGCTTGGATTAAACTATTCTCAACTCTTATAGAAATGTCAAAAGCTACTAGTAATGTTTTCCCACCCATAGACTATATCATAACAAAAATATTATTGTTAAATTCTTTAAGATAATAAAGAAATACATAATCATTTAAAGGACTCACCGGAGCATGAATCGTATTCCAAGTCTTTAAGAAATGGAAATTAAAGTTTATGATCTTCTCATAAGAGTCTCTTTATGGTAGTCAGTTTTTATACAAAAGAAAGATGGTCTAATTTGTGTCCAAATTTCCTATTCAAGGCATCACCCATCGCATCCCATGTTGCAATAGAATTAACTATTAATCCCTTAAACTATTGAAGGGATTTACCCTTAAAAGATGCTTCTAATAGCATCATTGCAATATTTCCTTGAGTGACATGGTGGACTCCACACAAGAAATCCACATCTTTGATGTGCTCTATGGCTATAACTTGATCCTTTATTTATGTTTTTTGATTTTTTATCATAAATTTTATATAAAATTTATATAGGCATCCTTCTAATTTTTGAATCATTGAGTTCAAAAAGTTCTTATAAATTCTAAACCATGTTGATATAAAAAAAAAGTTTGTTTACGATTTTCTTGAGCATAATAATCTATTATTATCCAGTCATAAGTTTGAAATAATAATTTTTTATATTTTTTTATATGCAAATCTAGATCTATGTCATTATTTGATTGAATTCTAATAATCATGTATCCTAATTTTTTTAGAAATGGAGTAAGTGATTCGAGGGAGGAGATTTCAAATAGGGTTTCAATGGGAAAATTTTAGAAGATTTCCAAGTCACAAGGATTGTAGAGATTTGCATAATCGGGCAACGAGACATTGTAGGAATCAAGAAAATTGACGATTTTGGAAGAGACCCTACTTTTTCCAGTCATTTCCAGAAAAGAAAAATTGATAAATATTTGATATGTGTGAAGGAACCCCCCCCCCCCACTTTCACCCTTCTCGAGAAGCTCACATGGAGATGATATTCAAGATGTAGAGGACAACATTTTTTACCATTTTCGCTCTTATGTTACTTGGCCAAACAATACTAACATTCAGGGCCCTAGATTTCTTACCGCTCCCAATGATATAACTATTTGGCATAAGGAGACCAATTTAGATGGGCTACAAACACATGATACTCATGGAGCCCACTTTAAACCAAAAAACACAAGATTTGTCTAAAGGAAAATGGTTTCAAGAACACATGAAGATGGAGCCATGTCCCAAAACCTTAGAGCCAGGGAGTATGAAGGAACTAGGATTGAGGAGTCATCAAGGGTAAATGACAAAGACCTCCTCTATCAAATCACTTTTTTAGATCATGTCCTCTCGATGCATGTTTTATTCTTGAAAAAAAATTTATTGGTAAGTTTTGGGATTCATCTCTCCAAGTTGTTGACATTTTAAGTTGGGCTAAAGAACATTGGAAAGGATTTAAAGATATATTTTATATTGATTCAGAGGTTAATTTTTTTAAAACTCTCTTTGAATATCAGATCAAGATTCAGAGTCAATGGCCAAGGAGATCCTCTTTCTCCAATTCTATTCATCATAATGGTAGAGGCTTTTAGTAAATTTATTAATCTCAATTATGATCAGGGGATTTGGAAAGGGGCTCACATTGTAGGTACTTCAATAGTTGTGACGCATTCCCTATTTGTAGATGATACTCTTCTTTTTGGTAAATCATGTGCCAAAGAATCTAATCAAATTAAAAAGACTCTTGAGTTATACACTATAGTCTCATGTCAAAAGATTAATGCCTAGAATTCAAAGACATTTTTAATACAAATATGGTTATAAAAAATGAGATTGTTAGCATCTTGAGATTCTTTGTAGAGAAACTTCCTTCCACCTATCTAGGCATCCCTTTCTTCGTGGGAAAAAATAAAGCCTACTATTGGGAAGCTATAACTAATAGAATTAAGAGAAGAGTTTCATCTTGGAAAGAGAAATGGATTTCATTTTCTGGGAGGATTCTACTAATTAAAACGATTCTATTTTCTATTCCCAATTACTATATTTATGTTTCAAGGCTAGCACCTTAGTAGTCCAACAAATTGAAAAGCTAATCAGAGATTCTTTATAGAAGGGAAATATGTCAAATGAGAAGAAGATCCCATTAGTATATTTAAAGGATATGGCACATAGTAAGATGATTGGGGGTGTAGGTTTGCATGATTTATCAAAAATAAAGAAAGATTTTGGGGGGAAGCTCATTTGGTAGCTGTACAGTAAAGAAAAAAATAAATGGAGCAAAATTATGAAGGAAAAGTATTTGGGTAACAATAATCCAACCCATATCTTCATTGTAATGGAAACCCCAAAAGGGTCACCCATCGAGAATTTCATGATCTCATCAAGAGAGGTGGTTTCCAAATATGTGACTTGGGAAGTACATAATGGGGACAGTGTTAAGTTTTGGTTAGATTCTTGGAATGGGCTACCTCGATTAAACCATTCTCCTGACCTTTCAAAAGTTATTCCAATTATTGTTGATTTTTGCGGATCCAAACTATTAGATTATGTTACTATTATAGAGATTTTCTCAGGGAAAGCTATATGGAAGGATCCCACAAAACTTCCTATCAACAATCATCAATTGACATATCTCCAAAAGGTACTTTTAGAAAGGGTGGTCTATCTTTTGAACAAAAAAGACAAGTTGATATGGACACCATAAAAATATGGCAACTACTCCATCAAAGAAGGGTATTAAGTGATTCATCAATTGGAAAGCATTAAAATGAATCACCAAGCATTCTCCTTGTGTTGGAATAATTTAGTTCTCCTAAAAGCAAGTTGTTTTGCTTGGCTAGCATTGAGGAAAAGAATCCTAACTAGAGACAAGTTAGAAAAACTTCGCATTGACCAACCCTTCAAATCTATCCTCTGTAATGAAGAAAATGAGACACTTGATCATTTTCTATTGAATTTTACCTTTTCTTATCAATGTTGGTCCTTTGTTATGAATAAATTAAAGGGGTTTGGGGGGACCCCCCCCATGGCAAGGGCAAGGGCAAGGGCAATCTAAAAAAAGGTGGGTAACAACACTTTGTTGGGCAAGTGGGGTTATGTGGGGGTAGACAGGTAGGGCACCTCCCAATAGGGGCTCCACCTGGATACCCTAACATGGCAAGTTTTTTTCTTTAGGAATGTCCTGCCTACCCCTGAGGAGGGCTGGGCCCTGTAGCCTTCCAAAAAAGGTGAAGGGGGCCCAGCACAAACTACGGGGGGGACGGGATAGGATAGTCCAAACAAAAAAATGATCTCCGAATGCAGGAGCGATATCTGAAGTGACCTAAGGAGCGAGGGATAGCACTCCGGAGAGAGGCTCAAAGCATAATATTTCCATATTAGCTTATATTATTTCTCCTTGTCTTCGAGTCCTGGCAGGAACTATGCTGAGCTTATTGAAGGAACTATGCTGAACTATGTCATTTCCTAAGAACTTATGGGGTTTGTTTCAAGATTCACGGCTTGTTCTTTACACTAATTCATTATTTTCTTGTATCTAGAAGTGTATTCCTGCTTCTATGGTTTGGCCTATTTGGTGGTAGAGGAACAAGTGTACATATTTTGTCAAGATGTATCCCCACTATCAAAGGTACTAGAAGGTTTAGAGAAATCAATTTAAAAAATAGTCAATGCTAGCCTTTGCAAGATTAGATGAAATCATTATTTGTCCTCATGGGATGGCTATATAACCCAAGAATGGAGAGGTATCTCTATTCCCTTTGGCACGGTTCCTAATTCGAATGTTCATAACTTGGTTGATAGATCTCTTATTAAGTTGCACCCTCCTTGTCAACATTTTGTAAAGCTAAACTTCGATGGATCATCCAGAGGTAATCCAAGTAAGTTTGGCATAGGAATTTGTATAAAGGATTATCTAGGTAGATTGAAAGTAATTATAGACAACCTAATTCCTCTAGGCACTAATAATTTGGCAAACACCCACACTCTTTTAGTAGGTCTGATACTAGCAAAAAGATGTAGTTTTACAAGAATGCACATTGAGGGAGATTCAAAGATTATAATAAATGCTTTCATTAGTAGGTCTTCTTCAAATTGGTGAATTGCTTATGTGCTACCAAAAATATGGACACTAATTGATTCCTTTGAATAATTGTTAATCTCTATTGAGCATTTTAAGGTTGTCATTAGTATCAAAGGATAGTAAACAGGTCGGTCGGTTACTTATATTGAGACAGTTAGTAACTAGAAATAAGACAAAGTAGTGGGTAAAGCCTTACACTGAGCATCACATAGTTAACTGAGCACCAACAACACTGACACTGATGGTCAGTAAACATCGAGCATTGCAGTATACACCGAGCAGATTATACAATGTTTACCGATGATCACAGAAAATGGCATAGTAATCAGAAATGGTGCATTATTCTATGCAAACGGTTATAACAGATCGTAAAATGATTTACCAAGATCGAGGAGCATTTATTGTAAAATATATTCATTAAATGCAATGATTATCTTATTTGTATTAGTTGATCTAGGTTATTTTGTACCGTAGATCTTAGGGTTATGATTATTTTTGTAACCTAATTTTTGTTCAAGCGGCAAAATAGAACACTATATATTGTATATGTTCGCACCATTTTATAAGGTTGTTGAACTGATATATATGAATCACGGAGCACTTGAAGAAATTGTCTATCTTCAAGACAATCAGTTTACTGAGAAGAATAGAGTACAAAGGTTTTTCAGATTAAGCAAAATCAGACAAGGAAACCGAGCAGATCAGAGCAGAGAACCATCATAGATAAGGTGATATTTTGATAAGAACTTATAGATCTATTTCAAAAAATTGAGTTGTCAAGTAGCAGATAGTTTACCTATTACTTTCTAACAATTGTGATAGAGTTTTGATAAATCTCTTAACAGAGTAGACTTAACAGTCTTTGTACAAATCTCTTAACTGAGTACACACTTCATATAGTGTTGTTAAATCCTATAACTAGGTAGATCTAGCTGATCTAATATGTTACTCCTACTAGGGTAAGATCACCAGAAGTGATCAAAACTTGTAGCCTTGATAGGAAAACCTTTTCTATCTGCAGTAGTGAAGAATTTGTGGGTGTCATTCCCACTGCAGTTCTTACCTTCTAACAAGGGTTTTTGCGTTACCAAAATACTTGTGTTATGTGATTGTCATATTGATCTCATGCTATTTACTTTCTTAAGTCAACTAGATGATTGATTTATGCAATTAGATTCAAGTTATTTTGATCGGTTATCACAGTATTCAGTTATAGATCAGAAAGGTTTTGCAACTAAAGTTTTGAAGGCACTGATTCACCCCTCCCCTCTCGGTACCTATCTCTCCTAATTCCAACAATTGGTATTAGAGCTTAGTTCTCTTATTGAATAGTTTAACCACTGAAGGGAAAAGATCTAAGTCATGGAGAGATACAAGCTTGACAAGACGATTGAGAATCAGAAGATACAAATACAGATGTTTGTGGAACAGTATAAACAAGCCAAGGAAGAATTGAAGAAATTACTGGTTGAAAGAAAGAACCTTGCAATTCAGCAGAATGAAATAAGTTATCATGAAGAACCTATTGATGACATATTTGATCATATTGGATCAAGCTCTGGAATCATCTCTGATGGATCCGAAAGCATAATCTCTGAGTTATCTGAAAAGAATCAACATCTATCTGAGCAAGTGAAAGCACTTCAAATCGATCATGAATCTCAAATGGTGAGGATGGTGGAAATCATGAACAATGGTAGACAAGTTGAACAAGATCATAATCTAGCTATTGAAGACCGAAGACTGATGATTGAACAACTTCAAGCAAAAGAAAGTGAAATCCAGAGACTCACTGATCGTCACTTCCAAGTATCAAATCAGATGATGACAGTTAATCAAGAAATGAACTGAGTAAATGGAGAATTATCAAGAAGACTTGAAGATGTAGCAACACTCAGAGAAGATAATGAAAAACTAAGAAATGAAATAAAAACACAAAAGCAACACAATGAGATGATGAAGATAGCCAAGGACAGCTCTAAAAAGATTGATGATTTTCTGACTAATCAGAGGAGATTCGGAAGCAGAGCTAGTATAGGCTACACCAGTGAAGGAGAATCATCACAACAAGCTGAAGAAGTCAACAACAATCAAAGTCAAAAACCTAAAATGTTAACATGTTACCACTGTGGAAAAATAGGACATACATCTAATGTGTGCAGAAGAAAAACACAAGGTAAACCTCCTGTCATTCCTAAGTTCAATGGATATTGCTATTACTGTGGTAAGTTTGGACATCCAGCCTATGAATGCAAAGAAAAGAAGAATGACATTGCTAATGATACTACTGAGGAGAAAATATGCTATACTTGTAATAAGTATGGACACACTGCAAGGGACTACAAGGCAAAAATGAAGCAAGTATGGACACCTAAAGAGAAACTACAACGAAAGCCATATCAACCGAAGAGACAAGGTAACTCATATGTTTGGGATTATAATACATGGATTAATTGTACTGCATGTGGTTGGTATGGACATATTGCAGCAAACTGTTACAGAAAGAGTTAGATTGGACAATCAAGAAACTAGACAAATGCAAGAATGGCATGTATGCTTTGTCATAAGGTCGGTCATGTAAGCAAGAACTGTAGAGACTGAGCACCTGATGAAAACCATATATTTGAGAGTCGATATAACATTGTAGAAATTACAAAGTCAAGGAACACAATGTGGAAGAAAGCATCTAATGAGAATGTTGAGTCAAGTAACACTATCGATGAAACCTCGTCCACTAGATTGGGTGACATCGGTACCTCCACTTAAGATGACAAAGGTATGTATGGAACTAACATTTTAAATGATCACATTTTACATACAGTTCCTTATATATGATGTACAAATACCAAATCTACATGAATGAAGATGCACTACGGTTTATATATTATAAGTTTGCAAATGTTATCTAGTCAATAAAAGAAGAAACGTGAGTTGGTTACCCATCGGTAATCACTATAAAGGTTAACCGACAACAGTTCAAACTGATGAAGAAACTCTATGTTAACCAAGCAAAAGATATTGAAGACATTATCGAGCTGACAGTCATCTCATACCGAAAGTTAGGTCACGCATTAAATGCATCAAAGTTTGAGCGGGAATATCAAAAAACCCTATATATACACAGAAACAGAGTTCATTGTTACATTGTGATTTCGAAGAAAGGAGATTTTACAAAGAAGAGTTCAAGCTAATGATTTTCAGAATAGATTCAAAGCTACTATAGATCAAACCGACAACATTCTTCGATGAAAACTAGTAAGTTCATTCGCATACCGAACACTGGTTATCTATTTGCTTGCTAAAACCCTAGAAATAATTTATGGCATCATCTTCGACCGCAAGAAAATCATAGAACATTGAGGAGGAAGTGGAATTAATTGTTAGGGCACACTTTGTCGAGGAGAAATTCAAACCTCATCCTAAGGTCACAGCACAAATAGACGATATGGGCGCATTTTCTAGTATTCCTGATAAGGTTTTGTTAACAAAAGATGTTAGGGCTTACATTCACTGTAAGATCAGTGAAGTATGTGATTTTGAGACCGTAGTAGCTTATCAAAAAATCTGTGGACCAGATGGTAAGATAAAATCTAAATATAAGAAAATTGAGGAGTCAGGGTTACGAAGTTTCACATAGTTCCCACAATCATTTCACAATGACTAGATAAGAATCATGCTGAGCAGATTCCATGATAGCAAATTTTGGTTAGACAAACTTGTTGAGGTCACCAAGAAGATTATCAGTAGGGTTACTAGGTACCCTACAACTGACAAAGCCAAAGCATTTCGAAGCTCATCTCATCCTGACGTAGAAAAGAACACTGGAGCTCAATGGGATGGTAGGGCATTGAAGATTTCAACTATCAAAGATCCAATAGTAAAATTTGCAGCTCATGTCATCGGGTACAAGATATTTCAATCAAGCAGACTGAATAGTGTACCCTGCAGCGCCATGGACATGGCTTACAAAATTGTGAAGAAAGATCACCAGGTTGATCTTGCCGAGCTACTACTACACCAACTATATGACAACATGAAGATAATAAAAGAAAAGAAGTCCAATACATATAAGTATGGATCACTGCTTGTTTGTACATTCCTCTACTTGCAAAAATATGTACCGAGTATTGGAAAAGTTAATTGGCAATTGGATAGACCGATAACTGCTCAGATCGGTGATATGATGAGAAGTCTAGGAGACAATCTGAACAAGGAGTTCAATGCATATTTCAAGGAATTTCAAACAAGAATGCAACAAAGAAGCATAATTCCAAAAGAATTAGTGAGCAAATTTGAAGATGACATATGCTTTGTGGTAAGCACAGACCACTCAATGATAAAGGCAGTAGAATCAAGAACAAAATGGCTAGCACCAATGGGTTATGAAATGAATCATGATTTCACTTTGAAATCTATCAATGCATTGCTGGCATTACTGATAGACATCACTACCAGTAGGTTTGGAGTGTATGAGGAAGCTAAGTCTAGAATCACAACAGACATTGAGATTGGTAAAATGTCAAGAAGGGCAAAGAAAATGAAAAAGGATCTCACAGAAAAATATGGAACTACATCTGACTCACCTAAGGAGTCATTGGTTGATGAGACAATCGAAGGTCAGTTACAGTTGGCTAAAAAACCCTATAGCGAGGAGACCGAGTCAGACAAAGTCTAAAAGGATAATACACTGGTTCCTCCCACCAATGATGAAGAAGAAACTCAATTACCCACAACTGATGAACAAGATATTCAGCTACCAGAACCTGAAGGAATGAGGACACGTTCGTCAACTGCAGCACAATCAACTGAGCAGAAAGAAGAAGCTGTAAAAGTAGCAAAAAGAAGAGTAGCTACACTGATGAAGAAATACATCAAGAGAAAGAATAAGGCAACAGCTGAACCACTGAAGAAAAAGAGGAAATACATAAGGAGTAAGGAAGATATAGAGGAGACTGACACTAAAAATGACCCTGATCAATTTAAGCTAGTTCATAATAGGGACAGTACCATAGAAGAAATAATTGAAGACATTATTGAGAATGGAAATCTTAATGATCCAGGCATAGGCAAATTTAACAACATGTCAATTGAGGACAAGACAAAGATAACATGCTATTGTTCAAATGATGATTAAATTCAAGAGAGTACCAATGGAATTTGCATGTCAATTGTCGAAGGAACTTGATGACAAAATAAGTGAAAGATGGGCTATTGCACTAGAAACAAAGAAAAGAAAAAGAGAACAATCTCTAGGTCGTCCAGCCACACACTTTAGCTATGCTGAGGTAAGTGAATATGTATGACAAGGTATCAACCTAGATTTTCAATGAAGAATAGAGCTATGTAGATTATGGATGATAATGTAGATGATATGGATGTCGTATGTGACTCTCTATGGACATCAATTTTGAAAGCAGAAGAGAAAGCTGAACAGGAAGCATTCTTGAAATTGTCTAAAAAGAAACATAGTTCAAAAGGTAAAAGTATTTTCATTGATGATAATAAAGGCAAGAAAATAGAAGACACCCGTATATCAGTTACCGAGGTAATTGATATCACCGAGCAAAAGGAAGAAATCAAAATTTCATAGGATGCACCGGATCAAGCTAAGATCCACTTGCAAAAGAAAATCGATGATGATGCACTCATTGAGGACATTACTAATGGCGATCCTGATGATAAGGATGACAAAGATGTATTAATTACACAATACAAAGATGAAGCATTAAACACTGACAATGTGTGTACATCTCTACCGGGTGAACTACCTGTACTTGCAGAGGTAGTTGAAATAATTTCACAAGTACAACCTGATGTCTCTCATCCTGAGCTAACCAAAGATACAACTAAGATTCAAGCACCCGAGCAACCTATAGATACAAATGAGCCTAACAAACTAGAGGCACAGTCTACAGAACAAAAGGAACCTGAAGAAACCAAGTCAATCGAGGTGAATGCACCTGACACTACCACCAAGACTCCCACTCAATCTACCGAGGAGCAGAAGAAGGATGATATAGTGTCAACTGGTAAGGATACTCCGAGGAGTGAAGAAAAAGCTATTGTCGTAAGTGAGAAGAAGTCACCTCTAGCCTCGAAGAAGAAGAAGAAGAAGAAGAAAGCCAAAGGGTCGGTCACCATTGATGAAGTCATCATTATACCAAAATGTGACCTGAGAACCCTGAGCCCCGAGGAACTAAGTCGGTACGGGGAGTTATGTTCGAGGAAAGCGGCACAAGAAAAACTGAGGCAAGAACAAAAATGTAAGGAAGTGTTAAATGATGTACAAGATATTCTACAACAGATAGTACCAGAAATAAACATTGATGAGAATACTCCCATTTTAGATCAACTTGCCACCCTTGCCGACAAAATCAATGCCCCTAATACAGATGCAGATAAAAGAATAGAAGAACGGGCA
Organism: Chamaecyparis obtusa; assembly: GCA_027943335.1. NCBI lineage: Eukaryota > Viridiplantae > Streptophyta > Pinopsida > Cupressales > Cupressaceae > Chamaecyparis > Chamaecyparis obtusa. Next base: position 846,468 of record BSBK01002744.1, on the reverse strand, counting down.
GAGTCAAAGATTCAAATCAAATTGGCAGAAAGGATTACTATCGAAGTAGCATTGAACAAGGTGAAATTATCTGAGGTCATTACCGAGGTAAAATCTATTACCCAGATAATCTATCAACTACTAATAAAGCTTTGTACTTCAAACACCTTCACTGTAGAAATTAGTGAAAAGATAAAAGGTTTAGAAGAAGAAATCAAGTTGAGTACACAAGCAGCTATCGCCGAGCCAACTGCTTTCTTAAAGCATATTAACCAAGTTCAGGAACTCCGGTGGCTGATAGTAGACTTAAGGAAACAAGAAGTGCACATCACCGATTAGGTTATAGAGTTACAGAAAGAACTCACACCTTACCTGAAGATTTTTGAAACACATACTATCAAAGCTAAGCAACTTGTGGCAACACCAGAGATTTCGGTGTTGGATAATATCTTTGACATGCATGCACAAGTCGGTCTTGAGAAAATTGCTCTTACCAACTTGAAAGAGGAATGGGAAAACCTCTTGGAGTCTGTGAAGAAAACCCATCAGAACAATTTTGATAAAATGTAAGTATACATTACATACTTTTTGGGTATTTGGCATTATTATCAAAAAGGGGGAAAACATGTATATGCCAAATAGTATATTTTTGATATGTATATTACATGATATCAGGAGCATGCACCGAGGGGGAGTACTTTTGTACTTAGAAGTTTTTTTTGTGGATATGTATATGGCGGAGATATAAGGAATATATAGAAACATTTTGTCTATATACATTATGAAGTTTTGATACTAATGCCAAAGGGGGAGATTGTTAATCTCTATTGAGCATTTTAAGGTTGTCATTAGTATCAAAGGATAATAAACAGGTCGATCGGTTACTTATATTGAGACAGTCGGTAACTAGAAGTAAGACAAAGCAGTCGGTAAAGCCTTACACCGAGCATCACATAGTTAACCGAGCACCAACGACACCAACACCGACGGTCAGTAAACACCGAGCATCGCAGTATACACCGAGCAGATTATACAGTGTTTACCGATGATCACAAAAAGTGGCATAGTAATCAGAAATGGCACATTATTCTATGCAAACGGTTATAACAGATCGTAAAATGGTTTACCAAGATCGAGGAGCATTTATTGTAAAAGATATTCATTAAATGCAATTATTATCTTATTTGTATTAGTTGATCTAGGTTATTTTGCACCATAGATCTTAGGGTTATGATTATTTTTGTAACCTAATTTTTGTTCAAGCGGCAAAATAGAACACTATATATTGTATATGTTCGCACCATTTTATAAGGTTGTTGAACTGATATATATGAATCATGGAGCACTTGAAGAAATTGCCTATCTTCAAGACAATCAGTTTACCGAGCAGAATATAGTACAGAGGTTTTTCAGATTAAGTAGAATCAGACAAGGTAGCCGAGCAGATCAGAGCAGAGAACCATCATAGATAAGCTGATATTTTGATAAGAACTTATAGATCTGTTTCAGACAATTGAGTTGTCAAGTAGCAGATAGTTTACCTATTACTTTCTGACAATTGTGATAGAGTTTTTATAAATCTCTTAATAGAGTAGACTTAACAGTCTTTGTACAAATCTCTTAACCGAGTACACACTTCATACAGTGTTGTTAAATCCTATAACTAGGTAGATCTAGCTAATCTAATATGTTACTCCTAACAGGGTAAGATCACCAGAAGTAATCAAAACTTGTAGCCTTGACAGGCAAACCTTTTCTATCTGCAGTAGTGAAAAATTTGTGGGTGTCATCCCCACTGCAGTTTTTACCTTCTAACAAGGTTTTCTACGTTACCAAAATACTTGTGTTATGTGATTGTCATATTGATCTCATGTTGTTTACTTTCTTAAGTCAACTAGATGATTGATTTATGCAATTAGATTCAAGTTATTTTGATCGGTTATCATAGTATTCAATTATGGATCAGAAAGGTTTTGCAACTAAAGTTTTGAAGGCACTGATTCACCCCTCCCCTCTCAGTACCTATCTCTCCTAATTCCAACAAGATGTAGTTTTACAAGAATGCACATTGAGGGAGATTCAAAGATTATAATAAATGCTTTCATTAGTAGGTCTTCTTCAAATTGGCGAATTGCTTATGTGCTACAAAAAATATGGACACTAATTGATTCCTTTGAATAATTGTGCATTACTTGTACTTTTAGGGAGGGTAACAAACTAGGAGTTTTTCTCATGAACACGGGCTGAGATGAATTACATATTGACTACTTAAATCCATCAGTTGAGCTTAAAATTTTTCCTTATCTACCGGAAACGGTAGATTAGGAAATGGTAATGGCTTCTTCAAATAATTGAATTTAGTTCATAACTGTTGTGTAATAAAAATGTGGTATTATATATGCAGATGTGGTCCAATCTTTGAAATATGTGATTACCTTCTTGTCGACTCATAATTGCAACTTAAAATTGCCATGTCACAGTTCACATATGGGTCATGAGGTGATGTGTTCAGACTAGCTCGTACCTAATAAATTGATTGTAGGTACTTCACGAGTAGTGCAAAATATTTTTGAAGTATATTTGGTGTGGGATGATATCACATATTATAGTTTAGCTCTCTTTCTAACAAGGATATAGGGTTTTCTTTTCTTATTGAGCTCTTGAACCACTTTATTAATATTATAATATATATTTAGTAGCTTGCCACTTTTGTTTTAAAAAAATAAAAAATATATTTTCATAGTTGAATTGACTAATCACATCATTCTTATCAGGTTGTCTCTTAATAAATTTATCATTGAAGAAACCAATAAATTCGATCATTTCTTTCCTTATTTATCATTTCAGTACAATTTATGTCACTGTATTATTTCAAAGCTGCATTCAAATAATGCAACATCCACATTCCTACAATGAAACATCCTTTTTTCCAAATTTGCGATGAGATTGATTAAATGGGAATCAGATTTTGAACTTGATTTCATCATTTCATAGCTTTTTATTTCTTATTTTCTAATTTCTAATTTCTAAATTCTAAATCAAAATTTAAACCAAATATTGTATTAACTTCTCTTTCTGTGTCTATCACATGTAGCTTATTAATTGTACAGCTTGTACACTGGAGAGGGTCCCTTTCTCAAAAGTTCTGTGACAGAATCATATTTGACCCTACTTCTAGTTGCTTCGGATTTAAACTTGGGCTTCTCTACTGCATTCGAAGTTCATTTGACAAATTTTAATTCATTTCCAAATACATACAAAACTTAGTTTTTAGGTTTTTTCAATTAAAAAAATATATCACTGAAATTTTATATTTCTAAGAAATAGATACATGCAGTATGTATAGATGACCCATATTCGAATGGAACAGACTACCAGCCTAAACAGTATCACAGACATCACCCAAAACCAGAGATAGCAGACCAAAACACCCATATATAAGACTGAATAATAACATAACCATATGAATCACTCAAATCTAATCCCCTAATAACAGCTGTACAATAAATAAATCCAACGCACTCATCATTACATGCATTTGTTGATTTCAAGAACGCATTCACTCCTCCCTAACTCTCCAATGCAAACTTGTGCTATTCAATTCTAGGTAATATCATTTTGTCAGCCCCAAGAATGTCTACATGCCTCTCTACCTCTCCAATGCACATTTGTCTTACCAGATTGAAAGGAGGTCCAATCCTGAAAAGCTTCAAATCATGAATCTTGGCCTTGAATCCCTTACAACAATTTCCATGCATGATGCATACCACACTTAGATCGGTGCCAGATTGACAAAACCCACTAAAATACTTTGTGTCCAGGAAGCGTGCTCTCAAACCCAATCTTGTAATGTTCTCAGTCATCTTTATGTCATACAACACAGCCTGGTCATCCACAGAAGGCTTAGCCTCTGAAGCACTGTTCCACATCTCCATCATCCTAACAGTCCGATTGTTACAACGGAAGAACATGAATCCTGTATTCGCCATGTTCGACATTCCATAGGGATCACCAGAGTATCTATCGCAAGACATTTCGAAATCTGCATCTGTTGAAAGTCTCTGAAATGGGTTTCTCAACCACAGTATATCTGAATCCTGTGCAGAAACAGAGAATCATAAAATTAATCAAAAAATTGAAATTGCTAGAGCCCAAATACATCTGCTGATAAAGAACAAAGAAGCTGAAAAACTCACAGAGAAAAGAAAATGGTAGCCTCTGCGTAGCACATTGGTGAGCAAGAGGATTTTAGACCTCGTTATCTCAACGTAATGCCCTGAATTGTAGGAGCTCGCGCCTGAGAAATCAACGCCTGGAGTCTTTAATTGATAGCAGTGAGGGTGGATTTTTGTACAGGCATTGAATGCCTTTTCATCATGGGCAACCACCAGCAGATTGTTCAGCAGTGGTTTTGTTCCTTCCCCAATTTCGAAGCTCTTCATAAACAACTCAAAAATGCCGCCAGGCTTCATCCACGCTATGTTCACTGTGGTTATTATCACCGTCTTGTTGGGCATGGAAGCCTTTTCCAGAGCCAATGTTAGCTCGTCCTGTTCAATCGAATTCCACATAATCAATAAGAAAATCAGTGTAATTCATTCTTCAGAATATTGCCCCTGTTTAAAAGAATGAAATTTGATCTCGGATTGTGACTTACTGTATTGGGATTCTTGAGCTTTCCTTGAATTGGGAAGACATTGGAGGTAAGCGGCTCGAAAAGTGGCCTGTTGGAGAGCAATACAAGGAAAAAGAAAACACAGCAGAGAAGAGCCAAAATCTTCTCCGTCTTGGTTAGATCCATATGAATATCACCCATCAACTTGCTGAATGTGAGACGAGCCATGTTGAACGGGCCTGGTTTCGATCTTCTGATGGGATTGATATGAGTTCAATGAAGATACAATAGTGTCACTCTAAATAAAATACACTAACAATTAGAATCTAATTTATAGAGAATAAATAGGCATCATACTTATCAATAATTTATATTTAAAAAATCATTCACACAATATACATCTTTGAAACATCCAAATATAAGTGAATAATTGACATATTTTAAACCCTTTGAAAATTCTACAATCTAGTCTCCTATGTTTAGGCAGGTGATGGTTTAAGATAAAAGAAACTTAGTAAATAAATACATCACACACGATAATGTCTATATAAACAAAATAATATATTACAGGAATGAATAGATGCCAAACTTATCATCATATGTTTAGGCAAGTGGTGGTTTAATATAAAAGAACCTTAGTAAATAAATGTCACACACAATAATGTCTATATAAATAAAATATTGTACAAGAATGAATAGACATCAAACTTATCAACAATTTTCAAGAGAATAAATAGACATCATATTTATAAATTACACTTATAAAATCACCCACACAATATACATCTCAAAAACATCCAAATATAAGCAAACAATTGACATATCTTAAACCCTTCAAATTCTACAATCTAATCTCAAAAGTTTTACACTTCAAGCTATTATTATATTTACATTTTTAATCAATTACTCAATAACCGTCCTTTGTGTTTCATAAATATTAAGATCTAAAATTGATGTTACTTTTACACTTTCATCGAACATACTTGTACTAAATGAACAATATACATATGGACAAGACCAAATAGTCTAAAAGAGCGTGACAAACAAATAAGATGTAATATTCACAATGTGAAGGCACTTCACCCAAACATGTGATAATATGTGATAATATCGGTGAAGTTAATGATTGCAATATGTTAGTTTTTATGTTTATGTTGAAGGAAATGAAAGAAAAACTTGGTACCTTTACCCTCTTCTTTTAACCATTGTAAAGAGGCCCTCAATTAAGCTCAATTACTCTTACAAGTATCCATTTTACATAGTTGGTTCTCATTATGAGTAATTGATTGTTGAAGTAATGAAGAGATATGCTATGCAAGTTGTTGTCTAATATTTTTCTGTCATGGGTAAGCCTAAACCTAAGGATCATTCCTTTTTAAGAGTCTTATTTACTATTTTTTTTTTGAGATATAAGTGTTTTTTAAAATGTTCTCATGGCTCATCAAAGTCTTATATATGTTTGACTTTATCTATATTTGAGATCATGTCATATTAGACTAGGCTTAAAATTATTATTCTATATGTTTACGTTAGTGGTGGGTTAATAGAATAGAAATCTAGTAAAGAAATGTCACAATTAATAATGTAAATGTAAACATAATATATGTAGGATAATGAATAGACCTCATAGTTATCAATAACTTACACTTAAAATCATCGTCACAAAGTTCATCTTAAACACATCTAAATGTAGGAAAATAATTGATGTATTTTAAACCCATTAAACTCTACAATCTAGTCTCATATGTTTACGCAAGTAATGTGTTAAGATGAACGATGCTTGGTGAATAAATGTCACACACAATAGTCTCTATATAAACAAAATACACTCTCAAAAATAAATAGATGTCATACTTATCAATAATTTATAGAGAATAAATAAACATCATACTTATCAATAACTCACACTTAAAAATCATCTATACAATATACATCTTTAAAACATCCAAATATAAGCGAATAATTGACATATTTTAAACCCTTTGAAAACTCTCAAATCTAGCTAACATCCCAATAGAGAGCACACTATAAAGACTATAAGAAAGCTTTCCCAAACATGGTACCTAAGAGCCCACGATTCACTTGTGTTACTTAAAAGCTAAGTTATTTTCTAACATGTGAAAGAATCTAGCCTCAAAATTGACACGAGTGAATCTTTAGTACTGTTTTGTTTCAAGGGCCAGAGAGCGGTAGGCCCCACCCTACATTAAATGTGGTGGGACCCATCCATAGTAAAGACCTCACTAAAGTGGGGCAAATAAATTTTCAAACGTGAAAGCTGCAGATTCGATCTGTTGGTTAAAACTAGCGGCGCCTCAATTGCGAAAGGGATTCCTACTTCACGTGTTATTCCGCAGCTTTTTACAAGAATGTTAGGTAATGCTACCGCTACATTTGGCGGCACGCCAAAATTATAACCTCCCTTTTTCTAATTGATTTTCAGCTTCACCTTTCACGTTCAAACCTTTTTAGTGATTATTAATAGATTTTTGGGTATATTGTGTTGATATATATATTTATCAACATTTGGGATTACACTTTGTTATCTATTATCGAGATGATTGTAGAAACTTGATGTTATTAATCTTTTCGGTTCAGATTTGAGGATTGAGGGGTATCTATTAGGTCAAATTCTTTTGAGGCAAAGATCTCGACCTCATCCCTTATAATGTTGAAGTCTTATACTCAATAAGGCTTCATCTCTAGTGAGTTCATTTAGAACCATTCAACTTCTCCTCTTCTAAATTGAGTTGTATAAATATAAATATCATTAGTATTTAAAATATAAGATTAAAACAATTTGAAAGATAGAAAAAATAATTAAAATGTTTTAGTTAGAAAATTTGAGTAGATGTTAGATATTCATTTATTAATAAAGTGGGAATATTAGTAAGTTGAGATTAATGTTTAAGAACTGGTGAATGAAGTGTTGCCATTTTTATTAATTTTACGTTCATAAATTCAATCTCACAAGTATGCATATGATGTAGTGTGTTTTTTATAAAAGCGACAACAAAACCAAGGTGTTGTCCCATAGTACAAACAAAGAACTATCCCAGAAGATTAACACTAGACAAACATTAACAACACATTAACAATGACTAGTGAGCTAAAGCCAAAATAAGAAAAAACATCCTAATTCTACCTCTATCAAAAACAAAGGACCAGATACGACCAAACCACCCAGAAAAGTCATAGAGCCACATAACCAGTAAAGTAAAACAACCTAATCTAGTAGAGCTCACAGTCTTGGCAGTATTAACAAAATATAACGTATGCCACGTATGGCAAAACCCCAGAAAGTTCTTCTTAGCAAAAAGCTAAAAATAAAAGTAAAAAGAATGGCTCCAGAAGCCAAAAAATAGTAGGGCCCTCATTTATCAACATGATTTCTTCTCGGTCGGCATCTTCGACAACAAAACTCTAGCTCACTCCCCAGTAAGGAATTGGAAACAACTGTTTGTAGTCATAATCTTCCTTCAACTTGCTACCTTTCACATGTTCCTGCAGTAGACACAAGGTAGTAGCAGAACCATCCATCACCTTTAGTGTGAACCTACCCATGTCATGTAGATGCTTATCCAATCCTGCCACTTCAATCTTGTGGTTTTCAAGGACACTTTCAATGCCATCAATCTAATGTTTAATTTTTCCAATTATACCACCCGGAGCAAGACAAGGGCTAGGGGTATCTTTATCTTGAATTTATTCCACCACAACATTGTTATGAGCAATTTGAGGTGAGGAGGGCGCAATATGACGGTTGGTATTAGTCATAGGAGTAGGGGACATATCTTGTTTAAGGATCTTGAACACATGGGAAGAGGAGCCATTCTTGGAATCATCTTCACCATAACTTTCTGTCTCCTGAGAATTTTCAAGGTTTAGCTCCTTTATTCTTCTTTTAACTTATTCCTTAGCAATCTACCAGTCCTAACAAAACCCCTAGCGTCCCTAGTCACATCAAATCTTACAATGTCCTAGAAATCCTAAAAAAAAGGCTAGTGGAAATTTGTTAGGTCTTGGAGATTTATAAGCTCCCATAGAAAAGACAATAGATTTAACTTCCTCCTTAGACACATGGGTAAGAAGGAAGTCACTATCCTCATTAGAAATGGCATGGGGAAGGTGGCACAATAGTTGGTCCCAGAGATCCTCCTGAGGAACCATGTTGTAATCCAAAAGGAGCTGCAAAAAGAAAAAAGTGGCCATGGAACCCAAATGTGACTGGTCAGAAACTTACCTACCATTTTCATCAAGTAGATAGTTGGTAGTGTTCCTCTTTTTATGCTTTCTAGCAGTCCTATGGAAGAAAGAAGAGTTACGATCTCCCTCTTTAAGCTATTGGATATGAGATCTCTGCTTCCAACATATATCTTCATTTTCCATCAGAGTCTTCCATTTAACCAATGGAAGATGTAAAAAGTCTTCCAGCAGGGGATGGGTCCCCAATAACCAATTGATGATGTAAAAAGTCCAATCTAGTACTTGGGTATGTGCAAGATCATGAGGGGCCAAACTATGCCCTGAAGTGGCAATGAAAAATCAGAAAATCAGGGTTAGTCAACTTGACGTGAAAATTTCAACTAGCTATGAACCTAATATCAAAAAGTTGTTAGAATAGAATCTATAGAAAATTGAATGTAGTTTCTAAACTACTAGGCCTTTTTTGAGAAAAAGTTAGTATGTTTGGTGAAAAGTATAGATTTCAATGCAGCAGTACAAAAATTTTAGGAAAAAAATAAGAAGTAGGTGTATGTCTGACCACCTTAATCATAATCAAATGATAATATTTTATTATAAGATTTTATATATAAGTAATAGACTCATGCCCGGATGTGACGCATATTTTTTTGTAATTTTATTCCAAAAAAATAATTAATTATGAATTTTTTTTCTACAACATTTTCAAAATTAAAAAACTCCTGTGTCTGACCACCTTAACTCATTCAAAACTTTACAAAATTCAATTTTATTGTTTTTCTCCTTATAGTAGGCGAAGCATAGAATGTGACACATTTTTCAGATTTCAAAAATGTTATACTGTTTGAAAGTTATAGTCATTTTTCAATTAGTATATAAATCAACACTTTAGAGGTAGCTCAATTAGAAAATAACTAATAATTACTTACCGAATTCAAAATTTGACAACAATTATATCAATAAAAAGCTAATAATCTCCTTAAGATAACCTTTTCATTTTATCAAATTCAGATGAAAAAAAAGTCATCAGCTACATTGTCAAAGTTTTGAACTGACATCGCCACTTTTTGGCCCCTTATGATCTTGCACATACCCACTTTATTCTTTCTTAGTTTAAAAAATGTCTCCAAAATTAACCTTTCTCCAGCCCTTAACCACTCCCCTAATAACCTCCAACTTCTTAGCAATTTGAACCATTGCAAACCCTTTAAATGGGATAGACAAACACCTTCCAATAATATCTCTGAAATTGGGGTGAGAAGCCTAGACATTATTTCATATCTGAAAGGAGTAGGACCAGATCTAGGCTTATCAAACAATTTTAGCAATAGAGGGTTATGATCATAAGTAGTTCTAGAGACAAGGTAGAAAGAGTAGAATTGAGGCCCAGATCCAATGGGGAAGAAATAAGGAAATGATCCAATCTAACCTGAATGAGGTTCTCTCCTTTCCTATTATTAGACCAGGTGAAAGGATTACCTTGTAAGTCCAAATCATAGAGGCCCATACTGCTAACAAAATCAGAGAGATCTTCCATGTTGTCACTATAGTCCATAAGACCTCCCAAATTTTTAGAGGGGAAAAGGGGGAAATTCTAATCTTCCATGATGTTGTTAGTGATTTCCCCCCAAACCACCCTCCTCCCCAAGCGATGGTTAGAAGCATAAATATTAAAGAGATGCCACTGGAGCCCCTTTAATTTAAAGGTGACAACAAGAAAATTATGTAAAAAAATATGAGCTTCCCCCTCCAACTTGAAAGGATTCCAAAGGTTATAAATACCTCTTGAAGTCCCAACCGCCTTAAAGAAGTAGAAACAAGCACCAAACCAAAGCCTCCCCACCATTTCAAAGAAAGAACTGTAAGGCATCTTAACCTCTTGCAGTAATAAAATATCAATTTTGAAATCCAAGATATAGTTCTTAATAGCATACTATTTTGGGGGACTATTTAGTCCCTTGATGTTAAGGTCTAGGGGACTATTTAGCATACTATTTCTTACCTTTCTAGTTAAGGTCTAGGGTTAATTTCCTACCAGCGAAAATTTCCCTTGCTATCACCTTATGTCTTCTAGCTCTTTGAGAAGGTCTTCCAACTTTGACATCTAGACCTACATCAATCTTCTTGCTCCTCATATTCTTCTTTTGAGTTTGTCATTCCTCCTCAACATTTGTGTTAGCATCGACAACTGAAGCCTTGTTGTCAAGGGATAAAATAATAGAGTTGGTGACTTCTTCAACCTCTATTACACATTTGGAAGCAATTTCCTCAACCACATAAGGTGAACAACTCAATGTAACAACAGGGTAGACAAAACTTAAAATCTACAGAGATATCTTCAATGATTAAAGTTTCTATACCTTGGGCAGTAGGTAAAGCAACAACATCAACCAACTCAATTGTTGAAGTGGGTTGTTGTTCTAAAGAACCGGACACCATCAAGGTACCCAAAGACTAGGGAATTTCTCCATCTTCCAAGTTGGAAGAAGAGGGAGGGGGGATTTCATTAGCTCCATAATTCCCTCCATGAAGGGGTAGTCTTCTAACTCTCCCTTATTGGGGTTTTCCTGAATAGCCTCAACAGGAGCACCCAGTAAGCAACCAACATAGTGATTCACCAAATGGCTAACCCCTGAATGACCCAAGGAGGTCATTTTCTCCTTCAACTTGGGCTCCTAATGCAAAGGGACTTTACATCTTCAAGCACTCTGCAACTTTCTCGCATGTGTCAATTTTGAATTTCTGCTTGATCTAAGTTGTACCTACAAATCCAATCTCTACTAATTTTGAAAATGCTAGTATTGGTTCCCATTTTAATATTCTTGGTTTATTCCTATATTAGACTTAGTGCTTGTGCTTATTGGTTTGCATGTGGTAGGGATAATTTCTTTGCTTCAAACCATGTAATAATATTGATCCAATAATTAGATACAAGATAAAGGACAACACTCAAACATGTAAAAATGTTCTTCACTGTAAACATTTTGATAACATACTTGCAATGAGGCAAGTAGTAGATGCAAACTCTATAATCTAAGGAGATTACATGTGTCGTAATAATCTAAATTAAAATGGAGCATCACCATTATATACAACTCTAGAAGTCACAAGTTTAATGGTTTCTTAGCTTTAGTTGACATATAATAGTCATAAAGATAGGTCTAATTCTAGTCCTAAAACTAAATTTTTAAATTTTAAAAGGAAACGTGTCATTTTACAAGTGTAGAATCAATTGAGATCACTTCTACAACTACAAATCTAAAACTAAGAAAGGGATAAGATGTTGATCAAGATTGATCCTTAAGAAAGAGTGTGGATAAAACAAATAAGTTGTAAGTTGCGTGCTCACTTTTCATGTCTCCTATTTCAAAAATTGGACTTATTAAAATACTAAGTTCCCATTGTCCAAAATAGTAAGTTTGAGGTAACAAGGCATATTGAAAAAAAAACTATTTAATATATTTATATTATCAGGGTACAATTCACATTCTTTACACAAATAAATATAACATTTATTATATTTATTGATGCCAATACAACCAAGGTGTGATATTCTCTTGAAGGTAATCATATTTGATTTGGCATTGCATCTTCAAGAAACAAGCAAACTACCAAGTTTGATAATCAATTAGAAAGTAGGTTCAACTTCTCAATTTAAATTGGTTTTCCTTCACAAATCATGGCATGGAGTTCTTTGGGTGCCCAATTTAGAAATATTGCATAGAAAAGAAAAACTTCTTTCATTTGGGATCATCTTGAAATCTTTTCTTTTTATCGCATAGAGTTGTATGTCGATGGCCTCTTTAGTGAACGGAAACTCATTAGAGAAATAGAGCTTGTGGATGGAATTCCCATGAGTTTTAAGTGATTTGAAGATGGGAGCACTTAGATTATAAATATTAATATCATCTAGTGGTTGCATTGGAGCTACAAGATTTAGGATATTTTGACATGTTTTTCAATGTTTGGCTTGTAGGTTGTTTTGTTGTAAGATTATTAGACATTTCTTGCACTTTTTTTTTTCATGTTGTGTTTGTTTATTGTTGTAAATGTTGTACAACAATAGAATTTTTAATTATTTTTGTTTATATTTGTTTTTCTTAAATTATGGTGGAGGGCAAGTATTATAATTTGGTTGCATGTACATGTTGTAGGGTACTCTAAAAAAAATTGTTTCATTCTTTCTTAAGAGGTTCCTTGAATAATATCGAGTTTTTCATAAATTAGATGACCACATTTTCCAAGAAAAATGTACTAGCATATTGTGTCTTTATAAGCCTAAATTTAAAGATCATTCTTTTTTTAAGAGCATTATTTACTATTATTTTTGTTGCAGATATTAGTGATTATTTATTAAGATGTTCTCATAGCTCATCAAAGCCTTTTATTTTATTATAAGGATTATAGATGTTTGACTTTATCTATCTATGAGAATTTCCATCCCAGTCATAAAAAAACTAATTTGAGATTGTGCTATATTAGATCAAGTTCAAAATTATCATCTTATATGTTTATATTAGTGGTGGGTTAAGAGAAAAGAGACCTAGTAAATAAATGTCACATTCATCTTATAGACCTCATAGTTATCAATAATTTACATTTAAAAAAAAACCATCGACACAATATTCATCTTAAAAACATCCAATGTAGGAAAATAATTGACATATTTTAAGCCCTCAAACTCTACAATCTAGTCTCATATGTTTAGGCAAGTAATGTGTTAAGATAAAAGAAGCTTGGTGAATAAATGTCACAAATAATAGTGTCTATGTAAACAAAATTATGCATACAAGAACGAATAGACATCAGACTTATTAATAATTTATAAAGAATAAATAGACATCATACTTATCAATAACTTACACTTTAAAAAACATCCACACAAATCTAAAAAACATCCAAATATAAGCGAATAATTGACACGCCTTAAACCCTTCAAACTCTACAATCTAATCTCAAAAGTTTTACACTTCAATCAATTCACATTTTCACATTTTTAACCAATTATTCAATGACCGTCCTTTATATTTCATAAATATTAAGATTTAAAATTGATGTTACTTTTACACTTTCATTAAACATACTTGCGCTAAATGAACAATATACACATGTACGAGACCAATAGTCTAAAGGAACGTGACAAACAAATAAATAAATATTCACATAGTGAAGACTCTTCACCCAAACATGTGATAATATCATCTTTTTCCATGTCCAAATCAAAAGTTCTACTATTTTAAACGGCAATGGCTAAGCTCCCTACAAAATGCACCAAAGGCAAAAATGTCAAACCTTTTTAAATATCCAGCTCAAAAATTCCACCATTTTAAACAAGCTTGAGCACACTATAGAAATTATATACTTACCTAAGAGCCCACAAATTAGGCAATGGCTATACAGCTGATAGATTCCCCTCGCCCTACCACCATGCATGGCCCATTCCCCATATCATCCATACCCGTGGCGTACTGTCAATTTCGCATCATTTACACTTTGCCTACCAGTACTTGACTGATGCGAAATGATAGGAAAAAAAAAAGGTATTCAATAAATTGTAAACTAAATGGTAAAATATATAAGGCAAGTTTGAAAAAAAACTAAGTGTCCCCTTAATAAGATATGCATTTTTGTTTAGCATTTAGTTTATTATTATTTTTACTATTTTTAAAGGTAATATTATTAAAATAGTTAAAATAATATATTAATATTTAATTATATATTTAAATTTTTAATACTATATTTTAAGATTAAATATAATACTTTCTTTAATTAAAAAAATATTTTATTATATATAATTAATTATATGAACTTTTGAATAACATTATTTATTTTTAAAAAAGTGAAAACAATTACATTATTAATATCTTCATATATAATTCTAAATTTTAAATTTATATTTATATTTATAATAAGTATATTATAAAATATTATATATAATTTTTCTTTAAAAGATTTTATAACTTTACACATATAATATTATTATATTAAAAAATATTAAGTATTTATAGTGAATATATTTAATGATTTTAACTTTTAAATATTATCTTTTTATATAATTTTAACATAATATTAGATAAGTAAATATATCTTAAATATATTAAAATAAATTTGAATTTTTTTAATCTTATATTTGATAATTATTTATTATTTATTATAAAAACTTAATATCAAATCAATTTTGATTTGTCTATTTCTTTTTTAGAATTTATTTTATTTGATTATTTGTATTGACTTCAATTCAATTATGAGTGAAAAAATGCATATTGTATCAATTTATTATTAATATATAATTATATGATAATATAATTATTTGATTATATGATATTTTTAATATAAATATTTCGAGTCACTCTATCATCAAGATGTAAGTATCATACTTAATTCAATTTATTATTTTTATATAATTATACTTCATTTCAATTAAGTAGTGGTTTACTCTTTTTTACATCAATAATATTTTATCATAATTTTGTACCTTTAAGAATACAAATTATATATTTTTAATTGTTAACCTAGATTTGTCTCTATATATATTCACTATTTTTTACCGGAACATGGTAGTGGGTTGGGGAATTTGTCGGCTCTAGTAAAATGGCAAGAGCCAGCTATGCAACTGACAAATTCCCCAACCCACTCATTCTGGGGCAGTTAGCAGTCAGCCTCAACTTGGGTAAAATGAATGGTCTACAACAACAAGATTAATTTATTGGGAGTTGACAACCATTTCAACAAACCCTTTCAAATAATTAAAATTTTAAATATTTATATATTAATTACATAATGTGTTTTTACACTTTATAAATGTGTATCTTAATGTGCATGTAGGCATCAATAGCTTTTATATAGTTTGATATTATAATATATTTTTATTTTTCTCTATATTTTTAAAGTGTTTAATTTTAAATTTTATTATATATTGTTCAAGGGGTTTAGTTTAGTTGGTTGAAGCAATCAGTTTGCATTGTGGAGACCCTGGTTCAAATCCCAAGAGGGACATCTTTGTGGAATTCTAAGTTGTGACTCTGTGTCAATCATGTACATTAACAAATATTTATGTAAATTAATTATGTGAAATTTATTAAAATTCTAATTATATTTCACAATATAATTACAATTGATTAGGCACGTGCTAGAAATTGGCTCTAGAAGGTAATAGCTTGTAGATGACAATATATGTATTTTATACTTTTGAGTTAGACAAGTATTGGATGTGTGGAAAATAGACTAATTTTATAATGAGATTTTAATCCTTTTATGAGATAATCAAGTAATTTCATTCACAAAATTTTAATAGTCATGTCTATGTTCCATAATGAACTTAGCAATCTTTTATTTAATCTTTGTCTTTGTTAAATTTGTTATATGCGAATTAAAATATGATTTTGAACACATGTTATAATTACTTTTAGATTAGAATGTCTTTTCAATGGAGTTTTAACAATTGAAATTGGATCTTTGGTTCTTTATGAGGGAAAATAAATAAATTGTTTGAAAAATATTATTAAAATAAAATCTTAATATTTATGCTTCTTAATTAATCTTATAGTTTTAGAAATTCCATAAGCATGTGCCTTTACAAGACTCTACTCTTGCTACCCAACAATGTACCATTTACATTCATGAAGACTTCAATACTAGGAGTTATTTTTATATGTGTAAGTTATTTGGTGCAATTACTCTTTTTTTTAATACTTTACAATTAACCTATTTAACCTAGCAAAACAAATTCTATTTATAACTGATTACAACATCCTCATAACCATTTTAACCAGGTAAATAAAATTCAAAGAATACATAATTAATTTGTTTAAACTCATTTTCATACTATTCAAATCTTTTATATTTCTAATTCTTCAAAGAATCTACAATTACATTAATAAAAAAGAAACGTATGAATATATCTATTTCAAATTAGATATTAAAAAAATTATTAATTAATTAATTTTTTTTATAATTATATTTAGCATATCCATCCGTGGAGAAATTTTTTTAATCTTCAAGTGAAAAAGATTATTGTCTAAGAGTAAAATAGTTTTATTCATTTTTAATTCTATACTAGCTAAAATCAATAAATTTAAAACATATGAAATTTTTTACTAAATTTTTAGTAATTATTATAGTAGTTTAATAAATTGAAATTCAAGTTGACATATTACTTTAAAACTACCCTTCAACTTGGCATATAAACATTGATAAAAATCATAAATTTTTTGGCATATCTTATTGTGATCCAAATAAATTTGAAGCTGAAAATAATTACTGAAGCCAAAATTCAACACATAAAAGTTTCTAAATCTGATTTGTTTTAATTTAGATATGAAAGGAAAGCTAAATGAATTTGATTAAAACAATATTTTTTCAATTTGAATCAAACTATTTAAAACAAGAAAGGATAAACACTAAAAAATAACTTAATTAAAAATAAATCAAAATTAAATATAATCAATAAGCCATTTCTGATTTTCAAATTAAACTAAGTGAAATGGGCAAAAATATTATAGCTGAAGATACACCACCCTATTTGCATTTGGCGAGTGACCAACAAAATGTGGTACAAAATCAAGCTCAAGTAGATTTAAATGTGGAGGTTTCTTTTGATCTTGTCTCCACAACAAATTACTCAGACAATGATTCAATAGGAAAACAGGGGCTTGGTGGAGATTGACCCGGCTGACATGCAGGAATAAAGATTGCTTTTGAAAGTCTGTTTTTCCTGTTCTTTTTTGAAGTATGAATACATAGTGGCTATTATGTGAGGTTCTCGGTATTCATAATACAAGGAGTTGTTGCTCAGTTTTGATGACTACATTGAAGAGCCCAATATTCTCTGACATATTTAGCACTTTTTTAATATCTACTAAAATATTGTTATGTCAAGCTATGTTTTATCTATTTTAATAGTTTCTCGTGGATTTTAGGCATTATCTTGGTTTTTTTTTGGGGTTTTCTAGTCAAATTTTCGATATCCACTTGTAATATGTAATGGGTAGCACCATTTTATTTAGGATTCTTAGGTGATTATAGTTTAGCTCTCTTTTTAACAAGGATATAGGGTTTTCTTTTCTTATTGAACTCTTGAATTACTTTATTAATATTAATATATATTTAGTAGCTTGCCACTTTTGTTTTAAAAAAATAAAAAATATATTTTCATAATTGAATTGACTAATCACATCATTCTTATCCTTGTCTTTTAATACATTTATCATTGAAGAAACCAATGAATTCAATCATTTCTTTCCTTATGTATCATTTCAGTACAATTTATGTCACTGTATTATTTCAAAGCTACATTCAAATACTGCAACATCCACATTCCTAAAATGAAACATCCTTTTTCCAAGTTTGTGATGAGATTGATAAATATGAATCAGATTTTGATTTTGATTTCATCATTTCATATCTTTTTATTTCTTATTTTCTAATATCTAGTTTCTAAATTCTAAATCAAAATTTATACTAAATATTGTATTAACTTCTCTTTCTGTGTCTATCACATGTAGCTTATTAATTGTACATCTTGTACACTGGAGAGGGTCTCTTTCTCAAAAGTACTGTGACAGAAATATAGTTGACCCTACTTCTAGTTGCTTCGGATTTAAACTTGGGCTTCTCTACTGCATTCGAAGTTCATTTGACAAATTTTACTTCATGTCCAAATACATACAAAAATTAGTTTTTAGGTTTTATTAATAAAAAAATATATCACTGAAATTTTATATTTCTAAGAAATAGATACATGTATGTATAGATGACCCATATTCGAATGGAACAGACTACCAGCCTAAACACTATCACAGACATCACCCAAAACCAGAGATAGCAGACCAAAACACCCATATATAAGACTGAACAACAACATAACCATATGAATCACTCAAATCTAATCCCCTAATAACAGCTGTACAATAAATAAATCCAACGCACTCATCATTACTTGCATTTGTTGATTTCAAGAACGCATTCACTCCTCCCTAATTCTCCAATGCAAATTTGTGCTATTCAATTCTAGGTAATATCATTTTGTCAGCCCCAAGAATGTCTACATGCCTCTCTACCTCTCCAATGCACATTTGTCTTACCAGATTGAAAGGAAGTCCAATCCTGAAAAGCTTCATTCAAATCATGAATCTTGGCCTTGAATCCCTTACAACAATTTCCATGCATGATGCATACCACACTTAGATCGGTGCCAGATTGACAAAACCCACTAAAATACTTTGTGTCCAGGAAGCGTGCTCTCAAACCCAATCTTGTAATGTTCTCAGTCATCTTTATGTCATACAACACAGCCTGGTCATCCACAGAAGGCTTAGCCTCTGAAGCACTGTTCCACATCTCCATCATCCTAACAGTCCGATTGTTACAACGGAAGAACATGAATCCTGTATTCGCCATGTTCGACATTCCATAGGGATCACCAGAGTATCTATCGCAAGACATTTCGAAATCTGCATCTGTTGAAAGTCTCTGAAATGGGTTTCTCAACCACAGTATATCTGAATCCTGTGCAGAAACAGAGAATCATAAAATTAATCAAAAAATTGAAATTGCTAGAGCCCAAATACATCTGCTGATAAAGAACAAAGAAGCTGAAAAACTCACAGAGAAAAGAAAATGGTAGCCTCTGCGTAGCACATTGGTGAGCAAGAGGATTTTAGACCTCGTTATCTCAACGTAATGCCCTGAATTGTAGGAGCTCGCGCCTGAGAAATCAACGCCTGGAGTCTTTAATTGATAGCAGTGAGGGTGGATTTTTGTACAGGCATTGAATGCCTTTTCATCATGGGCGACCACCAGCAGATTGTTCAGCAGTGGTTTTGTTCCTTCCCCAATTTCGAAGCTCTTCATAAACAATTCAAAAATGCCGCCAGGCTTCATCCACGCTATGTTCACTGTGGTTATTATCACCGTCTTGTTGGGCATGGAAGCCTTTTCCAGAGCCAATGTCAGCTCGTCCTGTTCAATCGAATTCCACATAATCAATAAGAAAATCAGTGTAGTTCATTCTTCAGAATTTTGCCCATGTTTCAAATAATGAAATTTGATCTCAGATTGTGACTTACTGTGTTGGGATTCTTGAGCTTTCCTTGAATTGTGAAGACATTGGAGGTGAGCGGTTCGAAAAGTGGCCTGTTGGAGAGCAATACAAGGAAAAAGAAAACACAGCAGAGAACAGCCAAAATCTTTTCCCTCTTGGTTAGATCCATGTCAGCCATGAACTTGCTGAATGTGAGACGAGCCATGTTGAACGGGCCGGGTTTCGATCTTCTGATGGGATTGATATAGAGTTCAATGAAGCAACTTGTTTTCTTAGACTATGTGCTATAAATTACTAGCCAATTCAGATATAATCATCCATATCTGTCTTTTCGGTCACTTTCCTTCATCTTCTTCGAGTCCACATTAAATACTTCCTTTCATCATATTCTTTCTATTGCAACAACCCTCACATATATTGTATTGTTATTGCAACTCTCACATATTGTTAAATTAGCATAGTTGTATTTAACAACTATTTCAACAGTTAAAAAGAATTACCAATAATTTATCTTAATATATGTGTATATTAACAATAAAATAAGTAGCATTTTATATTTGAAAAAAATCTAAGTAACTCAAAATTATTTTTAAAAGATTTAAATAAATCAAATTTGAAAATAGTTAACATTCAAAAATATAAACAAACTATTACTATTATATTAATTAATTATTTGTTCTTTAAACATTTAAAATGAAAATATAACAATAATATTTTGAAGTATAAAAAAATTCTTAATAAATACAGATATAAACAAAATAGAACTTAAATTGTTTCTAAAAAGTTTTAAAAAAACATACTATAAACAATAGTTGTTCACCAACACATGTTGGTTGTGTGAGATCTCTTAGGGATCTCTCCAAGTGATGGTTGTGGAGGATAGCCCAACAAAATTTACATAAATAAAGCATGTTAGAGAAGACATGCATACAATAAGAATCAAGGAAAACAAATGTATTATCATTTTAGAATTATCACATAATTTTAAAACCCATGAAAAAAAATCTTTAATATCTTTCAATCTTCACAATGATTTCATAAGAGAATTCAATCTAGAATAATCTTACACTTCCATGATGAATTGAAATGGAATCTAATACAATACCAAATCCAAGCAAACCTTTAAAATTTCATAATATGACTACATTTATCATATTTTAAATATATCTATAGGAAGACTTGATTTTTTGCCATGAAAATTATACTCACAATTTAAAATGTCCATTAAATTATGGTTAAGTTGAAATTTGTGCATGTTTAACCTCATATAAACTATCAAGTAAACAAAAAAAATAGAAACCAAGGGAATAAAATAATTATGAGGGGAATAAAATAAGATGAAATTTTTGTATATATTATAATATAATTATTTTCAAATTTTATATTCTTTTTATCACAAATAATTTTTTTGAGTTATTGTATATTATTACTGATTTAGAAAAAAAATTATTTATAAATTAAGAAACTTATTCAGTAAATTTGGTATTTTTTCATATATTACTAATTTATACTTATTTTCTTATTTTACATTCTTTTTTATCTATATTTATTATATTTAATATATGTATTACTAATTATATTGATAAAACATTTAAATTTAAAATAATTTATTAAATAACTCGTAAATATTAGTTAGGTGAGGTTCACCTCGCCAACCTCTTTTCTCTATTAATTTTTAATTATATAGTTTTTTATTAAGGGAAAATTAGTTTTACAAGGAACATAAACCCAAGTATAGATCAAAAAATAAACAGGAGAACCAACTACAAACCAACAACAAGACCGATGCTAAGAAAAAAAGACCAAAAAACTAGGGAACACCACCACACACCACCTACATACTATTGACTAAATCTACATTCTTCTTAATAAAATTAGCATTGATACTCCTAACTTTATTAAATAAATTATAAATGGGGGCAACTCCCTTGTCCTTACTTCATATTTTGGTAGTAGGGCCAAGAAGAACATCCTTCTTTACTTTTTCGGTAGTAGTATCCACGTCCCTACTCGATCCTATGTCTTTGATCTTTATCGACTTAACACTCATAGAAGGGGGGGGCATCAATATCCTTGGAAAGACCTTCAAAACTTGTTGCCTACTCATTTAGCTTCCTAAGGACTTTGATGGAGTTGTTCATGGCAATAATGCTAACTGCTACCACTGCTCTTACCTTATCCCATATCATCTTTAGGGCATCCTCCAAACTCTTTATCATATGCTCATGATTAGCTTTTAGCTCACTTATTCTCCTCGCCAAGGTCTTAGTATTGTCCGCAATAGTATCCAACTGTTGTTTTGATGAGAGAATACTATCTTTCAAGCTATTAATTTCTAACAGAATCCAAGAGAAAATCAAATTTTGGTTTTCCATCAGACCTAAATAATATCTTTATTTATACTTGGGGTCTCAAAAATAGAGGACACCTTCTCATTAGGGATATTATTCCCCATCTCCATGAGATTGTAATTCGAAGAAGCGGACATAAACTCCATATAACATAGTCCAACCACATATAGAGCCTCCTCCTCATTAGCTTTAATACTATCTATCATATTTTACCATCACTTATTAACACAATGGAACCCTTCATTAAAATCAATTTTCTTAACCTCCAAATGTGAAAACATGTAAGTCCCAAATAATATATTAAGAAGTAGGTTATTATCATCATCTCCATAAAACTCACCATCATCAACTCTTCTATTCCAATTCCTTCAATATAATTGATGCAACCAATAGAGGGGGATATCACATTACTAACAATTGAATGGTAAATTAGCAAAAAAAATATAGGTGCAAACTCAAAAACTCATTACTCTGTATAATATTGGGATTGTTATATTGACTCCTACACATTTATCCCAATTTTATTTATATTCATAGATGTCATTATATGTTATCTATTTATTACACTCGTGTAACTTACACCCATTCACATATATTTCTTCCCCATGTGGTATTTAGAATTTCACACCTTAGGTCAATTCTTTGTATAAAATAAATCTTGCACTATATAGAATTGATCCCATTAAAAATAGAAAATTTAAATTTATTCTAACTCTTCCCTATTCCACTAATTATTATGATTAAGTTGGTATATATTTCCATGACTAATTATTATATCTTGGTATTCAAAGGTATTAGATTTACATTTCTTATTGTTGATTATCAAGATATATATTTTATTTATTGCAATGAAGAATCAATATGATAACCTTTTAGTTTACAATACTAAAGGAACATACTCTACAACAAAGTCATCTACATTTTTAGTGTTGTTTTAAATAATTTTCATGATTGTTAAGCTAGGCTAATCAATGGGCTTCTTAGCTAATCTAATGAAGCCAATTGAGCCAAGCCAACATAACCTTAATACTTTGGCAACTTTCTCAAACATTTTTTTAATAACATCAATCCTCGATGATTAACAAAGCATGGATTTTGACAAATTAGAAAGTATAATTGCACAACTAACTCCATCAAATGCATGGGATATATATTAAATCTACATGACACAAAATTGATCTAAAGTGGCAAAATACTTGTATACTCTTCAAGCTTGAATAAATTTCAA
This sequence comes from Chamaecyparis obtusa, assembly GCA_027943335.1. Classification (NCBI taxonomy): domain Eukaryota; kingdom Viridiplantae; phylum Streptophyta; class Pinopsida; order Cupressales; family Cupressaceae; genus Chamaecyparis; species Chamaecyparis obtusa. The sequence goes on along the minus strand of BSBK01002744.1, from coordinate 823,051 downwards.
AAAAAAATTACATCTCAAGATCATTAATCTTTAATAATGAAGCAAAGCAATTCTACAAAACATAATTTTACATTTGCATTTGAATTTTAAATATCCATGTTCTAATCCCTTGCATTTAATTCAACATTTTTACATACATTTGTAATTTCTAACCATTTTTAGTTTAATCTAACTATTTTATATTTAATTATACACATTAATTTAATTAACCTTAATCAATATGAGAAAACTCCAAATAAATTGATTGCTATATTCGTTAACCAATTTTATATAAAGATTTGTTTTATTTGTACAAGTTTAAACTATCTTTTAATTATTAACTTTTGTAAGAATGGGTATTTGTGTACATTCATTCAATAAATTTCTTTGAGATTCGTATTTGTGTACATTCATTCAGATGAATTTCTTGGATATGCTTAGAATTTAGATTCTAGATTATAGATGTAGACAACTTCTCTAATAGAATTATTTTTAAAAAAACATTTGTATAGCCTCTAACAAGTGTGAGAAAATGACCATTATAATATGATAGGCTTGTATTCTTGAAAGGCGTCTTTACCAGCATCTTTGAATTTCATGGAGGCGTGGATGTCACCTTAAGACTTCACGTTATCACGACAACAGTATATATGTTAAAAATTCGGCAAGCAGATCCGTTTCAAACAGTTATTCTTAAACATAATATAGTTGACAGCTTAAATTTTGATTAGGACAAAAAAATATTCAACATTACAACAAGGATGATCAGATTATATAAAACTGTGAATTAAATAATGTTAACAAAAATATTTCAGAATATATAAAATTGACTATAGCCAAACAGAAGGAATATCATAAACTGAATGAGGAAACATTGGGTTGCGTAACGAATAGAATAGAGAATAGGTAGGAATTTTCCGTTGGAAAATCTCAAACAGGCACGTTATTGTTAATACAATTGATGACATTCAGAGTTGGTAAGAAGATTATATCCGTTGAAGTTTTGATTCAATTCTCTTACGTAGACGGCACGGCATCGACTTAGATGATTTACAGCAGCACAGAAATTAGGAAACCGTTATATGCAATAAATTGAATTTAGATTATGCTTAAAAACTGTCATATTAATTCATTACGGTGAGAAGAAATTAATATTCCGATACGTGACTAGAGGACACAGAAATTTTCAATTGGTTAATATTAGAGAAAAATGTTATTCAAAATAGAATCGAGAACATTCAGAGTTGGCACGAAGAAATCCTGAAGTTGCAAGTCAAATTCTCTTACGTGGCCTGCACGGCAATGACTGTTTCGGTTCTAACTTGTTTTTAATTCTGGATTTCTATTGTTGCTCATTAATTTATTTGTATTGGGAAACACACGCGAATATTAAATATAAACATATATTTTGTTTTACAAATATATTGTTTGTGATTATAGGTATTTGTTTGTTTGTGAAGGTATTATCCAATGAAAGGAGAATCGTTGCCAGCATCTTAGAATTTTATTTAGCACACAAGTGTAGGTATTTCAATTCTTGGTGAGTAGGTATGGATGTAAGCAAAAGAGAGAAGATCTCTGCTGTGTTTTGTTGTTTATTGTAATGCTCTCCAACAACTCACTTTTCTACGTAGCCATCAACAACAGATTTCAAGAAAAATTGAAGAATCAAAGTTCAGTATGTCATAAATCTGATATAAAATTGTATCCTTTGAAAGAGAGGCAATGTTTGAAGAATGAATTACAGAGATTTTTTTCGTTGATACCGAGTATTTCAGTGGATTTTCCCAGTCTAGCAGAGATTTGAGTGTGTTGTGCAGTATGCATGCAAATTGTTGTAGAGATTGAAGGCCAAAGTTCATGATTTGAGAGAAGCTTTTCATGACTGGACCTCCTTTCAATCTAGTGGATTAAATAGGGCAAATGTTCATTGGAGAGTCATAGAGGAATGTAGACGTTCTTGGTTAAGAAAATGAAATTATTTAGCATATATTAGCTTGTAAATTAAGTTATATTTTTAGTTCTGGTCTTTCCAAGAGATTCTACTGATTTCATTTTTTTTTAATGAATAGTTTACATTATGTAAGTTTGAACTCAAGATATATGATTTGATTAGGAGTGACATGTTTAAGATGATTTATTTTTATCAAAGTTAATTTAAAAATCAAATTTATTTTTAAATTAATATAATCAAAATTAATATTATATGTTTAAGATAATAGGAAAGAGAGATGCTCTAATTTAAATGGTCAATAGAAAAGTATCAATTATACAAATAGTTCGTCTATGTTTGTCTTTGTAGAAGGTATCTTTATGTTAATAAGTGTAGTATCATTTCATACATTCTTAATATTTACACCTAACATTTCAAACATTCCTAACATTTGCATCTAACATTTCAGACATTCCTAGCATTTGCATCTATCATTTGAACATCATCAACATATTACAACTTTTGATCATTTAATTCATGCACATGAAACATAGAAAAATATCCATTAATGATGAATCTCACTATCTCCGTTCATCAAAGATAAAAATAGCACTATGATTATCCTAACTATTATCGTCTATGTTACTAAAATTAAAGAATCTTGGTGTGTAGAAAGGTTTGTTCCAAGGAGCCACACCAAGAATTTATAGCCCTATATATCAACTAGAAAAAACAATAACAAATGTGATGTGAGAAACATAATAGTATTAAAATTTCCTAAGAATTTCTAGTTAATAATGAAGATAGATCCCACCTTTGATCTTGATAAGGTTATGGATCTTTGTAAGAACCATGCATCCTATCTATTTCACATTATCCATACCCATTATCCTATCCATCATTACTTACCACCATTGATCTTGCTTATCCTATCCAAATTGACGCCTTGGTCTTGATAAAAATCTAAAGACATAAAATGAAATAAAAATATGTTTTCAAAATCCTCTTGACATGTCCATTAATTTAGACCACATGCCATCTCATTGCAATGTTTCATAACCCTACATTTTCGTATCTTAATCCCTTAGGTTGGGTAACCATGATGAGACAACCCTTGAGGATCACATAATATTCCTCCATCATTAGCTCGTGCACTTCTAGCACTATTATTTCATGCATGCTTTCATAATTACCTACACCTTGCTAGAAATTAGGGGAAAACAAATACAATCTTGATTGAGAATCTTTGGTAAATAAAAATCAAACATTTTAAAAAATCCAAAAAATTAAATATCGTTAAAAATAAATTAAAAAATTATATATTATTAAAAATACAAAAAGGATTATAAAATTTTCAAAAATTTAAAAATATCTAATAAATTCCTTTAAAGAAAATATTATGAACACAATCACAACATTGCACTTAACAAAATCAATAAATGACAATCAATAATCTACCCTATTGACTTGTAATAATGTTGTCATTATTCGTTATCAAACTATTTTGTGTCTTTATTAGACACTACCATGATCAATTAGTTGTCTTATGCAAGATGATTCCTTTCTCAAACAAGGCATCTCAATCATTTATCAACTTATTAGACTATACACATCAACTGTTATAAGAATCACTTCTGCATGAAACATGATGGTTGTTTATTTGATAGCTTTGATTATTTTATTTTATTTTAATCTTTGGTAACACATCTTTTAGTTTATCCAAGAGGTCCTTGAATAGAGAGACAATGATGGTGCATGTTCACTTATTTGCTACTTGTGGATTGCTCCTTAGGACATGACCATTCAAGAGTGGTTGATGATGTATGGATCACATGTGAATTGAGCCATTCTTTTACTATATGATGTGTCTTCCTCCATGCAATTGTTATGTTGATTCATTTGGATCTACGATATATATATAGATGTTTTTTTTACTTTTTCCATAATAAACTCAATAATGATATAGAAACTAAAAAGGACAAGAATGTATCAATTTCCCTCTTTTCATAATTTTTATCACTTCGAATCTTCATCATCCATTATCTTTCTCTCTTATGATCATAATCTCCTACCTAATACATGTCTATCCTATCAATACCAAATAAATATAACTTATAAATCAATGTCAATATCAACTTATTGGCCTACAATCAGTCATATTAGTACAAATCAATCTAAATCCACACAATCATCTATAAAGTAGCTCAATCACTCCAATTGGCTATCAACTAGCTTTATTAGCTCACTTAGCTATCAAATAGCCCAATCGGCTCATTCCATCTAGTTACCACATGATCATTTCAATCAATTGGTTGATTACGGTTATCAAATGTTTAGTTTATCATTTTCTCAATGCAATATCTTGTCATTTCCTAGAACTTTATGAATCATGTTACATCATCAAAAGATCTTCCTTGTGATCTATCAAGAGATTCTCCTTTGGATATTTTTCACAATCTCTCAATGGGGGCATACCTATCATCATTACTTGGTCAAACTAGGGTAGGTATCAACAATTGTAATTTTTTCTTTGAAACAATGTGAAAGGTTGCATTGTCTCAAAAAGGAGAAAAATGTAGACACTTAAAAATGTCCTCATGATTTTTTTTAAAAATCATTTATTAACTAAATGAATATTATTATCTATTTAATTAATTCATAAGAATCTTCTACTATTATTTAAATAAATATTCTTATTTATTTAAATAATTCATTAGTATTTTCTATCTTAAAAATGAATAAATTCATATTTATTTAATCTACCCATTTCCCATTGCCTTCTTCTCCAATTTGTGTGACAAACACCATTGTTGATTTTATAAATTCATAAACCCTATTCTTTCATATTTACCCCATCTCCTTTAATCACATGGATCAAGTCCTAAATTTTGAGCTTGCACCACTTGTCACATGTCTCTTGATTTTCCTCTTATGGCCAAAAATTGACACCTTTCCTACCTAACACTCAATCCTAGCCACTCATTTCTTATTGCCTCGTAATCTCCCTCCCTCTTACCAAAACTATACCAAATTTTTAATCTTATTCAACATCCTAGCACCTCTTAATATCAACCCTTGATTTTTATGGGGATTCTATAATAGATATTTGTCTCCTCAAATTTTCTATATCATGCTATCATATCATATAATATTATCTTATGCCTTGGAGAACTTATGCCATTGCATATTTGAGATCCCATAGCTACAAAATTAATCCTTCATCATTATCACTTGTTTATCAATCAACCATCCTAATTCTCTGTAGCCTCTTGTTCTTTGTGCTACAAAGCTGATAGCACCCACATTTCATCCATACAAGATCTTGGAACATAGTTGGACAAGGCATTTAATCAAGACATTTGTCTTTACTTTTTGTTTTATCAACCATGTTTGTGCTTTTGTGAAGAAGTGCCCTCTTGATGTGATGATTGAATGCATTATTATTTCATTGCTTATGGTTGGGCTAGAATATGTTTTCGCATTTTATTTGAATTGTTCATTGCAATCATCATCAAGAATAAATGAAAAATAAATGTTTAACTGAATTAAATAGAAAAGAGATGGGAATTGAATGACTAAAAATAAAATTGGAGAAATTGGCCACTATTGCTCCTCAAATAAGTAACTACAAAGTACCTATGAGAGGAATATTTAAATTTTTAATATATAAAAACCTAGTGTGATCTTCCATTTTGAAAGTCTCCACCCAAAATGTTATTTTATATCTGCTAAAACTCTACCTTAAAGCTATATAACTACTTATATGAGTTTTATCAACATGAATATGGTATTCCATATCAAATAATTGGAATCCAATTTTTTATGTAAGGAACATACAAGAAAAACATTGAAATTGTTCGTAAAAGTAAAAAGCAATGGGGGAACAAATGCAACAATTTAAAAAACTAGAGAAGACAACCTCATTGAAATTCAAAGTTGAAGCAGAGAATCTAGAAAAGATATCAGATGAATGGTTCACAATTCTTGGGAAACCTAAAATAGAAAATAATTTTTTTCTTTGAGGACAATCAAAATATAAATTATATTTTGGTAAATTGGCTTAGAGTGTAGGAAAATAAGAAATTATAATTTATTTGGGCTAGATGAGATGAATTTCCCAATTATTTGAAGAAAAGGGAATCAAAATTATTTGTGCAACCATTTTCCCGACAATCAAAAGGGATCACATATACATTTGATTAGAAGGTCAACATGGGATCATGTGGTTACCACAAAAATTCACACCACCACTCCTTGTCCACCATAATGTACAAAATATACACATAACCTTCCATGCGTGTAGTAATTTCAATAATAGTTTATACCCCAAGATTTCTCATCTTCGATTCCAAAGTGAAATAATGTTACAAAACATCAATTTTTACATTCCCTTTTAAAATTTTAAAGTAAATACTATAATTTTACAAGCTCAAACCCTGTAGTATTAGGCTCCTTAACTCTAATCTAGTAGTAGTAAAGATAGTCATAGGTGGTGCTCCACCTCTTCGCCACATGTAGGTTTAGCCTCTAGGTGAGGTATGGGAAGTGCAAGCCCTCCTACTAGTGGCATTAGTGGCTGACCCAACACTTCCAAGTGGTTCCTACATACAACACCTATTATTTCTCCCTCTCAGAAGGACCATGACAAGGATATAGAAGAGGCTACACCTAAAGAAGGATGGTCCCTCTCAGACACTAACCCTAACCTACATGTTGATATACAGGGTCCCAAGGATGATAGTGATCCTCCTCCGACACCCATAGCCACTACTTTAACTACCTAATGACTTTCTATGTGATGTTTTCTCTTTGAGATTAGCCCATGCATTTTTTGATGCTTCAAACACTACTTGTTTGACTTTTGAGAGGTGATCTCATATCCCCACTTTATTTTGAAAATAATATATCTAACTTTTTTATTAATAAAAATTACTATGATTTATAAAAAATAATTTGAAATTTTTAATATATACTTATCATTCCTAACCTTCTTTAATGTAATTAATATTAATTTACATTTAATTATAAACATTCATTTAATTTACCTTAACTTAATAATAAATATAAATATATATTTGGTTTTGCAAATATATTTATTGTTATTATATTCACACTGTACATTAATATTTGTTTTACTTGAGAAGTTATTACATTCTCTATTATTTATGATCTATTACAAGGTTGGGTAAATATATATTTTTTATTGATGTGATAAAATCATTATTATTAATTGTTTAGCCATGGACAAATAAAAATTGACTATGACAGACAGAAGGAAAATCGAAAATAGGAGGAAGAAACTTTGGGTTGCGTGATGGGTCGAATTGAGGATAGGGAGAAATTATCATTCGTTTAACCTTAAAAAAATGCATTATTCAAAATTGAATATATTGCACGAGAGTAAGATAAGTTCGTATCAGAAAAAGTCGAGAAGATTATCGCTGGTGTTATTCTCTTACGTAACCTGGACTACAACTATTGTTTACGTCACGGATTATTGGTGCCTTCAAACTTTTACCGTTGCTCATGTTATTTATTTGTTTTGTGATGCACAAGAGTTTGATATTTCAATTCTTGGTGAGTAGGTATGGATGTAATCAAGAGAGAAGAGTTTATAATTCAATTATAATTTGAATGGGTAATAGAAAAGCATCAATTATGCACATAGTTCGGTCTATGTTTGTCTTTGTGGAAGGTATCTCTATGTTATTTTAAGTGTAGTATCGTTTGAGGCATTCTTAACATTTCTAACATTTACACTTCAACAATTCATAGACATATTACAACTTTTGATCATTTAATTTATGCACAAGAAACATAGAAAAATATCCATTAATGATGAATCTCACTTGCTCTCTTCATCAAAGATAAAAATAGCACTATATTTATCCTAATTATTATCATCCAGGTTGTTGAAATTAAAGAATCTTGGTGTGGCGAAAGTCTTGTTCTAGAGAGCCACGCCAAGAAGTTATAGCCCTATCTATCAACTAGCAAAAAGAATACCAATTGTGATATAAGAAACACAATAGTATTAAAGTTTCCTAAGAATTTCTGGTTAATAATGGAGATAGATAGCAACATAAAGAATCATGTAATGATAACTATATGTAACGAAGAATCTTATAGTTTATTCAAATACAATATTTCATTTCAAAAGGCTATTTCTCATAAGATAAATACCTAGAGCATATTTGGACTCTTTTGTTAGGAATTTGGCTAAGAAAGCCTACCATAATTATTGTTACTGAATTTGGATAATAACACCTAACAAACCTCTATATGTACCATTAGTTTTCTAATAATAGGACAATAAAATAATTAGGTTTATATTTCGTCAAATATAAATTGTCTTACAATTATCCATCTATATGTAATAGCAAAAAAAAAAATCTTTAAGAGTTATGACGTTTCTAAAAAAATATCTTTAATGCCAAAAAGATTCCATTACATCCTTGCTCTAAGCCTTCAAGGCACTATGACAACAAATGCAAGAGCAATGATAGAATGAGGCATAAAACCCCTACATACATGTGAGCCAAAACTTGAAACTAATCTTTTTTTATTTGGGATTGGTTTTTTTTTTATAAGTTTAGTCATGACATTTTTTATAACATCTATAACATTCTAGGGTTATAGGCCTAGAATGGAGGGTTTGGTGGATAGGGTATTAAAACTTGATGGCTATCCTTTAAAATATGAAAATCCTTTGGTTTAGGTTATATGGAAACTATGTTTTTGTTGAGGAAGGTTGGGAGTGTGGCCAAGTAGCACTTGCCTTCTATTTGGAGGCCTAATAGGGGCTAATAGGCAGTGCAACAACAATTGTTTGGACAATTGGTCCAAAAGAGTTGTATTTGGTTTTGAGGTATGTTGTACAAATCTAAATAGAGTATTCAAATATGCATTTTATTTCCTGAGTCTTTTGGAGAAGTTTGACAAGAACTTAGGAAAATTGGTTTGGCAGGGTTACCAAGAGAATAAGCCTAGTTTAGCACCCGGTTTGGGATCTTGGCTTGGTAAGGTGTTTTGGTTGAATCCAATGAACTAATGAGGGACATTGAAGATGTTTTCCAAGATTTAGAGTGGTTGGTGGCACCATAAACCATTTGTGCACTCTAATTTGGTGGAGGTTGTAATGGATCAAAGGAGATGATCCTTGGGAAGCCTAGTTGATATATGTGAAAAGAACTTGTGAAGCTCCTCAGGGTGGTCCCACAATAGTGAGTCCCACTTTTTGGCCAACTTTGACACAAAGATCAACATTTTAAGAAAAAACTTCACTTTCAAACACTTGTGGCCGCAAAGTTATTAGGAATTTGAAGATGATGTAAACTAGAGTCTTTTGGAATCTTCTTTCTAGTTTCTAAATATATATTTTTTTTTAAAATTAAAATTCATTTTTCCTTCTCCTTCGAAAAGTGGTTTGTGTGAAAAAACTATATTTTTAAGGAGTTACTGTCACTTAGATCAGCATAACTTTTTTTTTAAATATGATAACGATGTAATTCTTTCGAGATTATATTTGTAACTTCAATATCTAAAGGATGCAATTGGTTTTATTCATTTTGGGTCAATATTTCATAGTTCATTAAGTTCTAAAGTGACAGTAATTGTAATTTAGACATAAGGTCACTTGGATCACTCTAACTTGATTTGTGTAGATAGAAATTCATTTATTTTTTTTTCATAGAAAGGTAACACAAATACGCTTTTCTTACATATTGTTTATAAAAAAAAAATTATAATTTACTATTTTTCCCAAAGTCTTGAAGAGACGGGTTGTTGAATGACCAAACAACCTATGTTTAGTTAAAGTAATATTTAAAAGTGATAATGAACTCAATATTTATTAAAATTATATTCATTAGAAAGCTTGTTCCGAATAGCATCGTTTGACATCGTATATTTGAAAAAACCATCTTGTCTGGTCCTTGTTCCAGGCCTTGAAAGACCATGTTTTTGAAGTTCACTTATTTTCTAAGGGAAAATTTTCAGTTTTGGGGTCTTCGCACGAGGACCCCCTTTGTATGAAGAACCCAAAGTGAAAATTCCAACGAAGAAACACCCCACTGGAATTTTTCACTAGGTACTTCGTGCGAAGTCTGTACTTCGAGTGAAGTCGGCTCGTGAATTTATTTTGTAAAAAAAATTAGAATGGTATAAAACTAAAACATTTTGTTTCTATTTTATACCGAATTGCAATTAATGAATTCACTTTTTCTATTATTGAAGGCATTTTTTGGAGGAGCATTGTTATTTCTATTTTTTCAAAGGCATAATTTTGAAGAGGAGAAATATTAGATTAAAGTATTTTTTGAAGAAGAGAATTTTTATTAGCGATCTTGTGGAAGACATTTTTTGGAGAGAAGAAATGGGGAACAAGAAGGGAAGACAAAGTAAATCTTCTAGAAAAAGGTCACCTGTGTTGGAGATTTGTCAACAGGCCAGTACTGACTGTATGTTTGTCATTAATGACAACATATGGAAAGTAGCATGCATGGAAGTCTTATGCAATAAGCCTTTAGTATATGATGCATGGAAATGATATCAACATGATATCATGGGCACAGAGGTTAACTGTAAGTACAGACAGTTATATAGCAGCTTATGTCAGCAGTGTTCCTGACAAAGTTACAGGCAATGTTCTGTGTATGGTTGTCCATACAGTTGTCCTATGGGCATGCACCCTAGGATATATGTTGAAGACATGCTAATGATGTTTTAGTTATGGACACATAGTCTAATGATGAATGCAAGTGAAGTTATGCAGTCTCTATTCACCAGTAGCAGTTTCCTGTGTTTGTTTAGTAGAGCCAACAGAGATTTTATTGTTTCTTGAGTTGCACCTATCTTGAGGATATGCGCCCTTGGAGTTAAGTTTGGAGAAGTGTTATTGATGTTTTTTTAAGAGCACATAAGTTAATTCATCTTATAGAGAAAGTTCCAGTTATTTTGGTAGAGCCGACAGTGTGTGGCGTGCATCTACAATTATCTTATTTAGACAGGTCCCAGATTATGTTGCATGCATAATAGAGCCAACGAATGTTTTTTGGAGTTTATTATGGTTTCTCTAATATGATTTCAAGATGGTTCTATCAGGCCAACTTGATTATATAATTTGGAGGAAAGATATTTATAGACAGTCATTTGTGATTGCTGAAGGGTGGTTCATGGTTGATTAAGCAAAGCAGAGCAGAGTGTGTGAAGTGTTGAACCATTAGAAGTAGGTCAATGTGACCAAGTAGATTATGTGTGCTATTCATTGGAACTGATCCAGACAGCAGGTCAAAGCCCAGTTCAACAAGATCCAGATATAGTGTGTATATGTTATTCAGAAGGTTGTAGCCTTCGCCCTTTTGAGCAGTGAGCTCTCAAACAGTGTGTCCTCTCCCCTAACAGGGACAATTGTAAAAGGCTCCTAACAAGGTCTGACCCTTAACCAAGTCTATTATACTTAATATATTATAAAGCTACTCCTAATAGGGTAAAGGATCTTCTAGCAAGGATCATTATATACTAGTACAAAATATTAGTGGGTATCAAGTCCCGCCATGGTTTTTACCTATTTGGGTTTCCCCGTAACCAAAATATTGGTGTTGTGTTCATGTGTTCTTTCATTGTGTTTATGTTTTATGTTTAAGTATACTTAATTGGATAAAGAATTGAAACTTGTAGATAAATGATTCACCCCCCCCAGTTATCTCTTGGGACTATTCCTAACAATTGGTATCAGAGCCAAGTGCCTTAGAGAGAAGTTTAACATCTTGAGGTTGATCAGATGGCATACTTCAGGAAAGAGAGTCCTAAGTTTGATGGAGAAAATTAGATTAGAAGAACAAGATGATGACCCATTTGCAGTGTATTGCTTATGAAGTTTTGAATGTAACTATCAAAGCAGCCAAGATTCCTACTTTAGAAGACCTTGAACAGGATGATGCTACTGACACTCAAAAGGAATGGTTTCATCATAATGCTATAGCTAAAGAAGCCCTTATCAGCGCACTATCTAATAGTGAGTTTTCAGAGATAAAAAAGGTAGACACTGCCCACAAGATATGGAAGTACCTTGCAGACATATTTGAAGGAGACAAGCAAGAAAAGGATGCGAGCAGAAAGATGTGGAAGAAAAGATTCAATGCATTAGAGATGTTGCCTAAAGAAAACATCAGAGCTTATAATCAAAGGTTCAATGAAGCAGTTGTTGGAATCAGGAACAATGGTGGAGAGATCTCAAAAGAAGACATTATGGACAAGTTGATGACTACTCTTACTCTAGAATATGAGAGCAAGATCAAAATCCTTGATGAGACCATGCAGCTTACATCTCATTTCAAGAGAGAGACCTTGATTAGCAAAATCTCAGCTTTTGAGATTTCAAGATTGAAGACAGAACCTAAAAGTGAGACAGCCTTCAAAGCAATAGTTCATGGTAAGAAATCTACAAACACTTCTGATAATTTTGATGATGATGATGAAGAAAGAACTTTAGATGATTTTATTGCTATGGTTTCTAAAAGAGAAAAGAAAGGAAAAGGAAAATATGAAGGTCAATTACCATTTAATTGCTTTTCATGTAATAAGATAGGTCACTTTGCATCTAAATGTCCTACTAGAGTTAGAAAGTTCAAAAAGGATTGCAAGCCTAAGTACTCTAAGGAATGTTACTTTGCCAGAGATGGAGTTTCAGATGATGAATCAGGTGAAGAAGAAATTGGATTCATTGCTATTGTAGACAAAATGAATAGTAAGTCAGTTCCTAAAGATGAGAAAGTAAATCAAGAGCTAGCATTGATTTCCCAAGAAGACATAAGGACAGACTAGATTATAGACAGTGGTTGTTCACATCACATGATAGGTGATCAAGGTAGATTTGTTCATCTAGACAAATACAATGGTGGTATGGTTAGATTTGGAGACAACACTCCTAAGCCAATAGTTGGTAGAGGAGCCATCACTCTGGATGGAAAGAACAGTATTGATGATGTTCTATATGTTGATGGTTTGAAACATAACCTTCTAAGTGTTGGACAGTTACTTGGAAAAGGATATCAGTTGGAGTTCAAAGATGACAAATGTATCATTAACAACAAAGATGGTGTTATGATTGCATCAGGCACAAAGACAAGAGGTAATGTTTTTCAACTCAATTCAAAAGCAAGTTGTTTTGTTGCTAAAGTTGATGACAGTTGGTTGTGGCATAAAAGACTATGTCATGTCAATTTTGATAACATAGTAAAGATAAGCAATGTTAAAGCAGTAAGAGATCTACCTAGCATAGCAAAGCTAGTTGATACCATATGCAGGGAATGTGTGGTTGGGAAGCATGTGAGAAATTCATTTAGGAGCAAGCAGAATTTAGTAGAGAACAAGTTGGATCTGTGTGCACAGATGTGTGATCACACTTCTATGAGTCTTTGTATGCGAGAGTGCTCAATAGTGAGTTCTCACAAAATGACCCATAGCTCTCTATCTGAGAAGAGCATGGTTTGAATGTGGCCCTCAGATCAGCCTATTTTACCCATGCAAATACAACTCAGAATGAGAGATTCGAGTTGATCTAAATGAAACTATTCTAAATGATTTTCCATGCAAACTAAGCTAAACTAATTTATTGAAAATGAAATTAAGCTATATGTAATGGATTTAAACTAAAATGATTTGCAAATAATCTAAAATGTAAATTAATCTAAAATGTGAATGTGCAAGTTGAAATGCTAAATGATTACAAACTATGAAATTCTGCAGCATAAGTTCGATATCAAAATTCGGGATGATTGAATGAGCATGAGAGGTCTCCTTTTATAGGAAAAGTTAGATTCGAATGTGAAAGTAGAAGCAATGTGGGATAAATGAAAAAGAGGAAACAATCATCATTTTTAGAAGGTTTGTAATAAAATGGAATTATATTTTATTTTCTTTTATTTTTATTCAATTTGTTTCCTTTTTCATCACAGGAGATCTTTTGAGAGAATATTTTATTTATTTAATTTTAAAGAATAATATCTCTTTTAATTAAATAAGGTAATATTATATAATTTAGAAATGAATATTAATTCAATAAAATAAAACCATTTAATTAAAAGAGGATTTTAATTAAATAACATTATTTCATTCAAAGAATATTAATTTCAATTAAATAATATTATTTTATTTATTAAAAAGGGATATATTTCTTTTAATTAAAAATTAATGGGATATTCAAACTTTAGGGAAAATTGAAATATTTATGATTTGATCAATAAATTTGATTTGAATGTATGACAAATATTGATTCAGGAATTGATATTGATAGATTAAATAAATGGGGCCCAAAGTCTAGGCGACCATTTTATGGTGCATACATTTGCCCCTCTTTGACTAATGTGTGATCGATTTGGGAACACATGTAGTCAAAGAAGAATTGAAATGTGAGATCGATCTGGGATCACAAAACAACTTAGATGTGTGTTCGACGGATGGGAACACATCAGGACAAACATAAACTAAAGGTCTTTGAACATGAGGTCGATTTGGGATCATATCCAAAGTGAGAGATAAGAATATCAATCAATGTTGCCCCAAGAGGAGCAATTGATAATTTGATAAAACTGAATCAAGGTTTGAAATTTGATAGGTACTGCCCCCTCGTGATCGAAATCGAAATGAGATAGAGAACAAACAGTAAATTGATAAATTTGATCAAATCAAATGAAAGATAAGGTTCACAGCAAGAAAGATTATGCCCCAAGATTGAATTAGAAGAAAAGAAGTGGGGTGAATAGTGAATGGAAGATAGAAGTTTAGAAGAAATGGAAAGAAATGGAGAGAAGAAATTGAATCAATCAACTGTTTAAGATAGAGAATTTCGTTTGAGATCACAAAAGAAAGTAAGGAAATGAAGATCAGATCGTGACCACAGTTGATTGAAAAATCCACAAGAAAGATGAGGAAAACTCTCTCAAACTCATAATGCAGCCTAAAAGTGCAAATGCTAACATGAAGCCTAAATAATGCAAGCTACATGAAAAAGCAAAGATGTACTTGCATGGGTAACATAGGTATTTTGTGTTCATCATTCATAAGAGAATGTAAGAAAGCTTATGTTCATCACTGGGCCGTTATTATCAGACATCGGACAATCACACAACCATCACTAGTCACAAATGCAACTATGAAGATATGAATGTGATTTATATCGGTTTGGAATGTGGAAAGATTCTAACATGAGCATCAAAGACATAAAGGTCAAGATGACTACAATGTTAGCTTACCCAATTTAATTTAGCAAAACCATGCTCGCATCAAGGCATAAATGCTAGGAAAACCATGAGGACAGTTGTGCAAGAAACAGTCAAGGATGATGTCTCAAATATCCTAAGTGTGTCAAGGAGACAACAAAAAACACTCAAGAGGTTCAAGACAAACACCCACAAGCAGAAAGCAAATAAAAACATGCCCCATGCCCCAAGTCCTCTAGCTATGCATCACGGAGAGACCTGTTTAGGCAAGGACACTCAACGAAAATCAATAACAGTCAGCACACAAAGAAAAGATCATGACATATCTCAGGCTGAAGTGTTTTAAAAAGTTTAAGTGTGTAAACTGATACTGAGTTTCGAGGGTAAAGGTCGAATGCTTGCTAATGGGTAAGATCACATGACCGAATTGGATAAGACCAAACTGATAAGTGTTGAGAAACACTCGATGTCGGGGGTTTTGTGTTGAAAAGCACAGTTGGGTTGGTGTTGAAAAACACCATTTGTAAGGTGTCCTAAAGACAGGCATATCCAAGAGACCAAAGCTAACACAATGATGCCCCCCCTAGACACAGACAAAGACTAATTCCAAACCAAGGCAACAAGGACAAGTCATGATGGAGAATGGCTAAGTGTCGAGAGCGCATGCTAAGAAATAGGGGTGCAGAGGCCTCAAGTAGCACCTATTTCTAGGTTTTCACCACTTGGAAGTTTTTGTTTTTTTTTTTGTTTTTTTTTTCAGGACTTTTTATATTTTTTTTGTACTTTTACTACCAAGGCGCCTGTTTCCAGGTTTTCACCGAGGCACATTTTCTATTTTTTTTTTGTATTTTTTGAATTTTTTATTTTTTTGTATTTTTTTCAGGATCATATATCAATTTTTTGGATTTTTTTAGGACCATAATTATATACAAAGGATGCCCCCAGACAGAACGGGCATCAAGGATAGAACTTCTTCAGGTGCTGAACATTGATAGGCGTAGGGAGCTGCTCCCCCTCTTCAGTAGATAGTAGATATGCACCTGAACCAAAAGCTGCTGTGATAATATAGGGTCCAAGCCAGTTAGGTTCGAATTTGCCCTTTTGTTCTCTGTGTTGTTGGTTCTTAGGATTCTCTCGCAAGACAAGATCTCCTACTTGGAATTCTCTAGGGCGAACCTTTTTGTTGAATGCTTTGGACATCCGCTTTTGGTAGACCCTCATATGGTCAAATGAAGCTTTACGCTTTTCATCCAGAAGTTCTAATTCCTGTAATCTCATGGCACAATAATCTTCATCTGTAATCAGACCTTTGAGAGAGACTCTCAGTGATGGAATCTCAACCTCTAAAGGTAACACTGCTTCAGCGCCATATGTGAGGGCAAAAGGAGTAGCCCCCGTTGGAGTACGAATACTCGTTCTATAGGCCCACAAGGCCGAATTTATCTGTAGGTGCCAGTCTCTACCATTCTTATGAACTGTTCTGTGTAGAATCTTGAGAATGGTTTTATTTGAAGCCTCTGCCTGACCATTTCCTTGCGGGAAGTAAATGGAGGACCAATGTTGTTTTATCCTGAATCTTTGGCAGAGTTGTGTAAGGTCCTTGTTATTGAACTGACCTCCATTGTCAGTGATGATTTCAGATGGAACTCCATATCGACAGATGATATGGTTTAAGAAGAATAGAGATACTGTCTTGCCTGAGGCAACAGAAAGTGGGACAGCCTCTACCCATTTTGTGAAATAGTCAGTAGCAGTGATAATGAATTTGTGCCCACCTGATGAGTTGGGATGAATCTGCCCAACAAGGTCAAAGGCCCATCGCTGAAATGGCCAGTGAGAGATAGAAGGAATTAACTCCCTACCTAGAGCATGTATCAGGTGTCCATGTTTCTGACATTTTTCACAAGATTTGGCAAATTTTATCGCGTCCATCTGCATTGTAGGCCAATAGTATCCCGCCCTAAGAAACCTTCTAGCCATGGAAAGACCATTAGAATGTCCCCCAAATATGCCCTCGTGGATGTCAACTAGCGCTTGATCGGATTCCTCCTTTTCTAAACACCTAAAAAGTGTCCCATCTAGACCCCTCCTATACAAATCACCAGAGATGAGGGAATGGCGAGAGGCATTACGGATGAGGTTTCTTCTTTCAGACCGGTTGAAAGTGTCAGGGATGATGCCATCACGAAGATAGGAGTAAATGGCACCATAGCGGGAGGATTCATGGTTGATTATGGTACATATGACATGGCTTTCGGGTGAGTCAAATATGGGATAACGTAGCTCTTCCACTAGGAACTCATATCTGAACTCATGTTCTGTTAACTGCAGAAGTGAAGCAAGGGTGGCCATAGCATCGGCCGCTTTATTCTCAGCTCTGGGGATTTGTTGAAAAGTGACAAAGGTAAAATACCATCTTAATGAATCAACCATTTTTTTATAAGGTATCAACTTGTTATCTTTTGTTTGGTATTTCTCATTAACCTGATTAATGATTAGCTGAGAATTCCCATAGATATGTAGCTCTTTGATATTCCACTCTATAGCCATTTTGAGTCCATTTGTTAAAGCCTCATATTCAGCTATGTTGTTTGTGCATGGAAATAGTAACTTGTAGGATTTGGGAATAGTATACCCATGAGGAGAGACAAACAACACGCCAGCTCCAGAACCATTGTGCATGTAGGAACCATCAAAGAATAGCTTCCAGGATCTCTCAGTCATGTACATGAGATGTTCGTCTGGGAAGTTGACTTGAACCGGCATATTATCTTCAATTGGAAAGTTAGCCAGTTGATCTGCAATAGCCTGGCCTTTGATTGCCTTTCGTTCGATATACTCTATGTCAAATTTAGAAAGAATCATCATCCATTTAGCAAGTCTACCCGTGAGAGCAGCTTTACCGAGCAAGTATTTGAGAGGATCAATTTTTGCTATAAGATGAATGGTATGCGCAAGCATATAGTGTCGCAGCTTTTGAGAGGCAAACACTACTGCAAGGCAAGCTTTTTCAATACTTGTGTAATTGATCTCATAAGCCACTAGAGTGCGGCTAATATAGTATATGGCCCTTTCTTTCCCTTGTTCATCTAATTGAGCCAACAATGCCCCCAATGAAGATTCAGTAGCTGAGACATACAAAATAAGGGGTTTTCCTGGAATGGGAGGCATTAAGATAGGAGGATGTGCCAAATATTCCTTAATCTGATCCATGCTTTTCTGGCAATCTTCATTCCAGACACATTGAACCCCTTTATGCAGATTTTTGTTAAAGGGTTGTGCCCTATCAGCTAATTGTGAAATAAACCTCCTTATGGATTGAAGGCGTCCTTGAAGACTCCTCATTTGACTGACATTTTTAGGAGGTGGCATGTTTATAATGGCCTGAACCTTTTCAGGGTCCACTTCTATCCCTTTAGCTGAAATGATGAACCCCAATAGTTTGCCAGAAGTAACACCAAATGCACACTTTTTTGGATTTAACCTCAGTTGAAATTGTTCCATACGATCCAGAATTGCTTCTAAATCAGCCAGGTGTGTTCCTCTTTTCTTGGACTTAACGAGGGTGTCATCCACATAATCTTCCATATTTTTATGCATCATGTCATGGAAGATGGTTGTCATAGCTCTTTGATAAGTAGCTCCTGCATTTTTTAATCCAAAGGGCATGATGTTCCAACAGTAAGTACCCCATGCACATGTGAATGCAGTCTTTTCTTGATCCTCAGGAGCAATCTTGATCTGATTATACCCAGAAAAACCATCCATCAAGGAGTAGATCTCATAGCCCGCCGTCATGTCCACTATCATGTCTATGTTAGGAAGTGGAAAATCATCCTTTGGGCATGCTCTATTAAGATCTCTAAAATCTATGCAGATTCGGATGGATTTATCATGTTTGGAAATAGGTACAATGTTGGAAATCCAGTCAGCATAGTCTACTGCTCTAATGAATCCTGCACCAAGGAGCTTTTCTAATTCAGCTTTTACTAAAAGAGCTATATGAGGGTGCATTTTTCGTAACTTTTGTTTGACTGGTTTCACACCCGGAGCTATGGACAAATGATGCATAATGAGATTAGTGTCCAACCCTGGCATGTCTGAATATGTCCATGCAAAATTAATTTGCTTCTTTTGGAGGAACTCAGTGTAGGCTTTCTTTTCTTGAGGTGATAAAGATTTAGCCAAGTGTACAAGTTTTGGAGCCTCTTCTGTGGCCAAATTAACAGCATCTGTAGGCTCCACCAATACTGATGATCTGTCATGAAAATAACTTGGGAGACTATCAAGTACCTCATTCGTAGGTGCCTCAGAGAGGTTTTCACCTTTGGATACGTCTTTTATTTTTACTCTTTTTGGTTCTGACACCGCCACATAGTGGTTTTCACCATCAGAACTCTTATTCTTTTTTTCTTTTCTTTTTATCTTGTGACTAAGGTACTTTATGTCTGGTTCTGTCATGCTGGTAGCTAGTTCACTGGTGGAAGAGACTACAGGTTCAACAGCATTTAGGTAGCAAGTGATCTCATAGTCATTGGAAAATGTCAAGAGTTGAGGCTCTTGATGACGTTGAGACCAATCAATAAGGTTGGGATTAATGAGGGGTAGATTGATGTCTGGTTCAATATTAAGGATATAGGGGATGTCATCTCTGGTGACCGCAGAATCAGAGTCTGTCAAGTATCCCTCTAAGGTGTCTAAATCAAGATTCATCCCATCAAGTGAAGAATCATCTACTAATGCGACATGTGGGTTCGAATCTTCTAATCTAACACATGACTCATTAGCTACGTTGGGTTGAGTACTATAAGCATGAACAACATCCATATCCAAATCAACTGTTGCATCTGAGAGTGAATCCCATTCATACTCATTTGAGTCTGTGTCTGAATCCTTGCTAGGATGTTTACACCAGCTGGGTTTCCTAAGCCTTGAGGTAGAAGCCTGGACATCTTCGAGAGTCACACCTTCTCGGATGAAATTTTCAGCATGTCCTTCAGTAGTGATTTGGTGTGTACTGGTAGTCATATTTTCTGAATCTCCCCAAAGGAGATTTGTTGAAGGAACCCAATCATCTGTCATGTCGTGTTGATTGGTCAAGTCTGGTACATATTCTGTGTCATCTTTGCTATCCCGCTTATCAAGAATGGGGACAGCGTGCTTGGTTTTCTTCATAAAGCCTAGGCCAACCGGATTCTTAGACTTACGTCCAAAAAGATCATGATTAAGTGGTTCAGCTCTAGCATCTAATCTGTGGTTAAGAGGGCCATATCCTGGATAACCCATCTTTTTGACAAGAGTATATCCTCTCCCATAAGGCTTAGGAGAGGGGGAGAAATTTTCATTGTGCTGGTATTTCGCCTCTTTGTACATCCAATCTCGAACAGCTACTTCCTCTTTTTCATCTTGTATTGGTACTAAGGATTCAACAAATGTGTCAAATAGTGTCATCACTGAAGAAGACAGTTTCATTTCCTGTGAAGGTTTTCCATATGACCGAGGGGAAATTGGCATCTTTGCAAAAGAGTCAAGTTGATACCCCCCCATGCCAAGGTCTACTGATTTAAATTTGTTTTGACAGTCTGTTTAAGTTTCTTGATAATCCTCTGCATCTCGATTAAGAGGGACATGAACATTAGCTGAGATTGAATTAACTGATAAAGTGTTATCCCCTGGTATGCAAATTTCAACTCCATTGTAGGGGAACTTAACACATTGGTGGTAGGTAGATGGCACTGCCTGCATGTCATGAATCCATGGTCTACCTAGTAAAATATTGTATGCAAGGGGTCCAGTATCAACAATTTGGAACAAGATGTCTTTTTCAACTGGGCCAATCCTGACAGGAAGGATAGCTAACCCCTTGGAACTTCGTTCTGCCTCATCATAGGCCTTTATAGTGATCTTCTTTTTACTGTCGATCACCTCCTCTGAATAGCCCAAGGTTTTTAACAAACTTAATGTACAAATATTTAGCCCAGCACCCCCATCTATCAACACGCGCCTGACACAAGTTTTATGAATCATTACTTCAATGTGAAGGGC
Organism: Chamaecyparis obtusa; assembly: GCA_027943335.1. Lineage (NCBI taxonomy): Eukaryota > Viridiplantae > Streptophyta > Pinopsida > Cupressales > Cupressaceae > Chamaecyparis > Chamaecyparis obtusa. Next base: position 801,874 of record BSBK01002744.1, on the reverse strand, counting down.
GAGATTGTGTGGGTGGCTTAGGGATTTGTCATCATCTTCTGAGAAAGAGAGGTAATGTGGGCTGGAAATGTGGTTAACCATGCCTTGAAATTGGTCTGTATCTATGTCCTTAGGGACATTTGCTGTGCGCAAAGCATCCTCAAGGATCTGCTTATGTCTAGGGGACAACTCTAGAAGCTCCAGTATTGATATTTGCGCTGGAGTTTTTTGTAGCTGATCTACAAGATTATAGTTTGGTTTGGGAGCAATGGTGGACTTAGTGACATTCTTGGATGCCACTTGCTTGGGTTTATTGGATGGACCTGAATTAGGACCTCTAAGAATGATAGGACCTTGACTCCTAGTAACAGCATTCAGGGCTTGGGAAGATGACCTAGAATGAGGACCTCTCAGCACCACAACAGGTTCTTTGTCAAAGATAGGGGGAGAGTCATAACCATGTGGGTCCTTACTCCTCATCATGTTAACACTTGGCTCCACAACTTCAAGCATGTTTATCACATTTTCTGCCGCTGTATACGTGTAGTTGATAGAAGCCTTGCCATCCTTTTGTTTAGAGGTTTCCCCCTTGTCATACTTAGGCAATGGTTCTTTAAATGCTTTGTGATCAGCATTGGTATTTAGTCCATCCACCTTAAGTTTTCCACTCTCAATGAGGTCTTGGATAATGTGCTTGAGTTTCCAACAATTTTCAATGGTATGCCCAATGCCATTATGAAATATGCAGAAAGCCTTCTCATCCCACCAATGTGGCTTAATGTCAGGGATGTAATGTTTTGCTGGATCTTGTGGATGCACAAGATTATTGGCAATGAGCGTTTTGAAAACATCCTCGTAAGAATCACCAAGCTTGGCAAATTGACGTTTTTCCTTTTTAGGCTTCTCTTGATACCGTGGCTTGCTCTCTTGTTGAGGAGGTGCATTGAGCTTCATAGCTTGAACTGCACTGGACAAGTGAAGAACGGCTTGATCTTTAGGTTGGGTAGCGTCTACAACTCCGTCATTGACAACTTGTTTGTTTTTGTTCCAGTAGGTGTTCTTCCCTTTATCCTTGTTGTTGTGCTGACCATTGTTGCCATTGTTGCTATGTCTGGTCAAAATGCCTTGTTCTTTGAGAACATCTTCAATTCGACATGCAGTTTCAATCATGGTATCGAAGGAATTGAAGACTATCTTTTTGATCTCATATCTCATTTCAGGCACCAAGTTATTAACAAGGATTTCAATCTTTTCATCCTCATGGATGGTCCTAGGATACTGAGAGCACTTTCTCCTCCACCTTTGCAAGAAGGTAACAAAGGTTTCTCCCTAATTTTGTTTCAAGTTGCATAGGTCCAACATAGTAACTGATCTTGATAGATTGTACGAGAAGTGTTGGACAAATCTATGAACAAGTTCTCTAAAAGTCTTGACAGGGGGAGTGATGTTGGTGAACCATTCCATTGCTTGTCCTTTAAGACTTCTAGGGAACAACCTCATCAAATAGGAATCATCCTGATGGAATTCAAAGCTCATGGTATAGAATTGACGTACATGGTCATGTGGGTCACCACTGCCGTCATATTTATCATATTGTGGGAATTCCACCCTCTTTGGAAAATCTTTCATACTCACACTTTTGTCAAATGGATTAGGACAAATAGAGTCTAGTGAGAATGAGCTCTTAGGTTGCATCATTTTTTCCATCATGTGCTTCATTTGACGGATTTCTTCCTCTTGAGAGGGACTTTGTTTTTGTATCTTGTTGTCTACATCAAAGTCATAAGGGACTCTGGCACCCTTGTTGATTAGACTTTCCAAGAACTTATCTTTGTTTTGTTCCAAATACCTATCTGCATACTGTTGGAAAATAGGCTCTTGTTGCATTCGCATAAAGTCTTGAGTATCAAGGTCATAATGTGAGCTACCACCTCCGTGTTGGGAACCATGATGTGCATGTTGGGAGTGTGGTCTTGAGTTTCTAGGAGGGGTTTGCCTCCTATAGTGAGCATACTGAGAGGCCCTTCTTCCTCTAGGACTAGGAGATCTAGAAGGGGTTCGTGACCGCCTTTGACTTTGTGGTGTTCTGGAAGGGATGGAGGGAGGAGAATTATTTCCACTGTTAGCACCCCTGTTGTTGAATTGAGTGTTTAATTGTTGGGCTAACAGCCTATCTTGCTCCTCTTGGAATGCTTTTCTCTCTATGTCCAACAAGGCTCGTTGTTCCTCTTCGAGAAGCCTAAGTTTTTCTTCTTTTGCAGCTCGTTCATTTTGTGCAACTTGTTTTTCCTTCTCAATTCTTTTTAGCCTCTCACTTGTAAGCCTTGAGGCTGTTCGGAGTGGAGAGTTTGGTCTTGAATGTTTGTACAAATCATTGGTATACGTTGCATTGACATGAGCATCACCAGGTTCATTGTCTTGGTTTTCATGTTGTGACCATTGGTCTAGGTGAGCTCGTCTCTCATGCCTGTCAGCTCGTTGATGTGCATCTAGGTACCTAGTGCTGATGGGGGGTGAACTAGGTTGAGCATCATGAGAGGAATTACCAAACAACATCTTGTCTCTGTGTCTTTCATAGATATCATCAAGGGTTTGATCCATAGCTTCCCTCTCCCGTCGAGTCATGGTATAACTCATATCCATACCTGAGTGTGAAGGTGCTGAGGGGGTACTCAAATCACTAAAATGGCTCTTTGGGTCAAACCAGGTGTCAGACTTACTCCTAGGTGACTGGTCAAATATTGGTTCCTTTTCCTTTCTCTTTTGACGAGTTTGAACTGGGGGTAGTTGGTTGAAGACTATCTGGGGTCGCTTTCCTTGGCTCACTTGATATCTTGTTGTTACTGACATGAAAGGGAGAGTTCAGGAAAATAGACAATTCTAAGAAATGTCAATACCAAACTAGGATAGTGAAAGTTTTATCTTGTCCGAGAGAGATGGTGAAAAGAAGTATTTGTAAATAGGTGCAAACCAACACTGCCACAGAGGTGCTCAATTCCTTTTGGGTGAATACCCTAGCACGTATGGATCAGGAGGATGACTTTGCACAAAGTGTATTTGAGTTTGATTGTATGAAAATGAGTGGACAAAGAGACTACTAACACTCTCCAAGTGTGTTATCAAAAGAGTCTAAAAATTTATCTATTTGACATAAACGATTCCTAACTTGCCAATCTCAAGCAAAATTGCTTATGAGATCAAGGATTACTATCTCAAAAAGGTCAAAGACACAAGGACCCTAAATACAGGACAAGTCAATCTTCTGGCTCGAGGTTGATGTAATGACGGCTTACTCGGAATCGATAAGCAAACTGTTTAATTCTTGCGTTATGGGCAATGTTCTCAAGTCTGGTTTGCTGTTTCTCTTCGGCTTGGGTTGCTTGGATGATGGATTGATAGCTCTTGAGGTTTCTTTTGGCAACTTTTTGCTCTTGGTAAACTTTTGATTTGGGTAACTTTGCTTTGGGATGCTTGAGCTGATTGGGCATCACTTGGAAAAGGCTTTGCACCTTAGTAGTCTAAAATTAGAAAACTTGAGTGAAAACAGGCTTCTAGGGCAAGGTAAGTCACTGATTTTATGACCAAATATGTTAAAAAGGCTTATGAAACACCTGAAACTGGGCATGCAACAAAATGATCTCAGGCGATAATATTCAGGCAAGCCGTGCGATGCTTGTTCTGGTGAAGGCAGGCGACATTGTTACCAGATTATGTCCGTGGGTTGCAAATTTTGGTGTTTTTGAATTGTTTTAAGCACATGTGAAGCAAGCAGTAGTCATTAACAGACCTATCAAGGACAAAGCAACTTGATAGTATTAGGGGAGTCTTGTTTGAAGATGTTTTGGACAATGTTTAAGACTAAAAAAAAAACAAGCACATAGTTATCCCTACCAAAGAAAATGGTGAGAAGTCAAAATCTTTGCCCCATTGCTTATGTGCATACGTGCACCTCACACAGCCGTGTCACCCCCTAGAGGGCGCCCGTGTTTTTGGTGTTTCCAAGGACTCAACAGTGTACGTTCAAAGGTTACCCTTGTAGCAGGGGCCAGTGTCGCAATCGCCTCCAAACATCCAGGTGTATGCCTATGATGGGAATCTGTGTATGATAAACATACAGAGAGATTCTTCCCCCTCCTTGTGCAAAGATTATGACTCCTTTCGGAGATGAACTGGGTAGGCCACTAACTAAGAGGTTTTTACTTGGGTTCCGTTCACAATATCCTTCAGTGCCTCTGATACAGAGCTAGGGCCTCGCAGCCACACCAACACCTGAAAGTCACACACCCCCGCAAGCAGGGCTCGGAGCGGCGCCGCTCAGTGCAACAAACAGAGCCTTTCCATGATGATAGTCAAAGTCATGAAAAGGAAGTTACTATGGTTTTGGAGTCTTTAGACTCAACAAAACTTGCTTTATTATAGTGAGGTGGAATCACCGGCAATAGGTGTGTACTCACTTGGGTCATTCCCGAAGGTTCAACTTCCGGCAGGCCCTCTAAAGGTGACTCAAGACTTGGCTCAGATTCAGGTTTCTGATTTTCTGATTCTCCCAAAGGGAGAAGAGCATACTTCTCTAGCCCGTTTCTTTACCCAGACACACAAGACAAACTTAATCACCGAGTTAGTTTCACTCCACCAAATCCACACGCTTTTGGGTTTCTGGTTCTCTCTCAAGGAGAGAAGAGCATAATCCCCTGGCGAATAGAAATGCTAAAGATTCGCTAACTTTCTCCGCTTCCCTACGGATTCATCATATTAGTAAGATCATTAGAATTCTAGGTTCATTCATGGTCATCACCTCCATGTAATGAAGAGCCAAAATTCCTACTCACTATCGAAATCCACAAGAAATTTTAACAGAGCCCTAATTAAACTATGTGAATAAAGCAGGAAAGCAAACACAATGTTTTAATGATCTTCGGCAAACGTCCTGCATTCACACCATTAGTATGTTTTTTTATGTCTTTGTCAAATCATCCTGCAGAAAATTGTTATGCTGCAGAAAACAAAATTATTTTATGCAACAGAAAATAGAAAACTTGTTAGGAAAATGAAACTGTAAAACAGAAAGCAGGAAATTTTAGTTCACTGCCCCAGAATCTCGCGCGAGGAAGTACCTTGAGCGCGCGAGAAAACACAGGGTCCACACGAGAAAACAACAGTCCCGCGTGAGGAAACGCCAGTCCCACGCAAGAAAACACACAGTATCGCGCGAGAAAATACAAAACCAGGGGCAAAATTTTGTACAGTCTCGCGCGAAGAAATGCTACAGGAGCAGAATCTCACGCGGATATCTCTGTACTCTCGCGCGAAAATCTGTACACAGACAGTACGGACTCGCAGAAAAAAAAGATTTTGTCGTTTAGAGAACCTGTAAAATTTTTCCTGAAAACCTGTAAAAAAATAAAAAAAAGGCCAAAATTATTTTTTTTTCTTTTTTGCAGGCAAAAAAGAAACAAAAATAACGTCCTGTAGAGTATACCAGGACCCTTGAAACCCTTAGCCTCAGAGCTAGAAAATTAATGAAAATGAAAGGAAACCCGTTTTCAGGGCCCCACGGTGGGCGCCAAAAATGTGTGCACAGATGTGTGATCACACTTCTATGAGTCTTTGTATGCGAGAGTGCTCAATAGTGAGTTCTCACAAAATGACCCATAGCTCTCTATCTGAGAATAGCATGGTTTGAATGTGGCCCTCAGATCAGCCTATTTTACCCATGCAAATACAACTCAGAATGAGAGATTCGAGTTGATCTAAATGAAACTATTCTAAATGATTTGCCATGCAAACTAAGCTAAACTAATTTATTGAAAATGAAATTAAGCTATATGTAATGGATTTAAACTAAAATGATTTGCAAATAATCTAAAATGTAAATTAATCTAAAATGTGAATGTGCAAGTTGAAATGCTAAATGATTACAAACTATGAAATTCTGCAGCATAAGTTCGATATCAAAATTCGGGATGATTGAATGAGCATGAGAGGTCTCCTTTTATAGGAAAAGTTGGATTCGAATGTGAAAGTAGAAGCAATGTGGGATAAATGAAAAAGAGGAAACAATCATCATTTTTAGAAGGTTTGTAATAAAATGGAATTACATTTTATTTTCTTTTATTTTTATTCAATTTGTTTCCTTTTTCATCACAGGAGATCTTTTGAGAGAATATTTCATTTATTTAATTTTAAAGAATAATATCTCTTTTAATTAAATAAGGTAATATTATATAATTTAGAAATGAATATTAATTCAATAAAATAAAACCATTTAATTAAAAGAGGATTTTAATTAAATAACATTATTTCATTCAAAGAATATTAATTTCAATTAAATAATATTATTTTATTTATTAAAAAGGGATATATTTCTTTTAATTAAAAATTGATGGGATATTCAAACTTTAGGGAAAATTGAAATATTTATGATTTGATCAATAAATTTGATTTGAATGTATGACAAATATTGATTCAGGAATTGATATTGATAGATTAAATAAATGGGGCCCAAAGTCTAGGCGACCATTTTATGGTGCATACAGGATCTGATTCATACAAACCTATGTGGACCACCTCAAACAAAATCATACTATGGTGAAAGGTATTTTATTTTGTTTGTTGATGATTATACTAGGATGATGTGGGTTGTGTTCTTAAAAGATAAGTCAGAAGCTTTTGAGAAGTTTAAAATATTCAAAGCTAAGGTTGAGAATGAATCTGGATTAAAGATAAAATGTTTGAGATCGGATAGAGGAGGAGAATTCACCTCTGATAGATTTTATGAGTACTGCAAAGAACATGGCATCAAGAGACAGTTAAGTGCACCTAGAACACCTCAGGAGAATGGACTTGTAGAGAGAAGGAATAGGATCAATCTTGATACAGCATGCACCATTATGATAGAAGGAAAAGTTGCACACACCTATTGGAGAGATGCGGTCAATACAACAATCTACACAATCAATAGAATTTAGCTAAGGCCAAGTGCTGACAAAACACCTTATGAGCTATGGTTGGTAATGTTCCCATAGTAAAATATTTTAGAATCTTTGGAAGCAAGTGCTACATCAAGAGGGATGAAGAAGTAGGCAAGTTTGATGCAAGAAGTGATGAAGGTATTTTTCTTGGTTACTCTACTAAAAGTAAAGCTTATAGATGTTTCAATTTAAGATTGAAAAATATCATTGAAAGTGCTCATGTGAAGATTGATGAAAAGTTTATGATTCAAGAAAGATATCATGATTACTTAGCCATGATTGAAGAAGAACCTAGACCCTCTACTAGTGAGACAGTAATTGAAGAAATGTTTGATAGCATTGATGTGTTATTCAATGACCCTAAGACAAGTGAGGAAAAAACTCCTAAGGCAGATGAGTCAACAATAGCTAAAGCTCCAAATTTTACATCTAGAAACCATTCCAAGAAAGACATCATTGGAGATCAGAGCGGAAAAGTCTTGACAAGATCACAAGCAAAGAACTCAGCTAGTAGTGATGCGGTATGTTTATTATCTCAGATTGAACCTTTAAGTGTTGAAGATGCTTAAAATGATTCAGATTGGCATGATGCTATGAAAGAAGAACTTGATCAGATTATTAAGAATGACACGTGGGAACTAGTTCCAAGACCTAGTGATAAGAATGTGATTGGTACAAAGTGGATATTCAGAAATAAGATGAATGAAGATGGTACAGTAGTAAGGAACAAAGTAAGATTAGTATATAAAGGTTATGTGCACAGAGAAGGCATTGATTATTCAAACACATTTGCACCTATGAGTATATTAGAAGCTATTAACTTGTTTCTAGCTTATGCTACAGTCAAAAACTTCAAAGTGTATCAAATGGATGTCAAGTCAGCATTCTTGAATGGAGATCTGAAAGAAGAAGTATACATTGAGCAGCCTGAAGGATTCACCTTATCAGACAGACCTGATATGGTATGCAGATTGAAGAAGGTTGTCTATGGACTTAAGCAAGCCCCTAGAGCATGGTATGAGAGACTAGATGGATACTTAACAAAGATTGGATTCAAGAAAGGAGCAACAAATTATAATCTATTCATTAGAGACATATCTGAAGGTTTATTACTTGTAGCTATATTTTTTGATGACATTATCTTTGGAGGTAATGACAAACTCAGTGTTGAATTTGCCAAAGAAATGCAGAATGAGTTTGAGATAAGTATGATTGGTCCTATCAAGTACTTTTTGGGATTAAATGTGCAGTACACAGAAAAAGGGATTTTCATTAATCAATCAAAGTATTTGAAAAAGATACTGAAGAAATTCAAGATGGATGATTGCAAGCTAGTAGGAACCCCTATGATTACTGGATGCAAGCTTACTAAGGAAGATGACTCACCAGCAATTGATATAACATTGTATAAGTCTATGATTGGTAAACTCATTTATCTTACTCAAACTAGACCTGACATTTCCAATGTAGTTGGTATAGTTGGAAGATTTGCAATAGAGCCTAAACAAAGTCATCTCATGGTAGTAAAGAGAATATTCAGATACTTGCAGGGCACTATAGATTATGGTCTATGGTATCTTAATTCAGAAAATGTTGAGCTTTATGTGTACACGAATGCAGATTGGGCAGGATGTGTTGATGACAGAAAGAGTACATCAGGAGGAGCAGTGTTTCTTGGTGATAGACTTGTCACTTGGACAAGCAAGAAAAAAAATTATATTTCTCAGTCTACAGCAGAAGCAAAGTATGTTGTAGCAGCCTTGAATTATTCTACAATTATGTGGATCAAGCAGATGATAAAAGATTTTGGAATTCAGATTGATTATCCTATTGTTATTCACTATGATAACACTAGCACTATCAATATGTCAAAGAACCCTGTGATGCATGCAAAGACAAAGCACATTGAGATCAAGTATCACTTCCTAAGAGAGAAAGTGGCAGAGAAATAAGTCAAGTTGGACTATGTGAGTACTAAAGAACAGTTGGCAAATATATTCACAAAGCCCTTGCCTAAGGATACTTTTGAGTATCTCAGGGGGAAGTTGGGAGTAATTCCTTTTCCTGATTCTACTTAGAAGGAAATAGGAATGGCATCAGTCTTCGGGGACTGATGGAAGGTTGACTACTCTACCTCAGGAGTAGTATCGGTGCTTAAAATGAATGGCACCTTTTTCCATTTATTTCAAAGTGGGAGTAGTATACAGAGTCATGAAAAATAGGATTAATGTACTTAGGGGGAGCAATATTCAGTTGTGATAGCAGTTTAGTTGAGGAAATAGAGAATATTAGAAAATATTGTAGCAGATGGAGGATTCATCTTTGGGGAAGTTTTTGAAGAGGAAATAGAGAATGCTATAAAATAAATGTTCATTTGGGTTGATGGTGGTTTTTCATTCCACATGTTGTCATCAATGCCAAAGGGGGAGATTGTTGAAGATTTTCCAGCAGGCCAATACTGACTGTATGTTTGTCATTGATGACAACATATGGAAATTAGCATGCGTGTAAGTCTTATGTAGTAAGCCTTTAGTATATGATGCATGGACATGATATCAACATGATATCATGGGCGTAGAGGTTAACTGTAAGTACAAATAGTTATATAGAAGCTTATGTCAGCAGTGTTCCTAACAGAGTTGAAGACAATGTTCTATGTATGGTTGTCCATACAGTTGTCCTATGGGCATGCACCCTAGGAAAGACATGTTAGTGATGTTTTAGTTATGAACACATAGTCTAATGATGAATGCAAGTGAAGTTATGTAGTCGCTATTCACCAGTAGCAGTTTCCTGTGTTTGTTCAGCAGAGCTGATAGAGATTTTATTGTTTCTTGAGTTGCACCTATCTTGAGGATATGTACCCTTGGATTTAAGCTTGGAGAAGTGTTATTGATGTTCGGTTAAGAGTGCATAAGTTGATTCAGCTTACAGAGAAAGTTCCAGTTGTTTTGGTAGAGCCGACAGTGTGTGGTGTGCGTCTATAATTATCTTATTTAGACAAGTCCCAGATTATGTTGCATGCATAATAGAGCTGAAAAATGTTTGTTGGAGTTTATTATGGTTTCTCTAATGTGATTTCAAGGTGGTTCTAATAGGCCGACTTGATTATATCATTTGGAGGAAAGATATTTATAGGCAGTCATTTGTGATTGCTAAAGAGTGGTTCATGGTTGATTAAGTAGAGAAGAGCATAGTGTGTGAAGTGTTGAACCATTAGAAGTAGGTCAATGTGACCAAGTAGAGTATGTGTGCTACTCATTGGAACTAATCCAGACAGTAGGTCAAAGCCCAGTTCACCAAGCTCCAGATATAGTGTTTATATGTTATTCAAAAGGTTGTAGCCTTCGTCCCTTTGAGTAGTGAGCTCTCAGATAGTGTGTCCTCTCCCCTAATAGGGACAACTGTAAAAGACTCCTAACAGGGTCTGACCCTTAACCAGGTCTACTATACTTAATATATTGTAAAGCTACTCCTAATAGGGTAAAGGATCTTCTAGCAAGGATCATTATACACTAATATAGAATATTAGTGGGTATCAAGTCCCACCGGGGTTTTTACTTATTTGGGTTTCCCCGTAACCAAAATATTGGTGTTGTGCTCATGTGTTCTTTCATTGTGTTTATGCTTTATGTTTAAGTATACTTAATTGGATAAATAATTGAAACTTGTAGATAACTGATTCACCCCCCCCCCCCTCTCAGTTATCTCTTGGGACTATTCCTAACAACTTGGTACTAAACAAAGAAATTGTGAAGTTGCATTGACATATTATCATAAAACTAAAGAAGCTGAAAGACAAGCTGAAGTAGGAGGGTCAAGTCAAGTCAAAGAATTGCGCATTGGAGAAGGGTCAGGATCACTCCCTTTGGAAGCTCAAACAATTGATGTTGGAGAAGGGTCAAGATCATGTGCTCCAACTGGTATGGATGAACTTTTAAATTTAGCTCAAACTGTAAAGAGAAATATTAATTATAAAAACTTAGATCATTTACTTATAATGGATGTGGAGAAAGAGAAATATTGGTTAAATTTGATAATTTTGAAACACTTGAACAAGCTCAATTGCTTTTAGTTGTACTTATAAACAAAAAGTTGGAAGGGGCATTAAAATTATTGGGTATAGACACAACATCAAAGAAGAGAGAATTTGTTGACATGCAAACTGATATGATTGAAAATCTTAGGAAAGGTTTGAACCAGCTAGGGAAGTGATCTTGAACTAAAGATAAGACCATTACAAGAAAAGTTATGTTGACATCCATTGTAGGTAACACTATGGGATGAAAAAGACAGATATCTTTAGTTTGGTTTTAATAGGAAAATAATATCATGATATGTTAATAGGAGAATACTTTTGGATGATAGCACCTTGGAAGGAAATTGGGAAATCATGTGTAGAGCTCCTCGTTCTGATAGGATTGGTGAAGGAATAAAAAATTTGGTCACATTATTTTGGAATGATAATACATGTCCTTCATCAAACAGTAGAGATGTTATTAGACATAGAATTTTAGCTAATCAATATGAATATCATACGAAACATTGGTTGGACACAACACAACATGAAATGTATATGTTATTTTGCAGTTCAAATCCTAATATAAAGATTGGGCAAACATTTTTTGAAAGATTGAAGCCATATTATATCAAGACAAACAAAGTATTTGAAACTTATTGTTGTCGTTATCATATTGAATTTGATCTCCACTATCAGGTTTTTTGAAAGTTTGTAGAAGACACTTATGGTTTTTAAAATGCTCCCCCTACTAGACGAAGTGAGTTCATCTCATCTATTTTATGTGACAAAAGAGATGATGTAGCTAGACAAATAAATTGCATAAAAGGAATATGTCAAACATGTGTTGATTTGTCTCTTTTTCCTTTGAAAAAGGAAAATATTGATGTAACAAGATGGTAAATTGCAAGAGTTACAAATATGTAAAGAATGAAACAATATTTGGGAAAGAATCCAAAAGGTTAGAATATGTTGAAGAGGAGATAAATGTTGGAGTATTAATGAAAAATTTTAAAAATTTGATTCAACCCTACATTCATCATGATTTTTTTGCAAAGTGGCAAGCACAACAATTTCAAACACTGAGAGACAATTTCCCACTTGGAACTATTGTATTAGTTTTTTATTTTGCGAAAAATTATTTATTTGTTCATCAAAAGGCAATTCAATAGGAATACTATTTTTTGGAGAAAAATACTATTATGGTACATGTGTGTTATCGAAATGCACAATTAGATTTGGATGGTATTCAAAGCACATTTGAAGCATGGGTCATCAAGAAGGAATATCATTTTTATATAAGTGATGATAGAGAGCATGACATTCATTATGTAGAACACTGATTCAAGATATTTTTTGCAAATTTGAAAGAAAGAGGTATAAAAATTGATAAACATTATGTCACAATAGTGGTCCTAAAGGAACCTAGAGTGTACTAATAGTCCTAAAGGGTCTTTGGATGTACTAATTGGTATTAGTAGGTCCTATTAGGTCTTAAGGGTCCTAGGATGTACTAATTAATTTTAATAGGTCGTATTAGTCCTATTAGGTCTTAAGGCTAGTCTTATTAAGTCTTAAGGGGTCCTATTAAGTGTTAAGGGGTCCTATTATAGGTCCTAAGGATCCTAAGGGTTCTTAAAGAGTTTTATGTCACAATAGTGGTCCTAAAGGAACCTAGAGTGTACTAATAGTCCTAAAGGGTCTTTGGATGTACTAATTGGTATTAATAGGTCCTATTAGGTCAAGTAAGTGGTCTTATTAGGTCTTAAGGGTCCTAGGATGTACTAATTGATTTTAATAGGTCGTATTAGGTCTTAAGGGTCCTAGAATGTACTAATTGGTATTAATATGTCCTATTAGGTCAAGTAAGTGGTCTTATTAGGTCTTAAGAGTTGTTCAGGGTGACAATGGGTCCTCATATCAATTAATAGAACCTAAGATACATGAATGGGTCCTAGGGAATCCTAAGATACATTAGTTGGTCTTGGAGGGGCCATATGTGTCTTTAGATGTCATAAGGTATGGATAAGATTGGACTAGAATGCTTTAAGGCTTTGTAGGTGTCATAAATGCTTCTAAGGGATTATAGGTTAAATTAATTGATCCTAATGCATCCTAGGTCTCTTAAGATGTTGTAAGGGATGGATAAAGGTCCTAGAATGTCTTAAGGGGTCGTATGTGTCATAAGAGGTCCTCAGGGATCCTAGTATTTCTTAAGGGGTATTCAAGGTGACAATGGGTCCTTGTGTGTATTAATGGAACATTATATACATCAATGGGTCCTAGGACATCCTAAGATTCTTTAATGGGTCTTGGGGGTCCAAAGGTTTCATATTTGTTTTAAGATTTCATAAGGGATCCAGATAAGAGTCTTAGAATGTTAATGGGTCATAGGTGCAATAAGAAGTCCTAAGGGATCCTACATTACATTAATTAATCCTAGTATGTCTTAAGGTTTCTTAAGGGAAACAATGGATCCTAGATGTGTCTTAAGATAGTGTAAGGGATGGATAAGGGTCCTAGAGTGTCTTAAGGGGTCATGGGTAACATAAGAGTGTGTGCTATAAAAGTGTCACACTTCTGTGAATCATTACATTCAAGAACACTCAACAATGAGGTCTCACATAGCGATTCACAGCTCTCTATTCGTGGAGCACAAAGGTTGTATTATGAGGCCCTCAGATTGACCTAGTTATGCCCATGCAAGTACACCAAGAAATGAGAGATTCAAAGATGAATAGAAAGCATGCTAATCTCCATGATCATCAAGTTATTGCATGCAAATGAAACTAGTCTAGATGATAACAATGCAAGAAAGTAAACTATTCTATTGAAATAAAAATATTAAAAATCCTTGCTAATTATGCTATGTGGATTAAGCTAGAACAATGAAAGGAAACATGAATCTAAACTATTATGTAAATGCAATAATAATATAAATTATGGATTGCCATGAGGCATGAGAGAAGAAGACAAGAAGAAAGAAGTCTCAAATATCCAAGCTCCAAATGCTCAAAAAGCTTCTTGCAAGATTTCTCTCCAAACCTGCAGCATAACAATAATATGAAAATTTTGGGATCCAAAATGAGAAGGAGAGGGCTCCTTATATAAGAAAATGTGGAAGAGAATGCATCTCCAAGAGCAATGTGGGATAAATCCTTAAAAAAGGCAAAAAAAAGAGGAAAGAATCAGGAAAAGGATTTTTGTTTTATTTTTTATTTGATTTATTTCCTTTTCCATCACAGATTTTGCTTGAAGTGCGGATTTTATTTATTTAAAAGAGGAATTATCTTTTAATTAAATAAGATAAGTTTATTTAATAAAAAGATGAATATTTAATTAAATAAGATAAAATCATTCAATTAAAAGAGATTTTAATTAAATAAAATTATTTTATTTAAGATATTTCTTTTAATTAAATAAGCCTATTTTATTTATTTAAAAGAGGAATTATCTTTTAATTAAATAAGATAAGTTTATTTAATAAAAATAGGAATATTTAATTAAATAAGATAAAATCATTCAATTAAAAGGGATTTTAATTAAATAAGATTATTTTATTTAAGATATTTCTTTTAATTAAACAAAATTATTGATGAAATCATCAAGCCTTAGAAATATTTGAATTATTTATTTAATTGCGATTTGATCAAGGAATTGGTTTGAAAATTGCAAAGGATTGATTCGGGAAATTGATAAATTAATAAATGGGGCCCAAAGTCTAGGCGACCATTTTAGGGTCCATACATTTGCCCCTCTTTGACTAATGTGAGATCGATCTGGGATCACATGTAGACAAATAATGGAATTGAAATGTGAGATCGATTTGGGATCACAAAACAACCCAGATGTGTGTTCGATGGATGGGAACAAATCAGGACAAGGATAAGCTGATTGAAAAAGACAAGGCCAACACCCCTATAAATAGGTAATTGTCAAGTCTCAGATAAGAGATAAGAATCTCAAGTAAGGTTTAACTGATAGGTTTGATAAAGCTGAATCAAGGATTGAAGTTTGATAGGTACTGCCCCCTTGTGATCGAAATCGAAATGAGATAGAGGAGAAATAGTAAATTGACAAATTTGATCAAATCGAACTAAAGGTAAGGTTCTTGATGTAAGATGAAAAATATAAGGATCACAGAACCAAAGTAGATCATGAAGAAAGATTATGCCCTAAGGTTGAATTAGAAGAAAAGAAGTGGGGTGAAAGCAAATGGAAGATAGAAGTTTGGAAGAAATGCAAAGAAATGGAGAGAAGAAAGAGAATTTGCCTTAAGCAAGAGGATGCCCCAAAATCAATCAACTGTTTAAGATAGAAAATTTCGATTGAGATCATGAAAGAAGATAAGGAAATGAAGATCAAAATGTGATCACAGTTGATTAAAAGTCCAAAAGAAAGATGAAGGAAAACCCTCTCAAAATCCTAATGCAGCCTAAAAATGCAAATTAACATGAAGTCTAACAATGCAAGCTACATGAAAATGCAAAGGTGTACTTGCAATAGAGAAATTGTAACATAGGATTTTGTGTTCATCATTCATTAGAGAATGTTAAGGAACTTATTTTCATCATTGGGCCATTATTAATGAACATCAAAAAATCACACAATCATCACTAGTCACAAACGCAACTATGAAGATATGAATATGATTTATATTGGATTGGAATGTGGAAATATTCTAACATGAGCATCAAAGACATAAGGGTCAAGATGACTTCAATGCTAGCTTACCCAACTTAATGTAGCAAAACCACTCTTGCATCAAGGCATAGATGTCGGGATGACCATAAGAATGATTGTGCAAAAACAGTCAAGGATGATGTATTGAATCTCCTAAGTGTGTCAAGGGAACAACAAGAGACACTCAAGAGCTTCAAGACCACACCCACAAGAAGAAAGCAATTAAAAAAATGCCCCATATCAAGTCCTCTAGCTATGCGTCATGGAGAGACTTATTAGACAAGGACACTCAACGAAAATCAATAACAATCAGTGCACAAATAAAAGATCATGACATAGCTCGAGCATTAAGTGTTGTGTTTAAAAATTTAAGTGTGTTCACTGATACTGAGTTTCAAGGATAAGGACCAAATGCTTGCAAGCAGGTAAAATCACTTGACAAAACTGGATAAGACCAAACTAATAAGTGTTGAAAAACACTCGATGTCAAGGGTTGTGTTGAAAAACCCAATTAGGGTGGTGTTGAAAAACACTGTTTGTGAGGTGTTCTAAAGACTGACACATCCAAGAGACCAAAGCTAACATAATTATGACCCCTAAACAAAGACAAAGACCAATTCCAAACCAAGGCAACAAGGGCAAGGCATGATGGAGAAATGCTAAGTGTCGAGTATGCATGCTAAGAAACAGGGGTGCAAAGGCCTCAAGTAGCGCCCATTTCCAAGTTTTCACCACTTGGATTTTATTGCAATTTTTTCAGGACTTTTTATATTTTTATTTTTTTGTATTTTTGCTACCAAGACGCATGTTTCTAGGTTTTCACCAAGGCACTTTTTCTTTTTTTTTTTTAATTTTTAAATTTTTTTTTTTTTTTTTGGTGAGACATCAAAGTGCCTATTGCTAGGTTTTCACTAGGATGCTCTTTTTTAGGACATTTTCTGATTTTTAGAATTTTTTCAGCATCATATATGAATTTTTTTGGTATTTTTTCAGGATCAATATATATATACAAAGGATGTCTCCAGATAGAATGGGCATCATGAATAGAACTTCTTTAGGTGCAAGACATTGATAGGATCAGGGAGTTGCTCTCCATCTTCATAAGATAATAAGTAAGCACCTGTCCCAAAAGTCACTGTGATAATGTAGGGTCCAAGCCAATTAGGTTTGAATTTGCCCTTTTGTTCTCTATGTTGTTGATTCTTAGGGTTTTCTCATAAAACAAGATCTCCCACTTGGAATTCTCTAGGACGAACCTTCTTGTTGAATGCTTTGGACATACGCTTTTGGTAGACCCTCATGTGATCAAATGATGCTTTACGCTTTTCATCTAGAAGTTCCAATTCTTGAAGTCTCATGGCGCAATAGTCTTCATCCGTAACTAGACCTTTGAAAGAAACTCTAAGTGAAAGAATCCCTACCTCTAAAGGTAACACTGCTTCAGTGCCATAAGTAAGGGAAAAAGGAGTAGCCCCAGTTGGAGTATGAATACTCATTCTATAAGCCCATAAGGCTGGATTTACTTATAGATGCCAATCAATACCATTCTTGTGGACTGTTCTATGGAGAATTTTAAGAATGGTCTTATTAGATGCCTCTACTTGTCCATTTCCTTGTGGAAAGTAAATGGAGCACCAATGTTGTTTTATCTTGAACTTCTTGCAGAGGTGTGTAAGGTCCTTATTTTTAAACTGACCTCCATTATCAATGATTATTTCAAAGGGCACTCCATACCGATAAATGATGTGGTTTAAGATGAACAGAGAAATTGTCTTTCCCAAGGCAACAGAAAGTGGAACAGCCTCCACCCATTTGGTAAAGTAGTCAGTAGCAGTGATGATAAATTTGTGTCCACCTGATGAGTTGGGGTGAATCTGTCCAACAAGGTCAAAGGCCCAGCGCTAAAATGGCCAATGAGATATAGACGAAATAAGCTCCCTACCTGAGGCATGTATCAGGTTTCCATGTTTCTGACACTTTTCACATGATTTGGCAAAAGCTACTACATCTGTCTGCATGGTAGGCCAATAGTACCCAGCCTTAAGAAACCTTTGAGACATAGCAAGACCATTGGAATGTCCCCCACAAATGCCCTCGTGGATGTCAACTAACGCTTGGTCGAACTCATCCTTTTCCAAGCACCTAAGAAGTGTCCCATCTAAACCCCTCCTATACAAATCACAAGAGATAAGGGTGTGGTGAGAGGCATTTCAGGTTAGGTTTCATCATTCAGAATGGTTGAAGGTTTTAGGGATAATGCCATCATGGAGATATGAGTAAATGGCACCATAGCGGGATGACTCATGGCCAACAAGGATACAAACAACTTGGCTTTCTTGGGAGTCATAAATGGGATAGTGTAGCTCTTCCACCAGGAATTCAAATCTAGATTCATGTTGTTCTAGCTGAAGGAGTGAAGCAAATGTAGCCATAGCATCAGCTGCTTTGTTCTCTATTCCAGGGATTTGTTGAAATGTCACAAATGTGAAATATCACCTCAAAGAATCAACCATTTTCTTGTAGGGTACTAGTTTTTCATCCTTTGTTTGGTATTCTTCATTAACTTGGTTGATAATCAGCTGTGAATCCCCATAAATATGCAGCTCTATGATTCTCCATTCTATAGCCATTTTTAATCCATTTTTCAAAGCTTCATATTCAGCAATGTTATTTGTACATGGGAACAATAGTTTGTAGGACTTAGGAATTGTGTACCCATGAGGAGAAACAAATAACACTCCAGCTCCTGAACCATTTTACATAAAAGAGACATCAAAGAACATCCTCCATGTCCTCTGAGTCATGTACATTAGGTGCTCATCTAGAAATTCAACTTGAATAGGCATGCTGTCTTGAATTGGGAAATTAGCCAGTTGATCTGCAATGGCTTGTCCTTTTATAGCTTTACGCTCAACATACTCTATGTCAAATTCTAATAAGACCATCATCCACTTAGCAAGTCTACCTGTGAGAGCAGCCTTACCAAGCAAATACTTAAGAGGATCAATTTTTTCTATGAGGTGTATTGTATGTGCAAGCATTTAATGTCTCAAATTTTGGGAAGCGAACACCACAGCGAGGCAAGCTTTCTCAATACTAATGTAATTGACCTCATATGAAACAAGCATACAACTGATATAATATATGGCTCTTTCTTTTCCAGTGTCATCAAATTGAGCTAATAATGCCCCCAAGGAAGATTCTGTTGCTGAAACATATAAAATGAGTGGCTTCCCTGGGATAGGAGGCATTAATATCAGAGGATTTGACAAGTACTTCTTGATTTGGTGAATCCTCTTCTAACGATCCTCATTCTAGACACATTTGACTCCCTTATGCAATGTCTTATTGAAGGGTTGAGCTCTATCTGCTAGTTGTGAAATAAACCTCCTTATAGATTGAAGATGTCCCTCGAGACTCCTCATTTGGCTAATGTTTTTGGGAGGTGGCATATCCAAGATTGCTTGAACTTTTTCTGGGTCTACCTCTATTCCTTTGGCTGAAATGATAAATCCTAGAAGTTTTCCAGAGGTGACTCCAAATGCACACTTTTTAGGATTTAACCTCAATTGAAACTATTCCATACGATCTAGAATGACTTCTAAATCACCTAAGTGTGTATCTCTTGTTTTAGATTTAGCCAAGGTGTCATCCACATAATCTTCCATATTCTTATGCATCATGTCATGAAAGATAGTTGTCATAGCTCTTTGATAAGCAGCTCCTGCATTTTTCAGTCCAAAGGGCATAACATTCCAACAGTAGGTACCCCATGCACAAGTGAATGCAATCTTTTCCTGGTCTTCAGGAGCTATCTTCATTTGATTATATCCCAAAAAAACCATCCATTAAGGAATAGATCTCATAACCCGCGGTCATGTCCACTATCATGTCTATGTTAGGAAGTGGAAAATCATCCTTTGGGCATGCTCTGTTAAGGTCTCTAAAATCATTGTAGAGACGAATGGATTTGTCATGTTTAGAAACTGGGACAATATTTCAAATCCATTCAGCATAATTAGTAGCTCTTATAAATCTTGTACTTAGGATTTTTTCTAGTTCAGTTTTGACAAGAAGAGCTATGTGAGGATGCATTTTCCTCAATTTTTGTTTAAATTGTTTGATACCTGGAGCTATGGACAAATGATGCATAATGAGATTAGTGTCCAATCCTAGCATATCCGAGAAAATTGATTTTCTTTCTCTGTAGGAACTTGGTATATGTTTCTTTTTCCTGTGTTGATAGAGACTGAGCCAAATGCACAATTTGTGGCACTTCTTCTGTACCCAAGTTTACTGACTGTGTAGGATCAACAAGCACTGATGATCTGTCTTGAAAATAACTTGGAAGATGATCAAGTACCTCATCCTTAGGTGCCTCAGAGAGGTTTTCACCCTTGGATACATCCTTTATTTTTACTTTTTTGGGTTCTGATACCGCCACACAGTGGTTTTCACCATCAGAACCATTATTCTTTTTATTTTATTTTC
This sequence comes from Chamaecyparis obtusa, assembly GCA_027943335.1. Taxonomy (NCBI): domain Eukaryota; kingdom Viridiplantae; phylum Streptophyta; class Pinopsida; order Cupressales; family Cupressaceae; genus Chamaecyparis; species Chamaecyparis obtusa. The sequence goes on along the minus strand of BSBK01002744.1, from coordinate 781,732 downwards.
TTTTCATTTTGCAACTAAGGTACTTGATATCTAGTTCTGTCATGCTTATAGTTGGTTCATTGGAGGAAGAGACTATGGGCTCAAGGGCATTTAGGTAGCAAGCTATCTCATAGTCATTGTGGAAAGTTAGGAGCTAAGGCTCTTGATATCATTGAGACCAATCAATGAGATCAGGATTAGCAAGGGGTAGGTCAATGACAAGTTTGATGTTGTTAATGTTGATGGGATCATCTCTGGTGATTGTAGAGTTGGGATCTATCAAGTATCCTTCTAAGGTACCCAAATTAGGATTTATCCAACCAAGCAAAGCATCGTCCACTAAAGCGACTTGTGGATTCAAATCCTCTAATCCTACACTTGACTCATTAGCTACCTCAAGTTGGGAGCTATATGTATGGATGACATCAACATCCATGTCAACTATAGAAGCATCAGAGAGAGTCCCATTCATATTCATTTGAGTTTGTATCTAAATCCCGACTGGGATGTTTACACCATGCATGTTTTGGGCGTCTCGATGTAGAAGCTTGAATATCATCTAGGGTAACATCTCTCTCCATCAAGAAAATAATGTTCTCCCATTGTCATTCTCTAATGGGATCCTCAACTTTTGACTCGTCTGGTTCTATGCTTTCAATTTTTACATGTGCAACTGGCTCATCTAAATCTCCCCAAAGGAGATTGGTGGAAGGAACCCAATCTTCACACATGTTCTGTTGGTTTTCCAAATTGGGCGTATACTTTGTTTCATCCTCACTATCTGTCTCACAAAGGATAGGAATAGTGCTCTAGTTATCTTTCTCAAAACCTAGGCCAACCATTTTTTTAGACCTGCGTCCAAAAAGAGCATGATCGAGAGGTTCAGCTCTAGCATCTAGTCTGTGACTGAGAGGACCATGTCCTGGATAGCCCATATTTTTAACAAGAGTATACCCTCTTCCATAAGTCTTAGGAGAGGGAGAGAATTTTTCATTATGCATGTATTTTTCTACTCTATAGATCCAGTCCTTGACAGCCACCTCTTCTTTTTCATCTTGGATAGGCACCGAGGACTCTACAAATGGGCCAAACAAAGTCATGGTCGAAGATGAAGGTCGCATCTATTGTGATGGTTTACCATAAGACCTAGGTGATATTGGTAGTTTTGTAAAGGATTCAAGTTGATATCCTCCCATACCAAGGTCTATGGATTTGAGCTTATTCTTGCACTGTTCTAGAGTTGCATCAAAACTGTTTGCTTCTCTATTGAGAGGGACATGAGTCCCTGCTGAAATTGCATTGATTGATAATGTGCTATCCCCAGGTATACAGACTTCTACTCCATTATAGGGGAACTTAACACATTGATGGTAGGTAGACGGTACTGCTTGCATGTCATGGATCCATGGTCTACCTAGTAAGATATTGTATGCCAGAGGACCAACATCAACAATTTGGAACAAAATGCCCTTTTCAATAGGACCAATCTTAACAGGAAGGACGGCCAACCCTTTGGAGCTTCTTTTTGCCTCATCATAGGCCTTAATGGTAATCTTCTTTTGAGTGTCAATGACTTCTTTAGAATAATCCATTATTTTCAACAAACTCAAAGAAAAAATGTTGAGCCCAGCACCCCCATCTATCAACACATGCTTGACATGGGTTTTATGGATCATGACCTCAATGTGAAGGGCAAGATTATGCAGATGGCTCAAAGCTTTATCGTCTTCCTCTGAAAATGTTAGGTAATGAGGGCTAGCAAGGTGATTGACCATGTTTTGGAATTGATCGACATCTATGTTGGTAGGGACATTTGTTGTACGCAAAGCATCCTCAAGGATTTTCTTATGTCTTGGAGATAATTCTAAAAGCTCAAAGATTGAAATATGAGCTGGTGTTCTTTGTAACTAATCAACAAGGTTATAGTTTGATTGAGGACTCACAGCTGATTTGGTGGTGACATTCTTGGATGTCACTTGCTTGGGTTTACTGGTTTGACTAGAATTGGGTCCTCTAAGGACAACAGGACCTTGACTTCTTGTTATTGCATTAAGACCTTGGGAAGACACCCTAGAGTTGGGACCTCTTAGCACCACAACGGGTCCTTCATCAAATACAGGAGGAGAGTTATAGCCATAGGGATCTTTTCCTTTCATCATGTTGACACTTTCCTCCACAACTTCTAGCATATTAACCACATTCTCTGCAGCTATGTAGGTGTAGTTGATTGCAGCTTTGCCGTACTTGGTTTTAGAGGTTTCCCCCTTCTCATATTTAGGAAAAGGCTCTTTAAATGCTTTTTGATCAGCGTTGGTATTCAACCCATCAATTTGAAGCTTTCCACTCTCAATTAGATCCTGGATGATATGCTTCAGCTTCCAACAATGTTTGATATCATGTCCAATGCCATTGTGGAATTTGCAGAAAGCTTTCTCATCCCACCAATGTGGTTTGACATCAGGAATATGGTGTTTTGCAGGATCTTGAGGATGTGCAAGATTGTTGGCAATAAGTGTTTTGAAAACATCCTCATAGGAATCACCAAGCTTTGAAAATTGACATTTTTCCTTCTTGGGCTTCTCTTGATACCTTGGCCTGCTCTCTTGTTGAGGAAGTAAATTTAGCTTCATAGCTTGAACTACACTGGACAAGTGAAGGACACCTTGATCCTTAGGTTGGGAAGAGTCCACAACTCCATTGTTGACCACTTTTTTATTTTTGTTCCAATGCACATTCTTCCCTTTGTCTTTATGAGAGTTATTATTATTTTGACTATTGTTGTTATTGTTATGTTTAGTCAAAATACCTTGCTCCTTCAAGACATCCTCTATTCTACATGTGGTTTTGACCATAGTGTCGAAGGAATCAAAGACCATCTTTTGAACCTCATACCTCATTTCAGGCACCAAGTTGCTAACAATGATATCAATCCTTTCATGCTCAGGGATAGTCCTAGAATATCGAGAGCACAATCATCTCCATCTTTGTAGGAAGGTAACAAAAGATTCCCCTTGGTTCTATTTCAAATTGCACAAGTCTAGCATAGTGACTGATCTTGACAAGTTGTATGCAAAATGTTGTGCAAACCTATGGACAAGTTCTTTAAAATTTTTGACAGGAGGGGTTATGTTGGTAAACCACTCCATTGCTTGGCCCTTGAGCCTCCTTGGAAATAATCTCATCAGATAGGAGTCATCTTGGTGAAACTCAAAACTCATGATGTAGAACTGACGCACATGATCATGTGGGTCACCATTGCCGTCATAGTTTTCATACTGTGGAATTTCAACCTTCCTAGGGAAGTCCCTCATAATCACACTCCTATCAAAAGGATTAGGAAAAATAGAGTCAAGGTTGAAAGAACTCTTTGGTGCCATCATTTTCTCCATCATGTTTTTCATTTGCTTGACTTCCTCTTCTTGTGATGGGCTTTATTTCTTGATTTTCCTATCCACATCAAAGTTGTAAGGAACTCTGGCACCCTTGTTAATCAAGCTCTCTAGGAACTTATCCTTATTTTTCTCTAGATACTTCTCCACATATTGTTGGAATAGTGGTTCTTGTTGCATCCTCATAAAGTCTTGAGCATCAAAACTTGTACTACTTCCTGCATGTTGGGAACCATGATGATCTCATTGGGAGGGTTGTCTTGAGTTCCTAGGAGGTGTTCGTCTCCTATAATGGTCATGTTGTGAAGTCCTTCTTCCTCTAGGACTAGGAGATCTTGAAGGGGTTCTTGAACGCCTTCTGCTTCATGGAGTTCCTAAGGGAGTAGATGGTGGAGAGTTGTTTCCACTATTGGTACCCCTATTGTTGAATTGGGCATTAAGTTTGTTAGCTTGTGGTGACTAATCAGGAAAGTACTATCCAGGAAAGTACTATACACTTTTCCTCCCAATACAATATTTTTTTGAGGCCGACTACTTTTTTCGGTTATTTGGGCCGACTACTTATAACTCATTCTAACCCTAAAGCGGAAAAATATTGTATAATATGGCTTAGGGTTAGGGATTTTCATGAAGTATGATTTTAGTACTTGCGGCAGAGTTGGGCTGTAAGGGATTACGGATTGTAATCAGGTTGTAATCACTGGATAATAATAATATTGGACTCGCTGTTGGTGAACGTAGCCTAGGGATTGGGTGAACCACATTAAATCTGTGTGCCATTGTGTTCTATTCTGTGTGGTTTATTATTTTCTGATATTAGTTATATTTGCACATAATTGTTATTTCTGCTTTGTTAATCCTAACAAGTGGTATCAGAGCGAGGTTATTTCATTCATTCTTTCATCTATTCTCTGAAGCAGGTCTCACGAGTTAGTGGGAGAGTCTCTCGGTTAAGTGGGAGAAATGGCAGAAGAGGGTAGGCTGAAGGTTGATAAGTTTGATGGGCAGAACTTCCAGTTATGGAAGATGCAAATGGAGGATTATCTCTATCAGAAGGATCTATGGCGGCCATTAGAGGGAGTAGCCAAGAAAGAGCAATCAATGTCTCAGGAGGATTGAGATATTTTGGATAGGAAGGCACTGGGGAGTATTCGTCTATGCCTGGCACAATCGGTGGCATTCAATATTACTGAAGCAAAGACAGCTAAAGATCTGATGGAAACCCTAGCGAAGTTGTATGAAAAGCCTTCAGCTTCAAACAAGGTATTTCTTATGAAGCGTTTATTTAATATGAAAATGGTAGAAGGTGGATCAGTTACTGATCATTTGAATGAGTTTAATACAGTTACAAGTCAATTAACCTCAGTTAAAATTACTTTTGATGAAGAGGTTAGGGCTCTCTTGATTTTGTGTTCTTTGCCAGAAAGCTGGAATGGCTTGGTAATGGCTGTTAGTAATTCTGTTTCTGGTTCTAATACCTTAAAGTATGATGATGTTATTGGTGTTATATTGAGTGAGGAAATTCGTAGGAAAAGCTCAGGGGCATCCACATCGGGTAGTGTATTGAACACAGAAAGCAGAGGCAGAACAAGAGATAGAGGAAACAACTCTGGAAATCATGGGAAATCAAGAGGAAAATCAAAGGGAAAGAGGTCTGAATCTAAAGGGCCAAATGATTGCTGGTACTGTGGAAAACTAGGTCATAAGAAGAAAGATTGTTGGTCTCGGAAGAAAGATCAAGGAGACAAAAATGATGGAAACAAGGAGGCAAATGTGGTAAGTAACAAATCTGAGGAGGATGCTTTGCTCTTGTCCTTAGAAAGTATTGATGATTCATGGGTTTTAGATTCTGGGGCTTCATTTCATGCTACACCCCATAGAAGTTATTTTGTTGATTATGTCCAAGGGGATTTTGGGCTAGTTTATTTGGGAGATAATGAACCCTGTCAGATTGTTGGAAAGGGAAAAATTAAGATTAAGTTGCAGAATGGGAATCATTGGCTACTACAAGAGGTAAGACATGTTCCAAGGCTGAGTAGGAATTTAATTTCAGCAGGGCAACTGGGTGATGAGGGTTGCACAGTTACTTTTAATGATAAAAATTGGAAGGTTTCAAAAGGTTCCTTAGTAGTAGCAAAAGGTGTGAAAGTAGGCACCTTATATCTTTGTACAGGTCATACTGTTCCTTCTACTTTAATTGTTTCAGAAGATAATGAATGCTCAGGAATAGTGGCTGCAGTTGAGCAGGAAGAACATCAAACTGTTGCTGTAGATTTTGACACAGCACTGTGGCACAACAAACTCGGGCACATGAGTGAAAAAGGTATGAAATTACTTCATTCAAAGAAAGTTTTACCTGGTCTGAAATGTGTCAATATGGATTTCTGTGAAAGTTGTGTTTATGGAAAACAAAAGAGAGTTAGTTTTGTGAAGAGTGGGAAGGAAAAGAAAAATGAGAGATTAGAGCTTGTGCATACAGATGTATGGGGACCAGCTCAGGTATCTTCCCTTGGTGGCTCTCTGTATTATGTTACATTTATAGATGATGCAACAAGAAAAGTATGGATTTATTTCCTTAGACAGAAATCTGATGTATTTCAAACTTTTAAGAAATGGAAATGCTTGGTTGAGACTGAGACTGGTAAAAAGTTAAAATGTCTCAAATCTGATAATGGTGGTGAGTATTGCAGCACAGAATTTGAAGAATATTGTTCCTCTAATGGTATTCGTAGGCAGAAAACTATACCAAGGACTCCACAAGAAAATGGAGTGGCTGAACGCATGAACAGGACAATAATGGAGCGTGCAAGGAGTATGAGGTTGCATGCTAGGCTGCCCAAAAATATGTGGGCAGAGGCAGTGAACACTGCTGTTTATTTAATCAATAGAGGCCCCTCTACTCCTTTGGACTGTGGTATTCTAGAGGAAGCATGGAGTGGTAAGAAGGTGAGTTATTCTTTTCTCAAAACCTTTGGTTGTGAAGCTTTTGCACTTATAGATTCTGAAAATAGAACCAAGCTGGAAGCTAAGTCAAAGAAATGTGTATTTGTTGGGTATGGCATTGATGAATTTAGTTATAGGCTTTGGGATTTTGAAAATCATAAAATTGTAAGAAGCAGGGATGTCATATTCAATGAGAAAGTATTGTACAAAGATCTGTTGCTGCAGCATGAGAAGAAAGAAAATGACTATGTAGTACTGGATGATACTCCACAAGTTCATGTTCCAGTAGTTCCTTATGCTCCGCAACAACAGCAACAACAAATACCACACACCCCAGTGAGTGTTAGACGGTCAACAAGGCTAAGTAGACCTCCAGAAAGATTTTCTCCATCTTTGTATTCTATTCTGTTAACAGATGCTGGTGAACCTAAATGTTATAATGAAGCTGTGTAGGTGGAAACAAAGCTTCAGTGGGAGTCTGCAATGACAGATGAAATGGACTCTTTGCGGAAAAATCAGACATGGGATTTATGTAAGTTACCTATAGGTAAAAGGGCTTTACAGAATAAATGGGTTTACAGGATCAAAGAAGAGGATGGAGGTATGAAAAGATTTAAAGCCAGATTAGTTGTAAAAGGATTTGCACAGAAACATGGTATTGATTTTGATGAGATATTTTCTCCAGTTGTTAAAATGACTTCTATTCGTACTGTTTTAAGTATTGTGGCTACTGAAGATTTGCATTTAGAGCAGCTTGATGTTAAAACAACCTTTCTTCATGGTGATTTGGATGAAGAAATATATATGGTTCAGCCACAAGGATTTGAGGTCAAGGGTAAGGAGAATTTGGTGTGCAGATTGCAGAAAAGTTTATATGGCTTGAAGCAAGCACCTCGGCAATGGTATATTAAATTTGACACTTTTATGAATGGGCATGGATATAGTCGGTGTCATTCTGACCATTGTGTTTATTTTAAGAGGTTGGATGATGACAGCTACATTATTTTATGTTTATATGTTGATGATATGCTTGTAGCTGGGTCTAACATGGATCACATTAAGGGGTTGAAACAACAGTTAGCAAAATCTTTTGCTATGAAGGATTTGGGGGCAGCAAAACAAATCCTTGGTATGAAAATTTGTAGAGATAGAAAAAATAGGAAATTGTCTCTATCTCAGGCTGATTATATTGAGAAGGTGTTGCAACGTTTCTCTATGGAAAATGCCAAAGCTGTCAGCACACCTTTGCCTGGTCATTTGAAATTGACTAAGGATATGTGTCCCAAGACACCAGAAGAAGAGACTAAAATGTCTCAAGTACCTTATGCTTCAGCTGTAGGGAGCTTAATGTATGCTATGGTATGTACTAGGCCAGATATTGCACACGCAGTGGGAGTCGTTAGCCGTTATATGAGTAACCCTGGTATTGAGCATTGGAATGCAGTCAAATGGATTCTCAGATATTTGAGAGGCACATCCAGTAAGTGTTTACACTTTGGGGGTTCTACTACTACTGTACAAGGCTATGGTGACTCAGATTTGGCAGGAGATATAGATAGCAGGCGGAGTACTACAGGTTATATATTTACTGTTGGTGGGACAGCAGTGAGTTGGATTTCTCGACTACAAAAGGTGGTTGCTTTATCCACTACAGAGGCAGAGTATGTTGCTGCTACAGAGGCAGCCAAGGAGATGATATGGCTTCAATTCTTCATGGAAGAATTGGGACATCCACAAAAGGATAATTTTCTACATACAGATAGCCAAAGTGCCATTCATCTTGCAAAGAATTCTGCTTTGCACTCAAAGACAAAACACATACAGTTGCGGTACCATTTCATTCGATCAGTTTTGGATGATGGACAGTTAAGGCTGGAAAAGATTCATACTGATGATAATCCAGCAGATATGTTTACCAAGGTAGTAACAAGGGAGAAGTTGAACTCATGTTCAGCTTCAGTTGGTCTTTTAGACTGAACAAAATAAAGGAACAACTGCGTCCAAGGTGGTTCAATCTAGTGGGAGCCTCATGTGGGTAGCGGTATTGCTACAGGATCAGTCTCCAAGTGGGAGGTTTTTTAGTATAGTGTGGATACTGATCAGTCACCAAGTGGGAGATTGTTAGCTTGTGGTGACTAATCAAGAAAGTACTATCCAGGAAAGTACTGTACACTTTTCCTCCCGACCTACTTTTTTTGGTTATTTGGGCCGACTACTTATAACTCATTCTAACCCTAAAGCAGAAAAATATTGTATAATATGGCTTAGGGTTAGGGATTTTCATGAAGTATGATTTTAGTACTTGCGGCAGAGTTGGGCTGTAAGGGATTACGGATTGTAATCAGGTTGTAATCACTGGATAATAATAATATTGTACTCGCTGTTGGTGGACGTAGCCTAGGGATTGGGTGAACCACATTAAATCTGTGTGCCATTGTGTTCTATTCTGTGTGGTTTATTATTTTCTGATATTAGTTATATTTGCACATAATTGTTATTTCTGCCTTGTTAATCCTAACAAAGTTGTTGGGCTAAAAGCCTATCTTGTTCTTCTTGAGAGGTTTTCCTTTCCAATTCTAACAAGGCTTGTTGTTCCACCTCTAGGAGTCTAAATCTCTCTTCTTTTGTAGCTTGTTCCTCCAAAAAGGCTTTCTTTCTGCGCTCAATTCTTTTGAGCCTTTCACTTGTATACCTTGCAGTCGTTTGGAGTAGAGAATTGGGTCTCGAATGTTTGAACAAGTCATTGGTATACGTTGCATTGATATGAGCATCACAAGATTCATTGTTTTGGTCTTCATGTTGTGACCATTCATTTTGGTGAGCTCGTCTTGTATACCTTTCAGCTCTTTGATGAGCATCCAAATATCTGGTGTTGATAGGGGGTGATTCTGGTTATTCAAATAGCATGTTGTCTCTATGTCTCTGAAACATGTCATCAAGAGTTTGATCCATTGCTTCCCTCTCCTTTCTAGTCATGGTATAATTCATGTCCATATCTAAATAAGAGGGTGCTAAAGATGTGCCCAACTCACTAGGATTACTCTTAGGATTAAACCAAACTTCAGACTCACTCCTAGGTGATTGGTCAAATACAGATTCCTTTTCTTTTCATCTTTGGCGAGTTTGAACAAGGGGTAATTAGTTGAAGACTATCTAAGGTTATTTCCCTTTACTTACTTGATACCTTGTCATAACTGACATGAAAGGAAAAGCACTTGGTGATAAGATGACCCTAAGAAACATTGGTATCAAACTAGGATACTAAAAGTGTTCAATTGTCCAAAATAGAGATGGTGAGATAGAAAATTGCAAAAGGTGTAACTCAACACTTCCACAAAGGTGTTTAATAAAAGTATAAGTATCCTAACACATATGGATCAGGAGGATGATGTTAACCAAGTTATATTTGTTTGAAATTGAATTTGGGTGGAAGTGAATTGGACAAGAGACTACTATGACTCTCCAAGTATGCTATCAAAGAATCCAAAGGTTGGTCTGTTTCAACAATAGAAATTTTTGACACACCGATTCCAAGCAAGATCGCTTGCAAGATCAAAGGTTACTAATCAAAAGTTTAAAACACAAGAATCCCAAGTGCGAGCAAGCTTCCAATGATAGGATAAACAACCTGATCTGACCAAGATCAACCAAAGAGACTGAAAAATAGGACACTAAGCAGTTTCAGATTGTAGACAACCAAGATAATAAAATAACTCTGTGTTACAGTTTCCAAGAAAACAGGGTGATACAATCTTCCAGGGTGATATTTCTCACAGAGGCTAGGTGATAGTTTCCAGGCTACTGGTACGATAAAATCTAGGAAAGATGTACAATGCAAAAATAGCAGTGAAGTATCGCACGATAAAATTCAAAATATTGTGCGATGAGTTTTCAGTGTCGTACAATGGTTTGGCCAACAAGCGTGTAAAACTTAGGAACTCATTTTCTTGATTGTTTTAAAAAATTAACCAAGCATATTAACAGATTTCCAGCATTTATCAAGCACATAGAATAGCAACCATGAAGTTTCAGCAAGCAAACGTCTTCAAAAAATGAGCAAGGGACAAAGAAACCTTGCTCATGAACATGAGTATTGACTTAGTATGATATTCCTTAAAGATACTACTTGTGTATGTTCTCCAAAATGTTTTCCCAATCACACACAGAGTCCTAAAAAGAAAAAATTTGGCTGCACTATGGTGTTTAATAATGGCTTGACTCTGCAACTTTTACAATTTCAAGAAGATGAACTCCACTCTAGGCGCACCGGGGTTTTGACACATTCTGAGAAATTAATCAATCAGAGATGCTAAGGAGATCTGACAACCCATCAAGAAACTGTACCCCTGGAAATTTCTTCCACAAGGACATTTGTATAGCAGTTGTCACTACCATGGCAAAAATAGCTATTACCGCTTGAGGTTACGTTAATGTGGTCTACCCAATGAAGGGAATGTCCACTACGGTTAACCCTCTCTAAAAGGTGACCCACAACAAGGACCACATGGGGACTTGGTTTAGATCCAAGGGTCTAAGTTTCTGGTACTACCCAAAAAGAGAGTAGAGCATAATCCTCTATCCTTTTCTCTTCACCTAAACATAGAAGACAAATTCATTCCGACACGCTAAGATTAACACTATCTTGCCAAGATTTGTAATGTCAATAACTCATGATCTATCAACCTCTCTGGAGAGAGAATGCATCAATCAAAAAGTCAAAGACTACAAATCTAGTAGAACGCAAAGATAGTTCTAGTAACCTCCCTACCTACAAGGGTTCTCTCATTGAGAAGAGTTTTGCTGGAAACCCACTCTCTCAAGAACCATGAATAGTGTTAATAGGGCCTACTTATCTATGTGAAACACATATGCCAGAAATGAATCTATATTCTTTTTAAAGTCCCAAAATCAAAAATGTGGTTTATGAAAGCGATAAATCACCCAAGCCAAACACACAAGAGATTAATTTTATGCCCAAAATCCAAGTGTTATAGAGATTGAACAAAATACCTCAAGTCCAATTCAACGCACTTAGTAGATTTTTGTTGAGCTTTTATTTGTGCAAGCAAGCCACAAACTCTCCAACAAGCAAACAAGCAAACAAAATATGTAATGTATATCCAACTTATGCAAACCCTAGGGTTAGATCTAAAAATTAATTGTTAAGAGAAATAATAGCCAGCAAATAATTCAAATGACAACTCATATCATGCATTGAAAAATGAAAAATAAGTGCATACTCATCACAAAAAAAAAAAAAAAATTGCATTTGACCTAGTCAACAAGATCTGATTTTTTTGATATGATTTTAGACAAAAAAATGGAAATACAAAATAGAGACCCCTGCTACAAAATAGAGATCTTTCCAAAAATATAAATTTTTTTTAAAAATCTCTTCATTTGTGCCCTAAAGACCCATTTTACCAAAACAGACTAGTTTTTGTAAATCAATTATTTGAGCTATGATATTGCATCCAAATTTAAAACATAAAGAATGGACCCCCTGTAGAATTTGAAGAAATTTCTAAAAATATAAAAAAAATTGAAAAATCTGCTAATTTGCGCTGAAAATTAATTTTTTATAAAAAATTAAGAAAAAATTATAAAAAATTGAAACTACTTCAGAAAATTCTAAATTTTTTATTGGAGCTTCTCTAATATGTCATCAATCTACAAAAATATTTTCAAACCAAAACACCAAGCTTTTTGGGAGATATGATCAAATCTGTGAAAATCTAAAGTTTTAGTGTCCAAACAAATCTGCAGAAGGGGGTTAGCTCCAAAAATAATCAAAACTAGCATCTAAAAGTGGGTTGCCCCATGGTGGGCACCAAAAATATGTGCTATAAAAGTGTCACACTTTTGTGAATCATTACATTCAAGAACACTCAACAATGAGGTCTCAAATAGTGATTCACAACTCTCTATTCGTGGAGCGCAGAGGTTGTATTATGAGGCCCTCAGATTGACCTAGTTATGCCCATGCAAGTACACCAAAAAATGAGAGATTCAAAGATGAATAAAAAGCATGCTAATCTCCATAGTCATCAAGTTATTGCATGCAAATGAAACTAGTCTAGATGATAACAATGCAAGAAAGTAAACTATTCTATTGAAATGAAAATATTACAAATTCTTGCTAATTATGCTATGTGGATTAAGCTAGAACAATGAAAGGAAACATGAATCTAAACTATTATGTAAATGCAATACTAATATAAATTATGGATTGCCATGAGGCATGAGAGAAGAAGACAAGAAGAAAGAAGTCTCAAATATCCAAGCTCCAAATGCTCAAAAAGCTTCTTCCAAGATTTCTCTCCAAACCTGCAGCATAACAATAGTATGAAAATTCTGGGATCCAAAATGAGAAGGAGAGGGCTCCTTATATAAGAAAATATGGAAGAGAATGCATCTCCAAGAACAATGTGGGATAAATCCAAAAAAGGGCAAAAAAAAGAGGAAAGAATCAGGAAAAGGATTTTTGTTTTATTTTTTATTTGATTTATTTCCTTTTCCATCACAGATTTTGCTTGAAGTGCAGATTTTATTTATTTAAAAGAGGAATTATCTTTTAATTAAATAAGATAAATTTATTTAATAAAAAGATGAATATTTAATTAAATAAGATAAAATCATTCAATTAAAAGAGATTTTAATTAAATAAAATTATTTTATTTAAGATATTTCTTTTAATTAAATAAGCCTATTTTATTTATTTAAAAGAGGAATTATCTTTTAATTAAATAAGATAAGTTTATTTAATAAAAAAGAGGAATATTTAATTAAATGAGATAAAATTATTCAATTAAAAGAGATTTTAATTAAATAAGATTATTTTATTTAAGATATTTTTTTTAATTAAATAAGCCTATTTTATTTATTTAAAATAGGAATATTTCTTTTAATTAAACAAAATTATTGATGAAATGATCAAGCCTTAGAAATATTTGAATTATTTATTTAATTGCGATTTGATCAAGGAATTGGTTTGAAAATTGCAAAGGATTGATTCAGGAAATTGATAAATTAATAAATGGGGCCCAAAGTCTAGGTGACCATTTTAGGGTGCATACAAAAAGGTCCTAAGGGGTCCTAGATTACATTAGTGGATCCTTGTATGTATTTGATGAAGGGTGATCTCCTTAATACCACAAACACATAACAGAAATAGAGAAACAACAACAATTTGCAAGAACATAAAATGGACTTCTTATTATCTCCACAAATGTGGAATTACAAATTCAGAATTACAATATGCAAAGTCACATGGGCATTTTCCTTTACAATATTCTGTAGGACAAAGCCCCCAATCATTACCCAAATCTACCCAGAACTGCCCTAGATAGCACTGCGGACCTTCCTTATATAGGCAATTTCCATCGCCCAAGAAGGTTCCAGAAATTTAGCCCTTAAGGCTGACTATCCTAAGAATTATTTTCTTTTCTTTTCTTTTTACATAGGGTCAGCTCCAAATAATTACAAAAATATGTTTTTAGGTACCCCAACTTCTGGAGGCCTTAGCTTTCTAAACGTAGCTCTGTTTCTTTATTGTAACCACTTTTCAAAAATTGCAGGACCTAATCTACAATGCCTGACTCGCACAAACTCTGGTCAGTCGGGGGTCAATCACGATCCGGAGCCTCTAAGGCCTTCAAAATTGACCTGAAAGATTTCATACCCAAAAACCTCAATAACTTCACCAATATAGATGATGTGGCAATGAAACTTAATTGGTAGGCTGATATGACTAAGATGAACCTCCAACTATGAAATCAGAACATTCCGAGATCATATGACCAACTTACTAAAAATAGTAAGTTTCCATAAATAGTAGCTTTGCACAAGATAGCCCTTATTGAAAAGAAACTAGAAATATATTTTTTGGGTGATGCAAGATTTCTCTTACACCCAGGATGCTCCTGCATTAGACACCCGGGGTAATTTGAGAAGTGACCCTGTCACGACTCAGGTGTGAAAAGGAAAACTAAAATGGTTAACCTCCTCCCATGTCAGCCATGATGAATCTTCAATAGGCCATCATTTTCATTTGACCAGATATTCTTCATATGTCTTATTCCTTGTGCTTCTACCAACATGACTATCCAATATATCCTCAATCTCATTGGTAGCTGAAGTAGTTGTTGGAATACTCCACTGTGCTTCTATGATCTCATCTTCAACACCACCTTTATGATACTCTGTCAAATCTAAAATGTTAAATACTAGTGAAATATTCAACTCAGTAGGCAATTCTACCTCATAGGCATTTCCTGAATCATGCTTCTTTAGTATCTTACATGGCCCAAACTTCTTCATTTTCAGCTTGTTATATGTACCAACTGAAAATCTCTCCTTCCACAAATGAACCATGACTTCATCTCCAGCTTGAAATTTCTTATGCCTCCTTTTCTTATCTACCTTAGCCTTATATTGTACATTCATCTTGATAATGTGCTTCCTCACTTCCTCATGGATGTTCTTCAAATGTTCTGCAAAATCCTCAGCTTCAGCACTACTTATCTCTCATTTATCTCTCTTTCTCAATTCAGATGCATTTCTAGGACTACTTCCATATATAATCTGGAATGGTGATCTACCAGTGCTCCTGTTGACAGAATTATTGTATCCAAATTCTTCCTGTGGTAAAATCAAATCTCATCTTGTTGGTTTATCTCCAACCAAACATCTAAGAAAATTTCCCACACTCCTATTCACCACCTCTGTCTGTCCATTACTTTGTGGATGATGTGATGAATTGAACTTCAAATCTATCTTTAACTTCTTCCATAATGTGCGCCAGAAATATCCAATGAACTTAGTAGCTCAATTTGAAACTATACTCTTTGGCAAACCATGTAGTCTCACCACTTCTTTGAAAAACAATTCTGCCACATGAACTGCATCATCAATCTTCTTACAGGGAATGAGATGTGTCATCTTCAAAAATCTGTCAACTACCACAAAAATTGAATCATGTCCCCATTGAGTCATTGGTAAACCAAGAACAAAATCCATACTGATATCCTTCCAAGGCTTCTCTAGTACAAGTAATGGGTGATACAACCCTGTATTATGCTTCACTCCTTTCGCCATCTAACATACTCTGCAACCTTGTACAAACTTCTTGGCATCTTGCTGTAATTGTGGCCAATAATAATTCTCACTAACCAAAGAAAGGGTTTTATCATAACCAAAATGTCCAGCCAATCCTCCACTATGCTTCTCCTTGATGAGATTCTCCCTCATAGAACTTCATGGAATGCACAACTGGCTCCCTTTGAATAGCATATTATCCTAAATGATGAAATCTAACCACTTCATTCTATCTAGAGTAACAGGTTCTTTACAAGCTTTCCAAGTTTCACCATAATCAAGATCTTCTAAATACAAATTCTTGAGTTCTTTGAACCCAACCACCTAAATCTGCATCTCTATCAGCAATAGTTGCCTTCTGTTAAGCGCATTTGCAACCCTGTTAGACTTTCCACTCCTGTGTTTTAAAACAAATGTATAACTCTGCAAAAACTCAACCTATTTCAAATGCCTTTGATTCAACTTTCCTTGACTATTCAAATATTGTAAAGCTTGATGATCAGTATACAAAACAAACTCTTTAGGAAGTAGATAGTGTCTCCACTTCTTCAATGCCTAAACTATAGCATAAAATTTTTGATCATAAACAGAATATTTCCTCTTGGCATCATTCAACTTCTCACTGAAATAAGCAATAGTTTTACCTTCGTGGCTCATAACAAATCCTATTGCAGTACCACTAGCATCACAGTCTACTTGAAACACCTTATTAAAATATGGAAGTGCTAAAACAAGTTGTTCTGTAACTTTTTGTTTCAATAGTTTAAAACTCGCATCTGCCTCTGTAGTCCACTTAAACTCTTTTCTATCTCCTCTCATTTTTTCAAACAAAGGTCCACAAATACTGCTAAAATTTTTGATAAATTTTTTGTAAAAGCTAGCCAAACCATGAAAAGATCTTACCTTAGTAGCACTCTTTGGAGTAGGTCATTCAAGGATAGATTGTACTTTCTTTGGGTCTATTTTTAAGCCTTCTGCTAAAACTACAAATCCTAAATACACTAACTCTTTCTTCACAAAACTGCACTTCTTCAAATTTATCAACAATTTCTTTTCTCTCATCTTCTCAAACACCATACGAATATGCATCATATGCTCCTCCAATGTCTCCACTATAGCATAAAATTCTTTATCATAAACAGAATATTTCATTTTGGCATCATACAACTTCTCATTAAAATAAGCAATAGGTTTACCTTTTTGGCTCATAACAACTCCTATTGCAGTACCACTAGCATCACACTCTACATGAAACACCCTATTAAAATCTAAAAGTGCTAAAACAAGTTGTTATGTAACTTTCTATTTCAATAGTTTAAAACTCTTATCTACACCTATAGTCCACTTAAACTCTTTTCTATCTCCTCTCATTGTTTCAGTCAAGGGTCCACAAATACTACTAAAATTTTTGATAAATTTTCTATAAAAGCTTGCCAAACCATGAAAAGATCTTACCTCAATAGCACTCCTTGGAGTAGGCCATTCAAGGATAGCTTGTACTTTCTTTGGGTCCATTTTTAGGCTTTTTGCTGAAACTACAAATCCCAAATACACTAACTCTTTCTTCACAAAACTACACTTCTTCAAATTTATCAACAATTTCTCTTCTCTCAGCTTCTCAAACACCATACGAATATGCATCATATGTTCCAACACTGTCTTACTAAAGATCAAAATATCATCTAGATAAACAATGACAAACTTACCCATAAATTCTTTTAGAACCTTGTTCATGAGCCGCATGAAAGTGCTCAATGCATTAGTTAGCCCAAAAGGCATGACTAACCACTCATATAGTCCTTCTTTTTTCTTGAAAGAAGTCTTCCATTCATCTCCCTCTCTAATTCAAATTTGATGATATCCACTCTTGAGATCTATCTTTGAAAAATACACAGCTCCACTCAAACAATCCATAATATCATCCATCTGTGAAAATGAAAACCTATACTTGATTTTGATCTTGTTTATAGCCCTGAAATCTATACACATCCTCCATTCTCCATTCTTCTTCAGTGCTAATACTGTCGGTACAACACATGGACTTAGGCTCTCCCAAATCAACCCTTTCTGTAACAATTCATGTACTTGTCTGTTCAACTCTTCACTTTCTGCTGGTGTCATTTTGTGTGCTGCCTTATTTGGAAAACTGGCTTCTAGAATCAAATCCATCTAATGACTGATCTTCCTTACTAGTGGTAATCCATCGGGTACATTGTTAGATACAATATCCTAAAACTCATTCAACAAATCTACAACTTCTACAAGTACATCTTCTACTTCCTCTTTACCAGCTTTTGGAATTAAAGAAAAACACATATGCTCATGTCTCATACCCTCTAGGAATTTTATTTCATCAACAAAATTTATTCTTTCTTTACCACATACCTTTTCTTTTGTGTCCTTCAATGGTTTTAGTTTATGTCGCACTCTATCCTTCGTCAGGGAATAGGTATTTGCATGACCATCATGTACAACATGCCTATCAAACTGTCATGGTCTACCCAACAACAGATGACATGCATCCATAGGTATGATATCACATAGTAGCTCATCATGGTATCCACCAATTCTGAACTTTACTAGGCATTGTTCACTAACCATGACCTTGTGATCATCCTACACCTAGGCAATCCAATATGGATGTGGGTGTTTCTGTTTCCTGAGCTTCAACTTTGTGACCATCTCTTTTGACACTAAATTGTCAGTGCTTCCATTATCGATAATCACATCACAACACTTATCCTCACACTTTCACCTAGTGGGAAACAGGCTCCTCCTTTGCTCAGGTTCATTCTCAGCACTCAACAAGACTCTTTTGTTAATTAGCATTTCTCTTCTTTCAGCATCTTTAGAATGTGATGATCTAGCATCTTCATCTACGTGTGTAACTCTAGCCTGCCCTTCAGTTCTCCTATCTGTCATTCCTTGGTGTTGAGGACATTCATATACCCTATGACCTTCTTCTCCACATTGAAAACATGTTCCACGAAAGCTTCCTCTTCCTGAACCTTGTCCTCTTCCTCTTCCTCTTTGATCTCTATTATTATGATCATGGAAATGATTCCAAAATTGTTTCCTCTCTAATTTTGACCGTTACTAGCCTTATCCTTCTTTTTCAAATCTTTATTTTGGCCTCCATATGACCATCCACCAGATCTTCCACCATGACCTCTTCCATTTTGTCTACTTTCAAATTTCTTGTTCAACTTTTCCTCTACTTTTAGGGCAAACTGGTATGCCTCTTCAATACTGTTCATCTGAACCAGATTTAACTCCTCTTGAATGCCCAGCCTCAACCCATTAACATGATGGGAAACTTTCTCCTTATCAGCTTCTACGTGGCCTATTCTGATGAGGATTTGATAGAACTCCTCCGTATACTCCTAAACAGATCTTCCTGCTTGCTTCAAACTTTGCATTTTCTTCAATAGGTCAAGCTCATAATTAATAGGAATGAATTGTCGCTTCAATTTATCCACCATCTGATCCCATCTTGTGATTTTATCCTTTCCTCTTCTATTTCGCTCTAATTGAATCTCTTGTCACCAGATCTTCGCATGGCCCTTCAGTCTAGCCTTTACAAACTTGACCCGATCAGGATCCTCAATATCTTCATACTCAAAATATTCTTCTAATTCATTGATCCAAATGATCAATTCCTCTAGGTTAAGATTTCTTGAAAAATGTAGGAACCTCAATTTTAGGTCTTTTCCCGATCTTGAAAATGGCTCGAAAAAGCCTTTCTTCTTCTTGGTTCATAATTTTGCCTTCTCCTTCTTGATCATAATTTTCTTTTTTAGCTTCATCCTCGCTTTCGTCTCTGACATTAAGATTCATTCCTCTATGAATCTCTTCTTGCAATGTTCCCACTTATCTCTAGAGTGCTCTAACCTCAGGTGTCACACCACCAGCTCTTCTGCCACGTTCCCTTCATGGAGGCATTTTCGCACTGCTTGTTGAAACCCTAAACCATGGTCCTAGTGCAAAATTCTCACAATCGGTGATATGTTTACACACTCAAGAACTCCCGCTCTGATACCACTTGATGAAACAAAGAAATAACAATAATTTGCAAGAACAGAAAATGGGTTTCTTATTATCTCTACAAATGTGGAATTATAAATTCAGAATTACAATATGCAAAGCCACATGGGCATTTTCCTTTACAATATTCTGTAGGACAAAGTCGTGAATCATTACCCAGATCTACCCAGAACTACCCTAGACAACACTATGGACCTTCCCTATATAGGCAATTTCCACCGTCTGAAAAGGTTCCATAAATTTAGCCCTTAAGGATGACTATCCTAAGAATTCTTTTCTTTTCTTTTCTTTTTACATAGGGTTTGCTCCAAATAATTACAAAAATATGTTTTTAGGTACCCCAACTTTTGGATGCCATAACTTTCTAACCATAGCTTCGTTTCTCTATTGTAACCACTTTTCAGAAATGGCAAGACCTGATCTACAGTCCCTAACTCACACAAGTTCTTGTCAATTGGGGGTCGATCGTGATCCAGAGCCTCTGAGGCCTTCAAGATTGACCTAAAAGATTTTGTACCCAAAAATCTCAATAACTTCACCAATACAGATGATGTGGCAATGAAACTCAACTGGTAGGCTAATATGACTAAGATGAACCTTCAATTGTGAAATCAAAACATTCCGAGATCATATGACCAACTTACTAAAAATAGTAAGTTTCCATAAATAGCAGCTCTGCACAAGATAGCCCTTATTGAAAAGAAACTAGAAATATTTTTTTTGGGTGATACAAGATTTCTCTTACACCCAGGATGCTCCTGCATCAGTATTAATTGAATCTAACATACATAAATGTGTCCTAGGACAACCTAAGATATGTTAATGGGTCTTGAGGATCTGAAGGGGTCATATATGCCTTAAAATGTCACAAGGGATGTATAATGGTCCAATAATGTTAATGGGACGTAGATGTGATAAGTGGTCTAAGGGATCTTAGGCTACATTAATTGATACTAGTATGTCTTAAGGGTTCTTGTGGGCAACGATGGGTTCACATATGTATTAACAGAAGCTAAAATAGATGAATGGGTCCTAGGACATTTTAAGATATAATAATGGGTCGTATGGGTCCTAAGGGGTCCTATGTGGCTTAAGATGTCATAAGTGATGCGTAATGGTCCTAGAATGTCTTAAGGGGTTGTAGGCATCATAATAGGTCCTAAGAGATCATAGGTTACATTAATTCATCCTAATATGTCTTAAGGATCCTTGAGGGAAACAATGAGTCCTTGTATGTATTAATGGAACCTAACATGTACATCAATGGGTCATAGTCAGACATCCTAATATGTATTATAAGGTCTTGAGATTCCTAAGGGATCCTAAGTGTCTTAATATGTCGTAAGGGAGGGATAAGGGTCCTAGAAATTTACTACTACAATTTTTTAACATATTCTAACATAACTTACTAGATCATTTTCAAAAATTTTACAATTTTCTAAGATTTCTATAAATTAAAAATTATTTAAAACAAATAACTAACTAATATTTACTAACTTTACTAAAAATGCATGTACAGGTGAGAGAGAGAGAGAGAGAGAGATTCCTAATATTTACTAACTTTAAACTTGAAATTTAAAAACAAATATTTTTAATAATTTCTATAAGATCTTAATGTTTTCTAACATTTTCTAACATTCCTACTACAGTTTCTAATGTTTTGTAAATATTTTCTAACAATTGCTAACAAACTACTATGAATTTCTATCATTTTCTAACATATTCTAACATTTATACTACGGTTTTTAATATTTTCTAACATTTTCTAACAATTCTACTATGATTTTCTAACATTTATACTATGATTTTTAATATTTTCTAAAAATTCTACTATGATTTCCTAACATTTTCTAACATTCTACTATCATTTTCTAACATATTCTAATATTTAACTACAATTTTTGAACATTCTACTATCATTTTCTAACATATTCTAATATTTAACTACGTTTTTCTAACATTCTACTATCAATTTCTAACATATTCTAATATTTAACTACGATTTTCTAACATTTCTATAAATAAAAAATTATTTAAAACAAATAACTAACTAAAATAAATATAAAACATATAATTTAGAATAAAAATGAGAAAAATGTGTGTACCTGATACTAGTAACAATCTGAAGAGGTCGAAAACGCTCGGGAGGTGTTGATGTCGTACTGGATGTCACTACTTCACTCCAAGCCCTAGGGTCCGCAAAATCCAAACAGTAATAATGAAAAATAAAAAAGAATTGTCATGAATTTATAAAGAAATCCGGCCATAGGGGCTTCGCATGAAGACCCCACTTCGTGCGAAGTACCCTACGGAGGGTACTTCACATGAAGTGGGGTCTTCGCAAGAAGCCCCCCATGTAGGGTACTTTGCGCGAAGTGCGTCTACCACTTCACCCAAAGTGTTGACTTCACACAAAGACTCTAAAAATTGTTTTTTTGTAGGATGCCAATTTTCTTCATCCCGAAAAGTGGGACACATATTTGTGGGATCACCCCTCATCATTTGTAGAATGAAGACCACCATACCACCTTTGCATCTCTCTCTCTCTCTCTCTCTCTCTCTCTCTCTCTCTCTCTCTCTCTCACACACACATGTATTATTGAACATATAATATAAATATTTAATACTAATATTGTACTATTATACAATAGAGAAATAAATAATAATAATATAACACAATACTAATATAAAAAATTATATAATACTAATGTTATGCTATTTCATTTAATATTAATATTAAAAAAATTATAATATATAACTTAAAATTGAAAAAAATAGTCAACTCATTTAATATTAACAAAACAAAATTGTAATATGTAACTTAAAATTGAAAAAAGCAGTCAAATTGAAATGTTGAATTAGGCGGGAGATTTCGGATATCTGATTAGGCTTGGTATTTGCCTTGGGCAATGCCAAACATGAATGGTAAACCCATAAGGCCTATTCACCAAATTTGTTTTGATCTCGAGACTTCAACCATGTAGCTAACAACCTTTTTTTCACCCGAAATTGATGAAATGAAAAGGGTTTCTTAAAGATATTATCAACTTTCCATCAATATATTTGCTATCAAATTTTGAGTTCAATAAGTAATTATTACTTATATTTTAATTGAGTTATCTTTAAAGTCCTAATTGACATACTGATTGAAAAACAACTATAACTATCAAACCATTCAACTTTTTTGAAATCTGAAACATGAGTCACATTCTATGCTTTGCCTACTATAAGAAAAAAAGAATCAATTTTGTAAAGTTTAGAATTAGTTAAGGTGGTCAGACATGAGAGTTTTTTAATTCTGAATTAGTTGTAGCAGAAAATTCATAATTAATTATTTATTTAGGAAAATATTACACAAAAATATGTGTCACATCTAAGCATGAGTCTACTACTTATATCTAGAATCTTGTGAAAATATATCATCATTTGATTATGATTAAGATGGTCAGACACACATACTTTTTATCTTATCCCTGAAATTTTCATACTACTGCATTGAAATCTAAAATTTTGAACAATTAGATTAATTTTTTTTTATACAAGGGCTAGTAGTTTAGAAACTACATTGAATTTCCTACAAATTCTATTCTTACAACTTTTTCACATAAGGTTGATAAGATGTTCAACTTTTTACATCAAGTTGACTAACCCTAATTTTTTAATTTTTCATTGCCACTTAAAGTCATAGTTTGGTATACCATGATCCTACACATGCACTTTACATAGGTTTACAAAAATATTATGAATGTATAAGTATCTAAATGAACCAAAGAACATGACTAGCCAATGCATATTGAAGTTTACTGTTATAAAAGATGGGATAATCAAATGCACACCTCGATCTTATAGATCTATCATGTATGTATCCAACTGCATTTACAATCCACATACAAAACCAAGTTTATTGGCTCAAACAAATAAAGTGGAAAACTACAATTAATTTATTGAACATAACCGTAATAAACATGGAAAACCTTGCAGTGAGTTGAACTTACCTACTAAAGTGTGCCTGAAGGGTAATATTTTTTTAAAGCCTAAACCCTAGAATCTTCTAGAGATTCCTAAGCCCCTCTAAACTTTCCTAAACATGTTTAGAAGGTGTTTCCTAACTTTCTTAGCCTAATCTAGTCTCCTTTGACTTTTGGTCACCACCTCTCATTAATGAGCCTTACAAACTCATTAATAGCCTCTTACACTCTCATTAAGGCTCCTTACATCCTCATAATGAAGCCCATGTTTTCTCTTCCACCCTTTCTCCCTAGGCACACTCCCTAGTGTTTCTCACACGTGTGAGAAACCTTAACCCTTGTCCATCTAACCTTACCCCTAACCATACCTCAGACTCTACCCCAAACCCTAACTCTGATTCTAACTCCACTTCCTAACCCAAGCCCTTAGGAAAATCCTATAAATAGTCTCTCTTCCAAGATAAAATTATTAGCTTAGTTCATATCATTCATGCATTGTTATCAGGCTCATTTCTATCTAGACTTAGCACAATAAATCTTAATTCTTAGATTTCATTTATATTTCAAGCTTTCATAACACATCTTAGCTTAGCATAATGGATTAAACATAGTTTATTTCATTTTTTTGCATATGCATTATCATCATGTCACACTTTATTTGGCTTAAAATCAATCTTAGAATAAGCATTGGTAGCTTAATCTACATTTTAGCTCTATTAGGCTCTTTGAGGCTCTAGCGGAAAATCAGGTGTTCTATACCTAATTTTGTGCCACTATGGGGTTCTCATGGTCCCCAATTCATCACAATCCTTCCTAATCTACATTATGGATATGCTCCAAGTGTTTTGAGAGCACACCCACATCCCTAAATCGAGAGCAAATCGAACGGTGACAGGGTGCTCCTGTTGAAGCTCTATCTGAATGTCTTTTCAAATAGATTTTACTATATATTAGGAATAGACTATTTGACTAATTTTTCAATGTCTAAACCTATTTGAAATAGGTTATATTTTCTCTGTACACATTTTGGCACACCCGGTGGGTCCCTACACGCCTTCACAACTGCATTTTTTTGGGTTTTCCAAGCAAAAAAACTCATTTTTTTACCATTCTCATCCTGTTCTTGGTGGATTCTCATATGATTAAACACAATGGTGTAGTTTCTCATATGAGAAAACTCCCTGGCTCATACTGGGACCACCCAATACTCATATGGGGTCTTTGTAAGCAATTTTGGCCTATTTTAGGCTCTCTGGCCCTGTTTACTCGTACTAAGAATCATACTGACTCGTACAGGGCCTCATCCTAACTCATACAAGAAAAATCCCCCAAATACCCTACCTTGTTTACTCGTATTGGAAATAGGGGGCATGTGTAAGGCCATAATCAGGGTGCAAGTTGGTTTTTAGGGTTTTTAAGGGCTTCTTCGTGCCTCTTGACTGTAATTTTTTAGTTTTTAACCCCATTTTCTATAGGTACTCATTGGAGGAAAATAAATCACTAAAAATATAAGGCCTTAAGGATAATCAATCATTTTTCATGTTTAGGAATCAAAACACTTTGTTTTTGGGGCTTCAAAAAGAACATCAAATCACTCTTGAATACCTTAAGTGTAAAAAAATTGCAAATATTTCCTAATTGCTTCCTAACCAATCCTAATCAACTCTAATCATTCCTAATCAGTTATAAAACAATCAAAATCATTCCTAATGTCTTTCATTTGGCTAAAAAGAACCTCATTCATGCAAATCTAAGGTTTTAGGGTTCATTCATGCAAGCTAGGAACACTTCAAGTTTTGGAAGCTTAAAAAGAACTACAAATATGCATTTCATTCCTATTTTGTTCCTAACCAACTCTAATTCATTCTAAGTGTTCCTAAATCAATCTTAAAACATTTTTCTTAGCTAAATTGAACTTCATTTGCATTATCTTAAGTGTTTTCCAAATCTCATGCAATCTAGGAACAAAATATGCATCTCTTTCCTATTAAGTTCCTAAACAATCCTAATGGTTCCTAAACATTCCTAAATCAATCCTAATTCTTTGTTCTTGGTTAAAAAAAACTTATTGTGCAAAATCTTGAATGTTTCTAAAGTTTCATGCATCAAACAAATCTAGGAACACCTATTTTTGGGTCTAAAACTGAATTAAAGCACAATATGTTGAATGCCTCTAAATGAATCAAAGTCCAAATCAAAAAGAGTCATTTAATTTGAGTCCTAAAGCACAAAAAAATCTTTAATGCCCTATTTGAAATCAAAGCATTTCCATTTTGTTTCAAAGTTCATTCAAGTTCCTAAAAGAAACAAACACAAATCTTGAATGCAAAGGGTAAAATACTTGCAAAATCTCTTTCAAAAGCTTTCTTATCTTCAAGGAAATTAACAAATCAAAATCTTAAACACATGTGTTTTCAAACTTTCATTTCAAAATCACTAAATCAATTTGGGAAAGAAATATTCATGGTGTGATTCTAGGAGTTTCAATTCTATGAAATCTGTGTTAACTAAGTGACGTAAGACATGTTGAACTTGGACGAGTTCACTTGTTTTACTTCTAGAGAAGTATGTCTAGAGATAAAAGTGCTTCCTCTTTGGAGAATGACTTTAAACCAGTACTTCCCCGATCAGTATAGAAATAAAGTGTTGAGAAAACTCTCGCTTCATCCCCTCAAGATCGAGTGATGCGTGTTGATGGTAGCCTGAGGTAGGTGAATATCTCTACTATTTCGGCATGGTCAACTAGGCTCTTAAGTGATTCATGCACATACAAACTGATTGGGAGGACACCACAGACCAAATTAGATACTTGTTAATCAAAGGCTTCCCGATCTACTCCCAAAGGTATCAAAATCTTTGTGCAAGGATCAATCCAAGTGGTTTCTCAAATCACCTTAAGACACTCACCATTTGTATTTTTTTTTGGGATATCAAGCTATGGACAAATATTTTGATACTAACCTGTCTTCTAGGTAATTCTGATTAATAAGTTTTTCAAAGTTTCAAACTCAGTGAAAAACATCTGTTGAAACATACACAAATGAAGAGTTTTATACACCAAATCCTTTTTCATATCAAAACCAATCAATCCAAATCCAAAAGTCATCCAAGATTTTAGAATTTTGTGATCCTAGTCTCCCAATCATGGTCTTCCAGTCATCTTACATCCAGTCTTGTCCCCCTATCCTAGGTTAGCAGAGTCATCTTGGTCATCCTCCATCCCCTTTCTGTCTTCCTCTAGAGTCAGTCTTTCCTCCTATCCTAAGCCAAATCCAATCCTAGTCTGACCTTGTCAGTCATCCAAATATGAGTCTTAGTCTTCCATCCATCTTCATCCTTCATCCATATCCAACTCATCTGCAAGTCGGCATGTCTCAAAACCATTATAATGAGTTTGGTTATTATGTCTCTCCTCTTATTCCATGCTATCTCGATGATGATAAAAGTCTTGTTGATCATGATGAGCACTTTGAATACCTTAGAAGGCTTGCTCCAAACATCCTCTAAAATCCAATCATTCCTCCATCCTATCACGATGATGATGAGAGTCTTGTTGATCATGATGAGTATTTTGAAAACCTTAGCAAGACTGCTCCAAACATCCCCCAGAATCCAATCATTCCTCCAAACTATCCTATCATGCCTTCATGCATATCCACTAGCACTCCTTATCCTACCTTTGACAAGGGAAATCCACTATCTTATTCATCCACACCTTCTTCCTATCTTGAGCCTACATGTCCTCTATATACATCCTTCATACCTCCATCTCCTTCTATGGTCGTATCTCAATCACCATCCTTTCACAACAATACTACTAGCTACATCCCTTGTCCAAATCATCCACCATCTCCTTATCCTCCAAATCATTTTCAAATCCAAAATTCCAGTCTTCCAATCCATTACCTTAATCCTCCATCCTATCTAGATCCACCATACCTATCTAAATCCAGCATCTTCCATTCTTGCCTACATTTCCACAAATCCCCTTTCGCAAGAAGAATGCATCCCTCAATCCACTTCATATCCCATATCTCAACCCATCACCCCTACCTCACCAAATAGTCAATCAAGTTCACAAGCTTCCTCAAAACCTACCTATGTGAACTATCTAGTCATGACATCCTCCAACTCCTCGTCTACACCAACATCCCCTCAAGAAAGTTCACAATCTTCCACCACACCTTCATGTGAGGACTATCCTATCTCTCCATCTCCTCCACATTCCAATCCTTCACCAGGGCGAAAATCTCTGAGGAGTTTCACAAGGAATCCAACAAAAAATCCCACTCCTAAAGCAGAAGAGTCATGTCATCTCAATCCTTCAATAGAAGCCATCATTGATGAGCCCCATCAACCTCTCCCATCTGTTATCCTTCTTCCATATATCCCACTTATTAATCATCTTCCATCTCCTGGCATCATTAAGTCCCTTCCATCTATCGAATCCATCCAATCTCCATCCACATCTCCTCCTCCTAGCATTATCCAAAGCACAGACAATGAGCCTCATAAGTTCACCCCTCTTCCTGCCATCACAATTGCAGAATCTCCCATTCTTCCATCCATACCATCTGAAGAATCCATCCATACATCCCCCATCACCCTATCCACACCAATCCAATCTAGTGAAGATCTTGTCCAAAATCATGTTGAAGTACCCATAGATTAAAATCAAGATCCAATCCCTTCACTTCCTCTATTACATGTTCTATTACTTCCATCACCCCCAATCCAAGATCCTACAATCCCAATTCCTCCATCTTAAGATCCATCACCATCCTCCAATCCCAATCTAGACCCTATCATCCCATCCTCTACACTTGAGGATCCTCCAATCCAAACTATCCCACTGACATCACTCTATCCTCTTGGTCCACTTACATTTGTCAATGGTAATCCACTTGAAGAAGAATAAATCAGTTTCATATCTTCCACCACGGAGCCTAAAACTAGATGTTTATCTTATTCCCCAAGTTAGAAATATCCTTTCTTGGATAAAATACTCAAGAAATGGAATTGTCAAGGTAAAGACTTAGGTGCTCATGAATAAGGAAATCTTGAGCCCATTCAGGACAAGAAACATCCAAAATCATGTGGTATTGGTCATGCATCTGAAGAAGGCACTTCCTCCAAAAATGTTGGTACAGCTAAAGCCATATTCAAGCATCCAACCAAATCCACCATGGCATCTTTCCATCATCCCTTCAAAGCATACAATGTCATTCCTCCTCCTCCATCATTACAACCCAAAACAACCTATCACATTCCCCCTTCATCCTCCAAATCCATTTTGGGTCCCTATGTCCCAAAATCTACCATTGCATATCCTCCACATACCAAATCCATTTTGGGGCCCTACATCCCAAAATATCATCCCCCATCTTATCCTACTCAATCCTTCATCCAAAATCCAAACATTCCTAGTCAGGATCAACAAAGGCACATTCCCATATCTTCTATCTGCCAATCTGCTTCCATCTCTCCATCCATATTTCCTCCATCCCGTAAAGCTCCTCATATTCCTTCCAATGCTCCTCACAATTTGGATTCCATATCCAAGATGCATAAAGGGAAATTTCCACAAAAATCCAAATATTTCCATGTCCACTCTAAAATACATGCTCAAGCAAAGAACAATCCAATCAAAAAATCCAATGCATCCCAATGGCCACAAAGGCCCATCAAAGAAAAAGAAAAATCCAATGCATCCCAATGGCCATAAAGGCCCATCAAAGAAAAAGAAAAATCAAATGCATCCCAATGTCCACAAAGGCCCACCAAAGCTAAAGAAAAGATGATGTGGATCCCAAAGCAAAAAGATGCAATGCATCTAAAAGAATCATCCACAATGGCATCCAAGGTTGCTAATCCAACAGCTACTCAGTCTTCTCCCCCATCTCCTAAAACCATTTTGGGCCCTTCTATCCCAAGATCTCCTAACACAAATCATCCATCCTATCCGCATCTATCATCCAAATCGCATCCTCTTCATCCACCTTCTGTGCAACATGTGCCAATGTTGGTCCTGACAAAATCTCCCCATCATGATCACTTTCCATCCTTCCATCCAAACACTTTCTACCACCATATCTCCCATCTCCCCCATCCCATCCATTCCTTTGCATAGTCCATCCATCCTAACAAAGTTTTACCAACATCCAGAGAATCCGAAAGTCAGCAACAAATCAGAGAGTCAGCAGCAAATTAGAAAATCCATAAAAATTGGAAAAATCAAGAAAAATATCAAAAAAGAAAAGAGAAAAACATTCGTTTGATGGTGAAAACTTGACAATTCAAGCGCTTTGGACAAGTACCATGATGAAAACCTAGAAAACAGGCATCATGCATAATTCCCCCCAGTTCCCTTTTTGTAATTGGGGGAAATTCTCTTCTATCACATCTTATCCAGCATCTCCTCCATGCCATTTGTCTCTGATGAAGGGTGCTCCCCTTAACACCACAAACACATAACAGATATAGAGAAACAACAACAATATGCAAGAACAAAAAATTGTCTTCTTATTATCTCCACAAATGTGGAATTACAAACTTTCAGAATTACAATATGCAAAGTCACATGGGCATTCCCTTACAATATTCTGTAGGACAAAGCCTCGAGCTATTACCCAGATCTACTACCCAGAACTATTCTGAACTGCCTAAGACAATAATACAGCCTTCCTTATATAGGCAATTTTCCACCGCCTGGGAAGGTTCCAGAATTTTAGCCAATAAGGCCTACCAAACTTAGAATTATTTTTATTTTATATTTCATTACATCATAGTCGGCTCAAAATAAATTTTGAAACCCGAACAGAAATTTTGAAGAAAAATCATTTTCCGCCATTTCAAGTGACCCAACTTCCGAAGACCATAAGTCATCACCAGTTGACCCGATTGACTATTGTAACCCCATTTCAGAAAGGGCGCGAGGAGCTCTACAACGCCTGAATTAAGCAAGCTTCATTCAGCCCAAAATTCGACCTCATCCGGGGCCTCTAAAGCCTTCAAAACTGAGTTCAAAGTTTCTGTCCCCTGCTGCCAATACCGAAAATCTTCAATATCTTCCAATATACACTTGATCTGGCAATGAAACTTTACTGGCAGACTTGTATGACCAAAATGAACCTCCAAGAAAGAAATCAGATCATTCTGAGAACATACGAAAATTACCAAAAATAGTAACTTTCCATAAATAGCAGCTTTGCACAAAATAACCCTTATTGAATATAAAAACATAAATATTTTTGGGTGATGCAAGATTGCTCTTACACCCAGGATGCTCCTGCATCAGACACCCGGGGTAATTTGAGAAGTGACCCTGTCACGACTCAGGTGTGTAGAGGAAAACCAAGACGGTTAACCTCCTCCTTTGTTAGCCATGATGAATCTTCAACAGGTCGTCCTTTCCACTTGACCAGATATTTTTCATATGTCCTGTTCCTTGTGCTTCTGCCAACACGACTATCCAGTATATCTTCAATCTCCTTAGTGTCTGAACTAGTTGCTGGAATACTCCACTGTGCTGCTGTGATCTCATCTTCAACACCTCCTTCATGATACTCTGTCAGATCTGAAATGTTAAACACTGGTGAAATATTTAGCTCAGTAGGCAATTCTACCTCATATGCGTTTCCTGAATCATGTTTCTTCAGTATCCTACATGGTCCAAACTTCTTCATTTTCAGCTTGTTATATGTACCAACTGGAAACCGCTCCTTCCGCAAATGAACCATGACTTCATCACCAACCTGAAATTCCTTATACCTCCTTTTCTCATCTGTCTTAGCCTTATACTGTGCATTCATCTTGGTAATATGCTTCCTCACCTCCTCATGGATGTTCTTCAAGTGTTCTGCAAAATCTTCAGCTTCAGCACTACTTATTTCTCCTTTATCTATCTTCCTCAATTCAGATGCATTTCTTGGACTACTTCCATATACAATCTGGAATGGTGATTTACCAGTGCTCCTGTTGACAGAATTATTGTATGCAAATTCCGCCTACGATAAAATCAAATCTCATCCTGTTGGCTTATCTCCAACCAAACATCTCAGCAAATTTCCCAAACTCCTATTCACCACCTCTGTCTGTCCATCAGTCTGTGGATGATGTGATGAACTAAACTTCAAATCTGTCTTCAACTTCTTCCACAATGTACGCCAGAAATATCCAACAAACTTAGTGTCCCGATCTGAAACTATGGTCTTTGGCAAACCATGAAGTCTCACTACTTCTCTGAAAAATAATTCTGCTACATGAACAGCATCATTAGTCTTCCTGCAGGGAATGAAATGTGCCATCTTTGAAAATCTATCAACTACCACAAAAATTGAATCATGTCCCCGCTGAGTCCTCGGTAAACCAAGAACAAAGTCCATACTGATACCCTCCCAAGGCTTCTTTGGTATAGGTAATGGCTGATACAACCCTGTATTCTGCTTCACTCCTTTCGCCATCTGACATACTCTGCAACTCTGTACAAACTTCTTCACATCTTGCTGCAACTGTGGCCAATAATAATTCTCACTAACCAAACCAACGGTTTTATCACGACCAAAATGTCCAGCCAATCCTCCACTATGCTTCTCCTTGATGAGATTCTCCCTCATGGAACTTCGTGGAATGCACAACTGACTCCCTCTGAATAGCATATCATCTTGGATGATGAAATCCAACCATTTCGTCCTGTCTAGAGTAACAGGTTCTGTACAAGCTTTCCAAGCTTCACCAAAATCAGGATCCTCTGGATACAAATTCTTGAGCTCCTTGAACCCAACCACTTCAATCTGCATTTCTGTCAGCAGTAGTTGCCTTCTGCTAAGAGCATCTGCAACCCTATTAGACTTTCCACTCCTATGTTTCAAAACAAATGTATAACTCTGCAAAAACTCAACCCATTTCAAATGCCTTTGATTCAATTTTCCTTGACTATTCAAATATTGCAAAGCTTGATGATCAGTGTACAAAACAAACTCCTTAGGAAGCAGATAATGTCTCCACTTCTTTAATGCCTGAACTATAGCATAAAATTCCTGATCATAAACAGAATATTTTCTCTTGGCATCATTTAGTTTCTCACTGAAATAAGCAACAGGTTTACCTTCTTGGCTCATAACAGCTCCTATTGTAGTACCACTAGCATCACAATCTACTTGAAACACCTTATTAAAATCTGGAAGTGCTAAAACAGGTTGTTCTGTAACTTTTTGTTTCAATAATTGAAAACTCTTTTCTGCCCCATTAGTCCACTTAAACTCTTTTCTATCCCCTCTCATTGTTTCAGTCAAGGGTCCACAAATACTGCTAAAATTTTTGATAAACTTTCTGTAAAAGCTAGCTAGACCATGAAAAGATCTTACCTCAGTAGCATTCCTTGGAGTAGGCCATTCAAGGATAGCCTGTACCTTCTCTGGGTCCATTTTTAGACCTTCTGCTGAAACTACAAATCCCAAATACACTAACTCTTTCTTCACAAAACTGCACTTCTCCAAATTAATCAACAATTTCTCTTCTCTCAACTTCTCAAACACCATACGAATATGCATCATATGCTCATCCAATGTCTTACTAAAGATCAAAATATCATCTAGGTAAACAATGACAAACTTACCCAGAAATTCTTTCAGAACCTCGTTC
Source organism: Chamaecyparis obtusa (assembly GCA_027943335.1). NCBI lineage: Eukaryota > Viridiplantae > Streptophyta > Pinopsida > Cupressales > Cupressaceae > Chamaecyparis > Chamaecyparis obtusa. The sequence goes on along the minus strand of BSBK01002744.1, from coordinate 748,671 downwards.
ATGAGCCGCATGAAAGTGCTCGGTGCATTGGTTAGCCCAAAAGGCATGACTAACCACTCATACAGTCCTTCCTTTGTCTTGAAGGCAGTCTTCCATTCATCTCCTTCTCTGATCCGAATCTGATGATATCCACTTTTCAGATCTATCTTTGAGAAATACACAGCTCCACTCAAACAGTCCATTATATCATCCATTCGTGGCAATGGAAACCTGTACTTGATTGTGATCTTGTTTATTGCCCTAGAATCTGTACACATCCTCCATTCTCCATTCTTCTTTGGTGCTAATACCGCTGGTACAGCACAGGGACTCAGACTCTCACGGATCAATCCTTTCTGTAACAATTCATGTACTTGTCTGTTCAACTCCTCACTTTCTGCAGGTGTCATTCTGTGTGCTGCCTTATTCGGCAAACTCGCTCCTGGGATCAAGTCCATCTGATGACTGATCTTCCTGACTGGTGGTAATCCATCAGGCACGTTATCGGATACAATATCCTGAAACTCATTCAACAAATCTGTAACTTCTACAGGAACATCTTCTACTTCCTCTTTACCAGCTTTTGGAATTAAAGCAAAACATACATGCTCATGCCTCATACCATCTAGGAAATTTCTTCCATCAACAAAAGTTATCCTTGCATTACCACATACCTTTTCTTCAGTCTCCTTCAATGGTTTTAGCTTATGTCGCACTCCATCCTTTGTCAGGGAATAGGTATTTGCACGACCATCATGTACAGCACATCTGTCAAACTGCCATGGTCTACCCAACAACATATGACATGCATCCATAGATATGATATCACACAATACCTCATCTTGGTATCCGCCAATCTTGAACTTCACCAGGCATTGTTCATTGACCATGACCTTGTGGTCATCCTGTACCCAGGCAATCCGATATGGATGTGGGTGTTTCTGTCTCTTGAGCTTCAACTTTGTCACCATCTCTTCTGACACCAAATTGTCAGTGCTTCCACTATCGATAATCACATCACAACATTTACCTTCGCACTTGCACCTGGTGCGAAACAGGCTCCTCCTTTGCTCAGGTTCATTCTCACCACTCAACAGGACTCTTCTGTTAATCAACGTTTCTCCTCTTTCAGCATCTTCAGAATTTGATGATCTAGCATCTTCATCGACATGTGCAACTCTGGCCTGGCCTTCATTTCTCCTATCTGTTCTGCCTTGGCGCTGGGGACATTCAAATGCCCTGTGACCTTCTTCTCCACAGTGAAAACATGTTCCACGGAAGCCACCTCTTCCAGATCCTTGTCCTCTTCCTCTCCCTCTTTGATCTCTATTATTCTGATCCTGGAAGCGATTGAAATTATTTCCTCGCTGATTCTGACTGCTACTGGCCTCATCCTTCTTTTTCGGATCTTCATTTCGGCCACCATATGACCGTCCACCAGATCGTCCACCGCGACCTCTTCCGTTTTGTCTGCTCTCGAACTTCTTGTTCATCTTTTCCTCTACTTTTAGGGCAAATTGGTATGCCTCCTCAATACTGTTCATTCGAACTAGATTCAACTCCTCCTGAATGCTTGGCCTTAACCCATTAAGGTATCGGGCAACTTTCTCCTTATCAGCTTCTGCATGGCCTGTTCTGATGAGGAGTCGATAGAACTCCTCTGTATACTCCTGAACAGGTCTTCCTGCTTGCTTCAAACTTTGCATTTTCTTTAGCAGATCAAGCTCATAATCAACAGGAATGAACTGTCACTTCAATTTATCCACCATTCGATCCCATCTTGTGATTTTATCTTTCCCTCTTCTATTTCGCTCCAATTGAATTTCTTGCCACCAGATCTTCGCATGACCTTTCAGTCTGGCTTTCGCAAATTTGACCCTATCAGGATCCTCAACATCTTCATACTCAAAATATTCCTCACATTCATTGATCCAGTCGATCAATTCCTCTGGGTTAAGATTTCCAGAAAATGTAGGAACCTCAATCTTAGGTCTTTTCCCAATCTTGGAAATCGCCCGAAAAAGTCTTTCTTCCTCCTGGTTCACAATTTCAATTTCTCCTTCTTGATATTCTTCTTCGGCTTCATCCTCGCTTTCGTCTCTGACATTAAGATTCATTCCTCTGCGAATCTCTTCTTGCAATGCTCGCACTTGTCTCTGCAGCTCTCTAACCTCAGGTGTCACAGCACCAGCTCTTCCGCCACGTTCTCTTCGTGGAGGCATTTTCGCGATGCGCGCTGAAACCCTAGCCACGGTCCTGGTGAAAACTGCCTCACAGTCGGCGATCTGTTTACACACTCAAGAAATCCTGCTCTGATACCACTTGATGAAGGGTGCTCCCCTTAACACCACAAACACATAACAGATATAGAGAAACAACAACAATATGCAAGAACAGAAAATTGGCTTCTTATTATCTCCACAAATGTGGAATTACAAACTTTCAGAATTACAATATGCAAAGCCACATGGGCATTCCCTTACAATATTCTGTAGGACAAAGCCTCGAGCTATTACCCAGATCTACTACCCAGAACTATTCTGAACTGCCTAAGACAATAATACAGCCTTCCTTATATAGGCAATTTTCCACCGCCTGGGAAGGTTCCAGAATTTTAGCCAATAAGGCCGACCAAACTTAGAATTATTTTTATTTTATATTTCATTACATCATAGTCGGCTCAAAATAAATTTTGAAACCCGAACAGAAATTTTGAAGAAAAATCATTTTCCGCCATTTCAAGTGACCCAACTTCCGAAGACCATAAGTCATCACCAGTTGACCCGATTGACTATTGTAACCCCATTTCGGAAAGGGCGCGAGGAGCTCTACAATGCTTGAATTAAGCAAGCTTCATTCAGCCCAAAATTCGACCTCATCCGGGGCCTCTAAAGCCTTCAAAACTGAGTTCAAAGTTTCTGTCCCCTGCTGCCAATACCGAAAATCTTCAATATCTTCCAATATACACTTGATCTGGCAATGAAACTTTACTGGCAGACTTGTATGACCAAAATGAACCTCCAAGAAAGAAATCAGATCATTCTGAGCACATACGAAAATTACCAAAAATAGTAACTTTTCATAAATAGCAGCTTTGCACAAAATAACCCTTATTGAATATAAAAACATAAATATTTTTGGGTGATGCAAGATTGCTCTTACACCCAGGATGCTCCTGCATCAGTCTCTCACCTCCTTCATCCTCCTTTGGATCTTGATATCAAAACAAAAACCACCAGGTATACATGCTTTTGGGCACCTTTCAGCATCCATCTTCCTATCATATCTTCCAACCACCTATCCTCTATCCACCAAATATCCAAGCTTTTGTCTCCCTTCCTCATCCTCTTATCATTGTATCTTCCATCCAATCGTACCCCCCCCCCGCTCCAAAAACCTTTGAATGCATAAACTATCCTTAGCGGGGGCATCTTATTCCTTGGGGACGTATTCCTTGGAGACCTATCCAAATCCTTATCTGTCATCTCCCCATCCAAATCTTCCTCCATCCATATCCTAAGAATTTACTTCATCCAAAGCAATCCCCAACAATCCTCTATCCAATCCTCAAGATTCCTCTATCCTAAGCATTCCCCCATCATACCCTCTATTCAAGAAATCCCCAAGTATTTCCTCTATCAACATCCCTCAATAGTTCCTCTATCCGAATCCTAAGCATTTCCTCCATCCAAATTCCTCAGCATTTCCTCCATCTTTCCATCACTTGATATCTTCCCTTGTCATTGGTATCTAGCTATAGCCTACCCCCATGCAATCCAATGCCATTCATCCATATCTTAAATCTCCCAGTAGTCTTCCAACATCTTCCAATCCTATCCATATCCTCTAGCTATCCAAAGTTCAACATCCAAGATCAAGCCAAGCCATCAAATCCCATCCTTAGTGTTGTTCCCTATCTTGCCTACGAGCCTTGATCTCAATCCAATCATCATCGTTGGAATGTGTCCTTCCCAAATTCGTGTCATTTCAGGACACATCATCCATCATCAGCCTATCTACCATCTGTCCATCTTGGCTTTCTAGCCCAACTGGGGTATCATCTAGCATATCTTTGAAGCATCAGCTTCATCCCCAAATCCTGTGTACATCCTATCCTAAGTCTTGTACTTTCGTGTCATTTGTGTCTCCACCTAAGCTCATTTGTACATGTGTCTTTAGGTCTCGTCCTCTGCATCAATCAGCCCTTGTGTCGTCGTGACCTATCCAGCTTGGTGCTTCAACAATCATCCCTTGGTCCTTTTTGAGGTTCGAGTGTCTTACCTATCTCTTGTCACAGGAATCCTTATCCAATTATCCACTATCGGCTTCATGTCATATCCTTTGAGTTGATCAATCCTTATCCTAAATTAGAATCATCCCAGCACTACCCTTTGACTAAGCATTGTCTATGGAATCTTCTACTTGTCTTTATAGGCTTCATCATCTCAAGCAAGAGATTGGCATACACTAGCAAGAATCTCGTCATTCTGAAGATCAACAGTCTATCTTAGGTTGACAAATCCAATCCTATCCTATCTGATCCTACATTAAGAAACAACAACTCATTGCCAACACTTGGTAATCCTCCACCATCCTCCATCATCAATTCTCAGCAAATTGGTCATCCTCCATCATCCTACCTATGGCAAGAGGTTTTGTGAGATACTTGTTATTTCATTTGTTCCTTTGGATCTTTGTTTATCTTTTGAGCTCCCTTGTAGCTATCTTTCCCCGTCTGTTGTACATATTATCATCATCTTTTGTTGTACATATCCTCATCAATTGTGCAACAGCATTTGATCAGATATCTTGTCCCACCCATCCTTGTACTTCAGTAACATCTTTTGTCGACTATCCTTAGTCACTGTGACGATCTTTGAACTTCATCATTTTCCAATCAGCAACACAACATTCTCCCCATCAAACTGAGTCCGCACAGATGTATCCTTCTATATTATCTGACCTAAGCAATCAAACAAAGTCCATGACGATGTATCCTTCACCATGTTTAGACCTAATCTCCCCCCATCAATCAACCATCAATCTCTCTCCTTGGAAAAGGATGTCTTTTGGAGTTATCATTTTGATCTTGGATTCTGTCCTTTGGATCTTGTTAATATTTTATAGCTTCTCGTTATTCATCCCCTCAAAGTAGCCACGATCATTTACATCATGGTGCGCTACGAATGAGGACAATCTGGGGTAAGGTATTTTGATCTTTTTCTTCTTCATGTGAGTCAGTCGTGTGTTTTTAATTTTTTCAGCATCGTTTCCACCATGCCTCCTTCGGATTTTATGTGTGATGTTGGGGCAACCCCTTTGTGTTCTTGTCTTTTTGTGTTAGTCATATGCAATGCTGGTGACAAGGCCTTGTGTTCTTTCATAACCTTGGCATGTCTCTAGCATTGCTATATCAAACTAGGTTGTGCTCTTAAAAAAATCCAACACATGGAGCTCCCCAAATCCCTCATCCTACATCATATAGATTAATCTTGCATCTTGCATCCTTTATATAACTTCATCATGCATCTCACATCATATTGCATTCATGCATCTTTTCTCTTGAAAGGTCGTCTGTTTATCCCCCCTTCTCGTCTTCATTTTCCTTCCTGCTTGTGTTCTTTTCGAGAAAATTCCACAATGCTTCCTCTTTGTGTTATTTTCTCGAGGGGGCACAACCTCTTATTCCTCTGAATTCTAGCCTAGGACATCTTATTTTCTTGTCTTTGATGCCACGTCACTTGCGGCGTTGCATCAAAGAGGGGCAAAATGTAGACACCTAAAATTTCTTTGCAAATAAAATATTTTATTTTGCAAAAACCCTTGATGACATCATTATTTGTTAATTAATTATTTAATTAATTAATTAGTTTTTATTGTCATTATCCCTTCCCCTATTTTAATTAAAAACATTTAATTAAGGAACCCTAGCTAAAAGCATTTAAATCAAATTTAAATGATTTTCCCCTATTTATTGAATCATTATTTGATAAATAAAGTCGCAATCCTTAAATAAATTTAATATTTATTTAAAGCCTAAACCCTAGAATCTTCTAGAGATTCCTAAGCCCTTCTAAACTTTCTTAAACTTTCCTAAACCTTTCCTAAATTTGTTTAGAAGGTGTTTTCTAACTTTCTTAGCCTAATCCAATCTCCTTTGACTTTTGGTCAACACCCCTCATTAATGAGCCTTACAGACTCATTAATAGCCTCTTACACTCTCATTAAGGCTCCTTACAGCCTCATAATGAAGCACATGTCTTCTCTTCCACCCGTGTTCCCTAGGCACACTTCCCTAGTGTATCTCACATGTGTGAGCAATCTTAACCCTTGTCCATCTAACCTTACCCCTAACCATACCTCAGACTCTACCCCAAACCCTGACTCTAACCCTAACTCCACTTCCTAACCCAAGCCCTTAGGAAAATTTTATAAATGGTCTCTCTTCCAAAAGAAAATTATTAGCTTAGTTCATATTGTTCATGCATTGTTATCATGCTCATTTCTATCTAGACTTAGCATAATAAATCTTAATTGTTAGATTTCATTTATCTTTCAAGCTTTCATAACACATTTTAGCTTAACATAATGGATTAAACATAGTTTATTTCATTATTTTGCATATGCATTATCATCACATCACACTTCATTTGGCTTAAAATCAGTCTTAGAATAAGCATTGGTAGCTTAATCTACATTTTAGCTCTATTAGGCTCTTTGAGACTCTAGGGGCAAATCAGGTGTTCTATACCTAATTTTGTGCCACTATGGGGTTCTCATAGTCCCTAATTCATCCCAATCCTTCATAATCTACATTAGGGATATGCTCCAAGTATTTTGAAAGCACACCCACATCCCTAAATCGAGAGCAAATCGAACGGTGACAGGGTGCTCCCATTGAAGCTCTATCTGAATGTCTTTACAAATAGATTTTACTATATGTTAGGAATAGACTGTTTGACTAATGTTTGAATGTCTAAGCCTGTTCCGAACAGGTTAAATTTTCTCTCTACACACTAATATTATACTATTATTCAATAGAGAACTAAATAATAATAATATAATACAATACTAATATAAAAATTTATATAACACTAATGCTATTATCATTTAATATTAATATTAAAAAAATTATAATATATAACTTAAAATTGAAAAAAAAAGTTAAAATGTTGGAATTAGGCGGGAGATATCGAATATCCAAAATTATCGAATATATGATTTTATCGGATATGCGATATTGTTTCGAATATCTGATTAGGCTTGGTATTTGCCCCGGGTTTTCATTTTGCAATGTCAAACGTGAATGGTCAACTCAAAAGACATGTTCACCATATTTGCTTTGATCTCCAGACTTTGACCATGTATCTGACAAACTTTTTTTCACCCGAAATTGATGAAACGAAAAAGGTTTCTTAAAGACATTATCAGCTTTCCATCAATATAATTGTTGTCAAATTTCGAATTCAGTAAGCACTTATTACTTATTTTTTAATTGAGTTATCTTTAAAATCTTAATTGACAGACTCATTGAAAAACAACTATAACTTTCAAATGGTTTAACCTTTTTAAAATCTAAAACATGCATCACATTCTATGCTTCGCTTACTATAAGGGAAAAAAAATCAATTTTGTAAAGTTTGGAATTAATTAAGGTGGTCAGACATGAGAATTTTTTTATTCTGAATAAGTTGTAGCAAAAAATTCATAATTAATTATTTATTTGGGAAAAAATTATACAAAAATATGTGTCACATCTAGACATGAGTCTACTACTTATATCTAGAATTTTGTAAAAATATATCATTATTTGATTGTGATTAAGGTGGTTAGACATACACATTTTTTAATCTTTTTTCTAAAATTTCTGTACTACTATATTGAAATCTAAAATTTTGAACAATTAAATTAATTTTTTTTCAAACAGAAGCTAGTAGTTTAGAAACTGCATTCAATTTCCTATAGATTATGTTCTTACAAATTTTTTACATAAAGTTGATAAGATGTTCAACTTTTTACATTAAGTTGACTAACCCTGATTTTATGATTTTTCATTGCCACTTAAGGCCATAGCTTGGTATACCATGATCATGCACATACCCATTTGTGACAAGGGTAGTTGCCATACCTCATCACACCTTGTTTATATAATCAAAGTGCTTGAACATTATAACATATCTTATTTCATAGTTTCAATATTCATGCAAACTTATGTTGCAACACTGTCCTCTGGAAGATATTTTCTTGGTCAATCCTTTGAAAGCCTATAACTTCATTATGAGTTTATTAACATTTCAACAAATAAGTATTTATTCAATATTAAAAAATATTTTCTAAATTATACAATAAAAAATAAAAATTCTTGTAATTTAATAATAGATTAAAATGTACAAATTGTTAGAAAATAATTTTTGAGATGTACAATAAAAATTATCATAATTTAAAGGTATAAATAACTTGCTAAATACCTTATTAAGATAGAAACAATACTTCTTAAGACAATATACAAAAGTTAATTTTACTAGAAATTAAACACAATCAAATCGTTAATGACAAATCTAAAAAAACTTTTAATGCATGAAATTTTCAGTCCATGATAAATTAGCTTGATTTCTTAATTTAATCATGCAAGCAATTTTTCGTCAAAGTTTTGTATCATGTTTATGATCCATCATCAAGATGAGCTTGCTAAAAAAGAGATCATAGAACATAATCTCAAACATTGATAAAAAAAAATTGTCAACATTTTGAAACATGTTCCAAGGTCTATCATCACAATGAATTAACTAAAAATGATACCATCAAATTCATTCATAATCTTCGTCAACAGTTATCAAGCATTAAAGCTTGTTCATATGATTTTCATTATGTATTACCATGTCGGAAGGCTTATTATTGTATGGAAAGAAATGCTCTTTCAGCCTTACCCTCTACAGAAATGGTTCCGAAATGCTATACAGTGCAGTGGCCGAGGTGAGTTTGAAGATGAAGCGCGGGCTTAGGTTCATTTAATTTGGTTTAGAATGAATGGCTGTAGCCTGAAACTATATTCTACTCTGTAGAATCAAGGATTAGTATGAAATGTAAGCAAATGTTTGTATCCGTGAAAGTCAATGTGCTATTAACACTATTTCCAAGTGTTTTAACGAAGTGGCATTGGAAGGAGCAAAAAACAGTGTGCTGATTCAGCTTTCTTTTGTGCTGGGGTTGATACACGCAATACTCATGTGTATTTGTTTGTCACATATACATAGTTATCTATGAAGCTTTAGATCAGTCCATTCCATCTTCCCCTGCAGTGGGAGCCAATGTTGCTATATTAGCCATCATGCCCATGCCCCTGTCCATGCGATTAAGATTCCCCTGAACTCTTTCTTTTGTCCAAGGTGATTATTCTGCCCAGGTTGTGTTTTAGTATATTTATGAACCACAATACTTGTCCTGGGCAATTATTCTGTCCAAGACTTCAGGGGTGTGGTTCATGCAAGCCCTTATCTAGTGGTTCCATGGGTAAAGTAAATTGAAATTTCTGTGTAACTAAACTATGGTTTCTACAGAAATTATTGTGGTTTCCTGTTATCTACAGATTTGGAGGATTGTGGACCAATTGACGGATAGTTATTGTTAAAATAACAATGATCCATAAGTAAACTGTGATCTGATACAAAACGAATATACATTATTCTATCCAGGACTTAAGGTGTGTGATTCATGCAAGCCCTTATTTAGTAGTCCCATGAAGGAGGCATATCAAAATTCTGTGTCGAAGAAAACTATAGTTCCATAGAAATCACCGCATTTCCTCGTATGAACAAGTTTTCAGGATTGTGGACCTATTGACAAATAATTATTTTTAAAATAAGAATTACACTAGTAAATTTTGCTCAACCTACATTATTTTGAAATTTGAAAAAAACAACATGATAGAACCTCTCCCTTCATTGACTGTCTTTCTTCTCATAAGTTTAATTAATGCACATCCTTATCAATGAAATACAAACTCAATGTGTCCCTTTTATAATTTGAACACCTTACTGTCTTGAAGGCAGATCTTGCATTCCAACTAACCCAGCACCTATGTAGAGCTTTAGCCTTTAAAGAAAGTTATAGATTACAAGTTATTTTATTTCCATTTTAGTAAGAAGAGAACTGAAAAATATTAAGGAAAAACTATTCTAACATAACTTATAATCTATTAAACTTCTCCTCTTTACCCCTCACCTCTATTTATCCAATCTACTGCAAACTTCAATTTTTTTCTTGCACTTGTTCATTTTCATTCTAATGATGGATCACAAAATGTAACCTGAAATGTTGATGCAAAAATTTACACAAAGTTGAATCTTGAAAAAAATTCATGCAATCATTCATGGACTGAGGAAATCTAAGTTCAAATTCTAATATAAACAATTTGACATCAATAAAGTTGATTTTATTTCAATTGAAGTAAAACCAGAACTAAAAATGATATAGAATGGGAAAAACTATTCTCGTTTGAATGGAAGTCCCTACAGATATGTTTGCATTATGTCTCTTAAAAATGAATTTGCAAGCTCCGATTAATCAAGATTATAGTTGTTATCTAGGGCTTACATTAGAATTTGTAGCTAGAAAGTTTTGCCACTAAGTTAACGGGGGGCTCCTTCATTTAAAATCTGATTCTATTAAGAATATAAAGACTACGATTCTGCAAAAAGACAATGAATAACAAATCTATTTCTCCTTCGAAATGTACGATTACAAGCATTAGTATTATAACTTTTTTGAATACAAGGAATTTCATATGTGCTGCTGAGTCATTAGGCATGTTAGCAAATTCCATTTAATAATTAAATCAATGATTTAGCACCTACATCTTTGCATTCAGGCATTTACTATGTTTTACAACAGTACAAATAGGAAAGCATTAAATATATTTATATATTTCTTAAACTTACGTACATAAATTACAAATATTTTATTTTCACATTATTGAAAGATTTTTATATGCTAATCTGGAACATAACAAGTCATCAAATGAACCACCACACTGTTCTCATCCCTAGTTACCGTCTCGATATGGAGAAAAACAGATTGATAGTTAGACCTCAGAGCCAACATAAGAATCGGAAATGACAATTAACAGCCTTCCAGAAAGAAATGTCATTTCCCATAAGTATTCTTATAGCTAGAGTTTCAGAAGCACAACCAATATATACATCCGATTACTACTAAGCAGTCGATGCCTCAACTCGGCCTCAATTGTACCCATTCAACATAATCATCCAAAAGTAAAGGCCATGCATCAGATGAATCATAATTATCAAAGCTTGGATAATTGATCTGTATCAAAACTAAAAAGGATATTAACAATCATCATAGATATAAATTATCTAAGAAGTCAGAAACAATCCGATGTGCATAACAAGCATACCTTATCAAAAAAGCTTAGAAAACACTGCCACTGGTCGAGCATAATGGCTTTACAATCCTCCTGATTCTAATAACATGAACAATCTTCAGTCAAAAAACAGACTACAGACCTCACAAGAAATATGAAAGCAAACTTCAAGATACAAATACAACATACAAGATGAAAAAAACTGCATTTCAAATAATTTTATTGAGCTTTGAAATGCTCTCTGTATTTGAGAGACACGCCCAATTAAGCCTAGAATACCTTCAAAAATTCTACCAAAGATTCAACCTGAGCAGGATTACGATTTCCTAATACCAGCTTCAGCAACTCACAGACACTTTCTATGTCCAGATATTTTTGTCCATCTTCTGTATAATAAAACATGTTGCAAAAAGGTTATGAAATGTAGAAAACTGAATATTTGAATGAGATGAGACACTGAAAAGTTAGAAAGTAAATACCTGTCAGACAATATCGGAAAGAGTAAGTATAGAAGTCCCAGAAGTTTTGGGATCGCATGACCTTAACAATGTTCAATACAGTAAAATAATCAGACTAGGAACAAAAGATATTACTCCACTTAAGGAATGAGTCAGATTCAACAGTTTCACATGCATATATGACGTCTTATGTGATCTCATATACATATTTGACATTCTTGGAAGGTTCGTAAATTTGCAAAGAGTTTCTTAAGCACAGAACCCCTTCACCTCTTCCTCTAATGCAGGAAGTGAATTCTTCAACTTGTCAATGGTATCAACTTTCAATGATTGGAGGCCTCTGTGCCACTCCTCCTAGCACAACAAACAATAAGATATAATTTGGAAAGGCTTGTTAAGGATAACTGCTGTTGACATATGCATGTACATGGTACTATACTTAATCAAACAGAAAAGATACCAATGTAAAATATCCCTGCCGTGTAGCTCGCATCTTCCTGAAAATATAAACTTTGCTCATCACAATTCAGAAGCCAAATATCATAAGTAAATTGGAAAAACTTGTGTAAATCCATATACATTTGGCTTACCAAGCAAGCATTAAGAGTTTGACGTCCATTACCTCAATTTTCAGATCCGTGCACAATCTTTCTATTGTTTCAGGGCTGCTACCCATGTTTCAAAAGTCAGATCATTTAAAGAAACATCAATGATACAATGCATGTTACTAAATGCAAACTTAAGACCTCTTCAAATGTCGATCTCTAACGAGAAAAAATTTATTTAAGGTAAAAATATAATAAGGTCTATGGGATTATTAGGTACGATCTCATCAGCAGAGCCAAGAAATGATAGGATATCAGAAGGGGAGGAAAACAGGATCTGGAAGAGCTTATAACATTTCTTTAGCTCAACAGTCTTAAGGCTTAATTGATACTGTAAGCTGATTATTTTTGGTTTGAACAGATCCAGCATGTCTGTCATTTTAGCATTTCAACGACAGTTACGTGCCATTGTGCAAATACGATTAATGTAGAAATGTCAGGATTAGGGTAAAATGGTCAGAAATAGTTTGTATATTGATTGTTCTTTCTTGTCTAAGCAGAATTGTCAATATATAAATCTAGGAAGGCTATGTGCTTTACAAAAACAAAATAGCAGATATAGATCGAGGAAAGCAGAGTGATTTCAATATAAAACCTCTGAGACAAGAATATTCTTAGAGTGCCAGGACTATGCATTTATCAAAGAGTAGAACTCGTACCCTATCACATCAGGCGAGTCCTTGTCTGCATATCGCTGAAATAAAGAGTCTATTTGCTTCAAATCCTTATCTCCTTTGTTAGCTGTGGTTCAGACCACATATAAGATTATTAAGAAGTAAAAATGTCCGACTACATGAAACACCAACATAAAAGTGGTCAAGCACATTCAATTTTTCAGAACTTCGGTTCAATAGTGAATGTAGGATTATTTTCAACGAAATCGAAATGTTCAGAACAGACGACAATTCCTTACACCATTTCCATTTTCAGTACAAATGACCAATGACAGCAGATTTACATGGGTAGTCTTTATAATACAGAATATAAAAGCAAGGTTAGAGAAAACTTTCCAAACCGATACAGCTCAAAATGACCAGTTAGAATATTTACACAATCCATGTTATTAACAAGTTACTAGACTTTTTCCTTGAAAAATGAATGAAAAACATTTATCTTTCAGGCTGTACAGTTGGACATGATTTGAATAAAAATAAGAAATTTGGTTAAGTTGCGCTGCATATGAATGTATTTAGATTGGGGCCGAGTTTTAACTTAACTAAACCAAGCTTCACAGAAACACGAATCTCCTAGGTTTTTCAGTATCTTAGTCAGTTGAACCCAATAGAGTCAAAATCTGTACAAGCCCCAAAAGGCACGATAAACTTGGAAAACGTTTAACTGGGCAAAATTTTCAATCAACATGCTAGGTATGCAAACTAAACATTTCTGGCAAAGTGAACGTCCCACGCGAATTTGAATGAAGAGAAAGCCCTCCATTGTAGCAATTACACAGTAGCTTATTCTTAGAAGAGTAATTTGATAAATTCCCCCAATTTAAACCTAAAACATCAAACCCCTGCTTTTTCATTGCCCTACAAAGCTCAATTCAGTGTAAAAAATTATTTAAATGTATAAGATCAGAAAATCTCCATACCCCATACGTTGTGACCCTCTGCGTTTCCCCCTCCTGTCTTTCTTGATGGATTCAGACCCATCGTTACAAACCCTGCACAAATTATTGACTGACAGGCATAAAGTTTTATTACAAGTAAGGATTAAACCCTTCACCTTATCTAAAAAATTGCTTGCTAAGATTTCTCCTCTTTGATAGATGATGATTTGTGGATGATGTTTATTGGGTAGCCAGTGGGTGATGAAGGTATGCGATATATTGTCTCTTTCGTTGCCATGGCGGCCTGAAAAACAATATTTAAAACGAGTGTGTTTATATATTGTTCTGAATGCATTGTAGAGGAAGGTGGACAGTGCAAGAAAAGCATTATCGAGGATCTTCCCATAGCTGGCACTAGAATTAATATGAATAGTTTAGGGATACTCCGTTTGTTTCTTCTACTCCATAAAAACCATAGATGTGCAAGATAGAATTAAGCATGTTTGTTTGTTTGTTTGTTTCCACTAGGTCGCCCAAACGTAGTTTAAATCGAGGAGCACCTTACTCGGAGTCCTTATTGGGCTGGAGCATACGTACAGGTTCTCGTTGTATTATTTGAGCGATTAGTACTCAATATATTTAAGAATTTGTTATATATTTTTATTTATTTATTTATTTTATATTTTTTATATTATGATTAAATATATTTATTTTAAAAATATTAATTTGGATGATGAAATTTGATATAATATTTGTAATTCTAAATATATTCAAGATATTTATACTTGTTAATAATTTTTCAACATATACATATGTATATATAAATACGAAAGGATATGTATATATATAAACAAGTGTCTGGTACTTGCTTTTAGTTTAGTAATCAATTGTAATTATATTGTGAAATATAATTAAAATTTTAATAAATTTATTATATTTTATCAATTATAATTCTATTTAATAAAAATTAATATAATTATAATTATATTTAAAGTGAAATATTAGAAAAAATATGTAGAATTAGTTTTAATCACTAGTTAAAGGAATAAATCTATAAAATGATGCAATAGTACTTGCTTAACCTAGGGCAAGTACTAATTGTAATACCCCAAAAATGGGCTATATGTTCATTAATCTCCTACATCAACAAATCGAATGAAATCGACATCAAAGTCTTAACCTAAGGCACATCGGCACATCATCGAATCCTAATTGATTATCTCAAATTCTGCATCGGGGAATATTCTTAGTAATATTCCTAATCATCATAATTATCTTTAATTTAATGATTATTTGACGATAAATCCTATTTATCCTAAAGTTTGATTAATTGAATATTCTTAATATTTAATTAATTGATTTAATTCTGCCACTTAATTATTTAATTGAATTTAATTATATTTATTCCTACGTATTATTATTTAAATTTGACAATACATCAAAATTTCTATCATTAATTGATTAAATTCGTATTTAATTAATTAAAGCAAGTTGTCATATTTGATGATATTATTTTTGAATAAAAGTTTGATTAAATGATTGATTAACCCATAAATCAATTATTTTATTTCAAAAATCAGTTAAGTTGAGAATAAATCGCTTTAGTTATTTATTAATTCATAATTATCCATGTGCACAATCAAAGAGCAGCTAAACTCCAAATCAGAAAATCAATGCAAGTTATTGACTTTTTGGAACTCAACATCATTTTTGAGTTTTAAAGTTGATTTAAACTTCTAATTTGAGTTAAAAAGCTATTTTTGCATGATTTGTATATTTTTGTGAATTAAATTATCTTTATAATCAGATAACTCAAAAATCAAGCTGAGTTAGTTTGAATGATTTATGACTTTCTTTCATGCATCCTCAAAGCCCTAGATTTCTATAAATTAAGGCTTTATCTCTTCACAAATGATCCACAAGAATTGCATAATCACGCTATTGAATTGGAGACTGAAGAATCATTTTTGCGAATCCAAGCTTTATGAGATCAACATTGGATAGTTTTTCATATCATATTAGTTTTCATTTGCTAGATCATCATAGCATATCAGTTTTTACATATCATAGATTCATATCAAGTTTTCATTCATCATTGCATCTAAAATCCAAAAAAAATAGATTAATTGCATTCATATTTCATATCAGTTTTGCATTCAAATCTTTCATTTAGGTGTCGTCAAGGTCACTGATCTCGATAACAATCTGAGAACATCATACTCGCACCTATTAGAAGGCAGTAAATCACCTGGTTAGTTTAGCTTTCAATTCATTGCAGCTTTCATTTTTGCTAACCTCTAATGTTTTACTAAAGTGTTGTGTCTACAGATCAGGTACAAAATTCACACACACATTTCTGACGCCCACCATGGGGCCCTGAAACGGGTTTTCAATTCAATTCTATCAATTTCTATCTTTTTCTCCTCGATTTCTGTGTAAAACTATGATTTTTAATTTCTATCAGTACAATCTTTGTACGAGTTTCTGACAAAAGTCATTTCGCACTGTACCCACTGTCATACGACAGTTTATCAAATCGAGGATCGTGTTGTATTGTACACACTGTCATTTAAAGTTCAACTGTCATTTCACAGAACACCCAGTGTTGTACGAGTTTCTAAACTGTCGTCTAGGAGCATACCCACTGTCGTACGAGTTTCAAACTGTTGTCAGGTAACAGACCCATTGTCATATGAGTTTTGGCATCAGATTTCAACTATCATTTCATTTTTCAGGGTAGTTTGTCATATTTGGTTTTCAAATTTTGACTAACGGCTAATCTTAACAATTGAAATTCTTTGTTTTTTATTAACTCCTGCTGGTTTTGATTGGAAAAAGTGCAAGAATTGCTAAAAAATAGGTAAAAATCTACTAAGCGCATTGCGAGGAATTCAGGTAATCTTCTCAACTGATAAGACTTTGATTTTGGATCTAAAATGAACATCTCGTGTGTCTAGCTTGAGTGACTTTTATTGCTTTCCTATCACAGACTTCATTTGGGCTATAAAAATGAACATAGTTTGCTTTCAGCATCTTTTGTACATAGTAATTAGGCCCCATGAACACTATTTATGGATCTTGAGAGAGTGGGTTTCCAGCGAAACTCTTCTCAATGAAGGATCCCTTGTAGGCGGAGAGGATACTGAGGGAGTCTCACGTTCCACTAGATCCGTGTGTCTTCAACTTTTGATCGAAGCATTCTCTCTCTAGAGAGGTTGATAGATCATAAGGGGCTGACGTCATAGATCTTTGTGAGATAATCTTGGTCTTAGCGTGTCGGATTAATCTGTCTGCTTTGTTTGGGTTAAAAGTGAAAAAGCTAGGGGATTATGCTCTACTTCCTTTTTGGATAGTACTAGAAACCCAAATCCTTGAATCTAGAACCAGTCTTTATGTGGTATATCTTGTGAGTCACCTTTAGAGAAGGTTAACCGTAGTGGACATTCCCTTAATTGGGTCAACCACGTTGATGGAACCTCAAGCAGTAATAGCCATTTTTGTTGTGGTAGTGACAGCCACTATATAAATGTCCTTGTGGAAGAAATCTTCATAGGTGTGGTTCATTGTTAGGTTGTCAGATCTCCCTAGCAGCTTCTGATCGATTAAATTCTCAGACTGTGTCAAAACCTTGGTGCACCAGGATTGGAGTTCACCCCTTTGGATCATAAAAGTTGCAGAGTCAAACCATTACTAAAAACCCTAGCGAGGCCAAATTTTCATTTTCTAGGGTATATGTGCGTTATTGCAAAACATTTTTGGAACATACACAATTAGTGCTTCTGAAGATTAGAACAAATAAAATCACTTGATTGTTCATGCGCAAGGTTGCTTTTGCCCTTGTTCATTATTTTAAAACATGCTTGAAATCACTTGCTTGTTATTTTGTGTGCTTGTTTATCTATCTGGTTATTAAAAATGAACAAATCTATTACAATCCTCAAATCTAGACATTGAAATTTGCAAACAATCCAAAATTGAAAACCCTAAATTTGCAAAATTTGAAGTGAAATTCCTTTCTGGAGTCAAAAGTCATCTCAAGAGGTCAGAAAGTCATACAAGTTTTTTTCAAATGTCATTTCATCACTGCCCAACTGTCGTATGGTAAGGAACCCAGTGTCGTATGAGTCTTTTTACCAGTCAAATTCAAAAAAGTCAAATCTTGCTAGCAACTATCGTGCAAGTTTTGCAATTATCGTACGATCTTTTCAACTGTCATTTCATAGCATACCCACTATCGTGAGAGTTTTGTAACTGTCGTACGAGCTTTTCAACTATCATTTCATAGCATACCCACTATCGTACAAGTCTGCAGAGTGTCATTTGGAAAATTTTTGAAAGTTGTCAGAAAATTGTCAGAATTGCCAGATACTTAGCTTTTTCAGCCTATTTCCAGAACCTGTCGAATAAATCACTGTGTCAGGAACAGAGCAGTAGCTATTGAGAATCCTATCATTTTCCAAAAGTGGCCTTTTGAATTTGATTTAGCCTTCTGTTTAATCGATTTGAGTCATTTTCATCTTGTGTCAAAACTTTGTCATAACTATCAATCTTCTATCAAATCTTCAAAAATAGACTAAGTGTTGTGAACTTGTGTCCGCTATCTTTTGGGCAATCTACCCATACATCCAGGGCACAATATCATTCACCCATGTCTAATTGAATCTTCAAATCAATCAAACCTTGACAAGGTTGCGTCATCTAATCATCTTGATTCAATTCATTCTTCAGTTATCTAGATCTTATTCTTTTGTTTCACTCAAAGTTAATGGTGGAAACTAGAGCTTCCTCACGCAAGAAATCTAGAGAAGCATCCCAGACCTTACCTATAACCGCTACCAGGGGTCCAACTCTTGAGCAACTCATCAATTCTGGTCTTTACGAGGACGACGGTCTTGGTAACTTTCGATTGAAAACTGGTTACATACCTCCTCCATCAACTCACGAAGGTACCCAACAAACCCCACATCAATCTATTCCAGGGAGTCCACAAACTCCTACCATGTCTCAAGCAGGGACAAAATTTGGCTCTCAAAGAACTCAATCTCAACATGGTGCAGATCAGGAACCCACACCTGAAGAAATTGCTCAATATCAAAACGATGATAACTTCAAATGAATGATGAAGCATTTCTTGAAAGAAGACAAAGAGGCATACTTTTTACAATTGGCTCATCAAGGAGCTAAACTTCCTCCCAACTTTAATGTGGAAAATATCATTACACATGAGGAAGAAACTCCACTCACAGCTATTATGAAACAGATGCATGTCATGCAAGTCAAACTTAATAGCCTTGAGAAAGAAAAAGAACCCAAGGAGTTCTCCATGGAAGCTCTATGCCCTTTTCCTTTTGACAAAGACTTGTATATGCCACCCTTTTTGAAACGAGTGGAGATGCCCAAGTATGATAAGTATGATGGACACTCTGACCCTTAAGACCATGTCAATGAATTCTATACCCAATCAATGGAATTCATTGCATGAACCAACCTATCTGATGCATCTCTTCCCTCGATCTCTGGGAGGAGCGGCCATTCAATGGTTCTCTCGATTACCTTCCACTATCAAAACTTTTGAGGAATTGATCAAATTGTTTTATCATCAATACTCCCACAATATTCAACATCCATTCACCATGATTGATATCTGTAACCTCAAGCAATATCCAGGAGAACCATTCCTAACATTTCTCAAGAGATGGAGGAAGAAGTTCTCTCTATATGCCAGACCTATTCCAGAAATAGAAAAATTGGAAATCTTCATCAATAACCTTGTTCCAGAAATCAATTATCCTCTACAAATGCAAGATCATACATCTTTTGATAAGATGGTGGATAATGCTATCAAAATCAAAAAAGTGCTTGTGAAAAAAAGAGAAATCACACTTCAGAAAGACAAGTATGAATCTGGGTCCAGTTCTAAAGACAAGAACAAAAATTGGAACAAGAACAAAGGCATCGTCACAGATGGCATTGTTGATACTATCTATGCCCCATCGAAGGCACCAACCTACAACCTAACTCTTGGTTCCCAAGCTATTAAAGCTTCAGAATAAAAGTCATTCGAACCATTTCAAAAGAAGCCAGAATACAAATCTTGGGATAAACAGCGAAAGTTCACTCCTCTTGGAGAATCTTTAGAATCAGCTATGAAAACTCTACTGGCTAATAACATCATCTCTTTGCTAGCAATCTGACCACCTAATTCTGAGCCTAAGCCAAAATGGTGGAGAGAAAATGAATTTTGTGATTTCCATCGAGGTAAAGGTCACAAAACTAATAACTGCTTACAATTGAAACACACCATTCAAGATCTGATCGATAGGGGAGACATCACAATTGACAATCCTAAGAGCAATAACAATCATACATCATTCACAGAACCATTTCTGAAACATGGTCAAGAAGTTTCTTCTCAACCTAATATGGGGGCAAAAGTCAATTATGCTTACCCTGGAAATAATGCTACCATCAATATGGTTGAGCCCTGTCTCTCAGAGCATTGCAATGTCATCACAATTGTAAGAAGAGATAGACAAAATCAATCCACCAATGCAGTTACTCAATCACAAGCCCAAGCACATCTGAAAGGACAAATCCTAGATTCATCAAATGTCCCTAAGGTGCCCTTCAATCTTTCATCTACTTCTAAACAGAAGGCTGCTTCCAAATCTTCCAATCCAAAGGATACAAGGCCTACATCTTATAGCATTGTTCAACAACTCCAGCACACTAATGCCAAAATCTCCATGTTTGAGTTGCTTTGAATATCTCCAACTCACAGAGCCATACTAGACAAAGCTTTGCTCGATTCCAATGTTCCTGATGACCTTGATTTAGATAGGTTCCAGACTATGGTTGGACATCTTACATCTCTGCAATATATCTCCTTTTTAGAGGAAGATGACAACTCCTTGAGTCACCCACATAACCAGCCTTTGCATATAGAAGTCTTGATCCAAAATCATAGAGTCAAACGTGTGTTGATAGATGGGGGCGTTGGCCTAAACATTTGTTTTTACAGTTTGATCACACAATTGGGATTTTCAGAATTGGCTATTGATCCTCGAAAGAAGATAACCATAAAAGCCTATGATGAACAAGAAAGATCTTCTAAAGGCACCATTGTCTTACCCATTCGAGTGGGTCCAGTTATCAAAGATACCACCTGTCAAGTGCTTGATCTACCTTTGGCCTACAACATCCTCCTAGGGAGACCATGGATACATGAAATGCAAGCTATTTCTTCTACATACCATCAATGTTTGAAGTTTCCTTATGAAGGAGTAGAGGTTACTATCCCCGCAGATCTGAATGCAACTTGCAATACACTGAAGGAAGGTGTTGATAAGCTTGTTCCCAATAACAGAAAATCTTCTACTGAACAACTAAATGTTGCTTCCACATCCAAAATGGAAGACATTGCTAAAGAGGTCAATATCAAAGAAAATGGGATGGGAGAATATATTATAGAGCCAATCTTATCTTTGACATCTCTCCCTATCTCACCTAAGTCTTATGGACAATCTTTGAAATAGTCCAACCCCAAACCTAAGGAACCTCTTAAAGCATATAAAAAGAGTTTTGTAGTAGGACAAGTATCCAAGCAAGAGTTTGAAGAGGATGAAGTTGTACTATCATGGCTATACAAAGATGAATCTGAATCCCACAATGTTCAAACTATTGACTCTATAGCACCACAGATCCCTTCTAAGTCATATGGTCCAGGAAATAAGTTGATAGCTAAGATGGGATATTCAAGTAAAGGACCTCTAGGAGTTAGAGGAAAAGGTCTTGTGGCACCTCTCCCACATACTGGTAGAGAAAATAAGAATACTGTTGGCCTAGGCTTTAAGAAGAAACCCTATCACCTCAAGGGTAATTGTTCTCATGTCATAAAGTAGATCATACTAGGAGAACCTCTTCTTAAGAAAGAAGAAATAGAACCATTAGATAGTGATTCAGACAGCTTAGAACTCATCCCCTATGAAAAATTGCCTAAGGAGATCAAAGACCTTCTTGATGATAAAGATGATCCAATCAAAAGAATCAATGTAGTAGAAACACAAGAACCTACTATAGAGCAAGAGATAGTTGCCACACAAGAACCAGCTAATCTCGAAGTTAATCAAATAGACCAAGAGGAAGGTGGTAGCTATTCTGAGATAGATTCCCATGAGTATGAATACAAATCCGAATCTGAGGGTAACCCTTCTTGGGGTATTCACCCTGACTTTACTCATGTTTTAAGATTTCCTAGAGATCTTGACTCAAAAGCTGAATCAAATGACTATGAATGGGGAGCCATTCCAGAACCAGATGAAGATGAGCTTATTACAGAGAAACATGTTGATGTTATTCACCAATATGCACCTAATCCCAATGTAAGTCTAGAACGAAATGATGAACCTATCGAGTCTGATCCACCTATGGCTAAATTGGACTCCCACGATGACATTAAGCATAATCATGGATTGAATATCTTAAGTTGTAATATCACCTTTGAACTCGAGTGTTGGGTTAGGACCAAGATGACAGATCCATATCCATAAACACTATCTCCCAATCTTTCCCCACTTTGACTATCCAATATCTAGAACTTATTGATCAAACCTCCACAAATCCAAGCCATGGTATTTATACCTTCCCAAATGACTATGCCCTTGCTTGCTACCTCAATGCAGTTGAGCCTATGAGTACTTCCATCAGTGAACCGAGCGTTAGCATGACAGAGTCAAACATCAAATATCTTAGTCAGAAAAATAAGAATAAAAATAAAAAGAAAAAGAGTTCTGAGGGTGAAAACCACTTTGTGGCAATCTCAGAACCTACAAAAGTAAAAATAAAAGACATATCTAAAGGTGAAAACCTCTCTGAGGTGCCTAAGGATGATATATTTGATGTCCTTCCGATCCATTTATAGGACAGATCTCCAGTTCTAATTGAGCCCACTCAATCCATCAATTTGGGAACAATAGAAGAACCACAATTGGTACATGTAGCACAATCATTATTAGAAGAAGAGAAGCAAAAATTTACTACATTCCTAATAGAGAAGAAGATCAAATTTGCATGGAAATACTTAGATATGCTAGGGTTGGATCATAATCTTATCATGCACCATTTATCTATAGCTCCTAATGTAAAACCTGTCAAGCAAAAATTGTGAAAGATGCATCCTCACGTTGCACTCTTGGTAAAAGTTGAATTAGAGAAGCTCCTAAAAGTTGGATTCATCCAAGTTATTGACTATGCAGAGTGGATCTCTAATATTGTACCTATTTCTAAACCAGATGGTTCAATCAGAGTGTGCACAGACTTTAGAGATGTGAATAAAGCATGCCCTAAGGATGATTTTCCACTACCTAACATTGATATGATAGTGGACATGACTGCGGGTTTCGAGATGTATTCCTTAATGGATGGTTTCTCTGGATATAACCAAATAAAAATTGCTCCAGAGGATCAAGAGAAAACTACTTTCACATGTGCATGGGGTACCTTCTGTTGGAATGTCATGCCATTTGGGCTTAAAAATGCTGGTGCTACATATCAAAGAGCAATGACATCTATTTTCCATGACATGATGCATCAACCTATGGAGGATTATGTTGATGATACTATAGAAAAATCTATGATTAGAACTGAACATCTAAAGGACTTGAGCATGATCCCAAATAAAATGGAAAAGTTTAGTCTCCGACTAAATCCTAAGAAGTGTGTTTTTGGTGTCACTTATGGAAAACTCTTAGGATACATACTCTCAAAGAAGGGCATTGAAGTTGATCCAGCTAAAGTAAAGGCTATAATAGAGATGCAAACCCCAAAGAATATTAGTCAAATGAAGACATTGCAAGGAAGAGTTCAATCTATCAGAAGATTCATATCATAGCTAGCGGACATATCATAGCCTTTTACAAAAACATTACATAAAGGTGTGACCTTTGCATGGAATGAAGAATGTGAGAAAAAATTTGATCATATCAAACAATATCTATCAAATCCTCCTATCTTGATGCATCCTATTCACGGGAAGCCATTGATCTTATATGTCTCCGCAACAAATACATCATTGGGGGCATTGCTAGCATAGCATGATGAAGATAAAAAGGAAAGAGCTATATACTACATCAGTAGAACATTGGTGGCATATGAAAAGAACTATTCAATGATTGAGAAAGCTTGTCTAGCTGTGATATTCGCATCACAGAAACTGAGACACTACATGTTAGCTCATACCACTCAATTGGTAGCCAAGATTGATCCACTAAAGTACCTACTAAGTAAAGCTACCCTCACGGGTAGATTAGCTAAATGGGTCATGCTATTGAGTGAATTTGACATTGAATATGTTGAGAGAAAAGCTGTAAAAGGATAGGTCATTGCTGATCAATTGGCTGAAGCACCATTGTTTGATGACACACCACTACAAATGGAATTTCAAAATTCCTCTATCATGCATCTTTCTTCTAGAGAATGGCAATTATTCTTTGACGACTCCTACACATAGAATGGACCCGAAGCAGGCATATTGTTCATAACTCCTCAAGGATACTCAATCCCAAAAGCATTCAGATTAAAGTTTCCTTGCACAAACAATATTGCAGAATATGAAGCCCTTTTGAATGGTATGAAACTAGCAATTGAGTGGAGAGTGACAGAGCTACACATTCATGGAGACTCTCAACTTGTTATTCATCAAGTCAATGATGTGTACCAAACTAAAGATGAAAAGCTCATTCCTTACAATAGAATGGTAGATGATTTAAAGAAGTATTTCATATCTATCACATTTGAGAAAATTCCTAGAATGGAGAATAAGGCTACCAATGCAATGACAACACTATCTACTTTATTATAGCAACCTGAACATGAGCTACACTACGAGTTCCTGGTGGAAGCACTATCTTATCCTGCATATGATTCCCCCAAAACCCGCATTATCTGCACTATTGTTGGTCATGATTCATCCAGATACAAAAACCTATTTTCCTATCTCCAAGACCAAATCATTCCTAACACCTTCAACTGCCATGAAAAGAGATACCTTATCCGAAATGCCTCCCGATATGTCATCATTAGTAATGATCTATACAAATGAATTCTAGATGGTACACTACTTAGATGTTTAGAATGGG
Organism: Chamaecyparis obtusa; assembly: GCA_027943335.1. NCBI lineage: Eukaryota > Viridiplantae > Streptophyta > Pinopsida > Cupressales > Cupressaceae > Chamaecyparis > Chamaecyparis obtusa. The sequence goes on along the minus strand of BSBK01002744.1, from coordinate 723,562 downwards.
AAGAGTCTCAATGTGCATTAGAGGAAGTCCATGATGGTATTTGTGGGTCACACTTGAACGGTTTAACACTAGCTCAAAAACTTATTAGGGCTGGATGCTATTGGCCTGAAATGGAGAAAGAGGCTATCAAATTTGCTAAGAATTGTCAAAAATGCCAAGTGCATGGAAACTTAATTCATGCTCCAGGGAGAGATCTAATTCCCTTTACTACACAATGGCCTTTTCACCAATGGGCCTTTGATCTTATAGGAGCTATACATCCTCATTCTTCTAATGGACATACCCATATAATCACAGCTACAGATTATTTTACAAAATGGGTAGAATCAGTCCCTTTGACACAAGCAACTGGAAAGCAAATATCTATGTTCATATTGAACTATATCATATGCAGATATGGGATACCTCATTCCATAATCATAGATAACGGTGGACAATTCAAGAATAAAGACCTAGATGATCTATGTGTCAAATTCAAGATCACACAACATTGGTCTTCTATCTACTATCCCCAAGGGAATGGACAAGCAAAGGCTTCTAATAAGAATCTATTGAAAATCTTGCACCGTACAGTTAACAAAATAGGAAGAGACTGGCATCTCATGATCAATCCATCTCTCTGGGCCTACAGAACCAGTATCAGAACGCCCACTGGGGCTACACCTTTTGCTTTAGTTTATGGGTCTGAAGTGGTACTACCTATTGAGGTTGAAATCTCATCACTAAGAATCAGAATGCATGGTCTGGTAACTAATGATGACTACAGAGTGTCTAGGTTGCAAGAACTTGAACTACTAGATGAGTGCAGACAAGCAGGGTATGATCATCTCAGAGTATATCAGAAGAGAATGTCTAGAGTTTACAACAAGAAAGTCAGACACAGAGAATTTTAGGTTGGTGATCTAGTCTTGAGAGAGAATCCTAAAAATCAATCACATCGAGAACGCAAGGGGCAGTTTGAACCCAACTGGCTGGGTCCCTTTGTTATCACTGCTACTTTTGGCTCTGGTGCCTATCAAATCTCAATGATTGAAGGAGAACAGCTCCGAGAACCAATCAACGTTCTCCATCTAAAGAAATTCTATGCCTAAGGCATTCAGTCTATGGTAAAATGTCCTGAAAAAAATCTTAAAAATCTAAAAAAGTCCTGAAAAAATGAACATCTTGGTGAAAACCTAACAATAGGTGCCTTGATGATTCACAAAAAAATTGAAAATATCAAAAGTACAAAAAAATAAAAAAGAAAAAAGAAAAATACAAAAAAAATGAGAAAAAGAAAAGTGCCTTGGTGAAAATCTGGAAACAAGCGCCTTGGTAGCAAAAATAGAATCTCTGCCAAGATGGTGAAAACCTAGCAAACAGGCGCCACTTGTTCAAAAATGCTCCATCTATCAACACAATCTTGGTCTTTCCTAGCTTTTAGTCTTGCTTTAGTTTGTACATATTTCCCAGTTTGTTTCTACATTCTTGTTTTCAATAAGTCAGTTTGTACACCAATCAGCTCAAGCATCTGTATCCTATCAATGTTCAAACTTGGGGGCAATCAAAGTCATATCCTATGGCCTCCAATGTATCTTAGATGTATCATATCCAGTTAGAGTCCTTTGAAGCTTCATTTGAGTCAGTAGTCAGTCTCGTCTCCAGAAAGGATTTTGCATCAACATCAAACATCAAACATCAAACTGAAAATAATATGTGCTTTACATGCTTTTATCTCCTTGTATGCTTACTGATTCACATTGAGATTTTTGCATATTGTGTCCCTTCGAGCTCTTTGATGATGTCCTTTATAGGATTTAGAGAGTGATGACTGGGGGCATAATCTTTTCTTTGTTTTCTTCTTGTATGTGAAACTCTAACAACTTTGAAAATGCTGGATTGACATGGTGTCCAACTGTAAGAGCCTCTACCTTGAATTGGATGGCCATGCGTACCTCGACCATTGATACCCAAAAAATTCAAGGAAGTTTTATCTAACTATTGTCTTTTTGAGTGAGTGAGTTCTCCTGCTGTGAAACGTGATCTTACCTAAGGATGTGAATGATAAAGGGTCACTATGGGTAATTCACATTGGATTTAGAATGATCTCTTGACTGCTTGATGTGTTTGTAACGCAAGGCGTATTCAAGTCATCATGAAATTTATGTTTTGATGCTTATACAAATTGCTATATCAAAATGGACATGATATTCAGGTCATCCTGACGCTTATGCCTTGGTGCGTATATCTAATCTGACATTTCAAAAATAACATCAATATTCATATGTCCATGGTTTCCTAATCAGTGGGCATTGTATTGATTCTTGCGCATACAAATTAATATTCATATGTCTATGGTTTTTATAACTAGTGGGCATTGTATTGATTTATCTGGTTACCTAAAAATTCAATGATGAGAATGACTGACACATGATCAGTGACTAGGTCCTAGGTCTTAGGTTGCATCTCATTTTGCATGTTTGCATGATCTCACAATGGTTGGATAACCTTCAATGCTTAAACGATTCTTCAATCACATCTTCAAATCTAACAAGAGCTAAATCCCACATGAAGGTTCCTCCAATGAAACAGTAAGTAGAATCCTTTTTCAGGATCAAAATCAAAATCTGAGATCATTTATATTATTCACTACTTGCATAATCAACCTTCAATCATCACAGAAATCTAGAATTCAACTTAACTGACTATCTTACATCAAATTATCAAAATTTCAACTTGGTCAACCATGGTCAACTCATGGTCAAACCTAGTCAAACTTGGTCTTCTGGAGCTCTACAACGATGCAAAATGCATTTTCAAACGTGTTTAACCACTTCTCAAATCAATTAACATGCTTCTAAACTTCAACGCTGACTTTTCTTGTCAGATTTCAATTTTAATCCCGAAGGGGGCATGGTATTGCATATCATTCAAAGTCTGTAATCTAAAGCTGAAATCATATCTTTCCTTAGTAATCAAGACAACAACTACGTCTAGTTACTGATTCATCAAAAAGACCTCATCAATCAGGGAAAATCAATCATCGCTCGGGGCATATCAGATTCATCAAGATCCATATCAATCTAGTATTCTCCTAATCTTGTAAATTGTATCAGTTTTTGCAACTATTGGTTCAATTGTGTTATTTCCTTGATTCTTCGGTAACTAAAGGGTTCAGATGTGATACCAATGTGATTCAATACAAGGACAATCGGGTCTAGAATCGGTCACTCACTTCATTGCAATCATAAGGTTCAGAATTAGGTGTTTTGACACTTTTTCGCAATCATTGGTTCATTTGTTGTTATAGTTAACATTATCTTTGGTCATTCAGGACCTATTATCTTCATATCAAATCTTTCAATTAGCTTCTATCTCATATCAATATCAATTTCAATTTCAAACACCAGTTTCATATCTTTATCAAACACAGACCGTCTTTGAACTACTGTGCTTCACATAGTAATTCAAAGAGGGGCAAAATGAAATACCCCAAAAATGGGCTATATGTTCATTAATCTCCTACATCAACAAATCGAACGAAATTGACATCAAAGTCCTAACCTAAGGCACATTGGCACATCATCGAATCCTAATTGATTATCTCAAATTCTGTATCGGGGAATATTCCTAGTAATATTCCTAATCATCATAATTATCTTTAATTTAATGATTATTTGGCGATAAATCCTATTTATCCTAAAGTTTGATTAATTGAATATTCTCAATATTTAATTAATTGATTTAATTCTGCCACTTAATTATTTAATTGTATTTATTCCTAAGTATTATTATTTAAATTTGATAATAAATCAAAATTCCTATCATTAATTGATTAAATTCTTATTTAATTAATTAAAGCAAGTTGTCATATTTGATGATATTATTTTTGAATAAAAGTTTGATTAAATGATTGATTAACCCATAAATCAATTGTTTTATTTCAAAAACTAGTTAAGTTGAGAATAAATCACTTTAGTTATTTATTAATTCATAATTATCCATGTGCACAATCAAAGAGCAGTTAAACTCCAAATCAAAAAATCAATGCAAGTTATTGACTTTTTGGAACTCAACATCATTTTTGAGTTTTAAAGTTGATCTAAACTTCTAATTTGAGTTAAAAAGCTATTTTTGCATGATTTGCATGTTTTTGTGAATTAAATTATCTTTATAATTAGATAACTCAAAAATCAAGCTGAGTTAATTTGAGTGATTTATGGCTTTCTTTCATGCATCCTGAAAGCCCTGGATTTCTATAAATTAAGGCTTTAGCTCTTCACAAATGATCCACAAGAATTGCATAATCACGCTGCTGAATTGGAGACTGAAGAATCATCTTTGTGAATCCAAGCTTTGTGAGATCAACATTGCATAGTTTTTCATATCATATTAGTTTTCATTTGCTAGATCATCATAGCATATCAGTTTTTACATATCATAGATTCATATCAAGTTTTCATTCATCATTGCATCTAAAATCCAAAAAAAATAGATTAATTGCATTCATATTTCATATAAGTTTTGCATTCAAATCCTTCATTTAGGTGTCATCAAGGTCACTGATCTCGATAACAATCTGAGAACATCATACTCGCACCTATTAGAAGGCAGTAAATCGCCTGGTTAGTTTAGCTTTCAATTCATTGCAGCTTTCATTTTTGCTAACCTCTAATGTTTTACTGAAGTGTTGTGTCTACAGATCAGGTACAAAATTCACACACACACTAATAAGAAAGAATATTTTACTTAATATGTATGTATGAATGTATGTATGTATATAATCTTTTTTTTTTACTTATTTGAATAATATTTATTAATATTTTAACATACAAAAATAATAAAACTACTAACAACATTAAAAAACTAATAACTCTTAAATTGGCTTAATAGTGTATATAATTAATATAATGAATAAAATAATTTGAATGAAATATAATATACTTTAATAAATAAAATAGTAAATAACTATGCAACTTAGTAAATAAAGTAATAAAATACTTTTAAATGAATATGTAATTAAATATATAGATAATTTATTTATTTATATTTAGAAAATTCAAGTACATATTATTCATCAAAACATATAAACATTAAATAAAATAGTATCTAAAATTTTAAATATTTAAACGTATTTTAGTGTACTTCATAAATAGAACAATAAGTTATATATGCATATATAAATATTTACTTAAAAAAGAAAAGAAAATATAAAATATAAAGTAAATTGTATAAGTATCATAAATAAATCTATTTTTTTAGAGATATTTGTCTTGGGGTTATTTAACATAGATAGAAAAATAAAATAGTTTAAAATTGTCATCCCTATATATTTTTTAGATAGATGTATATAAGATATTTATACTAATATTTTATTTTATAAATTTTTATATTAGTCGCTAATAACCATCACTAAGTACTTAATTGATCACATAAGTATAATGAATGTCTCTCCCATAAGAGAGAAAATGAGGATAGAAGTCCCCTCAATGAAGAAGTAGCTCCTATACAAATGATGAATGTGTGAAGAGAGAACATGATCGACAGCCTACAAACAACATTTATCCCCTTACAAAGAAACAAATATGTTGGAGATAGGAGAAACAACTCTTATAAACTGGAAGAAATGGGTACCCAAATCCAAAATATGTGTGTCTTTGGAAACTTCTTAAATGTCATCATGTCCATGAAGGATGATGATGCCACAAACCAATCGGGTCCATACCAGGTGGAAATTTAGGACTCTATAGAGACTAGTGTCGAATGATCTATGTGGGTGATGAAGATGGGTTGACAACACTTATGAGGTTGTAAAAAATGTTGAGACGAATGTCCTCTAGATCTACAATATGAGACTCAACAAACAAGGATGATATGTTTCTAATATATGAATCCCAAGTAGATGTGGCTAGAAGAATTATGTCATGTTGCAATGAATCAATGGGGTTCACGCATGTGTCAAAGTTAGTTTGATCCATAAAAGATGATAAACATTGAGATGGAGTCTAAATATGAGGAGTGAGAACTGAGAGACAAGTCTAATCTATTAGGACATGAAAGAATTGTGATGTACTTTAGTATCTCAAAACTACCATGTAGTTTTTACAATCTAAATGTGCAAGGCGAATGAGCCAATCTATTGTAGGATCCACTAGAGATGTAGAGACATGAGGGTCTTCATAGATCTCCTAAAGGTGCCTCCAAAGCATGTGGGGACAATCAATGTCCAATAAATCACACATAGTGTCATCATCAATGCTACAACCTATCACTCTTATAATATGGTCATTAATGATCCTCCAAGCACACTTACTCCGCTCTAAGGTTGGCTAAAGGATGAATATATATATAGAAGGAAAAAATCAAGCCACCTTGATGTCGCAAGATGCCCTTTCACCAAGTCTCATAATTGTTCTTTGCAAAGATGATAACAAAAAGGTGAATAGGAAAACACCATGATACCTCCTCAAATGAGATTATCGTACCCTAAAAACCTCAATAAATATAAAGAAAATTAGTTAAATCCCTCTCTAATAAATAGATCCATTTTAGGTGCCAAAACATCTTACTAATTGACCAGATAGTGAAAACACAAAAACTTGAATAAAATATTCCTAATATAAAATCTAGAAAAGTACATGTGTAGATTTGAATGCTCTAAATCATGTTTCCAATGTTGCATGAATCATGAAAATCAAAGATATTGGTAGAAAGATATAAGCTCAAAATCTAAAACTATAGATCTAACTTTGACTAAGAATAAAAAAAATTAGAGTACAATCTGAAGATGAAAACACCAACACTAAAAAATGCTCGTAATACTTTTTAATGATATATTTTTTTTTCTAATTTTGATGCAGTATGCAATTTATGGAAAAAAAAAGAACTTAAATTTAGCTCCTTGACCACTAGCAACACAACAATCCTTTGCAACTTGAGTTGTTTCCAAATCCACTCACTTGTTGCAAAATCCAATAGACATCATAAATATTTTTAGGGGTGATGAGTTCATAACCCAAAAACATTTCTTCTAAAAAAATCGTAGAAAAAAAGTTCTAGCCAAATCTTATTTTTTAATTTTTTGTGATATTTTTAGCTTTTTCTTTTCTTTACTTTCTTGCAAAATATGATGAATCTTAGAAAAATAAGACACCTAGATGTTTTTATCTGGTTGTGAAAAGAAACCATAAATTATTTTTCTCTAAGATGAGCTATTTTTTCTCCTTTGGGTTGGACCTCTAGTAAAATGGATAGGAATATAGCATATTTGGTGCTCTAAAACCATGTTTGATTTATTTGTTCAACTCCACAAACCCATGAATCACATAGAAGAAAAACACCTATCACATCTAAAGAGAATAAGCCATGATTAATATTATGAAACCTTGAGAGAGAATGATCCAAAGAGGGATATGATATTAAAATTAACCTATAAATGAATTAGATAATTTACAATCATAAGAATGTGTCAATAGCAAGAACTCAAGATCTAGATGCCAATGAATAGCACAAAATAGAGGGACAAAATGTGGACAAGAACAAACTATATTCTCATCAATATGCAAAATACTAACTTGAACTATAGAACATACAATATTTGATGAGTACAAAATAGATGTGCATGCTTATATAGGCAAGGCAATAAGAGACCATGATAAGAAAGAGATAACTTATCACCCACAAAAGGAGGAATCATGGATTCATGTATCCACCAAAGATGGATTATCCTCTTGCATTGTGCAATGAAGTATGTGCAACATGTGGAGGATGATAAAGTGATAAGTGCACTAAAGGTGGAGACAACATATAAAGTGGAATGTGATAAGTCCTATCACCACCTAAAGTGGAATTTCTCCTACACCATGTGCAAATAAAGGTGTAAAATCGTAAGTGTATCATATGCAAGCTACTATGTATGTATTACCCTAAGTAAGGTCAAGTAAAGTATAATTAGTGAATATTTAATTACACCAATATCCCCCTCAAGTGCAACTTAGGGGAATGTAGACTTGAGCTCACAATGCAAGATGGGTCCTGGCTACTAGGCCATGTTAGGTACCCATGTATAATGAAAATGCAATTCAATCTCTCATAAAGAAGAGAAAGGGAGAAATCCCAGTGAAGTAAAACTCCCTCCAAAAGATAGATGAAATACATAAAATAACTCTCAAAGAAGACTGAGAAGAACAAAGCCACATGTGAGGAAAAATCCCCCCCATAAGAGAGAATAAGAGAGACAAAGTAGCCTCCCCTCCCCTCCCCACACACACAATGTAGAATATAGACCAATGATGGATGCCCCATGCTGCATGTATAAGTTAGTCTATGATTATTGATCAACGTTCCTCACCTTAGGAAGAAACAAAACCAAAGGTATACGAAAGAAGTCTCCCCAACTGTGAAAGGAATATTTAGGAAGAAACCTCAAGATGTATGGAGTCTATGAAAACTAATCAAGTGTCCCCATGTCAATGCTTAAATTTTTCCCCTCCAAATCAAGTGTACTAGTCCACACTACTGAAAAATACAAACTAGGATCTAATGAGGATGAATGTAGAACATGATCCAAAGACTCAAGAATTTCCTCTAAAGATAAAAGAGACCTCCAAATGTTGGTCCAAGGTATCCACAATCATGTCAAATTGTGAAGGATGATCATATAGAGAATGAGGAAGGGTCAAAGTGTTCTCTCACAACAACTAAAGAAGGATCATCTCCATCAAAGAGAAGATGAATATCATCAATGATGTTTCCCAAATCTGCAATGTGGGACTCCACAAACAAACCTGCAATGTCCATGAAGTAGTTGTCCCAAGGAACTGTGCCTAGAAGACAATGCATATCTTGTTGTATTGGATTACAAGAAGCCAAAAATGTAGCAATATAAATATCATCAAGAGCAATAGTGGATGTGATCTCAATAGGAGGAGATGGAATGGAAGTCTCAAGAACTTGATCACATATGAGAATAACCAAGTTCAAGTAGCAAAATTTATCCTTAATATCTAAATCCACACTAGAAGTGTGATCAATAATTTAAGAATCACTTTCATCAAGAATAAAATCTACAGAGTACAACTGAGATGCATGATCCAACATCCTAATAGGAATTATATCTCCACTCTTCAAGTCCCTAATGATAAATGAATTAGGTGTGAACTCCACAGTCTTCCTTGTTCCATGAGTGATTTGATAGATGGAAAGAATATTATTGGTTAGTGAGGTACAAAAACACATTATTAAAGGTTCCCTACCCAATAAAAATGAATCTTTTCCCAATCACATTCATATAGGTATGATTTCCTATCAAAATCGATGCAATGTGACAAGTCTCAAATGAAGAAAACATATATTGTGAATATGTCATATGATGAGAAGCCTTTGAATATAGAATCCATCTCCCTGAATCATGAACTATAGTAGCATAAAGATCTATACATTTACTTGTCCCAAAAGTGTGACTCCTTCCCTTATCAAAATCTATTTTTGAAGAAGACATTTATGAACCCCCTAATTATGTTGAAGGAAAATTGAAGTGATTCTTCTTAAGAAGATTATTCAACTCATCAATTTGTTTTACATAATATTTATGCTCATCATTCCCTAATTTTTTGTAATATGCACAAGTAGGAAGCTCCTTAGATGATTTTCCCTTAGGAGAGGATGAAGAAGATTGTGTTCTATCCTTGTGTGTCTTTGGCTTGGATGATTCCTAGTTCTTGTCTTTCCATTGATTCCCTTGAGTAGCCATCAAAGCATGTTACTATATATGACTTGAGAATCCCCATGCTAATCAACTTTGAATGCTCTAACATCAACATTTCTCTGAAGGAATCAAATTATGGTGTAGTGAATGAACTACCTATTGGCAAGTTGGCTATACTAGTGTATATGACTTAGTATAGTGTTGTCATTATGGAAACAAAGTCATGTAGTAGTTTGGAGTCAGCGCACTTGATGAGAAGATTAGAAATCGGCTAAGTGTTGAAGATTGAACAGTGTACAGAGTTCCTGAAGCTCAGAGCATCAACACACGTGCGTACAACCGAGTTATTGTATGTGCCCTGGAAGCTAAGTTAGTTAGACTATATTCATGCTTAGCCTATGAGTGCATGATCAGATATGCAAGTATGACAAAGTTACAGATAGTTGAAGTTACACAGCCAGTGTGTGCCAGAGATGAATAGAGTAAGCAGCCGACTGTTAGTATTTTGATTTGCGGTTATATTCCAATGTTGTAAAGGCTATGCACCTATTGTAATTAGGTTTTTGACATGTAAATATGTTTTTTTGTAAACACACTTGAGCCAATTCAATTGGAAGTGTTGTATGTAATCGGTTAAAGGGCCGACCTAGTTATTTGTTTTATATGCGCATATAAATATGAGATGTGCCCATTGTAATTAGTGAAAGAGTTGATAGAGAGTTGTGATTAGCAAAGAAAAAGTGTGTGAAGAGACTATAAGATGTATTAGAGCTTTGCAAGAGGTCAAAGCATCAGCACATGAAAGGAAATGATCTGACAAGAAGTGTCACAGTGACAGTTCATCCAACAGATATTGTGTGTATCTGAGATCAAAAGGTAGGAGCCTTCACCACCTGAGTAGTGAGCTCTAGGACAGTGCATCCACACCCCTAACAAGGTTCATTGTAAAAGACTCCTAATAGGGTCCGACCCTTAACAAGGTCTACTATAATTAATACATTGTAAAGCAACTCCTAACAGTGTTAAGGATCTTCTAACAAGGATCATAAAACACTAGTACAAAATATTAGTGGGTGTCAATTCCCACCGGGGTTTTTACCTATTTGGGTTTCCCTGTAACCATATTGGTGTTATGTGTTGATGTCATGGTTGATGTTTATGTGGATGTTCATTTAAGTACTTAAGCATTTAAGTTTAGTTTAAAGATTAAGAGAAAAGATAAAATACAATGAACACTGATTCACCCCCCCTCTCAGTGTTCCCATTCCTAACAATTGGTATCAGAGCTCTGGTCCTCAACAAATAAGTTTAACCACTTGAGGAGATCATGGACAAAGCAGAAATGAAACATCTGAAAATAAATCTTGAAGCTGCTCTTGAAGACTTGGACAAATCTGAAAGAGAAACTGAAGAACTAAAGGAAAAAATCAGTGATGCTCAATTAGTCATCAAAAGGCTAAGAAATGATTTGAAAGAATGCTCTACCAGTGATCTAGGGATAATGGTCAAGAAACTAAATGAAGAAAATGCATCCTTAAAAGAACAACTTGAAGAATTTGATGATAAGCTGATTAACAATCAGGAAGTTTACGAAGAATAGGTCAAAGAGAACCTTCAACTCAATGAAGAATTAAGGCAAGCAAACATGGAAATCTTGGAGCTAAGAAACAAAAAAGAAAGCTTGGAATCTGAATTGAAGAAGCAAAGAATTACATTGACAAATTACACACTAGTTCTGATTTGATAGAATCTCAATTATATGCAAGAAGAACTAAAGGAGATACTAGCTGCATTGGATACAATGAAGCACAAAATCAAATTGACAACATGTGAGCAAGAATGAATACACAAAAAGACTCTACTGATACTAAGAAGATTGAAGATCAAACTAAAGATAATAGTGAACCACCTAAGAATGAGCGCAAGCCAATAGACCGTACTTGTTATGCATGTAACAAGCATGGACATATAACAAGGAACTTCACAGAGGTAAGACCTTTTAATGGTTACTGTTATTCATGCAATAAATTTGGTCATAGAGCTATGAATTGCAAGACAATTCAGAAGAATAGGACTTAGTATAATCAAGGAAATCAGAATCAGTCAAATGTAAGTTCTCAGAATGTTACATGTCAGATATGTAACTATACTAGTCACTCAGCTAGAAAATGTAAAATGGTGACTCATGTCAATGCGCCAAGGAATATAAGGCCTCTAGTCATTTGTCACTCTTGTAACAAGGCTGGACACATCTCAAAGTTTTTCAGATCAAGGACACAAACTCAAGAAAACCCTAAAAAGCCCGAAGAACCAGTTTTGGATCCCGAAGGAGAATTTAATTTTGTGAAAGCTTCAGAGGATGCAAGCTTGATTTGGTCAAAAGCAAAGAAGGACAAGGGTGATGAGTATGTATTGGATGCATCCACATTGGACGCACTCTCTACATTTGGATGAATGGCCCTTGGGGTCATAAGGGGAGCTAATTTATCTCTAGACCCCTGCACAGCTAGTATACTCACTCTTAGAATATGCGCCTTTGGACTTAAGCTTTTGGAGACTAAAGGAATTTTCAAAATGAAAGTTAGGAATTTCCAAATGATAGCCTGGTTTATGCAACAAGCATTAATGGTATAATTTCTACTTTAAAGTACTCAGAAGTGTGTAAATCTTGCATTGCATTCGAATTCAGAGCGATTGGAGAGCATAAGAGCCCTAGCAGTTGATTGAGAAGGATTTCAATTTGATTCATCAAGTGACTTGTGAATTTAATCAGTTGTGGAAACCCTAGTTCGTTGCACCGATTTAGAATCTCTTGGAAACCTTTGAGAAAGTGTCATACAAGTAAGTGATGGCTACTCCTATAGTATTTGATGTTGTAGAAAAGAAAAGATATGTGTTTAAGAGGCATCCATTTAAATCAACACTAGATGACCTAGAAGGGGCATTCTCCCACATGCCTATGGGTGTTATGCATGTCAAGGATATTAGGGCATACATCTATTATAAGAAAGAACCAGTAGGATTGGACATATTAAGGGTGCACATGGAAACTATGTTAAAACCAGACAAAACCTTCATGGATGAGTATGCGTGGTGGAATAATCACCCTATAGTGGAGTATGCTACGACATATGAGTTCTATGAATCAGAATGGATCAAGATTCTACTGAGTAGAATTCATGATGACCTATTTTGGATAGGTGAAGTGCCGGTCAGAATTATTGGTGACCTAATTCATGAGATAACAGGCCTAGCAAAGACAAGTGTCATTCTTCCAGTCAGAAAAGATGTGAGGAAACTTGTTGAACAAACATGCAAGTCAAGAAGTGATAGGCACAGAATGACCATAGAGCCTATTGAGCAAGATGACATCAAATTGATGTCTATGATACTTGGATACAGGTTTCAACACACCAACAAGGTAAACAGTGTGTTTGCAGCCACAATTCTTGCAGCCATAAGAGTTGTAAATGAGAATGGAGAGTTCAACCTGTGTGAAATCTTGCGTGCATAGCTAATTGAAAACATCAAGGCAATCAAGCATGATAAGACCAAGATATTCAGATTTGGGTCTTTGATAATTTATATGTACTTCCATATTGTTGGAAAAGTGTCTGATCTATATCTTGACAAATATATCCCCACAATGCCATAGATATCTCTCAAGGCATGTACTGAGAGCACCTTGAAGGACTACATGACACTGGAGTTGAAAAAATTTAGGGCTAAGATGCAGATGAGGTTCACAATTCCAGAGAAGATAGTTGAAAAGTATAAGGACACTATTTGTTTTATGGTTGAGACTGACACAACTTGCATGGAGGTAGTTGAACCAAGGACAAAGTGGATTCATCCACTAGGATATGAAGTAGAAGAGCCTATTCTAGAGGCTTATGCTCAAGTACTATTGACAACACCTAAATACCCTAATGAGCCAAGATGGGGAACCTATGAGGAGAAAAAAAGAGAAGTTGATGTAGTGTTAAACAGTGCAACAACAAAAAGGAAGGTTGCTAAAGTTACCTTAGATATCTTGAGAATTCATGGAGTGTCTCAAGAAGACCTAGACAAAGCAAGGGAACAAAATATTGCTTTGGAATTAGAGAGCGCAGATGTAGCAAAGGTAGAATTAGATGATCCTAAGTTGAAGAAGGTGAAGATAGAAAAATATGATGATCAGAAGGGTAAAACTAATGTTACTCCTCCTACACCCAAAGAAACCATTGACCTTACTACTCCTCCTGAGTATAAGGCAATGCCTAAGAGGAAGAAAGAGATCAGCATTGGTCATCCATCCTCGAGAGTAACAAGAAATAGAAAGAACCTCCTAAAGTAAGTTTCAAACCTAGTCTCAGTGTGCTAAGTGCAAGAATAATTGATGAAGGCAAAATTGATCAAGTAGAAAAGTTCTATGAGAAATATAGTGAGATTGATAAATCAGAAACACATGGAATGATTTTCAAACACATGTTGAAGTTCAAGAAGACAGTCTTGGAACTAAAGACCATGATTTCTGATAATGTATGGAATATCTTAGAATTCCAAAAGAGACAAGCCATTGAAGAAGATCTAAGGATAAGGGAAAAGATTCTAGATGAAACCCTTCCTGTATGTTCTCTAGAGGAGAAATCCTTGTTGTTAGACTTGGTGAAGCCACATCTTAGAACTAAGTCAAGAACTTTGCACATTATGGACAAGAACTATGATTTTGTTGCTAAGGAAATAGAGAAGGCATTCGAGAAAGTTTTGATGAATAGGCACATGTATCCAGCTACTGTGCCCAAAGTTCAAGTTCCCAAAATGGTAGAAAAAGAGTTAGAGACCATCAATGAACAATCTACAGGTCTATAGGATTCAGCGCATACAGTTAATACATCCACAAAGGCAGAGAAGACTATGCCCATGACAGATACACCTAAGGATGATTCAATCTTCATTGACAATGTAAAAGTTACTATGGCGGCCATAGATATGGATCTGGACAAGTTTGAGGAGGCATTTGTAAGCACTCAAGAGGCTGAAAACTTATGCAGTAACACTCCTCCTAGTCATCAAGAAGAAATATTGATTGAAGATATAACAGGTGAAAAAGAAGAAGAAAAGATGGAAGAAAAGAAAGAAGAAGAAAAAGAAAAAGAAGCTGAAAAACAAAAGGGAGAAGAAGAGGTAAAAGGAAGTGAGCAAAAAGATGAACCATCAGTTGAAGTAATCAAGATAAAACAAGAAGTGATGGATAGCACTCCTCTCACTCCCTCAGTAGCATTGTTGTCAAGTTTGACACCTGACACAACCAGTTTGGATTCATGGGGAGAAGAAGAGCTGATCAAGTTCAGTGTCTTAGCTATGGAGAAAGCCAAGGAGAAATAGGTGATGAGGAATCCCCTCCTTTTAGAATCAGTAAACATCCTGAATAACTTGTTACCAAAAGACAAGAAAGTTTCCAAGGTACACTCCATTGATGATGTGAGTACAACTATTTCACAGTTTAAGAGTAATTTCTCCAGCCTAGAAGAATCTGCATCCCTAGTTGCAGAGGAGAAATATTTGAAGAAAATGCTCAATGAATTGGTTAGAAACTATGCACTTGACCTAAGTTCACTAAAGACTGGTCAAGCATCCTTGAAGGAGTTTGCAACAAAGGGGAAAAAAATTATTGCTAATTTTATGAACCAAGACAAGCTGACTAGTGATCTTTACAAGAAGATTCAAGAGGCTAAAGCTATGATAGATAGCATAAGGAAATTAGTGGAAGATCCATCAGTTGATGTGAACATGTGCAATAATTTCTACCAAGGATAGATATATAAAATTGAGAAGGTAGAAAAAGAGATGTCCAAGATAAGGGCTAGACAGACTCAGTTAAGAAATGCTCTTGTGCCCTCATTAGACATACTTAATCAGAATATCAAGGAGATTGATGCCACCTTAGTGACATATGATCAAGGTCCTAGCATAGATTTGGAGAAGATGGATAAGCTACAATATGCATTATGCATCCATCTACAGATTGTAAATTCACTGATCACATTTTGGAAGGAGATCCAAAACTTGCAAATAGCATATCCGGATGTTCTATCATAGTAAGTAGTTTTATATATAGTTTTGAAGCACCTTTGTCATTAATGTCAAAGGGGGAGTACGTATTGAATATGGTTAGATATATGTATAAGGGAGATATAAAACAAAAGTTTTTGTATTAAGGAACAATTAGTAACTTGGCCATATTCCTTTGTTGCCATCAATGACAAAGGGGGAGATTGTTGGCAAGTTGGCTATACTAGTGTATATGACTTAGTATAGTGTTGTCATTATGGAAACAAAGTCATATAGTAGTTTGGAGTCAGTGCACTTGATGAGAAGATCATAAATCAGCTAAGTGTTAAAGACTGAACAGTGTACAGAGTTCCTAAAGCTCAGAGCATCAGCACACATGCGTACGACCGAGTTATGGTATGTTCCTTGGAAGCTAAGTTAGTTAGACTATATTCATGCTTAGTCTATGAGTGCATGATCAGATATGAAAGTTTGACAAATTTATAGACAGTTGAAGTTACACAGCCAGTGTGTGCCAGAGATGAACAGAGTAAGCAACCGACTATTAGCATTTTGATTTGTGGTTATATTCCAATGTTGTAAAGGCTATGCACCTATTGTAATTAGGTTGTCAACATGTAAATATGTTTGTTTGTAAACATGCTTGAGCCAATTCAATTGGAAGCATTGTATGTAATTGGTTAAAGGGCCAACCTAGTTATTTGTTTCGTATGCGCATATAAATATGAGATGCGCCCATTGTAATTAGTGAAAGAGTTGATAGAGAGTTGTGATTAGTAGAGAAGAAGTGTACGAAGAGACTATAAGATGTATTAGAGCTTTGCAAGAGGTCAAAGCATCAGTACATCAAAGGAACTGATCTGACAAGCAGTGTCACAATGACAGTTCATCCAGCAGATATAGTGTGTATCTGAGATCAAAAGGTAGGAGCCTTCACCACCTGAGCAGTGAACTCTAGGATAATGCATCTACACCCCTAACAAGGTTCATTGTAAAAGACTCCTAATAGGGTCCAACCCTTAACAAGGTCTACTATACTTAATACATTATAAAGAAACTCCTAACGGGGTTAAGGATCTTCTAACAAGTATCATAAAACACTAGTACAGAATATTAGTGGGTGTCAATTCCCACCGGGGTTTTTACCTATTTGGGTTTCCTTGTAACCATATTGGTGTTATGTGTTGATTTCATGGTTGATGTTTATGTGGATGTTCATTTCAGTACTTAAGCATTTAAGTTTAGTTTAAAGATTAAGAGAAAAGATAAAATACAGTGAACACTGATTCACCCCCCCTCTTATTGTTCCCATTCCTAACACTACCCACTATCAATTGATGGGTTTGGAAGCTAGAAAAAGATGTTTCATATTCTGATGGAAGCTCATCCAACAAATTATAGATTAATTGTGCATCCTTCCTGTCAATTCCATAATCTGTGAGCTTTTCTCTTAGCTCATTTTCTTTAGTAACATAGTCTTGGAGTGTATTTAAATCCTTGGAAGCCAACATGGTGAGATTATTCTCAAGTTGATAACCCCTAATCTCATCAACTTGGCCATATAATTGACTAAATTTGTCCCAAGACTCTTTAAATGTCTTACACTTTTCAATGTGAAAGATGATATCCTTTGATACATACTTCCTCAGAGTTCCAAGAGCCATAGCATTTTTAGTGAGCCATTCCAGTTGAACACTAGGATCACCTTTAGGAATCACTGGTGTTGTAATAATCCCATTAAAATAATGAGTTAATCATTTTTCCATTAGCTCCATCAATTTTCCAAGAAGCATAATTATGTGGAGTTAAGAGAGGAAACTTAGGAGAACCCTTAGATGACAATGAAAAGAGCACCAAAGAGATGAAGAGGCACCATCACACAAGACACACCCCCCCTGCCCCAACCAAAAAAAAAAGAAAAATGATGATTTTGGCACTTTATACTTTGTGTGTGTATAATCTCCACTTGTAAAACAAGGAAAAGTGGAATTCTAATTTTAGTGATTACAATTGACATAAATAAGCTATGACAGACTCAAATAAATAATGGACAAGATCCATCAAAGATCTTAACAATTACGAGTGCCAAAATAGTCCAAAATAGACCAAATATTGAAAGTGATATCTACACTCACAATGGCTACAATCTAATAAAAAATTTGAAAAGTACACATAATTTTTTTCTCTTTCAAACAAATGACACCTAAAAATGTGTCTATATGAACCTAAACGAAGCCTTGGAAGTTGCAAAATCAAGGATTGGGCAGATGTAGTCACCAAAAACTATAAATTATAGAAACTATGTCTATCAAAATAAAAAAATAGCTACACAAGAGTGAAGAGCGAGAAATTATACCCCAAATAAAAAAAATTACATAAAAAAAGACCTTAGAATGGTTGAGTAATGAGGTTTCAAAGTTCTCTTGCAAAATCAAAACTAAAAATGGAGAGGGGTTGAAAATTTTCAAAACAACACTAAGGTTAGCAAACAAATGTACTAAATTTGATAGTTATTTGATCATCATAGCTATCACATATGCTTAAATTTGATGACTAAATTATTGTCAAAGAAAAAAAACCACCAATGCATGATGACATCAACAAAGACAAAGCATAAATTTGATGGCAAGATAATGGTAATCACAAAAAAATCTGCTACCATGTGGTGATAACTAGTTTTTTCGTGCAAGGCTATTTAGGAAGCTGACTATGCATATAATTAATTATGTTGGAAACTGATTCAACAGTCTATACACTTATTAGGATATGTAGGCTGATGTGGCTAGGATTTCACATGTCTACTCACTAGAGTACCATGTGGATCTAGTCTGTAATTGACCACATGTATTGTAATTAGCTATCTTTGCATCCTCCTTTAAAACTGTGAGGGATTATCCCACATGGATGTCAAGCTTGAGTTTGTGGCTGTTTATATTTATCGACGATGATGATTCTGAGGGATGAAGTCTCATCTATGAGACATTGTCATGTGCAGTGGAAGTGCCAAGAAGAAAAATACTGGAGAATTCAATAGAAAGTGAACCACTAGTGGTGTCATGCCCAAAATCTAATGACAAAACACACCAACAATTTATTTTTTTTAAAGGGAAAATTGTTAATCTCTATTTGAGCATTTAAGGTTGTCATTAGTATCAAAGGATAGTAAACAGGTCAGTCGATTACTTATATTGAGACAATCGATAACTAGAAGTAAGATAGAGCAGTCAGTAAAGCCTTTTACACCAAGCATCACATAGTTAACTGAGCACCAGCGACACCAACACCGACGGTCAGTAAACATCAAGCATCACAGTATACACTGAGCAGATTATATAGTGTTTACCAATGATCACAGAAAATGGCATAGTAATATGAAATGGCACATTCTTCTATGCAAATGATTACAATAGATTGTAAAATAGTTTACCAAGATTGAGGAGCATTTATTGTAAATAGATACTCATTAAATGTAATGTTTATCTTATTGTAATAGTTGATCTAGGTTATTTTTCACCGTAGATCTTAGGGTTATGATTATTTTTGTAACCTAATTTTTTCTTACGCGGCAAAACAGAACACTATATATTTTGTTTGGTCACACCATTTTATGAGGTTGGTGAGCTAATATATATGAATCAAGGAGCACTTGAAGACATTGCCTATCTTCAAGACAATCAGTTTACCGAGCAAAATAGAGTACAAAGGATATCAGATTGAGTAGAATTAGAGAAGGCTACTGAGTAGAACAGAGTAGAGAACCATCACAGATAAGGTGATATTTTGATAAGCACTTATAGATCTATTTTAGACAATTGAGTTGTCAACTAGAAAATAAATTACCTATTACTTTCTGACAATTGTGGTAGAGTTTTTGGTGAAATCTCTTAACCGAGTAGACTTAACAGTCTTTGTATAAATCTTTTAACCAAGTACACACTTCATTTAGTGTTGTTAAATACTATAACTAGGTAGATCTAGCTGATCTAATATGTTACTCCTAATAGGGTAAGATCACCAGAAGTGATCAAAACTTGTAGCCTTAACAGGCAAACCTTTTCTATCTGCAATAGTGAAGAATTTGTGGGTGTCATCCCCACCGCAGTTTTACCTTCTTAAAAGGGTTTCTGTGTTACCAAAATACTTGTGTTATGTGATTGTCATATTGATTTCATATTGTTTACTTTCTTAAGTTAACTAGATGATTGATTTATGCAATTAGATTCAAGTTATTTTGATCGGTTATCACAGTATTCAGTTATAGATCAAAAAGGTTTTACAAGTAAAGTTTTGAAGGCACTGATTTACCCCTCCCCTCTCAGTACCTATCTCTCCTAATTCCAACAAAGAAATACATAAAGAGAAAGAACAAGAAGGTAGCTGAGCCACCGAAGAAAAAGAGGAAATACATAAGAAATAAGGAAGATCTAGAGGATACATAAACTGAAAATGATCCTGATCAATTCAAGTTAGTTCGTAACAGGGAAAGTACTATAGAAGAAATTATTGAAGATATAATTGAGAATGGAAATCTTACAGATCCAGGCATAGGCAAATTTGGCAAAATGTCAATTGAGGACAAAACAAAGATAGAACATGCTATCGTCCAAATGATGATAAAATTCAAGAGAGTACTGATGGAATTTGCATGTCAATTGCCAAAAGAACTTGATGAAAAAATAAGTGAGAGATGGGCTATTGCACTAGATATAGAGAAAATAAAAAGAGAACGGTCACCAAGTCGTGCAGCCTCACACGTTAGCTATGCTATGGTAAGTGAATACATGACAAAGTATTAGGCTAGATTTCTAGTCAAGAATAGAGCAATGCAAATCATGGATGAGAATGTGGATGATATGGATGTCATATGTGATTCTCTATGGACATCAATTTTGAAAGCATAAGAGAAAGCTGAATAGGAAGAATTCCTGAAACTGTTTAAGAAGAGACACAGCTCAAAAGATAAAGGTATTTTCATTGATGATGACAAGGGAAAGAAAATAGAAGACATCGGTATATCAGTTACCGAGGTAATTGATATCACCGAACAAAAGGAAGAAATCAAAATTTCACAGGATGCATTGAATCAAGTTAAGATCCACTTGCAAAAGAAAACTTATGATGATGCACTCATTGAGGACATCACTAACAGTGATCCTGATGATGAGGATGATGAAGATGTGACAATTGCACCATACAAAGATGAAGCATTAGACATTGATAGTGTGCTCACATCTCTACTGGGTGAACTTCCTGTACTTGCGGAGGTAGTTGAAATAATTTCACAAGTACAACCCGATGCTTCTCATCCTGAGCCAACCAAAGATACTACTAAGATTCAAGCACCCAAGCAACCTACAGATACAAATGATCCTAACAAACCAGAGGCACAATCTATAAAAACAAAGGAACCAGAAGAAACCAAGTCAATCGAGGTGAACCTACTTGACACTACAACCGAGACTCCCGCACAATCTACTAAGGAGAAAAAGAAGGATTATACAGTGTCAAATGGGAAGGATACTCCAAGAAGTGTAGAAAAAGCCATTGTCATAAGTGAGAATAAGTCACCTCTTGCCCAAAAGAAGAAGAAGAAGAAAACAAAAGGGCTGGTCACCATCGATGAAGTTATCATTATACCAGAATGTGACCCGAGAACCCTAAGCCCTGAGGAACTAAGTAGATATGGGGAGTTATGTTCAAGGAAAGCGACACAAGAGAAGTTAAGGAAAGAACACAAACGTAAAGAAGTGTTAAATGATGTATGAGATATTCTACAACAGATAGTACCAGAAACAAATATTAATGAGAATACTCCCATCATAGATCAACTTGCCACACTCGCTGACAAAATCAATGCCCTTGATACAGATGCAGACAAAAGAATAGAAGAAAGGGAAAAATCCAAGATTTAGAACAAATTGGTAGAAAGGATTAGCACTGAAGTGGCACTAAACAAAGTAAAATTATCTGAGGTCATTACCAAGGTAAAATCTATTACCTATATAATCTATCAATTTCTCATCAAGCTTTGTACTTCAGACACCTTCACTGTATAAGTCAGTGAAAAGATGAAAGGTTTAGAAGCAGAGATAAAGTTGAGTACACAAGCAGCTATCACTGAGCCAATTGCTTTCTTAAAGCATATTAATCGAGTTCAGGAACTCCAGCGGATGATAGCAGACTTAAGGAAACAAGAAGCACTCATCACCGATCAGGTTACAGAGTTACAGAAAGAACTCACTCCTTACCTGAAGATTTTTGAAACACATATTGTCAAAGCTGAGCAACTTGTAGCAACACCAGAGATTTCAGTGTTGGATAATATCTTTGACATGCATGCACAAGTCGGTCTTGAGCATATTGCTCTTACCAACTTGAAAGAGGAGTGGGACAACCTCTTGGAATCTGTACAAAAAACCCATCCAAACATTTTTGATAAGATGTAAGTATACATTATATATTTTTTTTGCATTTGGCATTATTCAAAAAGGGGGAAAACATGTATATGCCAAATAGTATATTTTTTGATATGTATATTACATACTACCGGGAGCATGCACCGAGGGGGAGTACTTTTGTACTTAGAAGTTTTTTGTTGTGGATATGTATATGGCGGAGACATAAGGAATATATAGAAACATTTTGTCTATATACATTTGAAGTTTTGATACTAATGCCAAAGGGGGAGATTGTTAATCTCTATTGGAGCATTTAAGGTTGTCATTAGTATCAAAGGATAGTAAACAGGTCGGTCGATTACTTATATTGAGACAGTCGGTAACTAGAAGTAAGACAAAGTAGTCGGTAAAGCCTTTTACACCGAGCATCACACAGTTAACTGAGCACCAGCGACACCAACACCAACGATCAGTAAACACCAAGCATCACAGTATACACCGAGCATATTATATAGTGTTTACCGATGATCACAAAAAATGGCATAGTAATCTGAAATGGCACATTCTTCTATGAAAACGGTTACAATAGATCATAAAATGGTTTACCAAGATCGAGGAGCATTTATTGTAAATAGATACTCATTAAATATAATGTTTATCTTATTGTAATAGTTTATCTAGGTTATTTTGCACCGTAGATCTTAGGGTTATGATTATTTTTGTAACCTAATTTTTGCTTAGGCGGCAAAATAGAACACTATATATTTTGTTTGTTCGCACCATTTTATGAGGTTGGTGAACTAATATAAATGAATCAAGGAGCACTTGAAGACATTGCCTATCTTCAAGACAATCATTTTACCGAGTAGAACAAAGTACATAGGATATCAAATTGAGCAGAATCAGAGAAGGCTACCGAGCAGAAAAGAGCAGAGAACCATCATAGATAAGGTGATATTTTGATAAGAACTTATAGATCTGTTTCAGACAATTGAGTTGTCAACTAGTAGATAAATTACCTATTACTTTTTCACAATTGTGATAGAGTTTTTGGTGAAATCTCTTAACCGAGTAGACTTAATAGTCTTTGTATAAATCTCTTAACCGAGTACACACTTCATTTAGTGTTGTTAAATCCTATAACTAGGTAGATCTAGCTAATCTAATATGTTACTCCTAACAGGGTAAGATCACCAGAAGTGATCAAAACTTGTAGCCTTAACATGCAAACCTTTTCTATCTGCAGTAGTGAAGAATTTATGGGTGTCATCCCCACCGCAGTTTTTACCTTCTTACAAGGGTTTCTGCGTTACCAAAATACTTGTGTTATGTGATTGTCATATTGATTTCATGTTGTTTACTTTCTTAAGTTAACTAGATGATTGATTTATGCAATTAGATTCAAGTCATTTTGATCGATTATCATAGTATTCAGTTATAGATCAGAAAGGTTTTACAAGTAAAGTTTTGAAGGCACTGATTCATCCCTCCCCTCTCAGTACCTATCTCTCCTAATTCCAACAAAAATTTATTTAACTAATGTTACACATTTTCATAATTTAAATGTTTGACTAGATTTAATTACATCTAGGGTTACATTCCCCTAAAAATTTAATCAAATCAACTAAATCATATTCTCCCAATGGACAAATATCATGTTTCCCTCTTAAGGATTATTTAATTCAATATATGATACGTCTATACGGTTTATAAAACCCTTCTTAGTTTTCAAGTAATTAATTTTAATTTAATAATAGTCATAAAATTTCCTCTACCAATATTCTACAATTAATTAAAAATTAAATAGAACTCTTGCTAATAATAATATTTCTAAAAAATTATTGTATTTAATCTCTTCAACTTAATTTAAAATCTCAAAATAATTAAGTCATTGATATAGTGGGAAAATATTTTTCCCATTGATTCTAATGGTTGCACATTTTAATTCTTAACCCAATAATGTATCCAATTAATTAATCTAACTCATAAAATTTTAAAAAATAAATTTGCTAAGTTAAATTTCCCTCACCAAAAATATAGAATAAAGTCATCCTACTAATGAATATAATTTTAGCTAAAAGAAAAATAAAATCCCACTCAAGGAAAGAGAGGGAAAGGAAAATTTTTTAAAAAAACCAAGGGGTTGACTTTTGCACTAACCCTAATTCGAATTTGGGGTTAGGGTGAAAAATGCAACTTCCAAAATGAAGTTCAGTTTTCCCCATTCCCTCTCCTTTCTCTCTCCCTTTCTTCCCCCAAACCCTAGGTTGGATTTTTTTTGTATTCCACCATTTTCTTGTAGGTATGGAGTTTGAAGAATATGATGGAGAAGCCAAGAGTATATGTTTATAAATATATATACATATATAAATTCTCATGTATATGTATATGTATATGTGTGTGTGTGTATATATATATATATATATATATATATATATACATATATATATATATACATATATATACATATATATACATATATATACATATATATACATATATATATATATATATATATATATATATATATATATATATATATATATATATATATATATATATATATATGCAATCCTAGATTTCCTCCAACAAAGGCAACTCGAAAATGGAGGTAATGTTCTTAGATGAAGAGTCTAAACCGGATTCAAAGAGGGTGTAAGATGAAAAATATGGATGGGGTCTAGAACAATGGTTTGCACATAAAAGAGACCCTAAACCAATATTTAACACGTACATGAAATTCTAATGATATGGAAAGTAAATATAGAAGACTAATATTGAAATGAAGAAATAAAAGGTACTTACCTCTGAAAAAGAATCGGCTGAAAACCTTGTCAGATAGTCTTAGAAGCTGCTGATTTCTATGCTTTTAAACCGAAACTATGAGATCTACAAAACCCGGAAATCTTTTTCTTTTCTAAGCCAGGTCGACCTTGACCCAAAATAGGGGTAAGATCTTACCCTAGGGCACAATCTTACCCCTTTATGTCGACCTTGACCTGCACTGCTCTGACATAAATTTTGTTCGCAGATCCTGAAAGTTTGTCGAAAAGGGTATCCAGATCTACATTGTAATTCACTATCCCGTACCTACACCTACAAGAAAAATGGTTTTGTTTGTTGGCGGGGGAGGGTTTTGCCTTAGTCAAACCTCAATTTAGGAATTAACCTTGAAATTGAATTGAAATTGCATTGATAAACAAATTAAATGGAACAATTCACCTTGCTTCTGTTGAAATCCTTATGGAAGATTCGAATCCTTGAGTCCACAAGTATGGATGCTCCAACTGAATATAGAATTGGATGTAGGATGTCTCAAATCAATTGTCTTTAGATCTTCAACACCAATCTTGAATGGATCTTGGACTAGGAAGAGGTTTGAATGGATGTGGATGGAGAAATCTTCAACAAGAGGGCTCCATAGAGATTGAATCCTTCAATGGCTACCAATGGATCTTCTTGATGAATTGGATCTTGAATGCTTGAACGTTTGAAGGATTGAATGCTTGAATGTGCATACACACTTGATTACTTGATTGAGAGATGGAAAAAATGAGAGAGGAAGGCTTCCTTTTATAGTGATCTAGGGCACAAACTCCTAGAGAGGCTGACATATGAGAAATAAATTCCCATTGGGCCCATACCCCTAGAAATGGACCTAGATTAAATATAATTAATTTAAGAGTTTACCATTTTGAAGATCAAAGCAGCTGACCCAGAAGTGGGAAAACAATTCTTTCTAAAACCTGACATCTGGAAATTTTGGGACTTTGAACTTTGGACCCTGGGTCAAAGTCGAGGTCAACCTTGACCTAAAAGTTTGACCTTTACCTTGAGGTCAAGAATCTCAAAATTTCAATCCAGAATGCTAAAATTATGCCGAAGAGAAGTGGAAAAAGGGGCAGAATAGGGGAAAAATCCAAATCCAAGTCAAAGACCCATTCAAGACACTTGACATGACCCTGAACCACTTACTCAAAGGGATAAACTAGTCCTAAATGGAAGTGCTTCTATTTTCTGACGATACATTTAGCCCCCAGTTTAGCAAGAGTATGGATTCAATGAAAATTCTTGGTAAAGGAGATCACAAAGAAAAAGACAATCTTATTGAAATCAAAGGGACAAAGAAATCCTCAAGCCCCCAGGGACTCAAGTCTTCATCAACTCCAAGATTGCAATAAGAGAGACATCACTAGAAAAAAGAGAGAAAAGGGGAGAGAGGAGTGGCTAGCTCATCCAGTAAGATGTGTGTATCTCACTGTGAACCACAAAAAGGATAAGATGGCCCACCAAGCAAGCACTTGATAGTCACCCCATAAAGTTGTGCATCTTCTGGCGGCTTTGTGCATGTATGTAGTGCATCTTCTAACAGCTTTTATGAAGTACCCATGGATCCATATCCTCATATCACCATAGAATACCTTTGTAAAATGAATATCTCTTTAGGATTTAACAACTTATGTGCATTACCTTCCAAGGATTTAGCATATTCAAAATTGGATATGCGTGTCTCTTCAGGATTTAGCAACTTATGTGTGTTACCTTCCAAGGATTAAGCATGCTGCAAAACAAAATGTTAGAACAAAAATGCATAATATAGAATGAGGGAGGCCATATATATACCCCCCTCCTTAAGATGGAAAAATACATACTATTTTGACATGTTAGGGAAAGAAAAGAACAAGGATAAAGCCTTCTTCAACATCAGTACAATATCCATAGACAACACCCAATCCAAGCCAAGCAGGTCACAACTCCTATGAGGCCATGAAAGGGATGAATGCAAAGAGATATCATGTAAGAAGGGAAAAACTAACCCTTGTGAAAGATAGCACACTATTCAGCTTCCAAGGTGAGAGATTTATCAACCATGGAAACCCAATGTCAAACAATGAAATAAGTTATGATCAAGGATAGAGATCCTCAATGAAAACCAAAATTTTCATGTATGATTGGATATCACATAATAGATAGGTACTGCTTAACCAAGGAAAAGTGGATCCCAGAAAGACAGAAAAGAAGGAGATGGCATCCTTGCCCCCCAAGCATAGGAGCAAAGATGGAAGGGGACCTAATATATCACTCACAACACTATACAAGACAATGAGCCCCCAAGGATTAGGAAAACATTGTTTACATAATGTGGAGCTCCATAATAGGAACATAAATGTTATTTAGAGAAAACATGATTGAAATACAACTCATTTCCACATGATATATAAATAACCTTACTATCAATGAGCTGCCTAATCTTATAATGTAAAGCTTGACATTCATTAGTAGAGTGATCATGAAATATATGATACAAACAAAAAGGAAGATTCTTCAAGTGTGGACTATGTTTCTTTTTGCGTTTAGGTCTAGTAATCATCTTAGCATGAAGGAGTTTAGGAAAAATAATTTCTTGGTCAAATTCCTTCATAGTTTCATCATGTTTTGAAGTATTATTTGAGATGTTGTTAACATGGATTTGTTGTTGAGGATTAAATCCCAATCCATAAGAATTCTCATGCCCCCCATTCTGTAAGGGCATGTGAATTCCATGTGTATGCTTACCACATCCTTGACCATTGAATCCTTGTTTAACTAGGAAATGATAACCAAGACCGTAACGAGAAACCACATCAGAAGGAGTTAGTGGAACTTCAGTAGTCACTATGTCATCATTAATAGGTTTGAAAAATTCATTGTGGATAGAAGCAGTGATAAAGTTATTACGAAGGGCATTAGAAGTAGAAGAAAAAGCTCGTTGTTCAAACTCTCTTTGTTGCTTCATAAAATCAAGATCAGAAACCATATACTCTCCAATAAAGGTAGGATTAAAATCCAAGGTTCCCCAATCATTGTCAGGAAGAGAATTAGAGGAAGAAGGATTAGGAATAGGAGTATTGTAGGTTCAAATATTCAAACAAAGATTCGACACATCATTCGCATGAAGTGTATACATCATGTTGTTATGTATAAACTTGACTTTACAGTGAAGGGTGGAAGGAACAACATGCATCTCATGCAACCAAGGTCTACCCAAAAGAAGGTTATAATTGAGAGGTCCAAGCATAACATGCATAGGTGTATTCAGGATGACCAAACCTACTTTGATAGGTAAGGTAATGATGCCTAAAGTTTTCTTAGCAATGTTATCAAAGCCATGTATAGGAACATTGTCAGGTTGAATAGTTGAAAGATCAACTTTAATCGCTTTGAGCATGTCCATGCTACAAACATTAAGTCCAGATCCATTATCAATCAAGGTCCTACGAATGATACTCTTATTAATAGTAACAACAACCAGAAGAGCATCATATTGATTCTGAACTTCTTTAGAAGGTAAATCCTTTTGAGTAAATACAATGTCAAAAGCACCTGAGGTAGCATGCATGCAGTACTATAAGAAGGCATTGATATTATCTTGATTAGGAGGTGAAGTGGGAAGCGTTGCTAGAGATTTTTGCAAGGATTCATGGTAGGTAGATGAATTTTGAAGAAGCTCCCATAAAGAAATCTTGGCAGGGGTATTGTGCAATTGGTTTATCAAATCATACTCCTTGCTAGGAAGATGGGGTGGAGGAGGAAGAATGGGTTGAGAAGGTGGTAAAGAAGTAGAAACCACCGGATTGGGTTGAGGGTTATTCCTTGTACAATATGTGTGAGCTATTGAATCTTGGTCATTGAAAGACTCTAAAGACTCCAGAGGTTTACCTTTAATATTAATGCGAGGACAACCTTTGATAGTCAACAAGGGTTCTAGATAAACCATGTTAATTTACTACAAGCAGATTCACAAGAAGGAAGAAAATAAGACATCCTAGGAGGAGATGAGGTAGGATCTTGATTCTCCATAAGATTATCACTAAGAGGTAGATCATTAAGGGAATTCATATCAGTCTCCGCTAATACCTCATCACTAGAAGGAATCCCAAATGGAGGTAAAGCATCTATAATGTCATCTTCTTTCACTAAAATGTCTGCATAAGGGGAGTGTGTTTTAGAAAAAGAGTCACCATCATGTATGAATAAATCACCCTCTTGTATCAAAACCTCTTCATGAGGAGGGGATAAATCAATATCTTTATTCAAGGGATCATCCACAATGGTTTCATTAGGAAGAGAGTAATCAACATCCAAATCCAAAGGTTCATCCCAAATAGGAGGATTATTATCCCTATCAATAAAGCACATTGTAGGAGTGCCATAAATCACTAAAGAGTCACCATCATGTATGAATAAATCACCCTCTTGTATCAAAACCTCTTCATGAGGAGGGGATAAATCAATATCTTTATTCAAGGGATCATCCACAATGGTTTCATGAGGAAGAGAGTAATCAACATCCAAATCCAAAGGTTCATCCCAAATAGGAGGATTATTATCCCTATCAATAAAGCACATTGTAGGAGTGCCATAAATCACTAAAGCTTGATCCCTAAAGGGGAAAGAAGGTAAATTATATTCTAAAGTAGGCTCATAGAAAAGACATATATTAGGAGAAGAATTAACATCAATCCCTCACTCATCTCTATAAAGTTCAATTGAAGAGGTTGTGGAGGAGGGTGAAATAGGAATAGGATCAATGGAGATCTCATTCAAACAATTTTTATCCTCACTTCCATGTACCTCATTAGGGGATCTATCCCTTTCATAATAAAAGCCTCATCAAAGTATTCAAAACAAACATCATACATGTTAACACAAAGTAATTCTACAAGCATGAAAAATGTAAAAAAAAAATTTGTATTTTCAAAGAAATTTTGCAAATTTTTTGTATTTTTGAAATATAAATTCAAGAACATAAAATAAATCTACTTTTATAAGCATGTAAGATCTAACATAAAATGAAAATCTAACACCAAAAAGAAAGAGTTGTCGTAAATGGGTTCACCAAAATGTAAGAGGTGAACCACAAGGTAATACAAAGGGAGATCTAACACCATAAAAGAAAGAGTTGTCTATCGCAGGTTCACCAAAATGTAAGATGAAAAATATGGATGGGGTCTAGAACAATGGTTTGCACATAAAAGAGACCCTAAACCAATATTTAACACATACATGAAATTCTAATGATATGGAAAGTAAATATAGAAGATATGGATCTTCAACACCAATCTTGAATGGATCTTGGAATAGGAAGAGGCTTGAATGGATGTGGATGGAGAAATCTTCAACAAGAGGGCTCCATAGAGATTGAATCCTTCAATGGCTACCAATGGATCTCCTTGATGAATTGGATCTTGAATGCTTGAACACTTGAACACTTGAATGCTTGAATGCTTGAATGCTTGAATGCTCATACACACTTGATTACTTGATTGAGAGATGGAGAAAATGAGAGAGGAAGGCTTCCTTTTATAGTGATCTAGGGCACAAACTCCTATAGAGGCTGACATGTGATAAATAAATTCTCATTGGGCCCATACGCCTAGAAATGGACCTAGATTAAATATAATTTAAGAGTTTACCATTTTGAAGATCAAAATAGCCGACTTGGAAGTAGGAAAACAATTCTTTCCAAAACCCGACATCCAAAATTTTTGGGACTTTAAACTTTGGACCCTGGGTCAAGGTCGAGGTCGACCTTGACCATGAGGTCAAGAATCTTAGAATTTCAATCCAGAATGCTAGAATTATGCCGGAGAGAAGTGGAAAAAGGGGTAGAATAGGGGAAAAAGCCAAATCCAAGTCGAAGACCCATTCAAGGCACTAAATGAAAGTGCTTCCATTTTCTAACGATACAGAGGGTATACAAATATGTCTCTCCTTTTGCATTTATAGTCTTACTATTATTATTTTCTTATTTTTTGTTTGTTGTATTATTATTGTATTTTTTCTTTATCAACAGATACATTCATTTTAAAAATAAAAATAAAAAAAATAAATTCTAGTTTTTTTTCAACCGGCCTTGGCAATTGGGCCGACCGCACCCATTTTGGGGTCGCGGTGGCCTCAACCACACGTGGCTCCAATGGATTCTGCAATGGCCACAACCACCTGCAGCTCCAATGGAGTCCACAATGGCCTTAGCCATTCGCGGCTCCAATGGAGTCTGCGGTGGCCACAACCACCCGCAGCTCCCTTGGGTCACAGTGGCCTCAGCCACCCATGGGCCCATGGGGCTTGGCTACCACTGTGGCAGCCCCCCGATACCATAGTCAATTTTTAAAAAAATTATTCTATTTTATTTTATTTATTTAAAAGTTTATTAATAATTATATTTTTTTATTAAGTTTATTTATATGTTGTATTCTTTTAACATATATAGAGTTGATATATATATATATATATATATATATATATATATATATATATATATATATATATATATATATATATATATATATATATATATATATATATATATATATATATATATATATATATATATATATATATATATATATATATATATATATATATATATATATATATATATATATATATATATACTAAAAAACTCTCAAATATTCTCTTTTTTTAGAAACTTTTAAAATAATAATATATATGCATTTTAATAAACTTTTTTTAAAAATATATAAAAAATATATACATTATATTTAATCTAAATTTAGTGTATATATATATATATATATATATATATATATATATATATATATATATATATATATATATATATATATATATATATATATATATAGCTATACTCTCTTTTTTTAAAAGCAAAGTTCCTATTTAAATTTGAAAAGAACATATATTGAATATTTAAAATTGTTATATAATATAATGTTGTTATATTTTCTGAAAAGAACATTATTGAATATTTTTCCTAAAAGACAATAAATAGGAACATAATACTGGAATAAAATGTATATATGCATTGAACGTGAATATGCATTTATTTATTTATGTGTAAAATAGGTTTGTATGTAGTTTCTTTTATTTAAGCATTTGCTTAAATTAGTTTTCCTTATAACATAAATCTGAATGTGGATACAATAAGAAATCACACATATATGATTGTTGAAATATTTTTCTTTCACTAAAATGGAAGAAAACAAACAACTATAATATTCAACCCTTTTTTTATAAACTTCATAAAACCTGATCTTTTTTTTTTTGTTAAAACAATAGCAATCTTATTTAAAACACAAGGAAGAATGCTACAACATTTATAGTTAAAGCAACAAGTATAATGTATCCAGAATAGTTACTCATTCATTACATAATTTTGAATTCCTCTACAAATTTTTAATATATGACAAGATTTCTACAAGTATTTTCTTCTTCTTCCCAAAATGGAAATTTCACCTTTTGCAATCAGAACAAGTACATATATTGCCAACATTATTTTCCAAAAAGGGTTTGCAAGAAAATGCATATGAAAATGAGACTTTTCTTCAACAAAATCTTTTCATTCTCTTTCCTTTCTTGTTATGTGAACCTACATTCAAAAGAACTTTCTTGGCCATGGAGGCTCACCTCCTGACCTAGGCCTTTACAAGGCCACCCCCAAGCTAGGAGAACCATGGCTAATCCAAGAATGAATAAAACCAAAGAGACAAACACAACAAAACATACAAGCAACACCCTACCCTGGCTTTCACAAGGAGCTTGAAGTAAAGCTTTTTATGGGTGAAGGTGGACCAAGTACCCAATGGGAGACAAGGCTAGAGATAAAATACAAGCCTTCAACAAGGCAAACATTCTTCCATACAAAGCATCACAAATTCTCTTCACAACCCCAAATCAAAGCATCACAACTCCTCTTCACAACCCCAAATCATACTCAACCAAGATGGCCAAAAAAAAACCTTATGACCCCCAAGAAAACCCTTATGACCCCCAAGAATATCAATGCTACAAGCCTACCATGGACTCCATAATCCATGGTGCATCCCTCTCTTCCAAGGAGAGAGACTCTACACTAAGAGGGCTATCACAAATCCCTTCACCCACAAGGCTACTCTTCCCTCCCAAGGGTGAGTTTGGCCTTGCACAATCCCTTAAACATCACAAGAAAGACATATAAATATGCATATTTTTACTTCTCTAAACAACACTAAACAATATAAGATCATCATGCTATGAACATATATGAAATGTATAACAAAATGAAATAATTCCTCTATTAATTCATGGGAGCCATATACAAGACACCATAATGAAAGGGGAAGATCTTGAGAGCCACCAACCTTACAAATATAATTTATGGAATGAATGTTGAAGTAGAGCCCTCTTTCCCTTTTGTCTATCTTCCTCCTCCAAATCCTCTAGTGGTCTCTAAAGTTAGAGAGTGGGTGATCGAGAGAAACTCTCTCCATTTTCCCCTCTAAATTCAAAATCCTCACATTCTCCAAGTCCTTGGTCAAAATAAGGTGTCTAATGGTCAAAAATTCCTTCTACCCATAGGTATATGAAGTGGGATAGTAAAAAATGGGTTAAATTCAACCCTAGGTGGCCATATAACCCCTCAAAAATCCTAGTTAAGATCACCTACAAGTTCTGATGGATTTGAATACACTTTGGGTTCACAAACTAAGTGGTCCTTATGGGGAACATAACTAGGTATCAAATAGGAAAGGTGGGTCCTCAAGCTTTCTAAGTGGACATGTCATGCCACATCACTTTCACAACAAGTGTGATAATTGACACTACATTACACATCACAACACACTTAGAAAGTCCACTTGTTAATTACACAATTTAATGAATCCAATGCAAATAAAATTCACACCATACACCATATGAAAGAAAACACATTACAATGAGGTTTTTTCTTTCAATAGACACAACCTTGACTTTACAATTTTTACATAGGGGTTAGTCATGATTCTCCGATAAAATTCCATGGCCATGATCTTGCACTCTCAATTTAAACATCAGTAACCTCAAGAAGTATAATCATCAAAATTCAAAATACAGAATAAGGATTATCATTTAAATTATCGAATTACATCCTTGTAGTCTCTATAAACATTCATCATAAATTTAATCATTAACTTACAAATGAACATACATAAACTGAATCATAAGGACATGATCTCATTAACTCACATGTCACACTAATCTTTCCAAATCTATGTCAATCATGATGTAGTTTTATCTAATATTACATAAGCATTAATTTTATCAATTCTAAAATCATCCAAATGGCATATAATCAAGTAACCAAATCATCAAGTAATAACCATAATAATGCCCTGACATTCACAATATTTCATCACCTAACCTTTAACCTTCAATGAAATTTACATCTCAACATAATTTAAATCCCAATTGTCATTTTCCTAAACAACTCATATTAGAATATATACCCAAATTGCAACATCCTGACATTCATCTAAAACAATCATCATAATGCAAGTCATATTGGATCATAAAATCAACCTTGTGAGTATGGAACACATCATAAAATATAAAATATTATCATCTAATGAAATCAAATCCTTGTCAAAAAGCTAAAATCTCTTAATTTATTAAAACATTAAGCCTATTACTAGGTCTATCATAATGATAAATGGAAAAGCTATGATGGGTTTGGGGAGAGGCCTCGTAGGTGGGCTTGTGAATTGCAAGAATATGGGTGATGGTAGGGTGATTTTACAAGGCCTAGTACAAAGTTATCATAGTTGGTCAGACGTGGCCTAATAGGTGGTCAGAGGTGGCCTCCAAATAATGTGCCACTAACGGTGCCAATCTAGAGTGCCAGAAACTGAAGATATGATGGTTGCGGGAGATTCCAATCGAAGTGATAATGGGACAATGGTGGGAGACTAAAATTGATCACACGAATCCTATCAAAACTAAAAATCACACAAAGTACACAATATTGTGTGTATAGAATAAAAATTATCATGAATATTTGTTTGATTTTTAATTGATAAAAAAAATTTACAAACACTTAAAAAAAAAACAATCTATGACTTTAAATAATAAATTTAGAAATATTATTTGTAGAATTTTTTAAAAAGCATACCATTGCAGGAAGTAGGTTGTACGCCTTACCTACAATTTTTTTTTTCCCTGAAAATAATTTTTGTCCAATATGGAAAAATTTATAGTTGATTTTAACTGAAATAGCCTCTCAAACACAATAGCAAGTTCGGATCTAGCCCAAGGCACTGCCAATAAATATTGCTCCCAAGATTTGAGAATATGCTCTCCATTCAAATGCAGCAAAAACTCTCCAAAACAACTATACAATAGCACTCTAATGGCTTTGGTACCATGTAAGAATTTTTCAATAGCAAGAACCCAAGATCTAGAGGCCAATGAATAACACAAGAGAGAGAGACAAAATTTGGACAAGACCAAACTATATTCTCATCAATATGCAAAATGTTGAACTAAAATGCCGAAAATACAATATTATAGGAGTACAATATAGATTTTTCTTCTTATATAAGCAAGACAATAAGAGACCATGATAAGAAGGAGATAACTTATCACCCACACAAGGTGGAATCACATGTCCACCAATGGTGGATCATCCTCCATTATGCAATGAAGTATGTCCAACATGTGGAGTATGATAAATTGATAAGTGCACTAAAGGTTGAGACAACACATAAAGTGGAATGTGATAAATCATATCACCCCCTAAAGTGGAATTTATCCTACACCATGTGCAAATAAAGGCGAAAACTCTTAAGTGTCTCATATGAAAACTACTATGTATGCATTATCCTAAGTAAGCTTAAGTAAAGTGTAATTAGTGAATATTTAATTATATCAACAACAATGAATGGATGATTTTCTTAATATATAGAAAAATAAACCTTATCTAAAATTAGGAAACTAAAATTAGCTCAAAGAACTAAATATTTCTCAACTAACTGAACTTAAATCTATTATTGGTCTAATCTAGTAAAAGATAAAACCACTTAAGTTTATCTTAAGTGAATAAAGTAATTAAAGGACCTTATCTAATTATGAATCTAATTAAGTAATTATATAATGTTCTAATTACTCCAATAGGCTTCAATACCTCATTCTTCACCTTTTTATTTTATTTATCATAAGACACAACATTGTTGTTAAGGGGGACTTCAACATTGTCGTCTAATTCATCTTCATCACTTCACTCTAAAAATAGCCAAAATTATGTTTGACAAGAAGGTTAATATTAACATCTTCATATAAATGAACTAGATGTAGATATTGTTTAAATTACCAATGAGTAATGGAATACAAATATAAGTGGTGTGTGTGTTACATTATGAATTATGTTATGTTATATGTGGATTTATTGGACGTACTGTTGTGTGCAATGAGTGTGTAGGAGGTTAACCATGTTATTAAATTTGGGGTTTTAGAAATGAACCTATGTGTACTCACTATGATACTAAGGTCCTCTCTGTTAAGAGACATGGACCTCGTTGTAATGTATTTATTTCATAAAAATATATTGCATGATTGTAATTAATTTAAGTTGTGTAAATGTTAAATAGGTCATGCTAATGTATTATGTGGTGTCACTTGAAACCTATGTCTATGTGAGTTGGCATGGTTAGAAAATGTAACTAGGGTAGACTTAGTCATGACCCAAGGGTTACCTAGTGTAGTACCCATGCATACCCTAAGGTTTAGGAAGATTAGATTGGGTCAAGGGAGTTGAAATTCGGAGGTTAATTTCAAGTGGAGTTTAGGAGGACCAAATAAGCTTCCAAAAGGTAGTTAGGGTTAGTTTTGACCACCCTATTTGGTACCTTAGAGGTTAGGGGTCATTTTTAACCCATTAAGAGTCTTTAAACTCATTTATGATACCCCTAAAATATCCCCTCTTCAAAGTGGCGAAAATTAGAGGGTTTGATAATTTTGGGCAAAGTATCATATCCTTCCCATGTGAGTCATTAATACCATTTATTAGGGTCTTGACTTGGAAGGAGAAGGGAAGACTCTGGAGGCTTCCTCATTAATGCTAAAATCATATATTCCTAGGCTAAAGCCTTTTTAGAGGGATTTGGGAGGAAACTGAAGGTTGTTCACCCACTCTCTACTCTTAGAGACACCTAGTTTTGGAGGAGGAAAAAGGCATAAAGGGAGAAAGCTTCTCAAATCCTTCATTTTTCACCTTGATCTTGGACTTAAGGTTGGAATTCTTAATTTCATTATAGTGTAAATATTTTATGCATGTGAAAAGCTTTAGATGCTTTAATGGAGTTTATGGTTTTATGTTCAAACTTCATGGGTTTCCATGGAGGAGTTGTTAGTCTTGTTTTTATTTTGTGTTGATTATTTTGTGGGATTCATCAAGGAACACTCGCCCTTGAGAGGGAAGAGTAACCTTGATGGGGTGAAGGTTTAGTGGCTTCCATGATGTGCAGAGTCTCCCATGTGTGGAGGGATGTACATGGGTGGGAAGTTCCCCATGATGCCAACCATGCCAAGGTCATTTGGGGTAATAAGGAGAAGTTTGATAGCTTATAGCCATGGTTTTTTATATGTAAGTTTTGTAATAATGGAATGAGTGCCCATGCGTGGCCTACTACATGTATTGCAATTGTTTAGGTTGGCTATCTCCACATGTGTGAGCCCTCTTCACCCCTTGATTTAGGTCCTATTTTGTGGCCTAGTAAACCTTGGATGGGAGTATATTTTATGTTTGTCTTGTGTATGAACTTCTTGGCACCTATTGGTTTCTGAAACCCCTAGCTCAAGGGTGGCCTTGAAAAGGCCTAGGTTGGGAGGTGAGTTTCCATGATCAACCTACATTTTTATTCCAATATTTTTTATGGATTTCTTGTATGGCCTTTCTAAAACCTTGAAGGACTTGATATCATAATTTTACCCCTTTGATAATTTCCTTGTAAAAAATCTTATGAAAGGCAGAAGTGCCTCCTTTTAAATTTGTATTTGGGAAAGTTGTAAAGTTCCATTTCCTTTTATACATAAATAAAGTTTGAAAGAGAATTTCAATATATGATCTTTCATTGAAATATTTGTTAGAAATATCCTCTTCTTATATTATTGTTAGTTAAGAGGCCTATTACCTCATTGAAATTGTATAATTACTTTTGCAATTTATCTAACTAAAAGGTAGATATAGTATAGCTTAATTGATTTAAAATTTATTTCATTGAAATTAAACTATAATTGAATTAGCTTTTAAAAACATCATATCTATATGTGTTTAAACTTATGTTATAAATTAAATAAGTTTTAAAGGATGAAACTTAGATTAGATAAGGTAAAAAAAAAAAAAGAGGATTGATTTAATTATAAAGTTCAAAAGATTCTTTTAACTGATTACCTTAGTGAATTCTTTACCTTTAGGATTTAATGGAGATAAATATATAAATATATGATAAACATATATGTATATTTATTGTTTAAAAAATTTCCTTGTATAAATTTGGAATATACACTAAGGTAGATCAAATCTTAAAGAATTTTGGCATATTAAGTGATTAATCATCTTGGAATTTTATTATATAAATATATTTATATGTTACATATAAATATAATTGCCATCTTTCAATTCCCTCGAAATATATAAAAGTAAACAAATATATATTTGTTAAAGATATTAACATATATATTTATCTATTCATCGTAATAAACTTCAAGGATGAAAACCTTAAGTTTCAAAATATTATTTGAAATTAACATAAATGAATAAACTCTTGATTTATATTTTTTATTACAACTTAAATCTTTGTTGTTTTTATTTCAAATATAATAAACAGAGTGATATTTCTTTCATATATATATATATATATATATATATATATATATATATATATATATATCTTACCCCTTATCATTTTAAATAAAATAATGATATAAATATTAAAAAAATGAAATAATGTATTTTGAAGAAAGTTTTTTTTCAAAATTTGTTTTTATATTTTTAAAAAAAACTTGCATATTATGGGAATGGAGCAGGTTGAAGCCCTACCTGAACCCCTCTCCCAAGGAAGGTCGCGCATAGAGGTTGCGACCATTGTGTCTTGGCACAGTAGGAGCCCCGACCAAGCCGAGCTACCCACTGTGCTACACACAGTGGCATAGCCCTGCCACGGTACCATGGGGGGGTGTCACCCATGGTGGTCACCACCACTGTCGGGGTGGTCTCCATGGCAGCTGCCCTTCTCTCGACCCTTCCTCTTGATGTTGATTGAAAAAAGCAAGGTACGGTTAGAAGTTTTTAATATATATATATATATATATATATATATATATATATATATATATATATATATATATATATATATATATATATATATATATATATATATATATATATATATATATATATAATTAACATCATATTAAATAATTAGATAAATAGTAATATAAAAAAAAACATAAGGAAGAACCTTATGTTAGGTAGTAAAAGAAAACTAGGGTATATTTATAAGAAATTAGCATTTATATTTAGTCCAATAGTTTATTAATTTGGATTTCAAATTAATATGTGTTTTAGTATATAGTTGAAATTATTGACTAAATTATAGGAATTTTCTAAAAGCTTGTATTATCTTAGGACTTTCTAGAGGTTTTAGGGATGAATTCTTATTTAGCAATTTGGACATTTTTGTCTAGTAGTTGCCAAATTTGACCTCGTATTTATTTCTAGAGGACTTTAGAAGTCCCTATAATATAGCTTAATTATGTTTAAATTTAAAATGTTTTATTAGTCTTCTTTGTTGACTAAGAATTTAGGGATGATTTAGTGGATAAGGATTAGGATTTTAATGCAATTGTTATTAATTAAATTTAGTGTTATCAAATTATCTTAAAATTAATTTGGTATTGTATTGATTTGTATTTAATTATTAAAATTATGTTGGGAATCTAAAGTTGAACATGATTTTAATCTTATCTAAATAATTTAATTAGATTTGATTAAAGACCTTATTAGACTACGTTGGTATTAATAGATTAATCAAATTAATATATTGTTTGTAAGATATTTAGCGGTTTAATTAATTAATTAATTATTGGGTATCTAGAGTTTGTGTTGGTATTAATTAGTATATTCAACACTATTAGTAATTGATTATTTTTAATTTGATTAATAAATAATTATTGATTCGATTAGTGGAACTAATTCATTAAATTATCAAAATAGGAAATAATACAAGTTTGTATAATTTGGATTTAATTAAATTAATTAGTGGTATAATTTAATTAACATCTTGAAGTTATATAGGTTTGATCTACCCTTTAGGGATTGATTTTAGTTAAGGCTTAAATTGGGTTATAGTCAATTTATCTAAATAAAGGTTAAATCACAAATCAATTAAAATTATGAATTATTTGACCCAAGTTTTATTAGGTCAATACCTTAGACATGAATTGAGTAGGTTATCAATTATAGATTGGATATTATTGATCGAGCTCTACATAGTAAACCTCTTTAAAGCTTATTTATCTATAGTCAGTTATTCAAACTCATGGTTAGATTAACAACTTTAGTTGACGTTAGGGTTTGGACCTATTTGCAGTTTCAATCAAACCTAGTCAACTAGGACTTTGTTTTTACCTAACCTATTCTAAACTTTTACTGGTTAGTGTAGACTTTAGTAAGCATAGTTTCATTTGTGTATACGTTAGTAGTTTCAACAGTAGGTTTTAGAAAAAAATTTGTAGTTGTTTTTTGCTCTATTTTTGGGCATTACAACCATCTTCAAAAACTTGTTTGACCAAAAGAAACTTCTTGAAGAATCTACCTAAAATGCATACCTTGGGTAATGTGATGTCAAATACTTTCCAAAAATCATGGACTGCCTTACTACTTTACTAAAAACATCACTGATCCCATTTCCACTTTGAATTTCTTCACCTATTCACAAGTCTTCATTACCTATTCAAGTAATCTATCTTGTTTACCTGTTAATACTACTTCCAATCCATTAAACTATCTTCACTGGTCACCACTATGACTTGCAGTCCTCAACATAATATGTAGTCATTGTTGTCAATCATATCCTATGACCGCCCCATCAAATACTTTACTGATTTAATATAACATTAAAATCACTTACTGTTTGTTACTGATTGTTTTAGCAGTTAACTAGTTTAATTTCATTCAAACATAAGCAACTCAACACTTCATATCAAAAGTCACAGTTACAAACTTAGAATCACAACACATAACATATTATTCCATTAGAATATAAACTTCAGAAACATACTGCAACTCATGATTTACCCATACAATATATGGTAACATATTGAAAACACTAAGTCAATCAGTTGACATCAATCACAACCTAATAAATGATTCAAAGTTGTACCAATATTCATCAATGCAACACTTAGCATCACTATATCAATTATGATAACTTAGGCTCTATCATGTTTATCCCAAATGTAGGTCTACTCTTTAATGGGAAGCATGTCTCCATCTACAATAGCATTGACTTTGAGCATTGAGTCCCAAATTTTGAAAGCATTCCAAAGGATTATATGAATTAAGATGGAATAAAATATAAAATTACTTTTCTTCTTCTCCTTCATTGTAATCAAAGCCTTATGGATAAAATTTTGTAATGTATTTAAATAATCAAAATTTATAGAGTATCCATTCCTTGTATAGCTAAGCACATGAACATCATCCAATTTGGGATCCTTGACATTGCATCTGTACCACTCCACTAACATAAAGCATAAAATGCATCTTTTAAATATTGATAAAATAAATCAATATGTTATGGATGAAGGTATTTTGGAGTCAAGGCCTTCTATGCCTTGGATAAGTGCTTAGGTATATGCAGAGGTATATTTCCTCTATATAACTCTTTATATTTATTAAAATCATTTTGCAATTGATTCTATTAAAATCCCCACCACTCTAAATCTATCTCTAATTTGAATTTATCCTATATGCTTTCTCTAGTAGCTTTGACCATTTCCTTTCCATTATGGGAAAAAACTTGTCTTGTCCTAGGAATGTACCTATCTATGAAGGAAAGTATTAAATATACATTAGGAAAAAATTAGGAACAATGTTTCTTTCCAAATTGGAGTCCCATATGTTCCTGATGGGAATTCCCTCCTTTCTTTTGTTATAATTCCTTCTCCACGCGGAAAAACCTGTCACATTAGTTTCTAAGATCAGATCTTTGCATCCTACTTGGAAGTCAATCAAGAAATGCTTAGGGAGACTACCAACTCTAGCCATTTTCCTTTTGAAATTTCACATTGGTAATTGTATCAACATCTCCTAAGCATAAGGGCCTAGGTTAGAAGATCCTTGTTCCTTTGCCATGATTGAATTTCTCTAGAAGGGTTTAACAAAAGGTTATGGTTTCAGAGATCTAAGCTCAATCACCTCCCAAAGCTTGGAATCAATTCAATTATACCTATATGGCTTCTAAATAAGATATCAAAACACAATTATGAAATTGAAAGATTCAAAATCAATGCAAATACAAAAATCACTAATCACAGAGAAAAAAAAAACCCTAAATTGCAAAAGGATAAGCTTAAAATGAGAAAAAAAAATAGATATAAAGTACAAAGAAGTACTATTTATCACTCTAAAAGATCTCTTATACTAAATAATTTGGCTATAACTATTCATCTCTTAATTACATGCACTTAACTAAGTTGGTGGTGCCACTTTGTCGTTAACATTTAAATTCAAACATTGAAAATGCAACAACTCAATGAAAACAAAATACAATATACACCACCCTTTTATCCCTTGCTTGAAATTATTTTATCCTCATCCCAATTTAAAAAACCACATTGCCCTTTTATACCTTTCCTAAAATTGTTGGTCGACTAACTGTGGTGGTCTTGTATTCTTAGCAATTCCTACATCTTCATTTAATTGTGCAACTGTGATGCTCCGAGAACCGTTGATCTTGATCAAGATGATCATAAATTAGCTCAACCTTTGAGAACCATCAGGGACCCACTGACAAGAGTACACATGTTTCATTTTGATTCACTAAAGATGATGCATCATAACCTTGGCCCACCATTTAACTTATTGACTATGTACTTGCACTCTTAACTTTTTGGACATGTTCAACTTAATCGTGTAACTAAAACACGATGTGAACCATCAATCTAGGAAAAGTTGATCGACTTTTAAACCGCTTTATAACAAAGGAAACTTGGGACCCATGGTTTCAAAAATATGAACACATTCCATATTTTTATTTGATGTTAAAGACCGATAGGATAAGTCGAGACAACCCATCGTAGTTGCCTGCCTAGCTTTGTCGCACATGTTGAGTTTATCATGCAAACACAATGAAACTATAACCGTTGATCTTGCTGAAGGTACGTGATGATTAATTATTTAGATGGAAGAAAGAACTAGGCCCTTGGGGATGAAAGGACGACACATGTTGCTATGGGATTAAGAAAAAAAGATGTTTCATCATTGTTTGATTATTTACCGTGCACTTGCACTCTTAACCTTATGCACATATTTATTAGTTCAGCCTATCTATACGCTGAGACTTATGTTTTCAATTGATTTTTTGCTATTACTTTGCCTAAAAAATAGTGCCGCAAAATATTAAACATGATTTTCAATGTTTGAAGTGCCCTATTTTTTATTTTGAATTTTTTGAAAACTATTTATTTTTTTTATTGGCTGCTCCTATTTTTGCTGGTTGTTTAATTATTTTTTCATTCTGAAAATTAAAAAAATTGTCTAATCAATTAAAAAGTAGGGAAAAAAAAATTTATTTACTAGTACAAGTACTAGTAATGTTACTATTCTTTAATATTAATTATACTTTTTATACATGATTCATTTACATTTAGATTAATATTTATTTATTAGTACAAGTACTAATAATGTTACTATTCTTTAATATTTATTATACTTTTTATACATGATTCATTTACATTTAATCTAATAAACCAATTTTATCTAAATATTTATTATCTTATTAAACAAATTCTATATTAAACTCCGTTTTATTATTAATTTTATTTATTTTTAATTATTATTTTTATTGATACACATTATTATTTATTCTATTTTTATTTTTTATTTAAATTTAAATTTAAAATTATTCTAATTATTTATGTTATCACAATCATAAATAAAAGCTATTATAAATAATTTAATTTATAATTATTTTTCTTCTATTTAAGTCTGAATTATTTATTTTGCACCCACTTGTTTTTATCACCATTATTATCTATCCCTTATTTAAGTATTTAAAAATAATTTAATAAGCTAATGATATACTTAGATTATATTATTTATTATTAATATTATATATTTCAAATTATTGTTATTTTTAACAATTACATTTTTATATTTTGACTATTTTTTTCTAGATTTTTTAATCTAATATAGATCTAAAAATTACAATGACAAACAAAAGTCATTAATAGATCAATTTACAATTATTTTGTTCCATTAAAATTTAAATTATTCTAAAATATTTATATTTTTAACACCATATATATATATATATATATATATATATATCCCTCTTAAATACCTCTCATATATCACTTCATACATCTTTATCTTTCTATCTTTCCCTCTTTCTACCTTTATTTCTTAGTCTCTCTCTCTCTTGTTCTCCCTTTCAATGTTTCACTCTATATTTTATCTCTATCCCCCCCTCCATATCTCTATGTTTCTTATTCTCTTTGAAAGAATGTATGCATATTTTTGGGTATGATGTATCAAATATAGTAATAAAAGTTTCTTTCCTCTAAAATATGACATGGATGGTGGAACTCTTTTCACATGGACTAATACACCCAGGTCTCTTCCTAGTAATGTTTTTCCATGTGTCAAAGCAAATTTTGACTATGCAAAGGTGTGTTCTTCTTCCTCTTTGTATACAATGTCCATCTTTATCTCTTTCTCTAG
This sequence comes from Chamaecyparis obtusa, assembly GCA_027943335.1. Lineage (NCBI taxonomy): Eukaryota > Viridiplantae > Streptophyta > Pinopsida > Cupressales > Cupressaceae > Chamaecyparis > Chamaecyparis obtusa. The sequence continues at coordinate 678,666 of BSBK01002744.1, read as the reverse complement.
ATATTGAGTGCTAAGTGAATTCATAGGCTTCGACCATTTTAGGAATTTATTCATCAAGAGCTAAATATCAAGGACAACATGAAATTTGTTCATCTTGAGTTAATGATTCTAATTTTGACATCTTTGTTATCGCATATTCAGTCATACTAGTCTAGACTATACCTACCACAATTGTGCACATGCCAAAAGAAAGAAAATTTCATTGAATGGCTAGGCCTTAATTATTCTAAATAAATAGAAATTAGGCATGTAACCATGAATTTAATTTTTGAGAAATTATAATATGCAACGTTGGATCCTTAACTCATGAATTGAGAATTAAATTTGTCTCATGTATCCAACTGATTCTTGAAATAGAAAATCCGTAGTACAACCATTGAGATAAACATTATTTCAATAGATCCTTTCAACCTCAAAGACAATAGAGTAATAGGATTAAGTAAATTAAATTATAATAAGTTATTTGCATTGTAAACAATAAGTATCAAAGATTTGTATTGAAAGATTTAGTAATTAGTGGAAAGTAATATTTTAACCTCTATTTCAAACTAGCCACATAATTTAGCAACATTTTGTCTGATTACACAAGCTATTTTATTGTAGGTGTTAAGTTGTAAATATGCCTCTTGTCAAGTAACTCTATCTTACAATTGGTCAATTTGTCTTTTAATTTTTTTCTTAATCATGATTTTCTTTTCTATTAGGCTGGACTCCTGTTGTAACACAACTCTTGTTTTAATCGTGTAAATATGATGAAATGTGATTTATTGATTTGGATCAAGTTGATTTGTATTTAAACTAGTTTATAACAAATAAAACTAAGAGACATGGTCATTGATAAGAGAGAATGTGGCACATTGAGATTTTCTATTGTAAACTGATGGATTGAGTTTGGACCACCCATTGAAACTACATGCTTATCTTTTTCACACATATTGAGTTAATTTCAGAAGGATGATGTAACCACAATCATTGATCTTGTAGAAGGTACATGATGATTAACTTCATTAGATGGAAGAAAAAGTTGGGCATGCAGGGATGAAAAACAACACTTGGCAAGTAATCATTTTCCAAAGTTATAAACAATGAAGGGGTCCCACCATTTCCCTTGTGCTCGTAGAAATATCAAGAACTTTGATTTAATCATACAAAGATGATGCCGTACAACCATTGATCTTGATTAACTTGATCACAAATCAACCCATTTCTTTGAGGCTAATGGGACCCATTGACAAGTGAACACATAATCTTTTAATTTTCTATAGATGATGATGTAAAACTTTGGCCCATCATTTGTGCGCTTATCAATCTATACATGTTAAATTTAATTACGTAAGGGCAATGTGATATAGGTCCCACTGTTTTGGTCAAATGTGATCAACCTTTAAACTGCCTTGGATACAAAGAGGTCAAGGCCCATAGCACTGACAAAATGGCACATGGTACCATATAAATTTTCGTTGAAGACACCTAGGATGAGTGGGACCTCCCATCATAGTTTCACTCTTAATATGAGTGCACATATTATTGAAATAATCACACAAGTGTGACACAACCACAATCATTGATCTTCAGAAAACTTATCGACAGTTAATCTTGGTAACCAAAAAAGAAACATGCGTCCATAGAACTAAGAATTTGATAGTTGGCACCACTTGAGATGCTAGTTGTGGTACTAATTGAGGTGCTCATTTAAGTATTAATTAGCACCAAATTTTGCACCTATTTATTATGATCAATCCAAATAATGCCAAAAATAACATCATCCCAATAGTAGCACCGACGTAAAGTTGGAGAAAAATACACTAAAATAGTGGGTAGAAGAAAAAAAGGGATCTAATGGACTTTTTGTAGTGGTTAAGGTCCAAGAGTTAAAAAAATAGAGAGAGAGAGAGAGAGATCAGACTAGAAATTACAAACAACACAAACTCACATTTTTCTTTGGCGCTTAAAATTGACATGGGTTAAAAAAGTTGAACAAACAAATCTCACTTGGTTTTGTGATTTAACAATATTGAACCCATGTGCTTGTATGGTTGATTCCTAGATTAGTCCACATTTTATTTTTGGTGTTTAATTTGATTAACCTTATTTCTTGAGTTTCTAGTGTGCTTGTACAATCTGTTAGAGTAAAAAAAAATTTATTTTTTAAGAGATGTCCATTTGGGGGTGAAATCACCACTAGAGGATGACCTCAGACTCAAAAATCCCTTTTGGTCAATATATAAATAAGATGTGGGGAAAACCTCTGAATGTCTTATATCTAACCAATCTTAGGTAGAAGATTGGATGATATTTTGATGGATCATGTCTGCGTTCCTAAGGAGACAATGTGGTCCATTTGAGACTTAAGTGTCTTAATTATATACAAACCAATTGGGGAGACTCCATGTAATCTGACTAAAATCCTATTAAAATAAAGGCCACCCATTTTACCTCAAAACATTGTCTTTATTATTTTAGTGTGAGGAGAGGGAAGAATCTCCCCCCAAGATCCCCATGATATGTGTCCCAAGGTAATGTTTCATTTTGATAGAAGTTATCTCTTAGGATACATTACTTATACCTTAGACATAATTTTATTCGTTCATTCATAGTTTTCATTAGCATTCCCAAAATCATAAAAAATCCAAAAAAAAATGGTTTCCCTTATTTTCATTTCTTTGTCTCTCAAAATCCAAAATACCATAAAACTTACAATCCTAAACTAGTTTTTCTAGTCGTCTTTCATAAACTTTAGTCGTAGATTGCATTCTTGCACATGTCGTTCATATTATTAAAGAAGGGTAAAGACAAAATGGGCCACAAAAAGGACCCCATGTATAATCCCACCATCTATATCGACTTCACTATATTGAGGAACTTAAGATATGATTTCAATGCACATGAGATAGTCCAATGTCGGCAAAAAAAGATTGTCATTCCATAGCTACCTTCCATTCCTCCCCTAGGAGATGATTTTTTGACTAAGAATATTAGGGAACCATGTACACAAGTAGAGGTTGATAATTCTTTACAAGACCCTAGGGTAGTATTTATTATGGAGACCTTGTTCTCAATAGACCCAAACTAATATTTCCATGTACATGTAGGGAATGGTGCTATGTTACTTGCTAGATTTGACACATCTTTTTAGTAGAGGACACACCCATTCCATCATCCTAGGATGCTTCAATTACACCCTCTCATCTCACTTCCTCCATAGCATCTAGAAGCAAGACTCATAGTAAGTCACCACATCTTCCACTACACTTGGGATCCAATACAATAATTCTCCATTCATCATCAAACCACCCATATCTAGTGCACCCATTACCACCATTGTCCCTTCTAAATTATAACAAGCCCCTCTAGTGGGTAGTTCTCAGTCAATGGTAATAGGTTCTTCCAATATGGCTCGCCAGGGTCCAAATCCAAGTGGTCTTAACCCAAGTGTCCCTTCCAATCAAGGACCACCCCTACTCATTCAAGGGGAACCTCCACAACAACCTCTTGTAAACCCTAACCATTCAAAGATTATTTCAATCCTTTTAGGACAATATGGAAGTACTGGGCCCAACACTTCCACTTATTCAACACCAACCTAGTATCTCTCACCATCCTACGTGCCTTCAAAACATAAAAACATGGGGTACAAACCCCCATACAATCAGAAACCATCCTATAATATTTGGAACCCATTTGTTGATCCTAGTGCAATATCATCTATACTGACACCCATTAAAGTCCTTGCCCAACAAGTTCAAACCATTCAACTAAAAATCACAAATATGTAAACATGAACTCCAAAAATTTCATACACATCAACTTATCTTAGTCCTTATCTATTTTATGGGACGCTATACATACTACCCTTTCCACACAACTTTGAAACATGTAAATTTGATAGGTGCAAGGAAAATGGTGATCCACATGACCAAATTTGGGAATTATTCACAGCTTGTATAGAAGTGCCACATGATGACATGTACCTCATGAGATTATTTCTATGTAGTCTTAGTGGGACATCTATGGAATGATTTTCTAGACTCCCTCTAGGGATAAGATCATGGAATGAACTACCTAAAAAATTCATATCCCATTATTAACATAACATTGTCATCGAAAGTCATTGATGGATCTTTGCACTAACAAGTATAAAAGTTGTGAAACATTTTCCTCATTTATACAAATTTGAATTAATTTTTCCTCCAAGGCATCCTTCCACATACCCACAACAAAAAAGGTCCACATGTTCATTGAAAATTGTCAATTGGATATGATGTGTGAGCTAAAATCCCAGTGCATTAAGTCATCTAAAGAACTAGATGAGAAAGGGATAAAGGTAGAAAGATCCCTCACCTTGAAGGGAGTAATAAAAAAAGACAGCAATACCACTACATCTTATAACAAATTTAAATATTGGTCCAAGAATAATAATGTCACAAATAATGGCATTCTTAATGCAAAAGTTTCACAACTATTCATGTGTATCCAAGCATCAACAAATGTCCAAAATGCCAAAAAAACTACTCCTAAGGAGAATCCCCCAGCAAACACGATGAATAACAACCAAAGTTCTACAAGAAGTCCCAATCCATGAAGGAATTATACTACTCTTGCAGAACCTCTTGAGAACATCTTGAAGAAACTTTTACAGTCCCATTCAATAAATCTAATTGAAATTAGATCACACAATATAAGTCCCTTCAAGCCAACTTGGTGGGACAAAAATAATTTTTGTGTTTACCATAGAATCAAAGGATATAAAATAACCAATCATTTTTAGCTAAAGAAAACTGCCCAATATTTCATTGAATGCGGTGAAATTTAAGTTGTCAACAATTTTGGTACTACAAACCAAGATCACAATATCTTTCAAAAGATATTGATGGATCATGGTAAAAGAAATGCATCAACATTAGAATAAGATAGCAAGGATATGTCAAGATAGACCCTAATTTGACCATTAATACCATCAACATCTAAGGCCCAAACATTGATTGTGTTGTCACCACCTACCATTCCAAAATCATAGTACAAGGTGTCTCCAATTCATTCAATCCATCATCAGGTTAGTATAACCAATCTTAAAAATACCCTAGCCAAAATATCAATCCTTGAAATGATCTTTATTTCACCAAACCATAAAGCAGCCCTAGATAAATCCCTGTTGTAGTCATCTATCTCAAAGGAAATAGACATCAATGAATTCCAAGCCATGGTTTGATATATATACACCACACACCATTTCAATTTCACTAAGAGGGATATACCGGCATATAAACCATCCCATAATGAACCTTTTTATTTAGAAGGTTTCATCCATCTCCACAAAATTGAGCAAGTTTTGATAGGTGGAGGATTTGGTCTAAATATTTGTCGATTAAAATTGGTACATGCAATGGACTACTCTAAGAGTTGTGTTTATGTAACTAAAAAGATCATAATTAGAGATTATGATGATGAGGAAAGTCCTTCCAAAGGAATGATTACCCTCCCAATTAGACTAGGTCTAGCAACACAAGAAATTACATTCCAAGTGTTGGAATTAGAGATAGGATACAACGTGCTCTTAGGAGACCATGGATTCATTCCATATAGACTGTACCATCTACTTATCATCAATGCCTTAAGTTTAATCCTGATGAAGTATAAATCACCACTCTAGATAATAGATATCCTTTCCTGTACTGCACAAATCTTGAAGAGTCATTTCCAATCATGTGTCCAATAATCAAGAAGCATCCACTATCTCCTTGTCTCAACATATAGATTCTTCTAGTCTTTCAAAAATAACTATTGAATCCACATCAGAACTCAAGATCTACATTTAGGAAAAGGGATTTGTAGAGTACACTTATGTAGACTCATTTTTCATAGGCAAGTTATCTATATCACCCTATACATATGGAAAAGAAAAATAACCTCTTTAGAGGAAACAAAAAATAGCAATTGTCTATTACCAAATGGCTTTCATAAGATGGTGTGACCTACACGAATAAAAAATTAAAGATTATTTGATGAAGGACCCTCGAGGTTCATAATTCCAATTCATGAATATGGATAGAGGTATAATATTATCTAGAAGCAAGGATATAATGGATTCTCTAGCCTTTGAAAGAATGGTCAAGGAATTGTAGAGCCAATAGAAACTACTCAAAATCCAAGGTTTTGTGTCTTTGGATACCAGCCACCAGAAGAAAGTTCTTTGAGTATCCTATTACTTAATGATAATGATGATATTGTTTATAGTGAAGTTGAGGCATTTTAAGAATACCGTTATAACACAGACTCTCATGAATATGAATGGGATATCTCACAAACTTCCAGTACCATACACCTTAGCATTGTCATTGCCCACTTATCCCTACAAGATAGACCAATAGATCATCATGCATGGATTAAATAATTTTGGAAATGGCCTAAGCCCTCATCCTCTTCCTCATAAAAAACCCATGAATAAATATCCAATTCATATATCAACACCTTAAGAGACCCTCCCATTTCCTCCTTTCAAACCAAGGATAGAAATGCCTTGGTCTACCTCAAATTGATTGATTGGGAACAACAAAATTCACTAATAATAGACATATTCAAGATCGATGAAGTAATAACTAAGTTCTTGGGAATGAGACACGACATACCAATAGGAGATTATAAGGCTAGATTTGATATAGACTTGGATAGAGAAGCATATTTTGGAGAGCTATGTCAATCCTCTAGTCAAAAAAATGAATATAGAGAAAATGTAAGGTTCTTAGCTGAAAAATGAAAGCCACCTTGTTGTTAGATAACTGAGAGGGGTGGTGAATCACTTAAGTCCAGTTATCCTAAAGTCCCAAATACTCCCTGATATATAAAAAAATTCTTTCAAATCAATTAATCAACTCGGTAAAACTTTAACTGTGCCTTTCTATTCATTAACTGAATACCAGTAAATTATCAAGTGCATATATCGATCAAACTAGTAATTGTAATGTGTAAAGAAAAATAACAATTCATCACATCCTTACACATATAACACTTTTATTTTTAACGTGGAAACCATGTTAGGGAAAAAGTCACCTGGGATCGGTAACCCAAAAATAATTTCACTCTTCTGAAGTGAGCTCGGTTAAGAGCCAACCCTGTTAAAGGTTACAATAACACATTGTAAGGTGTGACCTGGTTAGAGGGTTTATCACTAACAGTTCTCCATGACCAAACATTCACTATGGGGTCAACATGAAACAATCAACATTAATTAAATGTCATAATGAAATATAAAGACTATTAAGTCCCACTCGGTTAAGAGATTTATATGTAGCAATGGTTAGAATGAAACACTAAATGATCTGATTCAAATACAACTTTCTTTACAGATTTTCAGATCTATGCTAAGATCAAAATACCTCTAGCCAATATACTCAATTCAATTCCTTTGTATCCTCCAACTATGATCTACTCAGTTAATTCCTTTCTCTGACACTCGGTGTTGTCTGCAGAATTTCTTGGTCTTGTCTTCAACCTGTTTGACCAGCTTTGCATGAATGCAATCTTCTCATGCACATTCCAAAAATAATTATGAATCTCTTGTCTCCTTTTGTGGACGTAATAAATCATTTTATTTCTAGCCATAGATTTTTCCTCTTAATCTTCATTGTTGATTTTTTCGCTTTAACCTTCCTCGACACTTGTGTCTATAACACGTTTCATTCTCCATCATTTGATCATCCTTGAATTTTTTCAATCATTTGATCATCATAAAAAACTTTATCTTTAACCTCGGAATCATCCATAATTTTCTAGCTCATCATCTTTAGTAGGCAGTCATATGTTCCATTTATTTCTTTCACTCAGTCAATACCATGATGTGTCAGTGACTTATAACTCAATTAACACTCTACTTGGTATACACTACACTTTCTCAGTGTATACTGAGATCTTCATTTACCGACCACATAAAATTGTTCATTCTTGATCTTCAATCCATAATAGAATTATGTAATACAATCAAATCACTAACATAATGTCATAGACTCATCAATAAGTTACCCAATGAATACCATATCAATATCTTTCTCATACATCTCAACTTCATGTAAATATCTCATTGCTTCACCATTATTTCCTTCTTCATATGTTTGTAACTATCATGATAAGTATAGTCAAAACTAGTTGACATCAATGACAATATAATAATTTATTTAATGTGTCACATATACCTTAGTAGCTCAGTCATCATCAATCACTATCTTTTAAGTATCCAATCATTTTTCAAACTCTCCCTAAAGATATTCAATCAGTTGTAGTCTATCACTTGCGACCATAATATAGTAAAATTAAAGGATGTATCTGAGGGTGAAAACCTCCTTGAGGCTCTTAAGGATGGAGATATTGACATACTTCCTATTAGTGAAGAATAATACCACTTTTGGAAAAGAATACATGAACCGTCAACATAGGCACTGAAGAGACCAAAATACTAATTCACTTGGTAGAGTCTTTAATAGCAGGGGAAAGAAAATAGTTTATATATTTTTTCAAAGATGAAAAAAATAATTTTTCTTTGTCATACATTGCCATGTTTAGATTAGATCTAGAACTAGTGCTTCATCATCTGCCATTGAAACTAGGGATAAAACCTTATAAACAAAAGCTCTAGAAAATGCATCCCAAAATAGCACTACTAGTCAAATAAAAACTCAAGAAATTTTTAAATGTGGGCTTCATAAGACTCATCAACTATGTTGACTGGATATATAATATTGTGTCTATCTAAACCCAATGGATACATTAGAATCTATACAGAATTCAAAGAAACTTGGCATGTCAAAAGGATGATTTCCCTTTACCTAACATAGACTTGATTGTCGACTTGACTTATGGGTACAAAATGCTATCACTTGTGGATCGATTCTCTGGGTACAATCAAATAAAAATATCTCCAAAGGATTAGCATAAGAAATATTTTAATTTTTATTGGGGCGCCTATTGTTAGCGTACCATTCTGTTCAATTTTAAAATGCTAGTGTCACATATCAAAGAACAATGACTACTATTTTTTTATGATATAGTGCACATAAAATGGAGGATTACGTAGATGACATATTAGAAAATTCAATGGAAATGAATTTTCACCTGTCTATATTAAAACCCATATTTGACAAACTTCAAGAATATAAGGTCAGACTAAACACCAAAAAGTGTCTTTGGGGTCACTTCAAAAAAAAAAATGGTATTCATCATCTCACATATAGGAATTGAGATAGACTTTGAAAAGGACCAATAAATAATCACTATGCCTCTACCAACAACACTCAAGAACCTAAGAATTCTACAAGGATTTTTATAATCATCTAGAAGGTTCATCTCACAACTAGTAGACAAGTGCCATCCATTCTAGTATCTACTTCACAAAGGCATAAAATTTAAATGGATAGAAGATTGTTTAAATGCATGTCAAATACTAAAAGACTATCTTCTCTTAGCACCAGTCTTTATGTCTCTTATTATGGATCAACCTCTACTATTGTACATTTAAGCTACCAAACATTCACTAGGGTCACTATTGGCACAAAATGATCTAGATTGAAAAGAAAGGGTCATCTATTACATCATTTAGACACTTGTGACTTATGAGCTCAACTATACTACCATTAAAAGGGCATGCTTGGTTGTAGTTTTTTCTTCACAAAAAATCAAGCAATATATGTTGAGTGACAAAATGATCCTAATTTTAAAGATTTACCCATTAAAATATTTGTTAAGAAAAGAAACATTGACATAACAACTAGCCAAATGGGTGTATTCACCTGAATTTTGTAGATTTTGTATATTGTTTTGTTCAGAAAGTATGAATAAATTGTAGATTCATGAATGTATGAAATTTACCTTTTATTTCCATTTGGTTTGAAGTTTTGAAGTAATCTCTATTTAATTTGGAAAAAAAACTTTCTCGGGTGGTTTGAAACCCGCACAGACCTAGGCCCCAATGAAATCATGAATTGTGACCTATCATTCTCTAGACAAATTCCTTGAAACTGTGAGGTTTCATAGGTCTCATATTCCTTGTAAAATTATGTTTCTCACATGATATTCCAACAAGGTCACAATTTTTGGCAAGCATCCCTAGGCTTGGCATCTCAATGCGACAAGCAAGATGTATGTTCAAAGATTGAAAATTGATTGAAGAGATCAGGGAAGGGGTTTGAATGTTGAGTTTTTGAGTGTTTTAGTGCATTATGTGGTTAGTGATAGACTTGTTTGATCAAGAAATTTGAGACTTGATAGAAGACTTGTGGAAGAGGTCTAACCGAGTCCTATTAGCCCTTTAGAAGAAGTATTGATTAGGTAGTTTTAAAATTAGTTGAGAACCTATGACCAAGGGATTGTTTAGAACTGCCAAAAGGGTATTTGAAAAACTCTTTATTTTTTCTAGATATTTAGGGAGTCAAAATTTATTACCCGATTACCTGATCAAGACACCTAATTGTAATTAGGCTTGTTCAAGGGCATATGTGTCAACACTTATTGAAAGGTGGACTTGGATTCTAGAATCCTATTCCTTTATTTTATGTCCATAAGAACTTCACTCTATAGGTTAGTATGTTGGTTTGGTCTAGTGGGCCATTCAAACCCCTAAGCACTTATGTAGCCCACTAAAGAACTCAAGGGAGTATTAGTATTGGTGATTTAAGTTGGTACTTGGGTTGGACATTGGATATGTAGATAGAAAATATATTAAAGGTCAAGATATTTTCAATCAACTGGAAGATGCACCTTTACCTTAAAATCATCCAAGGTTGATAGAATTCCTAGATAAAGGCATATTTTCTTTACAAGAGAAAAAATAATGGAAGTTATACTTTGATGGATCTCATACATAGAAGGGTTTAGGTATTGGTATAGTCTTCATCAATTCTCAAGGAGACCCCATTCCTAGGTCTTATAGTTTGAAATTTGATTGCACAAATAACATTGTCAAGTATGAAGCACTTGTCGTAGGTTTGAAGACTACAGTCTAATGAAATATCCAACATCTACAAGTATACAAGGATTCCCAATTGATAATCAATAAATTCAATGGAATTTACAACACCAAGGACAAAAATATGATTCTATATAAGGTCACGTCATAAGATATTAAGCAATAATTTGATCAAATATCATTTGAGAAAATCTATGGAATTGGGAACAAGGTAGTAGATTCCATGGCTAGTGAGAATCTTTTGTGGACATGCCTCCCAAAGTGACATATTTTAAGTTCTTGGTTGAACAAATCATGGTCCCTACCTTCAAATTCCCCACATCAGAGGTTGTGTGTGAAATTTTTGGTCTCAATTCCCCATTGTACCAAGAAATCTATGCTTACCTAACGAACCAAATCATCCCCCTCACCTTTCCCACAACCAAAAGAAGTCCTTAATAAGGAAATCCTCTCATTATATCATCATAGCCAATACACTCTATAGGAAAATTTTAGATAGAAAAATCTTAGGATGCCTCAACTCAGAAGAATAAAAAACAATGTTACTAGAAGTACACAAGGGTATTTGTAGTGCTTGTTCTAGTTGTTTAAATTTATCCAAAAATCTTTTGAGAACTGGGTACTATTGGCCCACTATGGAGACTGATGCCTTTAAATTCATCTAAAAGTGAAACAAATCTTTGAGACATTATAAGCTCATCCATTCACCAACTTAGGAGTTGTAGCCACTTAATTCATTGTGGCCCTTCTTGCAATGGGGACTCAATCTCATTGGAAAGATTCAACCACTATCCACTGATGGTCACAAGTATATCAACATTACCACCACTAGGTATTTTACAAATTGGATCAAGTCAATTCCAATAACCTATGTCACTGGAAAATAAATTTCCAATTTTATCTTAAGTTATATCATTAGCCAGTATGGTGTCCCACAAGTCATTATCATAGATAATGATACTCCATTAAAAAATAAGCAAGTGGAAGAAATTTCTACAAAATTTCATATCAAGCACTGTTATTCCTCATTCCACTACCCATAAAGTAATGGCCAAGAAGAGGTGTCAAATAAAACCATTCTAAAAATTCTCAACAAGATAGTCGATGACATTGGTTGGGACTGGGACCTAAAGTTGAATCCTTCCCTATGGGCATATCACAACATTTTTTGTACACCCATAGGAGCCACTCCATACTCACTTGTATAAAGTACTTAATCCTTCTTCCAATTGAGGTTGAGCTCCCATCACTACAAGTATCCCTTCAAAATCTTATTTTTGACAAGGAATATCGTGTATCTAGACTACAAGAGATAGAATTGCTTGATGAGAAAAGACATAATGCATTGACCTATTTGTAGGCATATCATTAACATCTCCATAGGAGCTACAATAAAGAGGTCAGAGTCTGATCCTTTGAAGTGAGATACTTGGTACTCATGGAGAATCAAAAGAGTCAAAAGGAAAGAGAAAAACTAAGTTTGAATCTAACTGGATGTGTCCCTACATCATCACACCAGTTTATGAGGCTGGAGCATATTAGATATCAACATTAGAAGGCTAGCCCCTATCGAACCCCATCAAAAGATTACATCTGTGCAAGTATTATACAAGACCCTTAGAGTAGGCCTAATTCAAAAATGTAAAAATTACAAAAAAAGAAAAAAAGAAAGGTTACCTTGATGAAAACCTAGAAACAGGCATCTTGTGTGATAAGAAAATAGAAATACAAGAGAAATGAATTCATCCTATGGTGAAAACCACTTCGGTGGCACCTTGAGAAAGTACCATGGTGAAAATTAAGCAATCTATTATCATGTGTAAGGATCATTATTCCTTTATCTATCATCACTCCAACATGATATCAGTTGTCATTTCATTCCATATTTCATAATAAAATTCCTTGGTCATCTATTTGTGGCTTAAGATTAATTAGTTTTCCTTTTCCTATCATATCCCACACTAAGTCAATCCATCAAGTCCATTCCATAATAAATTGCCTAATCTTTCCTCACTCAGGAAACACAATGTCATGATCCATCAATGTCCTGAAAAAATATAAAAATTAGAAAATATCCTTAAAAAATATAAAAATGTCCTAAAAAATCTAACATCGCAAAAAGACCTTAAAAAATGTCAAAGATAAACATTTTTTTTTCTAAAACCTTGAAAAATATGCAATAAAGTCCTTTCTACATAAACCATTTCTTTTTCATTTCAACAAGCATTGAACAACATCATACAACAAGTATCTTCAATTATCTGAAAGGATCTACCATTTGGAATTTCATGATAAACTCTAGACATATTATTACTTATATCTCTTGGGAGGTGCATAATGGTGAATTTGTTAATTTTTGGGTTGATTCATTGAATGGTTGTCCTCCTTTAAATACCATAGACATATTTCATGACATTTGGGAAATTGCTTCATCAAATTGGAGGTGTTTTCTTATTGACTATGTATCTGCAATTCATATCCATTCAGGTTTGGTAGTTTGGAAGGATTTTCATAATCTTCCAATTGATTTTCAGAAAGCATCTAATGCAAATTAGTACCTTCTTGATAATACTGTTTTCTTTCCTAGGGCCCTAGATCATCTCTTCTGGGCTACTTCTGTAGATGGTAATTATTTTGTCAAATGTGGTTATGAATTGGCTCAATCTCTTCAAAATAATGTTGTCAAACATAGATCTTTTTTCTTTTATTGGCACTTTGTTGTTCTTCCCAAAGTTGATTATTTTACCTAGTTAGTATTGAAAAAATTATTCCTAACTAGTGAGAGATTAGCTAGGCTAAATATTATAGGCTCATTCCAGTGTGTTATTTGTAATCAAGACTTAGACTCGGTTGATCACCTCTTTCTAAATTGTCCCTTGGCACAATTATGCTAGCAGTTTGTTATGTAGAAATTGAATTTTTCTATGCCTCTTCCATTGTTAATTTGGGACTTATTCCAATCTTGGCCCATCCTATTTCATAAATCTATGTTTTCTTGTTTATGGATTTGTATTCCTTCTCTATTCTAATGGTCTATTTGGTGGGAAAGGAACAAAAGGATTTTCCATAATCAGTCTTCCTCTTTTGAGTCTGTAATGGCTAGTCTTGAAAAATCTACTGTGGAAGTTGTTAATGCTTATTCTTGAAAAATCAATGGTATCTAGACATTCTCATCTTGGGATAATTCTATTTCTAAAAATTGGAAGGGTTTAGTTTTTCCATCACTCCCTTATTCTCTTTTCCCTAAGGATGTATCTTCAATTAGATCACAAGTTAAATGCCCCCCCCCTCAACAGGGCTTTATCAAACTTAATTTTGATGGATCTTCTAAGGGTAACTCAGGAAGTTTGGGTATAGGTTTTTCTCTCAGGGATTGTCATGGTTCTGCTCTTTATTTTGAGGCTCGTCCTATTCCTCCTAGGATCAATAATTTAGTGGAAGCATATGCCTTATTTTATGGTCTCTCCGCTACAAAATCTAAACATTAATTTTGTTCATATTGAAGGTGATTCTTTGATAATTATTAATGCTTGAATCTCTAGGTGTTCTCTCTCTTGGCATATTCATTATGTCTTAAAAAAAATTTGGTCTCTATTAGATTCTTTTTCTGAATGTTACATTTCTCACATCTTTAGAGAAGGGAATAATTTATCAAATTTTCTTGCAAAGTTTGGTTTGGGAGGCCTCCATATTACCTTCCTCTCCACCATGGTTTCCCCGCTTTCTCATCCTACTATTTTTAATGTAATCAACCTTGAGTTAGTCTCTAAGCTCATCCCCTAGTATTTAGTATCTTTATATTCATTATGATGATATCATGATTATTCACTTTGGCATTAATATGATATCTATGAGGATGCTTGTATCATTATGTTCTGTTCGTAGACCATAAGTTGGATATTTATTTAAATCATGCAGATGTGTTGCTTGCATCATTTTCATTATGATATGTAGTGCTTTGTAAAGTGCAGATGGCTCTGTGGATATTTCATGGCCGAACCTCTCACGTGGCTATGATATTTGATATCTGTTCACATAAGCATGTTAATGGCTCTCTATATGGTTACATGAGATATCAGTCATTTTTCTTTTCAGTTACATTTATGATGACCTTTCCATCATTCAGAACATTAAGCTTTTATTTTCATGCTCCTCTCTACCAATTATCGGTATTGGTCTTGACATAAATTGGGTGATCTCTGCTCTGGTTTTGATTATGGCTGGTTCTAGGTTTGTTGATGAATCTAAACCACTAAACTTAAGGGTCTCTTTTCCCCTGATGCCTTGGAGCTTCCATTTGAGGGTAAGATTATTGATGAACTCTTAGATTCTATGTTCTATGTTCATTATCCCAAATGCTATAGATGTATTTGTTGGCTTATTGGTGAATCTATCCTCTCCCCGCACTTTAAGAGAATTATATTCCCATCCCAAATCATCTCTGTCTTTTGTTCCATTTTCCTTGACCTTTCAGAGTCTTGGTCTATGTTGTTTCATGTGGAAAATGGGGTAATTCTGCTCAAATTTCTTCAAAACAATAAGCTTCTTTCTATAGTCCAAAGCTATAATCTTTGGCGGGGGGATGCAAGTGTTGGTGGTATTTTCCCATGGTATTTGCCATTGAATTTGGAAAAATTTGTTATGATCCTTGGAGAAATTAAATATTGCATTGCTTCTTCCTCTATTATGCCTTTGGATATTATGTTAAACAAAAATGTTGTTGAAGCCGGGTATCGGGGGAAAGCTTTTGCCAAAACATATACTATTATTGGTCTTATGGCTCA
The DNA here is from genome assembly GCA_027943335.1 of Chamaecyparis obtusa. Taxonomy (NCBI): domain Eukaryota; kingdom Viridiplantae; phylum Streptophyta; class Pinopsida; order Cupressales; family Cupressaceae; genus Chamaecyparis; species Chamaecyparis obtusa. The sequence goes on along the minus strand of BSBK01002744.1, from coordinate 662,931 downwards.
TTCCAATGTAGTAGCTAATGCCAATTTTTTCCTTACTCAACTTCATCTGCAGTGGAGGATAGGGCCTCTAACTTGGCTCTGTGTGTTTCAACAACTCATGTGTTGCACCCATTGGAACCGGGTTTGTTGCACTCACTAGAACTGGGTAGAGGTAAACTTTCCTCTCCATGTCAGTGTGCGAATGATGATTTTGGGTCTACTTCATTCATCCATAATGAAGCTGATAGATTATGGAGCTCTTTTCTTTTTCTCCTCCATCTCAGCTTGGGGATGAGAATCTGCACTATCAAGGTTGATTATATTATGGTTTTTTTGAAGTGTTATCTAATGTTGCAGGTCTTTCTTCAGATACTTCTATTTTTCTTGCCACATGTTATACTTTCCACTGGTTTGAATCATTCATCTTCAACTTCACTTTTTCTCCTCTTGGCTGGATTTTCATATTGCTCCATTTTCCTAATCTAGCAGGCATCTTTTTTTTTATATCAGTGCACTAAGATTCTTCCTCCTTAAAATTCTTTGATTGGATAATGAATTTCTCAAATATCTATCAGCACATTATTTTGTACACAATTTCTTACTATTTTGGGCCTATATATTTGACGTTGTATCATGGCTACATGTCGAGCTTCTGTTTATTGTATTATTGTAAATAGGATTGGATTATTGCATTTATCCATCCTTCTATTTTGATAGATGTAGGGGGTTGATGATTGGGGGTCTTCTACTCAAATCTAATAGGTCATTTAATGGGCTATGTGGGTGGGGATAGACTATGACTATCTTGGAGAACTTTCTTCTTTTTGTACTATGGGTAACGAATAGAGTTTTTCTTCACTGGTTCTTTTCTCCGGGAGCCCTTTTTTGAACTAGTTTTTATTAATATAAGTATTTAAAAAATTCCAAAAAAAAACATCATACAACAAGTCTAAGCTCCACATGACCAAGTCAAAACTATCAACTAGTCAACATGTCCTCAATCAAACTAACCAAACTGTCTTATCTATCAATCATGTCAACATCAATTCTTTTGTAAAAAGATCATATTGTCTTAGACAAAGGATGAAAGCACTCAAAACTAGATAGGTCAGTCTAAAGTGGGGTATCTCATTCTTGAAACCATACATCATCATTAATTATCAATGTCATTGTCAAATAACTACAAAAACACAAACACATAATCAGTATGGTTATTAACTTGTTGAGTCTTGGTCTTATTATGTCTTGATTTTCACAAGTCATTTTCCTATGCATCTCTGGGATATCCACAAGTGATTAGAGATGTCAGGATGGTTCATGACTTATTTTTTTAATTTTTCTATTATTTGTGGGATGTTTTCCATGAAGTCTTAAAAGAGCATTTTGGGTGTCTATGGTAAGAGCCTTCACAACAACATAGAATATCTAATTATAGAACTTATTTCAATAGATGATTTAGTTGTGATACACAAGACATACCTTGACTCTCAAAGCCTGACCTAGATGGATTGGTCAATATGCCTCATCTATTCAAAGTTCTTGTTAGAATGCAAGGGGATAATTGTACCTACATCATTCATATCTTGGTTGGATAATATCTATTTTTTCTATAATAAAGTGGCTCAATGATGAAATATAATTTCTCAAATTAGTTGAAATTTAAAAGTGGTTAATAGAATTTAAGGTTTTAATTAGGATTCATCCTCATTTTCTCATATCCTAATTATTCTATGAATACTAACAATTCTCTCAGTCAGTCTCTAAAGTCATTATGATGTTGTATTCTAACATAAACAAAATAGCATCCTACATACATATCATGTTAAAAATATGAGAATAAACATCATACTCATTGCATCACATGCTAATATAAATGCATATATATAATCCAAAAACATAGGTCATTTAATTTCATGATAGAAAGTGCATCATCATGTTTGCATAAGCATAAATTAAAAGAAAGTAGTACATTAGTAAGAGATCAGGTGCATAATCATATGGATCATCCATAAATGCATCATCATAACATAATATAATCCATCATCCATAAGCACATCACATCATAACATCATAACACATCATTTAGATCATATAAAATACATCATAGAATTCATATGCATCACATGAAACTTAAAAGTAAAATTAGATCACATCACATGAACATATAATCCTACCAAAATTGTATCATTTATATAAATCTCAAAAATAATGTTAGAGTACAATATCATGATGAATGTCTAACAAAGAGCTCATAAGATTTTGAAAAATATATGTACAAAGGTGTCTATATGAATCAACTTGTATTGCCTCTACTCTTTGATCTACAAGGCCTAGGTGGTATGGAAGTCAAAGTTCCAACCTCATTCTATCTGAAGGTGTATCTATAAATTTCTATGATGCTCTGGGAGGCTACATAATTTCCCCACTACCATAAGATCTCTAGGACCACTGAGATCAATGAGAAGTGGTATAACTAGGCACTCTTTGAGATGCTATAAAAATGCTCTCATAATGGCCCCTCCAATATTATATCTCCTTCATATCCTCCCTACCCTCTCGGTACATCTAATTGATAGCTCTCTTTAGGCTTAGATCTTGCACACTGGCTATAAATGCTTGCACATCTTCCTCTACCTATCTGGCTCTGGCCTCCTTTGCATGTACCTATCTCCTCATACTCTCCCTCTCCCACTCTATCTCTCTATCCATCTATGATATCCTCACCTCAAAAGTGGTTGTCACCCTCAAGGAGTACCACTAACTCTGTGTCTCTATAGCTATATCCCTAACCTTCATCTATCATCCTCCTCTTAGCCTCAAATTCCCTAGAATCTACCTATTTCACCATTTGTAAGGATCCATCTAGTCCCCCATTTATGTATATGATCTATTGTCTCAATTTAGCTACATTAGATGTCTGTGTAACACCCCACTAGGGAACCTGAGAGGAAACACTATTCTAACCCTAAAAAGATGTAACAATTTTTTAATTTTTTTTTATAAATACTCCAAACATAGTTTCAACATTAATCACCTTAATCATTTGAAAAAGTATACAATTTTAAGAAGAAGTAAAATGACATCAACACTCTTCCTAAATGCGCACTTATAAATATAATAACAATCTTTTTCTTAATCTAAGGGCCTCTCAAGACTCTTTAGTGTTGCTACTAGAAGAAACATAACCAAAGCATAATAAATCATTCATCCTCCAAAAAATAAAGGAAATATGAGATATATAACACATTATCCACTAAATCTAGGTTCTTTTATAGCTACAAAATAGATGTTACTAACTTCATTCTTTCTTTAGCATATAATCATTCATTATATGGACATAGTTATCTTTGATTATTTTACTAAGAGTACATTCAAGGGTAACCTTTCATCACATTTACCTTATAAAAATTAATCCCACTTAGTGGTCAAGGTTAACTATTAATACATCCTATCCTAACCACATAATTATCTATGAATTCATATTTACATTAAGTCTATTCATATTAGTATTCCACTAACATTTCCTTTAAAGAATATCCTAATAATTACCATAAATTCATGCTAGCAAAATTCATTCATAAAAATCAACATATACTATTCTCAACTAACATCTTATACAATAGTAATTATCTTTCCTTTATTGTTTCCATATTCACCTATTTACAATTAACTAATGATGTTGTTCGTTCCATCCTACTGGAGCATTAAGTATAAATGTATACATATTTCTCTTAACATAGGTCCCTTATTATGAGATCATTACACAAAGACATTTCCATATTATTTATCTACTAAGTGGGTTAATGAATCTGACCATTCTCTTAGGTATCTACTACATAACAATAATTAAGAATCATTTTTACAATAGATACACTTCCATCATGAGATAATTAACCCTTAAGTTTCATATCTTGATCATTAAACATTACTATGCATCCAATATTCATTTACTATTACACCATTAAGCATTAATTTCTAATGCATATGTCCATGTCTTAACATTTCCATTTATGTAAATAAAACAAACTTTCTTTTACTAAACACATTACAAGATTCATACATACAACATAATGTATTTCCCCTTTCTTTCACCTAGAACTACACATTACATTGTTCCTAGTCAGTATTCCATAATTACATAAAAAATCCTTCTACAAGTATCCAACCACATGAATATACAATAATACATCTCATCATGATGAAAAGTACAAGATGAAATCCTCAATGCTACAAATTTAAAAGGAACATTTACAAGATCCATCTATGCATAAAAAATAGTACCTATATAAACAAAATATTAACCACCCAACCACGTGGAACCCTTAGGACCACTCCCCTGAGATAGGAGAAAGATAAAAAGGCCCAAAAAAGCATAAACAAACAAGAATAGATAAAAAGGTCGTAACTAATTCCCATATCATGGCTTAAGAAACAAGGAAACATCAATAAATCAAGACTTACCATAGGCAATCACAAAAAAAAGGAGATAAAGACTCTAGGTAATAATTAGGGTGAGTTTCATCACATATCCCTCACCCCTTGGATTACCCTAATAGTCTCTCTAGACCTCGTCCCTCGAGTAGGAACATGTAGAACTGAACACCTTTCAAGAGGACAAGGTGGCTTGATTGTGCCATCTTAATCGACACCTTCTCCCACTCTCATCTAAAGCCTATACCAGTGCTAGTGGCATGAGTGAGGAATCAATTAAGATTTTTAATGTTTAATCCCCCCATTCCTATTTCATTTGTTAAGGTTATCACTTGATTAAAAACATCATCAATAAGTTACCCTAGCAGCCACTTACAGACCTAGCTCCCATTGAGGGACACTCACCTAATACACCTAGGTTCTTTAACCATGATATTAAAGCATAAAAAGTGTATCCATGAATCTCATATAACCATGATAACATGCAATAAGTCCATAAGCTCATTAGAATATCAAATTTGAGGTTTAGGAAACCAAATATTGTCCTAGATCTACTAGACAACCCTAAACCCCCAAAAAGCATTTAGATTGATTCAAAAAACATCATGAAGCATCAAAATACATCAAAACCATAAATAATGATTAATATTTTCCATACAAAACATTTATGATCAAAACATCAAGCATTCATAAACCCTAATGCCAATGGTATGGATCTAGAAACCTTAGAGTTATAATTTTGACCAGATTAAGCATTCAATGCACTTAAAATTCAAATTAGTGCACTTGCTACATTCAACCAATGACCTTGACATATTAATTCAATGCAATTGATACATTCAATCACCACACTTGACATATTCATTCAACACACTTGACTATTAAAGTCATAAAAAATATATACATAATAGATTGATGAAATAGATGATACTGGACAATATATGGGCCCTAGGAGTCAAATATGAGAGAGACCCATTTGAGATTTCTCAATTTCCCTCTCATAAGATAAAATCAACAAACCCATAACATCCACTAAGCATGATCAATTTGAATTATACTGAAAAATAGGTTCATTAAAATTTGAAAGGAAAACTTATCCAAAATACACCTTTTACTTTTCCAAAATCACTAGAGGAATTGATCATTCATTAAATACATTAAAACAAATTAAAAAAAAGTAGATCATATATTCCTTTTGTCGTATTACAAAAAATATGATGTACTATTTACACAAACACACTAAAACATAGTTTTATTTCTAGGATTAGATCCTTCATCTAGTCCTACATAGAATCCACAAATGCGGAAGTAAAAAGGAGACCAAATCCAAACTTCACACATTCAGAAGGAATCCCCAATCCTCTCGAGCAATCTAGAATCAATCTAGAATGATCCAATGAAAATAAATCCAACTCTCTCAAATTCATAGAGTACTTACACAAAGTAATTGCAAATGAAATCTCTCTCTCAAGATTTGATCCAAATTCAAATACTCCAAATAAAACACAAGTAATAATCAACAAAAACTCTTTGCATCTCTCCTCTTGACTCTCTCTATCTTCCCCCAGCCAAAACTATATGGTGAAAAGAAATACATATTATTCCTTTGCGAGGAGTTACACGGGTAGGAACTACTTCCCAACCAGTTATTATAACCATTGGTTAACAAATACCACAGTTTATAATAATAATAGTTTATAATAATAATCTATTATTATATTCTATTCTATTTTTTTCCCATTATTTAATTTATTAATTAATAATATTAATCAATAAATACAATCCTTTATCTTACTTACCACAATATATATATTACACATAAAATATCCACATCGATACATATATATAACCCATATAGATATACCTATATATATTTATTCCAGAATATTATTAATCCATAAAAAGTAATTGTAACAATATATATTAATAATAATGGATTAGAACTATTACATAATACATTTATACTATAACTACATATTCTATAATAATCAAATATAACATCACATATATCTCATTTATATCTAATAAATATTAAAGACATAAATGAAATAAATAATCAATCAAACTTAACCAAAGCCAATGTCATAAACAAAGGCAATAAGTCCTAACCAACCAAGGATCTCCTACCAAATAAAGTTAAAGATAATCATCCAAAAAATACTGATCAATCAAAAACATCGACCAAAATGCCAAAATCCAAACAATTAATCAATCCAACCAAAATTCCAACATCTTGAAAACTAAGAAAAATGACTTCCAAGATCATACTGATAACTCTTGAAAGCCAAACATAACAAGGTTAATATGGACTCCCAAAAACATAGATAAATCAAAATGAAGCCAACTAAATCACATGAACACCATCAAATAAAGGGATCACAACAAGTTATAACACCATGATCATGCTCAAACAAGTAACAAAGAGCCAACGGTGGACATCCTAACAAACTGGTGAAAGAAAAAAGGACATCATTAACCTTGACTTGTAACAATGGCAAGGAATGACTCAGGTGGTCCTTGGATCTATCTCCCATCAACAACCATCAAGGATTTTGAGGGCACACTCAAACCAGTTGAGCTAGGTGAAGTTTATGTCCAATACCTGTAAACCTGCATCATATAATGAAACATACATATGCACATACATATATATCAAGAATATAATACAGACAATGATGGGGATCAAGATATCCTATAGGCCTCACTACGTGAGTAACTATGACTTCCTCAAAGATTATGAAGACATTCCATGGATATATCATCATATAATCACATCTAACACATCACATAGCATGGTCAGTCCATAATCATCATCATAGAATAAAAAACCACTATGAGACAATCATATAAATATAATCATGAAACATAAGTAATGATTTTCAATTGTTAGTATATCCATCATATCTCATCCAAAATCAGGGTTAGATTAATAATTATAAAACATCAATCCATAAAAGAAATTATCACATGAAGAAAACATGAAAAGTGATCATAACCATGGTCAAATATCATTCAAGAGCCTAGTTATTGAAGAACATAATCAAAACCTAAAATAATCAAAACAAGATAGATTATTCAACAAAATTAATCATATTCATAAGTAGAAGACACAAATAATAATCACATAGATGTTGTATGCATGTATCCTAAATCATAACATCCTAACCACACTTACCAAGGTTCTGAAACATCTACAACACTGAATTTATGAAGAATACACATGAAGGGCTACCATTCCATCTAAGAATTATATGTAATAGGACCATCATGTCTACCATTAACAAGTACTATATTATGAGTTCACTATGACTAATCTAATGGAATAGATTAGACAAGTATCTAAATACAAATACCCAATGGAAAATCTTACTTACATCTATAACAAATGAAGCATAGCAAAAACTATATTACTCCAAAAATTTACCACAAATTCATGCTAGGGTTAGAGGGGTATTATAGTTTGGGTATCATATCCACTCCCTCCCACTATAACCTAGATAGGTGTATCTTGTGCTACTTCCCATGGCTATGTCCAAAAGCCTAGTGGCATCCCCCTCCACCTCCATCTCATCACCTGTTGAGGAGATGGATCCACTACTACTACTACTTTCTATCTCTATCTCCTCCTCAATATTTGCAATGACATCAACCTCCACATCCTCACCCATGGGCTCATATCGTATAAACTCTACCTCTTCCTCCCCCTAATTGTTGGGACATCTGTAGGAAAAAATACATAAATGTCACTGCCACCCCTATCATATCCATCCCCATTTTCATCCCCATCCTCTCCATCATCATCCCCTCATCCACCCCATCCTCTGTCTCTACCTCCATCTCTCCCACATTTTCCTCTATCTCATCCTCCATCCATCCCTCCTTGTCTACCTCTCTTACCTCGTCTACCATACCTCCTCCTCAGCTATCTAGCCCATCAGAACATGTCAATGGGAAATGACACACCTTAATCAATATAATGAACAATTATGTTTCTAACCCACAATGCATCATAATTTTTTGTAGTCCCAACAACTGTTGTATCTGATCGCCAATCCCATCTAAGTGGTTCCAAATTCAAAAATTATATCACTATTTTTTCTATGGGGATCACTAGTCTCCATAACCTAACATCCCTCTAGCACTATACAAATTGCACGTAACCAATAGGTTCTCCATGTCTCTCCCCAAACTATATCAAAACCCTATTATGAAGATAGATCTTTATAATCCTTCATGTCTAATTCATCCACACAATCAAGTACCTCTCATGTCTACAAAACTAGAGATGATCATCCTCACCATCCCAAGTAGGGCATCCAATGTAAGGTCTCCATATAAATTCCCTCAAAGTGTTTTAAAAATGTCTCCAATACCTCAAATGGCCCACCTATGTATGTTCCACTACCTTGTAATAGTACACATAAGGTTGTACTATATGAATATATGGTCTATCAAAAACTAGATGAAACATGGCTATATTCTCAAATACCACACATGTAAAAGTGTGACACCACACCCTAAACTATGTTCTCCATGATAAAAAATGCAATACATCTTATGGTAGACCATAACCAATACACATTCCCCCTATGCATATATTGTCCTCCTAAGCCACATCTTTGTAACTATCTCCCCCCTCCCAATAGGAAACCTATGTCCTCTCCTATCTGGAACTACAACTTAGAATACCACCCTACATAGCATAGAAAAATAAAGATCATACCCAATCATATCCTACAATTTTATCTCATACCCTTTGATCCCTAATTCTACTACACTAAAATAAAATAGTTCAAACAATTTTTCTCTACCTATCCAAAAAGAGCACACAACCCCATCCCCTTGAATAGGTGTCCACATAATTTGATACACATCCTCCAAAGTCACATTGCACTCTCTTGTCAAAATGTGGAAAGAAGTCTCTGAGCTCCACCTCTCACATAAAGTGGTAATAAGGCCCCTATTTTCCCACATATTAGGCATAAAGGTGATATTATGTAGTCCTAAACTCTCTAAGTGCACTCACTCCTCTGCATCTAGCCTATGTCTATAGAGGATCATGTTGGGATAATTCTCTCGATTGATCAGGACATCATCCCTAATATACAAGTACCAATGCAATCACCCAGTCAATCCAATACATTAAATCAAAGCCAAAATGAATCTATGCTATATAATTTTTACACATGTCAAAATGCATTAAAAATCCATTACATTCAATCCATAAAATCTAAAATAAAGTAAGTGCGTCGAAACAAACTCGCATATGAAGCTCACTTAAAAATCCCTTTTTCTAGTCAAGTGTGTCACTTATGCAGTACAAGTGCAATCTAATAAAACCAAGTGTGAATCAATTTTAAAATTCCTATCCTAAGTGTGTCTCTTTACCTATGTGCACAAAGATGGGGGACCAAAAAAGGGGGTATAAGATGCCACTTTTTGTTTTTTCTAAAATCAGAAAACTTTGAACTTCAATGAGAAATTGAAGATACTTAGACTTAAAATTTAAAGATGCAACAAGAAAAATAGTTGTAGTACTCCAAATCTAGTTTCTAAACTACTAATTTATTTTGAAAATGGTGGAGAATAAGGCCCTGAAAAAGGGGGAACACAAAAAGTGGTCCTGGTTTTTGTGAAAAACTATAACATAGCTTCTGGTGTGCTTCCCCTAAAATGTTAAAAAATATAATTAAATTTTTTAATCAATCTGGTGAGAAGTTATCTAACACCACATAGTTTATCCCACATTTTTCTACTAGTTTTTTTTTATGAACGTATGCTTTTTATGAATTTCCAAAGAGGAAACATCCTAAAAATGTGAAATTTGAGTGTGCTCCTATAAATCATTGAAAACTAATCACAAATGTATTTTTTAAGTTTGTATAATGTATTCTAGTTTCTAAACAAGTAACTTGTTTCAAAATTTGATAAACGAGTCAAAATCTAAGCCCAAAATAGTGCTCATTAGTTTTTGACAAAAATTGGGCATACTTATAAAAAAAAATATAGATGAAAAGCTTAACATAATCAGAATTCAAGAAAAAATATAATGATAGATAGCTAAAAAAGAGCTCCATAACATCTTGTTGTTTGATTTTTTGTTCTTGAATCATGTGCAAACCTGACGGGGAGCATAAACCAAAAAATGTGGATTTTTTGTATGTTTGTTGGAAAACACATTTCAAACTTGTTTGAATTATCCAAGCCTTTGGGTCGAATGTCCAAGGAAAATCCAAGCCTTGGGCTTGGTTTTTCCCAAACAAATTAAAAGGTTGCATAACATATATGGTGTGTATCATATATGGTACATAACATATGTATAAAATCCTTTACATATGGCTTGTGCCATATATGGTGCATGCCAAATGTTAAATATGAAAATTTTCATCAAATATGTTAAAGAGTCAAGAAAATGATGTGCACCATAGAGTTTTGTGTGGTTTTCAAGATGGTAATTTGTTCTTGGTGGTTGGGGTGTTGCCCCATTCTCCCACGAGGGGTAATACCCCTCAATCCTTGCAAGGGGTACTACCCCTTGACCTTGCTACGAGTGTTTCCCCCAAACACATGTTGAATAGTTTTTTTTTTTGGGGGGGCTACATTAGTAAAAGTGGGGGAAAATTAACTTCTGACTCTTATTAGACACCATATAACAACAATAGGGTTTAGGGGGAGATGGGGAAGATATGGAGAGAGAGAGAGAGAGAGAGAGAGAGAGAGAGAGAGAGAGAGGGTTGATGGGTTATGGTTTTAGGTTTTAGGGTTAGGGGGGAGAGAAAGAGATATTTTAGGGAAAGGTAGAGAGAGAGAGAGAGAGAGAGAGAGAGATCTTCTCCCCTCTTCCTTCCCCATCACCATGTTTTTCTATCCCAAGACCTAATTATCATCTTTCTATATCTACCTCATCTCTCTCTCCCTCCCCCTTGTCTCTCTCTACCTCATCTCCCCCCTCCCCCTTCTCCCTTTCTCTCATCTTCATCCCCATCATTACCATCTTCCTCTACAGAATGTCACTTACCCTCTCCCCATTCTCTCACTCTAATTCACACTCTCACATCTCTCTCCTAATTACCCTCTTTCACTCTCTCCCCTCCCTCCTCTCACCATATCTTCCCCCCAATTTACCCTCTATCTCTACCTCATATCTCTCACACTATCCCTCTTATCTCACTCTCTCTCTCTCTCACATGTCCCCAATAATTACTCTCTCTATCTCTCTCTACTCACTTCCTCCTTCCCCATCACCATCTTCATATATTCCAAGCCCTAATTATGCTCTCTCTCTCTCTCTCTCTCTCTCTCTCTCTCTCTCTCTCTCTCTCTCTCTCCCTCCCTCCCCTTCTCACTTTCTCTCATCTCCCTCCCCCTATCACCATTTCTTCCCCCCATTACCATCTATCTCTACCTCACATATCTCACCCTTTCCCCCTTCTCTCACTCTCACAACTCTCTCCCCCTAATTACCCTCTTTTACTCTCTTCCCTCCCTCCTCTCACCATATCTTCCCCCCAATTTACCTTCTATCTTGATGTCATGTCTCTCACCCTCTCCCCCTTATCTCTCTTTCTTCTCCCTCTCCCCCTTCTCTTACTCTCTCTCACATGTCCCCCATAATTACTCTCTCTCTCTCTCTCTCAAACCTCTCCCCCCTAAGACCCCTTACAACCCCTTAGGACCCCTTACCACACATTAATGTATGTTAAGGGGTCCTAAGGGGTCCTAGGATACATTAAGACCCCTTAAAACCCCTTAAGACTTTTTACCATACATAAGGGATCATAATGGGTTGTAAGGGGTATAAAGGGTTCCTAGGATACATTAATGTATCCTAAGAGCCTTAGGATACCTTACCATATAATAATCTATGATAATGGGTCTTATGGGGTCCTAGGGAGCCCTTAATACCCCTTAAAACTCCTTAGTACCTCTTACCATACATTAAGACCCCTTACCATACATTAATGTATGGTAAGGGGTCCTAGGATACATTAATGTATCCTAGGACCCCTTAAGTCCCCTTATGAAATCTAAGGACCTCTAACCATACATAACAAGTCCTAAGGGGTTATAAGGGACTCTAGGATACATTAACATATCCTATGACCCCTTGGGACCCCTTACCATACATTAATGCATGGTAAGTGTCCTAAAGGGTCTTACTGGGTCCTAGGGGGGCCTTAAGACCCCTTACTACCTCATAGCATACATAATGGGTCATAAGGGGTCTTAAGGGGTCCTAGGATACATTAATGTATCCTAGGACCCCTTACCATACATTAATGTATGGTAATGTATCCTAGAACCCTTTAATACCCCTTACAACCTCTTATTACCCCTTACCAAACATAATGTATGGTAATGTATGGTAAGGGTTTCTAAGAAATAGAAGGGGTATTAAGGGGTCTTGAGATATTAATGTATCTTGGGACCCCTTACAAACCCTTAGGACCCCTTACCATACATTAATGTATGGTAAGAAGTCCTAAAGGGTCATAAGGGGTCTTACGGGGTCCTATGATACATTAATGTAGCATAGGACCCCTTAAGACCCCTTAGGATCCCTTATTACCTCTCTCTTTCTTTCTCCATTTCTCACCCTCTCTCTCCCTCTACACTAATAGGAGAGGGAGAGGGTGTGTGTGTGTGTGTGTGTGTGTGTGTGTGTGTGTGTGTGAGAGAGAGAGAGAGAGAGAGGGAGGGATATATATATATATATATATATATATATATATATATATATATATATATATATATATATATATATATATATATATATATATAGGATGAGAAGGGGAGAGGGAGAGAATAGGATAAGAATAGGAGGAGAGAAAGAGAGAAAGGATGAGAAGGGTGATAAACTACACGTGATTGAATATCTTGAAGGAAAGTTTTATAATGGAATGGATAATTGGAAGACAGTGATTGATGATCACCGAGCTACTAAAGTATATGTAAGAAAATTAAATTAGTTAATGTATTGTCATTGATATCAGCTAGTTTTGAATGTATTTATCATGATGGTTACAAATATCTTAAGAAGGAAAATGGTAAAGGATTGAGATATCTACATAAAGATGAGATGGACAAGAAAGATATGGATATGGTATACATTGGGTAACTTATTGATGAGTCTATGGAATTATGTTAATAACTTGATTGTATTACATGATTCTATTATGTATTGAAGATCAGGATTGAACAAGTTTACATGGTCAGTAAATGAAGAATTCAGCATACACCAAGCAAGTGTAGTGTATACTGAGTATAGTGTTAACCGAGCTAGTTATCACCCATGCATTACGCTATTGACCACATGAAAGAAATAAATGGAGTTTGTGATAGCTGACTAAAGATGATGGGTTGGAAAATTGTTTATGATTCTGAGGTAAATGATAATTTTTTTTATGATGATCAAATGTCTGACAAAATTCAAAGATGATTAGATGAAGGATAATGAAACATTTTATTAACACAACTGTTGAGGAAGGTTAAAGCGAAAAAATCAACGATGAAGATTAAGAGGCAAAATCTATGGATGAAAATAAAATGGTTTATGATGTCTATATAAGGAGACATGAGATTAATTATTTAGTCTAGATGTTGTAGGAGAATTTGCATGAAAAATATTGATTTCATGCAACACTGATCAAACTAGTTGAAGATAGAACTGAGAAAAATTGCAGACAACACCGAGCAACATAGAAAGCAATTACTGAGAAAAACAGAGTTGGAGAAAATGGAGATATTAAATTAATTATTGATCAGAGGTATTTTTGAGCTTATTATAGATTTGAAAATATGAAAATAAAAGTTGTATTTGAATTAGATCATTACTATATCAGTTTAACCATTGTTACAAATAAATCTATTAACCGAGTGGGACTTAACAATCTTTATATTTCAATACGACATTCAATGAATGTTGATTATTTTCTTGTTGACCCCATAGTGAATGTTTGGTCAAAGGATAATTGTTAGTGATAAATCCTCTAACCAGGTCACACCTCACAATGTGTTTTGTAACCTTTAATAGGGTTGGCTCCTAATCGAGCTCACTTTAGAAGAGTGAATTATTTTGGGTTACTGGTCCCAGGTGGTTTTTCCCCTAACAGGGTTTCCACATTAAAAATCTATGTGTTATATGTGTATGGATGTGTTGACTTGTTATTTTACTTTACAAATTTTTATAACTGGTTAGATCAGTAAACACAATACTTAATCGACTGATAATTGGTATATGAAGAGAAATGCAGAGTTGGTATTTTACCAAGTTGATTATTTGATTTGAAATTTTTGATATATATATCTGGGAGTATTTGGGACTATAGGATAATTGGACTTAACTGATTCACCCCCCTCTTAGTTACCTAACAAAGGGGAGAGGGGGAGAATAGGATAAGGAAAGAGAGAGAGAGAGAGAGAGAGAGAGAGAGAGAGAGAGGGATCCATATTCCCTACCTCTCCCTCACATCTCCCTTGGTCTCTCCCCCTAACCCTAAAACCATAATCCATCAACCCTAAATCCTTTCTCCCTTATTCCTCTCTCTTTACCCTATCTCTCTCCCTCTTTTCCTTCTCTCCAACTTACCCACCTCTCCCCCATGTCCCTTTCTTCCCCTAAACCCTAATATTGTTATATGGAGTCTAATCAAAGTCAAAAGTTAATTTTCCCCACTTTTATCAAACCAGTTTACCCCAAATTGATCAACGGGGTTTTGAGGGTAGCACCCCTAGTGGGGTCAAGGAGAAGCACATCATTTTGGTCCCCCATATTTGTGCACTTTCTCCTACACAAGTGTGTCTCTTTTGACCTACAACTGTATTGATTTGACCTATTCCAACCTAGACCTAATTAGGAAAAAAATAAAAAAACATGAGACAAAAAAGGCAAAGATGTATAAACTCACCAGTGTTGGGGTATTCATTGGACACTAGTAGGTCCTCACCTACTCATCAATATGTATGACATCCTCGTACTTCTTTATCACTCTACAAACATGCTCAGAGGCTCCTTCTTCTCTACAAGTTCTCAAAAGCTCAAGCATGCAAATGACTTTGAAAATGATCCCCCAAACATATTTGTAACTTCCCTACCCCACCTCGATGGATGTGCACACAATACATTTCTATTAGTCATGATGTTTTTCACCTTTTTAATCCCATAACTTTTGTGTATGACCTTCATTTTTTGAATCATGAGTTGCATTGTGATCATGATCACGTTGTCAACCAAATGAGCCCTCCATTATATTATTTTCTCATTTTCTTGAGGGAGAACCATATTACCTAGTTACTACCACTTTTTCGTAGGGGCATACTAAGGCATACTTTTTATTAATTATTCATTGAAACAATGCTTGAAAATGCATTGTATCAAAGAGGGTAAAATGGTAGACACCTAAAAATAACTTTTTGCTCGTACGCAACAATTTTTACTAACATTCCTCTTAAATTAAATTAAATAATCTTTTTCTTTATTATTTAATTAATTTATGTCTTACTTCATTCTAAATTTAAATTCATAATTTCTCCCTAATTCCATAATTAAGTAATATTAATTAATTATTTAATTACCAAATGTCTAATTAACTATCATCACTAATTCTTCTATAAAATAATTAATTAAATATCATTATTTAATTGTTCCATGTATCTTTGCAATTAATTAAATAATTGTATTATTTAATTAAATAATCCATCTTTGTTATTATTACACCCATGTAATAATTTCATTTAATTAATTAATTCCACCCTCATATTAAATAAATGTTGTTGGTGTAATTAAGTATTCACTAATTACACTTAAGTTTACTTAGGATAATGCATTTGTATATTAGTTGTCATTGAGACACCTAAAAGTTTGTATTTCATTTTAGCACATAGTTAGGAGAAATTCCACTTTAGGTGATGATAGTTGTCATCTCATACCTCTTTGTGTGTGAGATCCACCTTTAGTGTTCTTATCACATTATCATCCTCTCATTGTTGCACATGTTGCACATACTTTGATGTACAATAGAGGATGATCCACCTTTGGTGGACATGTGATTCCATCTAGTGTGGTTGATAGCTTATAATCTCCTTATCATGTAGTCTTATCACATTGCATATATATTTAGGCACTCCTACATTGTATGTAAGAAATCTATTATCCATTATCATTTGATCATTATTGAATTATTCAGTTGATCATATCATATTTGTCTCTCTTGTGCTATCAATTGAGCTTATAGATTTTGGCATTTTCATTCTTTTCCTTATGCAAATTCTTACATGGTATTAGAGCCATATGAGTTTCATTGTAAAGCTTTTTTGGAGATATTTTTATTGCAGGTCAAAATTGGAGCTTGTTGGTGCAAATCAGAGGTTGGCATCACATTGAGGATTTTCAGAGGCAATTTTCAAACAACAATATCTCAATCATCCAGACTCCTTTTTTTGAGAAATTTTTTTGTTTTGGGGTAGAATTTCATGATCTACACAATGGTGCAGGTGGTTTCTAATCTCTTTTCTTGATGTTTTCTTAAAATCACAAATCTCAATTTTTACAACTTTAGAGGATTCATTTGGGCTCATATGGACACATTTTTAGGTGCTATTTTTTGTGAAAGTGCATAATTTTTTTTTCTACTTTCTAGACCTGGTATCAATTTGGATAAATTTTGAGTAGACATAGTACTTTCAACATTTGGTTTATTTTTAGCCTATTTTGGCACTTGTAATTGATTAGATCCTTGAGTGGTCTTATGTCTTATTTATTTGAGTTTACCATAGCTTCATATTTTCTATTGTAATCATCAAAATCATAAGTCTACTTTGGTTCATTTTGGCAAGTGGAAATTGTACACACACTATATATAAAGTGCCAAAATCATCTTTTTTTTTTTTTTTTGGGGGGGGGGGGGTGGTTCTTTGGTTCATTTATTTTGGGGGGTGCATTGATTTTTTTATCTCATTGTTTCATGTGATAAGTACATCATGGATGGTTTAATTAGGTTGACAAGAGGAAACTATAAGCAATTGAGTGAATTGGTTCTTTCTCATCTTAGTGAGCATAACCTCTTGCCCTATTTGTATGAGTATAGACCTAAAAGTCCTTATTTTGATTGGGACTCTTACTCAAAATTTATTAATGTTATCTATTAGAATAAGGATATGGATGTTATGGATTCCCTTGATGACTACAAAGATCGTACAAAGACTATTCCTAATATTTGGACTGTTCTTTGGGAAATGTATGGAGATCCTCATGTTCCTCCACTCCCAAAAGGTCTATATCCTCCACTCACAACTCCCACTTCTCCTATTGAGATCACATCTACTCTTTCTCCTGATGATTTTTCCATTCATAGAGCCATGGGTTTAGGTGATTCAATGCTGTAGGATATTCATTTTCTTTCAGAATTAGTTCCATGAGATGACTACTTGACAAACATTGCAGGTTTATTTGTGGAGTCCTACATTTTAAATTTTGGAGACACTATTGATGATATGCATATTCTCTTTGGCGAAGATGATCCTTCTTCAGTTGTTGTAAGGGAGTATGCTAACCCTCATCTTTATTCTCCACTTGATCCTTCTTTTGAGATTGACATAATTATGGATCCTTTGATACAACATTTGGAGGAGGTCTCTTTAACTTTAGAGAAGACATTTGAGTCTTTGGAGATTGGTTTTCATGAGTCTCAAACTTCACTTCAGATGTCACATTTCATGGTTCAGGTTGGTCATTCTCATGAGTTGGAGATTCCTATTCAGTTTCCTGAGACATCATACATTTTGAGGATTCTTCCTAGAAATTGGGGAGGATTCATTGATATACCTAAGAACTTGTTTCTTCCTAAGGGGAGGAACATCATTCCATTTTCTTGGTCCAGTTTATCAATTGATCCAAGTACACCTATCATGGGGGTACATTCTACATTGAGGGGGGGCTTCCTTTCTTCTCTTCCTACTTCTTAATTTGAGGAGACATCTTTATCTTTGGAGTTTGATCCAAATTCTTACATAGATTAGTTACCATTGGTTCATTATTTGTCACCATCTTTTATTGGGCTTGTTCCTAATTTGTTCATGGCATCTTCATCAACCAATGACATGGAGACACATAGGCATACTTGAGAGACCTCATAATTCATTTGGATTCCCCTTCCTACTTCCTATCCACAATGGGAAGCCTTATTCCATCTATACTTAGTGTATCTTCTTCCTAAGGGGAGAAATGTCATTTGCAGGCATTGGACTATGTTTTTCCTTCAAGCACTCACCATCCTTGGAGGAATTTATTCATTATGGGGATTCTTGATTGTATATACATGATGTATGTCATAAAGGGGGTGTCTTGATTACTCCATCCACCCATGCATCTTGTATTCACCTCCCTTTTTGGTGGAGGTTTTTTCCCATGAGGTTTTCCCTCTTTCTCTACTTTATGAGAGATTTCATTGCACATATTTTGCACTTGCAGTTTTTACATGGGTACCTAACATGGCCTAGTATCTGGGACCCATCATGCATTGTCATCTTGTATTGTGAGTTTAAGTGCATTCCCCTAAGTTTCACTTAAGGGGGTTTTGGTCTAATTAAGTATCAACTAATTACAATTTACTTAAGTTTACTTAGGATAACACATTTGCCTATTAGTTGTCATTGAGACACCTAGGATTTTTCATTTAATTTTAGCACATGGTTAGGAGAAATTCCACTTTAGGTGATTATAGTTTTCATCTCATACCTCTTTGTGTGTGAGATCCACCTTTAGTGCTCTTATCACATTCTCATCCTCTCATTGTTGCACATGCTTCACATAATTTGATGTACAATATTGGATGATCCACCTTTGGTAGACATGTGATTCCACCTAGTGTGGTTCATAGCTTATCATATCCTTATCATTTAGTCTGATGCAATAGGGCAGGGAAGATTCAAGTAGAATCAAGTAGATTTGACTCCACTTGAATCTACAAACAAGCCCTACTCAGAGTTACACATGGAAGAAATATATAATTCACATGAAATAGTGAAAAAACACCATAAAATAAGGCAAAGAAACTGGAAACCACACTAGTACAATTATTATAAATCCTTCAACATGCCTGGTTGTGAGGCCTTCTAGGTTTTGGCCTTATACAAAGAGAATTATGAATTCAGAGTCTTAGCTCACATATTACTAATTTTATAATTCTACTACTCTTCTACTACCATTGATCTATATTCTACAAAACCAACCTAAGATTCTTATATAGCCAACTAGGCCACAAGTCGGCCAGTCAGGCATTTAATTACATTATAGGTCCACTTAGGAAGATAAAACCAAAACTATTGAAAGAAATAACACAACACAATGAAAAGTACCATTTAGGTCCACACATGATCCAAGAAAAAATCTTGAAATTTTCAAGGTCCTATTTCCTCATACGAAACCGTGCAAGGAAAAGAACTTCCATGTTTCATGCAAAACTGGCTGGAAAGTTGATACCCAAGGAAAACAATGATAACTCTTAACTCCAGATGAATTAAGATTTTCACTCTTAGGAGAAGGTTCAAAAATAGGTCCATATCATCACATTCACTTTGCATAACAAGAAACTAATAGCTGCAATGGCTACAAAGAAAAAAACCTATAGGTATAGACAATAGGAAATGTTTTTGGTTGATGCAAGATTTGTCAAAGACCCAAGATGCTCCTGCATCAGACACTTGAGGTAAATAAAGAATTGATGTCCACATAAGGCACTTCTCATATTCTAACTTGAATCATAAATATCCAAATTAGCTTGTGTAATCCATGAACTATCTTCAATCGGTTTATCTTTCCACTAAACTAGGTATTCCATGTAGTATTTTCCTTTGCTACTCTTGTTTACTCTACTATTCAAGATCTTCTCAATACTGTCTTTATTCTTCTTAGGATAATCCAGATCATCTTCTATCTCATCCATTGATTCAAAATACTCAACTATATCAGCAATGTTGAATATAGGTGATATATCCATGTCCACTGGTAATTCCACTTCATAAGAATTTCCATTGTCAAATTTCTTCAGAATCTTACAAGGTCCAAACTTCTTCTTTTTTAGTTTGTTGTATGTACCAACTGGAAATATATTCTTCTTAAAATGAATCATAACCTCATCTCCAAATTCAAAATATTTATGTCTCCTTCTCTTATCTATTCTCTATTTGTATTTCAGATTACTATCCTCCAAATTCCTTTTGACTTCATCATGTAAAGTTATCATGAAGACTACAAAATCCTTAGCTTTAGAACTTCTTCTTGTCTCAGTAGGAAAATCTCTCAACTCTATGGCTCCCTTAGGATGAAATCTAGTAACAATCTCAAATGGTGCCCTCTTAGTTCTTCTATTCATAGAATTATTATACACAAACTCTGCTTGTGCCAAAACTAAATCCCAATTAGAAGTATTATCTCCAACTAAACATCTTAACAAGTTTCCCAAACTTTTGTTCACAACTTCAGTCTGTCCATCTGTGTGAGGGTGAAATGTAGAACTAAATTTCAACTCTGTATTCATCTTCTTCCAAAGTTTTTTCCAAAAGTAACTAGTAAACTTAGTATCTCTGACGCAAGGGCAGGGTAGATACAAGCAGAATCAAGAAGAATTGAGTCCACTTGAATCCAAAAACAAGACCTGCTCAGAGTTACACAATAGAAGAAATATAATATCACATGAAAACAATGAAATCATAATGGATATGAGAAAATCAACTAGCAGCAACAAAAGAGAATTATATTATTTCTTTCAACATGCCTGGCTGTGAGGCCTTCCGGGTTTCGGCCTTATACAATGAGAATTATGAAATCAAAATCATAGCTTACATCCTATCTTTGTCTCCAATAATATATCTTGATAATTATCCCTCTTAGATCTCCTTGATTCCCTACTACATCAATCTGGACTCTTTATATAGCCAGCTAAGCCACAGGTCTACCAGTCAGGCATTTAATTACATTATAGGTCCAATCTAGAAGATTTAAACCAAAAGTAATGCTAGAATTAATATAAATTGATGTGCCTTTGTATTTAGGTCCTTACATGACCCAATAACATGAATTTAATTGTTCAAGGCCCCATTTTATCACATGTAAGTGCGCAAGAAGAAACACTACACGTTACACCTGAAAACTGGCAGAAAATAGGTCCTGAGAAAAAATGGGCATAAATTTTTACTCATAATGAATTAGGGCTTGTGCTCTTGGGAAATGATATTAATTTAGGTCCTCTAAAACTATTTAAGAGTGAAAATTCTGATTCCTTAAGGATCAAGATCGCCACTATGAACAATTAGCACCAAAACTGTAGGAAAATGCAGCTCCGATGGCAAGGAAAGCAAATGTAACTTTGAAACAGTCCATCCAAACTTTATGTGCTCATAGGAGAAGGTTCCCAAATAGGTCCTTAGAATAATTTAATATTTTCACACCATGAAACCAACAAATACAACAATTATAAAGAAAACAATAGCAAATAGGTACATAACTCAGGAAATGTTTTTGGTTGATGCAAGATTGCTCCAAGACCCAAGATGCTCCTGCATCAAACACCTAGGGTAAATAAAGAACTGATGTACACATTAGGCACTACTCATATTTTGACCTGAATCATAAAGATCCAACTCAGCCTGTGTAATCCATGAACTATCTTCAACTGGCTTGTCTTTCCACTGAACTAGATATTCCATGTAGTCTTTTCCTCTTGTACTCTTGCTCACTCTTTTATTCAAGATCTTCTCAATGCTATCTCTATTCTTCTTAGGATAGTTTGGATCATCTTCAATCTCATTATTTGATTCAAAGTACTCAAATATATCAGTAATATTGAATATAGGTGATATATCCACGTCCTCTAGTAATTCCACTTCATAAGCATTTCCACTGTCAAACTTCTTCAGAATCTTACAAGGTCCAAACTTCTTCATTTTCAGCTTGTTGTAGGTACCAACTGGAAATCTATTCTTTTTCAAATGAATCATAACCTCATCTCCAACTTCAAAAGATTTATGTCTCCTTCTCTTGTCTTCTCTTTGTTTATATTTCATATTACTATCCTCTGAATTCCTTTTGACTTCATCATGTAAAGTTCTCATGTATGCTGCAAAATCCTCAGCTTCAACACTTCTTCTTGTCTCAGTAGGTAAATCTCTCAACTCTATGGTTCCCTTAGGATGAAATCCAGTAACAATCTCAAATGGTGTCCTCTTAGTACTTCTATTCACAAAATTATTATATACAAAATATTCTTGTGCCAAAACCAAATCCCAATTAGTAGGCTTATCTCCAACTAAACATCTCAACAAGTTTCCCAAACTTCTGTTCACAACTTCAGTCTATCCATCTGTCTGAGGGTGAAATGTAGAACTAAACTTCAATTCTCTATTCATTTTTTTCCAAAGTGTTCTCCAAAAATAACTAGTAAACTTAGTATCTTTGTCTGAAATAATAGACTTAGGAAAACCATGCAATCTTACCACTTCCTTGAAGAATAATTCAGCTACATGTAATGCATCAGATGTCTTCTTACAAGGTATGAAATGAGCCATCTTAGAAAATCTATCAACCACTACCAAAATAGGATCATTACCTCTCTGAGTTCTAGGCAATCCAAGAACAAAGTCCATACTCACATCTTCCCAAGGTCTATCAGGTACATGCAAAGGTGTATACAATCCCACATTTTAACTAGTTCCTTTTGTTGTTTGGAAAATTCTGCAACCTCTAACCATTCTCTATACATCTCTATAAATTTGTGGCCAAAAGTATCTTTCTGAAGTCAAATTCATAGTCTTATCAATCCCAAAATGTCCAGCAAGTCCACCACTATGTTTCTCCTTCGTTATGTTCTCTCTCATAGATCCTCTAGGTATGCACAACTGAACTCCTTTAAACAACATATCTTGTTGAATGAAATAATCAGTCCACTTATCACTCACTGTGTGTTCCTTACAAGCTCTCCAAGGTTATACAAAATCAATGTTAGTGTCATAAAAACACTTCAAATCATCAAAACCAATTACCTCAACTCTCATCTCTATCAGCAAACTTCTTCTTCGGCTCAAGGCATCAACAACCTTATTTGACTATCCACTTTTATGCTTCAATGAAAAGGAAATATTTTGTTCTTTCATTTCTCTTGTAAACTTTTTACCATCAACCAAACATACTCTAATTGTGGTATATGATTTTCATAAAACTTCTCTATCAAAGGAAATAACACTTGTTTCTTTCCATCCATCCAAATAGTATATTGATTCAATCTACCATCATGCAAAGCTTTCCTATCATACTGCCAAGGTCTACCCAAAAGAATATGACAACAATCCATAGGCATAATATCACACAAGACTTCATCATGATAATTCCCAATTTTGAATTTAACAAGGCATTGTTCACTTACAAATAGTTTATGCTCCTTCTGGATCCAAGCAATATGGTAAGGCTTTAGATGTTTCAATCTCTACAACTGCAACTTGTTAACCAGCTCTTCAGATGCCAAATTATCAGAACTTCCACTATCAATGATTACCTTGCAACATTTGTCAGTGATCTTACATTTGGTTCTGAACAAAATTTTCCTCAAAATAGGTTCCTCATCAGCTTCTTCATTCCACAAGATCCTTCTTAGCATCAAGTTCTCACCATGTTTAGGTTCATTAGACATTTCCTCAACTTCTTCACAAGCCAAATTGTTTCTACCATTACCTCCAGTCTTCTTTCCAGAGTTAGTACATTCAAAAGCTCTATGTCCTTCTTCACCACATTTGTAACAAGTACCTTTAAACTAAGATTTCTCTTCTCTTTTCCCATTATTGTTATTCCTAAGTAACTAGTATAGCTACCTCCAGAGTAATTACCTCTTTTAGCATCAGGGTAATCATCCCATCCTTTATCTTGTACTGCATTATCAGATCCACTACTTTCTCCATAAGATCTACCTCTACTTCTCTAAAATCTACCACCTCTTCTCGTTATTAGTCTCTCTTCAGCCTTCAAAGAAAATTGATATGCTTCTTCCACACTATCTATCTTCACATAACTGATCTCATCTTGAATAGATGTCCTCAGGTCATTCATATATCTAGCCACTTTCTCAACTTCATCATCCACATGTCCAGATCTGATATCCAATTTGTAAAATTCCTTAGTGTACTCTTTCACACTCATGTCCTTTTGTCTAAAATTTTGCATCTTTCTCATCAAACTAATTTGGTAGTCAGCTGGAAGAAACTTCTTCTTCATCTTTCCAAGCATCTTCATCCATGTCTTGATCTTTTCTTTTCCTCTCTTCTGTCTCTTAGTTTTCAAATGATCCCACCAAAGAGATGCATGCCCTTTCAACTTTGTGACCATTATCTTAACCTTCTTATTATTAGGAGTACCTTCATACTCAAATTATTTATCCATCTCAGAGATCCAATCCAAAAGTGTATCGGTCTCAAGTCTTCCATCATAGCAAGCAACTTCAACCGTAGGTCTGGAGTTAGCCTTAGACAAAACTCTCAAAAGTCTTTCCTCATCTTGTTCAACTTCAGGTTTAGGATTAGGTGCTACTTATTCTTCTTCATCACTAACATCTTCAAGATGTGCTCCTCTTCTTTGGGCTGTCTCTACAGCTTCAAGCCTAGTTGCAATCTGCCTCAACATATCCATGATAGCATTATCATTTCCTCTACCATGAACCATCTTGACAATCAGGTTCCAGCAAGATCATAATCTTCTGCAAGTTATAGGTCAGATCTCAGATCTACCACCATACAACCAATCCAATAAGGTTCTCCATGATCCAATCCACAAGAAAGAACTCGCTCTGATACCACTTGACACAAGGGCAGGGTAGATACAAGTAGAATCAAGCAGAATTGAGTCCACTTGAATCCAAAAACAAGGCCTGCTCAAAGTTATACAATGGAAGCAATATAATATCCCATGAAAGTAATGAAATCACAATGGATATGAGACAATCAACTGGCAGCAACAATAGATAATTATATTATTTCTTTCAACATGCTCGGCTGTGAGGCCTTCCAGGTTTCGGCATTATATAATGAGAATTATGAAATCAGAATCATAGCTTGCATCCTATCTTTGTCTCCAATGATATATCTTGATAATTATCCCTCTTATATCTCCTTGATTCCCTACTACATCAATCTAGACTCTTTATATAGCCAGCTAAGCCACACGTCAGCCAGTCAGGCATTTAATTACATTATAGGTCCAATCTGGAAGATTTAAACCAAAAATAATGCTATAATGAATATAAATTGATGCACCTTTTGATTTAGGTCCTTACATGACCCAATAAAATTCCTTTAATTTCTCAAGCCCCATTTGATCACACGTAAGTGCGCAAGAAGAAACACTACACGTTACACCCGAAAACTGGCAGAAAATAGGTCCAGGGGAAAAATGGGCATAACTTTTTACTCATAATGAATTTTGGCTTGCACTCTTGGAAAATGATATTAATTTAGGTCCTCTAAAACTCCTTAAGAGAGAAAATTATTATTCCTTAAGGATCAAGATTTCCACTATGAACAATCAGCACCAAAACTATAGGAAAATGTGGCTCCAACAGCAAGGAAAACAATTGTAACTTTGAAACAGTCCATCCAAACTTTATGTGCTCATAGGAGAAGGTTCCAAAATAGGTCCTCAGCATAATGTAACTTCACACACCATGAAACCAATAAATACAAAAATTATAAATAAAATAACAACAAACAGGTACATAACTCAAGAAATGTTTTTGGTTGATGCAAGATTGCTCCAAGACCCAAGATGCTCCTACATCAATCTCTATCTGAAAGAATAGATTTATAAAAACCATGAAATCTTACCACTTCATTGAAAAATAATTTAGCTACATGTAATGCATCAAATGTATTCTTACAAGGTATCAAATGAGCCATCTTAGAAAATCTGTCAACCACTACCAAAATAGAATCATAACCTCTCTAAGTTCTAGGCAATCCAAGAACAATGTCCATACTCACATCTTCCCAAGGTCTATCAGGTACATGAAAAGGTGTATAAAATCCCAAATTCTGACTAGTTCCTTTTGTTTTTTGGAAAATTCTTATTTCTATTTAAAGGTACTTGTTACAAATGTGGTGAAGAAGAACATAGAGCTTTTGAATGTACTAACTCTGGAAAGAAGACTAGAGATAATGGTAGAAACAATTTGTCTTGCAAAGAAGTTGAGGAATTATCTAATGAATCTAAATATGGTGAGATTTTTATGCTAATAAGGATCTTGTGGAATGAAGAAGCTGATAAGGAACCTATTTTAATGAAAAGTTTGTTCAGAACTAGATGTAAGATCATTGATAAATGTTGTAAGATAATCATTGATAGTTCTGATAATTTGGCATTCGAAGAGTTGGTTAACAAGTTGTAGTTGTAGAGATTGAGACATCCTAAGCCTTACCATATTGCTTGAATCTTCCCTTCCCTATTGTGTCAGGTGGTATCAGAGTGAAGTTCTTTGTTGTGGATTGGATTGTGGAGAACCTTATTGGATTGGTTGTAGGGTGGTGGATTTGAGATCTGACCTATAACTTGTAGAAGATTACGATCTTGTTGGAACCTAATTGTCAAGATGGTTCATGGTAGAGGAAATGATAATGCTATCATGGATATGTTGAGGTAGATTTCAACTAGGCCTGAAGCTATAGAGAGAGCCCAAAGAAGAGGTGCACATCTTGAAGATGTTAGTGATGAAGAAGAGGCAACACCTAATCCTGAACCTAAAGTTGAGCAGGATGAGGAAAGATTTTTGAGATTTTTGTCTAAGGCTAACTCCAAACCCGTGGTTGAAGTTGTTTTCTATAATGGAAGACTTGAGACCGATGCACTTTTGGATTGAATCTCTGAGATGGATAAATACTTTGAGTATGAAGGTACTCTTGATAATAAAAAGGTTAAGATAGTAGTCACAAAGTTGAAAGGTCATGCATCTCTTTGGTGGGATCATTTGAAAGCTAAGAGACAGAAGAGAGGAAAAGAAAAGATAAGAACATGAATGAAAATGCTTTGAGAGATGAAGAAGAAGTTTCTTCCAGCTGACTACCAAGTTATTTTGATGAGAAAAATGAAAAATTTGAGAGAAAGGGACATGAGTGTGAAAGAATATACTGAGGAAGTTTACAAATTGGATATTAGATATGGACAAATGGATGATGAAGTTGAGAAGGCAGCTAGATACCTGAATGGCCCGAGGACATCGATTCAAGATGAGATCATCTATGTTAAAATAGATAGTGTGGAAGAAGCATACCAATTTTCTTTGAAGGCAGAAGAGAAATTGACAAAAAGACATGATCAAAGACAGAGAGGAAGAGGTGGCAGATTTCAGAGAAGTAGAGGCAGAACTTATGGAGAAAGTAGTAGATTTGACAATGTAGTGCAAGATAAAGGATGGAAAGATGAACCTGCTGGTAGAAGAGGTAATTAATATAGAGGTAGCTATACTGGCTACTCTAGGAATAAAAGTAGTGGGAAAAGAGATAAGAAATCTTAGTTTAAAGGTACTTGTTACAAATATGGTGAAGAAGGACATACAACTTTTGAATGTACTAACTCTGGAAAGAAGACTGGAGGTAATGGTAGAAACAATCTGGCTTGCAAAGAAGTTAAGGAATTATCTAAACCTGAAGATGGTGAGAACTTGATGCTAAGAAGGATCTTTTGGAATGAATAAAGTGATGAGGAACCTATTCTGAGGAAAAGTTTGTTCAGAACCAGATGTAAGATTGTTGATAAATGTTGCAAGGTAATCATTGATAGTGGAAGTTCTGATAATTTGGCATCCGAAGAGCTAGTTTACAAGTTGTAGTTGTAGAGATTGAGACATCCTAAGCCTTACCATATTGCTTGTATCTAGAAGGATCATAAACTACTTGTAAGTGAACAATTCCTTGTTAAATTCAAAATTGGAAATTATGATGATGAAGTCTTGTGTGATTTTATGCCTATGGAGTGTTGTCATATTCTTTTGGGTAGACCTTGGAAATATCATAGGAAAGCTTTGCATGATGGTAGATTGAATCAATATACTATTTGGATGGATGGAAAGAAACAAGTATTGTTTCTCTTAGTAGAATTTTTTTGATGAAGGTAACTGTACTATGGCTAGACTATGCTTGGTTGATGGTAAAAGTTTCACAAGAGAAATGAAAGAATAGAATATTTGCTTTACTTTAATTAAAAGGAAACTGGAGAAACAAGGTGAGTTAGAACATGCACCTGACATTAAATCTTTGTTGATTGAATTTCATGACATCATTTCTAATAATGCACCTGATGGTTTGCCTCCTATGAGAAGTATAATTCATTGTATGGATTTGATACATGGAGCTAGTTTGCCTAATAAAGCACCACATAGGTTGATACCTGATGAAAAGATTGAGTTGAATAGAAAAGTGCAAGAATTCCTTGAGAAAGGTTTGAATAGGGAAAGTTTGAGTCCTTATGTAGTACCTGCTATGTTAGCACCGAAAAAGAATGGAGAATGGAGAATGTGCACTGATTCTATAGCTATAAACAAGATAACACTAAATTATAGATTTCCTTTGCCTAGGATGGATGACATAATGGATAGTTTGAGTGGAGCGAACTATTTCAGAAAGATTGATTTGAAGAGTGGTTATCATCAAATTAGGATTAGAGAAGGGGATGTGTTGGCACTTCAGATTTCTCAACACAAGTTTCATACTTTTTAAATTTGAGGTATTCACTAGAGGAATTTTAATTCAAATACTTGGCTACATGAAAAATATTCCAAGTCTATTTGCCAAAATTTCTAGAGTTTTCTTTAAAAATCCAGAAAACCCTAGTGTTTCTTCTTTTTTTTAGTTGAAACCCTAAGTTGACCTTCTATTGTTATATTGGGTCGTTACCTTTTTGAAAATCACTTAAGTCTTATTAAAGCACGTGTTTATTTTTCCCATTAGGCGGGTCTTTATTTCCTAAGTTTTCATTCACCTAAGCTGACACATTCTTTCCCTAAGTCTAAGGCCACAAGGACCTTTTCATATTTTCCTAAGTCTTTATGTCCTATTTTCCTAAGGTTTCGGCATTGATTAAAGCACTCAATCTCCTTTCAATCCAACGGTTGTCGCACATTTGCAAAGCAAAGAATTACTCATTGTAATGTTGCGACATCCATTGATGGAATTGATAACTCAATGCTACTGTCAGGTGGGACCATTTCCTTTGATTAAATCATGTCATTTGATGTGGCAGATCTATCAGTGTACATACACTGGGCCCTATTACTGAGGGTTTTTAAGAGGCTGACAACTTTATTTTAATCCAATAGTTGTCACACATCCGCAAAGCCAAGATTTACTCATTGTGATGTTGTGATAGCCATCAATCTCTCTTTAAGTCATGAGTTATCAGTTGTGGGTCCAATCAGAAGGAGAAAGTTGTTGGATTTTTCATCTAATGGTAGTGATATGTCCAGTTGGCAAGTGGGTCCAAAGTTTTTTTGTTTTCAAACCACAGTAGATCTTCCTAGATCTAACAATTGTTGTATGATCGCAAAGCTGAGATACACGAGGTTTTATTCATCGTGATGTTGCCACAGTCGTTAGATCTCTTTTTAGTGAAGATTGACAGTCCTATTTTAAAGTTGGATCAAAATTAGTGCCAAAGTGTATTGCTCGTTGAATGAAGATAGTTCAAATTTACAAAGAAGTTATGGCTTGATCCTGTGGAGTAAATTTCCAAAGGGTTATTATTTTCAATGCTAATATATCATTGATTTTATCATTTATGAAAACACGAAGTCATAGAATTTGCAGAAGCCTGGGTGAAGAAAATTGCAAAGCAAGTTATTGTCTCCTGAGGAATTTTTGAGATTGGTTATTATCTTGTGAAATTTTACCCCTGCTAGTATTTTTCTAGTACTTCTCTTAATTTCTTTCATTATCATAAAGAATTGTAAACCCTACTATGGCACCAAGAAGGGAATTAACAGGAAAAATTGAATATCATGAGAGGGGTGTGCATGAAGACCTCCTAGAACATCTTGATCACTCAACCAATGACATAGTCAAGGCAAAGGGTTTAGTACCAAAGTACCCTAGGGTTAAAATAGAAGATGACTTGTATGACAAAGGAAATTACATGAGAGATGCTAAAATAGAGATCACTAGTTTAGGACTATTCAGAGTATGGTTTGGTCAAAGACATGCCCTCCCTCCCACTAGTAATGTGTGGCAATTTGATTTAGTAAAACTCATTGTGCCAAAAATGTTCATGGATGTAGATATTATGATCTAGGTAGCATGACAATATGATCAAATTACTAGGGTTGTTAGGGATACAAATGGAAACCTTTTGATCAGTATTTCAGCTGAGGAGATTAGAAGGGTTTTTAGGTTAAGTGAACCATCTTGTGACCTATAAAGAATAGACTTTGATGAATTAAGGAAATTCTATAATGCTCAGAAGGATTATCTCAGGAGTGGTCCTTTGAAGGAATTCTACAATAAAATTGGGAGTTTGATCACAATGGGACAAAGTACACATGGACCTTTCAACGTAGATTATTTTAACCTAAGGGAAAAGGGTGTATATTGGTCCTTATGCTAGATTTTTGGAGAAGATGCTCAAGAGAGGATGCCAGTACACATTATGTATATGATGGTTCAAAGCTTGCACCCTTTCTTTCCATTTACCTTTGAATTTTCCCCTTTCCTAGTTGAATTAATTCATGAAGGATTAATAGGACTCCAAAAGAATAAAGTAGATAAACCTTTTTTTTTGGTATTCCCTGTTTATGTACATGTTTCTATACAAGGGTGCAAGCTATTTTGAAAAGGAAATGGACCTGATGAAACAGAAGGATGGTGAGGAAATGCCAGTGCAATTATGGAACCTCAAGAAAATCCAAGAATCCCAAAGGCCTTATCTGAACTTATTAGGCCAAAACAATTTGCTAAAGATATCAAGATTGTGCACAATTGGGGTGATTTTATTTTCTACCGAGTGTCTAGTGTAATCAGATTGTATGGTTTTAGAGGAAATCCTTTTATATTTCCATATCAAGTCCCTCTCAAGATTGGGTTTCAGAATTTCTAAGACAACTAGGGGATTTGCAAGAGAATTCTCTCATAGGGAAGGCTAGAGGAACTCTTTTTCCTACTGTCACAATAGCCCACCAATTTGTAATCACTAAAGGTGGATGGACTCACATGGACAATATATTGAAACTATATCACATGGCTAGTTCAATTTCTAGGACAACAGATCATGAGGGTTTCTACAATGAGATGTTCAAGAAGAGGACTAAATGCCCCCTAATAGATCACATTTTTAAATTTCTTGAAGATATTATTAGAAAAATTCCTAACATATAGGAATAGGAGATTAGGAAGGAAAAGTGGCTAGCATATAAAAAGACATTAGACTTTACAAAATTTTGTCTGGGGTTATGATCCCTTAATGGATTTCACCCCTTTTGAGAAGAAAATTGAAACTCTTATGAACCATTTTGAAGGCATCATCCAGACCCTAAGTGAAAAGAAAGAACAGGTCATGCAATCTGAGCCAGAAAATGATAGGTCTATGTTGAGTAAGCCTTCATTTTCTAAGATGTTACCCCCAGGTAGATATATTGTGCAAAAGAAGATTGGATATAGTGTGGTGGTACTTGGACCAAGCAGGAAGGAAAAAACAACAAGAACAAAGGACATCCCTTCCACCTCAAAAGAGGTAGAGATGCATGAAAGAACATAGGAGATACCAAAATCACCAAAGGATCAACCAATTGAGGTTATTACTGATCCTCCACCTCCACTAAAGAGGCAAAAATTGGAAGAAAGGCCTACACATGTTGAGGAGGAATCCTCTCCCTCCCAATCACCTCTCAACCTTATGGATCATGAAGAGGTAGTAGAGAAAGTACAAAAATTAGGAAGTCTAGGTCAAATTTATATGACCTATGAAGAAATAAATGAAGGAATACTAGAGCCACCAGAGGAGCCTGAATCAAATATGACA
Organism: Chamaecyparis obtusa; assembly: GCA_027943335.1. Lineage (NCBI taxonomy): Eukaryota > Viridiplantae > Streptophyta > Pinopsida > Cupressales > Cupressaceae > Chamaecyparis > Chamaecyparis obtusa. Next base: position 630,491 of record BSBK01002744.1, on the reverse strand, counting down.
ATAGGAGAAATAGCTGGCAAAGAATTGAACCCCATAATTAAGAAAGCATGTGATGAATTCCTAGCAGATGAAGCTTTTGTTAAAGCTAGAGCTTTCATGTAATTTTTGTGAAGATTGCACATAGGCCAATTCAAGGAAACCTGTGAGAAAAGGAAGGAGAAAAACCCACAAAAAGACCTCAAGGTCATAGAGGATGAGGTTAAAAAAGAAATGACTAAAAGGTTTGAAAGGATCACTCCAAAACAGGGGAGAGAGTTGGTAAGAAATTTAGGGCTACTCATTCTTTCAGAATGGGACATTGTTGATGTCGTAGTCCTAGATTCTATTAGAAAGTAGACAACACCAATTCATAAGACCAGAGAAGAGGCAGTGCAAGAAATCAAGGGAGTCACTTTCACTAATGACCATCAAGCCTTGGTTATGTGGTCCTTGAGGAAAAATGAAAATAACAAAGGAAAACTGATTGCCAGGGATGATCTTACAGGTAGCCTTCTAGTAAAAAGGGTCAGTGAGACCTCAGTGATTGAAGCAACATGCATGATCATGGAAACAACCAAGCTTACAACAAAGGTGGTAGAGAAGGAAGCCAGGGAGAAAGAAGAGCTTACATTAAGGCTTGAAATAGTGTTGAAAGCTTATGGGGAGATTAAAAAAGGAGATGAGTGACAAGGATAAAATAATAGCAGACCTAAAGAAAAGGTTAAGGGAACAGGGTCCAATCTAGATATCAAAATAGTTGAAGATTTCTTCCTCCCCTACTATGCCTTCTTCATCTAGTCCTATAATTGAATACCCCCCCTCCCCTTTACCTCCTCCTATGGAGGATGACAACATAACACAAAGAGATTTTGGAGAATGAGAGATGGGATTTCATGGATAAAGCAAAGAAGTTAAGGGATGAAAGGAGATTGTTTGAACATGGACAATTGGAAGTGTCCATGAAATATGAAGAGAAAATAAGGAACACAATTTTGCAATTTGTTACAAGTATAGAGCCAAAAGGAATTTATAAGGTTGGTGAACAATTGTCTAAATTTTTTATTTCTTTTAAGGAAGAAATAACCACTGTGAACCCAATTTTGGATAGGTGGGTTTCTAGAAAAGGTAAGTTAAAGTCATTATAATCTTTGATTAAAACTCAGTAGATTGTGGCTATATAGTTAACAAATACTCATAAGTTTGTTAAGACTTTACTCAAGTTTGCAATAAAGAGGGAAAAATTAGAAAGAAAGGCATCAGTTTTGAGGGAAAGGTATTTCCAAAATAATTTTCAAATGTTTCCCAGTCCTTTCAAAGAGGATGGAGCTATAAAGGACAAAGAACAATGGTTAGGACAAACAGATGATGAATTGCCAGCCAGAATAAGCACTATTTTGAGTGCAGACAGCAATATTCCCTTTGTTCAAACAATTGAAATATTACAAGATGCTAGGGTACATTTCAAAACCCTAAGGACATATGTACATTAGGTGAAATTTTAGTGGGATACTTTAATGCTTAAAAGAGATGAAGTACTAGATTTTCATTGGCCTAGTGAGGATATTTACACTTCTTGGGAAGCTACATATTCTTCAAAAATTACAAAGAATGAAGAATTACCCACTAAGACTGCAACAAATGACACTACTTCAACCACTTAAAATAAGGAAAACAATGCAAAGGATCTCATACAGTTGAAGCAAGCATAAAGAGTACACTTGGCAAGATTTGAACTGACATTGGGAGTTGTTGCAAATTTTGGCGCTCAAGTCAATAAGAAACTTTGTAAAATATAACAAGAAAGTGTTATATTTGTCTTTTTTATCTTATATGGTTGAGATTATTTTGTCTTGTCTAAAAGCTTCAAGGCTTGTATGCAATCCTTAAATTCTATAAAAGGATTACCAGGATCATTTTGTAAGGACCGGAACTTGAACATTCTTACTGACAAGTTTCTGAGTCTAGGATATAGTAGACTATATTAGGAAAATTTTTTTATAAGAGAAAGTATTACTAGTTTAGTTAAATATACAGATAGTTTGCATTTTAAATCATTTTGTGTATACATGAAGATGATATAGCATATTGAATAAAGTCTCATGTTTATATCTCTCCTTTGTGTACTTTTCTTTGAGTTATGAGTTGTCAGATTCATTGCATGGATTATTTTTGTGTATGTGTTGATATTCTTCATCTTTGATCTAAGATCAAATTAAATAAGTTCTAGATATAGCACTAACTCTTTGAAGTTTTGATAAGGATATGAATAATTAGTGTGAATATAGGAGTCCTTTGATTAGAATCGTCATAGGGTGATAGTATTTTCTAAGGATAAAGATCATCAAAGTTCAATATAATTGTCTATGTATCTCATTTTGAAGTGAAGATGTCACCCAATGGATAAGGCACTGGCCAGCAGTGAAGCTAGTTTATAGAAATCATTGCTTGATAAGGTTTTATTGTACTCCTAAAAAATTGATATAACTCTGTCAAAATCTTTGAAGTATTGTGACGTACATGTTCTGTCCCATCTAATGTTAATTAAGAATAAATAAATGAGTGTTTAATCATTTATTATTTTCTTACCATCTATCTGTTATTTTAAATTCAGTCTGTAATTGTTGAAATAAGGTTTGGTTTACTAGATTAGGAGTACCCTCCTTGGTTTTGCAGAGCTAGAAGTGCAGAGGGAAGTCTTGTCCCTATAGTTGGTCCAATCATCTTAGAGCTTATATTTGGATCTAACCCATCCTTAAAAACTATAGATGTATTGGTTTCTTTTGAAAGCATAAAGTCCATTTTAAGGAACCAACAAAATGGCGACTCTGTTGGGGAATAGAGATGATACAATTATGATAAATCTGAATTGAAGATCTCTGGTGTTATAATTTTTTATCAAATAACATAGGTAGAAGTTGAGCTAGACTCCTAGCCTTCTTATTTGTTAGAACCAGTCAATTACCATTGAAGAACAAAGAGCTATTTGCAATCCATTACTTTTGTGCATTATTTTGAAAATTTTAGCAGGATTTGCATTGTCTACTATAAAGTAATTCTTTGATCAATCCTAAGTATTAAGTACTCTAATCTATTAAGTTAGTAAGATAAGTCCCAACTTGTATTGGGTGGTGACTCTGAGAATCTCTACCGTAGTGCTGAGTAAAGATAAAAATAAAGGTTATTCCATTTACCTTTTAGATATGAGTCAAATGAATACTAGGGGTTGGAGGAAGAATCATCCAGAAAATAGGTTGGAATGGGAACTTACAAGTACTTCTAGGGCTCATTAGCCTAAAGGAGATTATAATGATAAAGACATGCCTCATGCATGGAAACAAAGAAAAAACACAAATAGAGATGACCTAACCCATCCTGGCCAAGAAGGGAATGCTTCTGAAAATGAGGAGGTTGTGGATTTAGGGTTAGGTGCATATGATGATTATTATTCTCAAATGGAGGATGAAATGCATCATAGGAAAGGAATTCTCCCAAAGAAAGAACCTCAAGGGGGAGATAGAAGATCAAGAAGTAAAAGTAGGGGCCTAGGAGGAAGAAATGATCCTCCAACCTGAGGGACTTATCCCTTTGAAAGTCCTCATAACCCTAGATGTGAACAACAAGAATTTGTTGAAAAATTAGAGTCTAAAACCACTCTCCCAGATTCTAAAGACATTTTTGAGGAAATTTATGAGTTGGAGAGAAGAGTCCAAGAACTAGCTGCCATTAGACAACAGAAGAAAAAGGAAAAAGAAGATAAAATAAGACAAGCTATGATAAGAGTTGAACAGTTAAAGAGGAAGATAGTAAACATGGAATCAATAATTTATGTTCTAGTGCTTGAAAAAACAAAGGAGCAACCTGTTATCCAAGAAGTATGTGAGGTAAGAAAGACTAGGGATAAAGGAAAGAAAAAGGCTATTGGAATTACAATCAATGAACTTGTAAATAATGAAGATTCTTTGGACCGAGTATCAAGGTTAGATGTTGACCTTGAAAATACATAGAGAAAGAATGAAATAGTGGCCAAGGAACTTGAGAAAGAAGAACTTGAAGCTGCTACTTTAGAAATGAAAAAGAAGATTGATTTTCTTAGGTAGTCTTCAGGCCCCTCAAATACAATTAGTCCTATTTTGATGACTAATACTAACATTGGAAATTCTACTAGCCAGGCTGCTATTATCCTACCATTGATAGCTACAAATGCTGCTAACACATCAAGTAATAAAGCATCTACTTCTCAGAATGATGGATCATCACAAAGGGGACTAGTTTATGTTGAAAGGTACCGACAACTTCTCTTTAATGGTATTCCTTGTTATCCTAATTTTATTCCTAAAGAAATTAGGGAAAAACTTCCAAGATTCACTGGTAATAATGTTGTCACTTGTGAAGAGCATTTTAAAAAGTTCATTGATATGATAGATGATTATGAAATAGAACATGAAGATATAACCATTAAATTATTTGTTCAGTCATTAACTGAGGATGCAAGGGATTGGTTTAGAGGGCTTCCTTATAATTGTATTGGTTCTTGGGATGATTTCATCAATTGTTTCAAAGATCAATATGGTGATAAGACAAATGAAGGTTTTATCTTGAATGAGTTCAATACTATCAAGAAAAACCTAAATGAAGAGGTCCTTGAATTTAATGTTAGATTTCAAAAAGAAATGCATAAGCTTTTCTAGGTTATGAGATTAGATGAAAATGTGTGTTTGGCAACATATCTAAATGCTTTTGATGCCAAAATGGGATACCTCCTCAGGGATAAAAATCCTAGAACTATCAAGGAGGCTCAGAGGTTTTCTATAAATATTGAAAGCAACAGAAGGGTACTAGGCAAGCTAGGTAGAAGAGAAGATCCTAAACCCCCTAGGTTTGGAAAAAAGGAAACAGATAAACCTGCCAATGTAAAACCTAGAGAGGATGATAACTTAAAAAAAATCCTAAATGCTTTAAAGGATTTAAAGCCTAGTGAAAATAAGAATAATTTTTAGGGCAATGATAGGCCCCCTCCAAATAATTTCAACAGGCAGCCTAGGTTGCAAAATTTTCCTTACCATACCCAGTGGAAGGATGGGAAGCCTACTATCCTAGAAAGAAAGGATGGGCCTAATGACAAAACCCTTGACCCTTTTCAAAAGAATTCATTCAACATGACTGATGAGGATCCATGGTGCACAACATGTCAATCCCCACATGATTCTAATTATTGTGTGATCTATCAAAGTATACCTGAAAATGAGGAACATGGGGATGATGAGGAAGAATCATATGATGAACAAGGATGTGCAGTGACTTCTGCTAATTTATTTGATGACATTAACTCTGAAGAAGAAAGTGAGAATCAAGATGTAAATAATTCTCAAAGAAGAGGAGAAGCTTACCATCAGCAAGTCTTTTTTGATGAATAGGAGGAAAGGGTTGACAACATAAATAGTAACACAAGAAAAGTTGAAGAACCTGTTATACTAAGAAGACCCTTTGATGAAGAGATAGCCCAAATCGCCTATGATATGGTGACTTAGGCTAGAAGTAATTATGTTTTAAGAAATGGAACTATTGGCAATACAGATGGTAAGCCAATAGGTGTATTTATTAGAAAAAATCATGAAGACACAAAGCAAGCTCATGTAAAAAATAAAGTTGTTGATGATGTTAGAAAATTAAAAGTGAAAGGGGTTGAAAGGCCAAATGGTTACATAAATGTGCTTAAGATCAAGGCCAAAATACCAATGTCCAGTGTCCCCATTCCCCAAGTTGAAGGTAAACAAAAAGGGGAAGACAATTTGGGTTTTGCAACATAGTTTGAAAATAAGGATGTGTCTCAAGGCAAGCAAGATTTGTCTATTTTAAATTATACACCTATTGATATGAACCAGTTGTTATCTTAGATAATAGTTAAGGTTCCACTCATGGAAATGATGAGGATAGGTGAGCACAAAGAAAAGGCCCTCACTTGGATAAATGATTTTCTTGCTACAAATCTCCAAGAACCAGTAAGTAATGGGGAAAAAGATAAACCTCTAAGTAATGGGAAAGATATAGAAGAGACTATTTCAAAGATACCCCAAATTTACTTAGATACAAATGTTGCAAATACTTCTTTGGGAGCTGTAGACCCTTTCTTTTTAACATTGATCATAGATGGGAAAATGTTGAAAAATTGCATGATTGACTTAGGAGCATCTAATACTGTCATGCCAGCTAAGATCATGAGATTAATGGGATTACAAGTTGACACTCCTCATGGGAGGTTCTAGGCTATGGATTCTAGAGAAGTACTAGTTATTGGAACATTTAAAGCCTTTCCCTATAAGCTCGCTACTTATCCTAGCAAGCAGTTGACCATGAGTTTCTTAGTTGTTGACATTCCTCCCGAGTATGAAATGTTGCTATCAAGGAAATGGAGTGCAACAATGGGAGGTAGCATCTAGTGTGATTTATCTTTTGCTACATTTAATATTGCTCGTGAAAATGTCAAAATATCTAGGGAAGTTAGAACTCCTCATATGATTGAGGAGGAGACTAAAGATGATAACATGAATTGCTTCTTAGACACTGATGTAAATTCTTTCCAAGTGTAAAATAGAGAAATTAAGAATAGAGATGAATATCCTCCCTTATCTAAAGATAAGAATAATGTTACAAATCAAAGTGACCTATGGACTATGTACTTTGATGGTGCAAGTTCTAAGGAAGGATCTGGTGCAGGAGTATTATTGATTTCCCCTGCTGAAAGAACTTTTAAGTTTTATTTCATCTTGTTTACTTGTACGAATAATACTATAGATTATGAGGCCTTGTTGATAGGATTAAGATTAGCCTCAAAACATAAGATAAGAAATCTCAAACTGATTGGAGATTCATAATTGGTTGTATCTCAGGTGAGGTTCAAATATGCATAAAAAAAAATAATATTAAAGCAATACAGAAATGTTGTTTGGGATGAGATAGAACACTTTGATTCTTTTTCTATTGAATGGATGGAAAAAAGCCACAAAATAATAGCTGACTTACTAGCCAACATTGATTTGAGGCTACAGGAAATGACATTTGTAGGGATATCTAAAATTGAGGTGTAAACTAGACCATCTATACGAGATAACTTTGAAAATTGGCAAGTTTTTGAAGATGACCTGGACATCTTAAGGTTCTTGCATTGTGAGGCCAATTTTGGAGAAAGAGAAATAAATTTTGGTAGGTATGTGGAAACATCAAGAAGTGAGGATACTCTCCTTGCAAGAAGGTCTTGCAACTGAAATCAAATAAAGTCCCAAAGGGTTTGATAGTGCTTGAAAGATCATTTGATAATAATGACATCTCTTTTCAAACAAAGCCTCTAAGAAAGCCTGAAGGTTTGGAGGAAATAAATCTAGGGATAGCTGAAACCCCAAAAAATGTATATATTGGGGGAAATTTGAATCCTGAAATAAGAAAATCCTTGATCAATCTTCTTAGAAAGTATAGGCATGTTTTTTTCTTGGTCTTATGATGACTTAAAGGAGGGAAGATTTGTTTCAGCATGAGATCCCTCTAAAGGAAGACGCCAAACCCTTTAGACAAAAACTAAGGCCTGTAAACCCTACTCTGATGCCAAAGATGCAGGATGAATTAAAAAAGATGAGTGATGCAGGAATCATTCAACCTATCAGACATTCAACATGGGTCTCTAACTTCATCCCAGTAAGAAAGAAAAATGGAGATATTAGGCTCTATGTAGACTTTAGTAATTTGAATATAAATTAATTAAAGGATAAATATGGGCTACCAAACATGGAAGCCATGCTATAGAGAGTTACTGGGTCAGAACTAATGTCTATGATGGATGGGTTCTCAAGCTATAACCAGGTGGTTGTCAAAGAAACTGAGCAATTCAAGACTGCATTTACTACTCAATGGGGCACATATGTATATGTTAGGATGCCTTTTGGTTTGACCAATGTCGGGGCTACTTTTCAAAGAGCCATGGAAGTAGCATTTGCAGATTTTATAAACAATTTTCTTGTTGTATACCAGGATGATCTCACAACCTATTCATAAAGAAAAGATTAGCATTGTGGCCATCTTGAAAAAAAATTGTGAGACCTTTAGAATATGGAGTCTCTCTTAACCCAAGAAAGTGTGCTTTTTGGGTAACTGAAGGTAAACTCTTGGGTCACATTGTATCCAAATATGGAGTTAAAATCAATCTTGAAAGGGTGGCAGTAATTGACAAAGTGCCACTGCCAAGAAATGTTAAGGGAATTCAATCCTTTTTTGGGCAGGTAAATTTTGTCATAAGATTTGTCACAAATTTTGCTAAGATTAGTGTTCCTATTTCAAAAATGTTAAAAAAGGGTGCAAAGGTTGTCTGGAGTGAAGAAGCTAAGAAAGCTTTCTATGAAATAAAGTAAGACATTAAAAGTGCTCCTATGCTAAGGACACCATATTACAACAAGCCTCTTCAAATATTTTCCTTTTCTTCTCATCACACCATTGCTACAGTTTTGTTGCAAAAGAACTCAGAAGGTTTTGAATAGCCTATATCCTTTTTCAACAAATCTTTACAAGCAGCTGAATTAAAGTATGACATAAATGAGAAACAAGCATATGCATTGGTCAAGGCTATTAAAAATTTTAGATGTTATTTAGTTGGAGCAAATACAGTTGCATATGTACCTAGTGCTGATGTAAAGGATGTCCCGGTTCAACAAGAAGTTTTAGGAAGAAGATGCAGGTGGATAAACAAAATCTAGGAGTTCAACATTGACATCCAAATCACAAAGCTAGTAAGAGGAATAGGGCTAGAAAAACTCATGGCTCAAAGCAATTTAGATGCTAACCATATAAATGTTCTTGAAGAATAACATAGGCCATACATTTTTTATTTAGATTGCAGTGACTGGTATGAGGATATTGTCAAATACTTGTAGAAAATGGTACTTCCCCTTGACATGGATAACCACAAAAGAAGAACTATGAAATTGCATGTTGTAAGGTATGTGATTACTAAAGGTGAGCTATGGTGGAGAAGCAATGAAGGTGTCTTGCTAAAATGTGTTGATTACCAGAAGACTAAAAAATTGTTGCAAGCAATGCATGAAGGTGTGTGTGGTGGCCATTACATGGCTAAAACTACTACACATAAGATATTAAGGTCTAGTTTTTAGTGGCCTGGTATTTTCAAGGATGCCCACTTATTTGTAAGAAAATGTGATGCTTGCCAAAGGTTTGCAGGAACGTTAAAGTTTAGTGGCAACTTGCCTTTAAGCCCTGTGATAGTTGAAGCCCCTTTTCAAAAATGGGGCATGGATTTCATAGGAGAGTTCCCAAACAAGTCAAGTGGGGGAAATTCATGGATCCTGGTTGCCATAGACTACTTCACTAAATGGGTGGAAGAAATCCCCACTAAAAGAGCCACTAGCAAGGTGGTCACTGATTTCATGATGCAAAATTTGTTGACAAGATTTGGATGCCCTGAGGTTATAATAGTAGATAATCCTATGTGTTTCAGGTCTGAAGAATTTAATAGCTTTTGTAAATAATATGGGATTCAAATTTAATATTCAGCTCCTTATCACCCTCAAGGTAATGGTTAGGCTGAATCAAGCAATAAAAGTTTGATAATTTTTTTAAAGAGAGTCCTTGACACAAACAAAAGGGCATGGGACTCCAAGTTGCAACTAGCTTTGTGGGTTGATAGAGTGACTTTCAAAAAGGCCATTGGATGTGCTCCTTTTGACTTAGTGTATGGTATCTAGGCCAGGTTACCATAGAATAATTTGCTGCAAATGTATAAATTCATCCAATTATATGATGATGACTTGGAAAATGAGATGAAGATCAGATTGGAAGATCTGATACAATTGGATGAATCAAGAAGGGAAGCTCATGATAAAAATATAAGATCTCAGCTCCAGTACAAAAAATTGTATGAAAAGAAAACCACAGTCAGAGACTTTAACACTAATGACTTGGTCTTAATTTGGAATGCTAAGATGGAGGATAAGGGTAAACACAACAAATTTGACCCAATCTGGTTGGGACCATATCTTATTGACACTAAATGGGGACTTGATTCCTACATCTTAAAGGATCTGGTTGGAAATGTCTAAGAATTGCTAGTTCATGCATAATTCCTTAACTTGTACTTTTCTTAAGGTACTCTCATTATCCATGAACAATAGGTTAGATTTCTTTCCTAGTTGTGTGTTTATTTCAGGTTGTGTGTGTAGGGTAATTTGTTTGTTTTAGTAGATGGTCTACTTATCCCAGAGATTTTGAATCTTTGTCATGCCTGCAAGAGGCATACATCCCCAGATAGAGCCACTATTGGCACTTCAGATTTCTCAACACAAGTTTCATACTTTTTAAATTTGAGATATTCACCAGAAGAATTTTAATTGAAATAACTAGCTACATGAAAAATATTTCAAGTCTGTTTGCCAAAATTTCCAGAGTTTTCCTTAAAAATCCAAAAAACCCTAGTGTTTCTTCTTTTTTTTAGTTGAAACCCTAAGTTGACCTTCTATTGTTATATTTAGTCATTACCTTTTTGAAAATCACTTAAGCCTTATTAAAGCACATGTTTATTTTTCCCATCAAGCGGGTCTTTATTTCCTAAGTTTTATTCACCTAAGCTGACACATTCTTTCCCTAAGTCTAAGGCCTCGGAGACCTTTTAATATTTTCCTAAGTCTCGATGTCCTATTTTCCTAAGGTTTTGGTGTTGATTAAAGAACTTAATCTCCTTTCAATCCAACAGTTGTCGCACATCTGCAAAGCAAAGACTTACTCATTGCAATGTTGCGATAGTTGTATATGCAGTGAACAACTTAGCGTTGCTGTCAGGTGGAACCATTTCCTTTGATTAAATCATAGTCATTCGATGTGGAAGATCTATCAGTGTACATATTGGGGCCCAGTTACTAAGGGTTTTTTAGAGATTGATAGCTTGATTTTAATCCAACAGTTGTCACACATCCACAAAGAAAATATTTACTCATTACAATGTTGCAACAATTGTCGATCTCTCTTTAAGTCATGAGTTATCACTTGTGGGTCCAATTAGAAGGAGAAAGAACATCGGTAGTTGAATTTTTCATCTAATGGTAGTGATATGTCTAGTTGGCAAGTGGGTCCAAATTGTTGCCATTTTAAAACCACCATAGATCTGCCTAGATCTAATGGTTGTCGTATGATCACAAAGCTAAGATACACAAAGTTTTATTCATTGCGATGTTGCGACAGTCGTTAGATCTCTTTTTAGTGAAGATCAACGGTCCTATTTAAAGTTGGATTAAAATTGTTGAGAAAGCGTATTTTCCCGTTGAATGAAGAAAGTTCAAATTTGAAAAGAAGTTATGGCCAGATCATGTGGAGTAAATTTCCAAAGTGTTATTGTTTCTGATGCTAATATATCATTGATTTTCTCATTTTCGGAAACATGAAGTCATAGAATTTGCAGAAGCCTGGGTGAAGAAAATTGTAGAGCAAGTTACTATCTCCTGAGGAATTTTTGAGATTGGTTAGTACCTTGTGAAATTTTACCCCTGCTAATATCTTTCTGGTACTTCTCTTAATTTCTTTCATTACCATAAAGAATTGTAAACCCTACTATGGCACCAAGAAGGGAATTAACTGGAAAAATTGAATATCATGAGAGGGGTGTGCATGAAGACCTCCTAGAATAGCTTGATCACTCAACCACTGACATAGTCAAGGAAAAGGATTTAGTACCAAAGGACTCTAGGGTTAAAATAGAAGATGACTTGTATGACAAAGGAAATTACATGAGAGATGCTAAAATTGAGATCACTAGTTGAGGATTGTTCAGAGTAGGGTTTGGTCAAAGACATGCCCTCCCTCCCACTAGTAATGTGTGGAAATTTGATTAGGAAAACTCATTGTGCCTAATGTGTTCATGGATGTAGATATTATGATCTAGGTAGCATGACAATATGATCAAATTACTAGGGTTGTTAGGGATAAAAATGGAAACCTTTTGATCAGTATTTTAGCTAAGGAGATTAGAAGTGTTTTAGGTTAAGTGAACCATCTTGTGACCTGGAAAGAATAGACTTTGATGAATTAAGGAAATTCTATAATGCTCAGAAGAATTATCTTAGGAGTGGTCCTTTGAAGGAATTCTACAAAAAACTTGGGGGTTTGATCAGAGTGGGACCAAGTACATAGGAACCTTTCAAAGTAGATTATTTTAACCTAAGGGAAAAGGGTGTATATTGGTCATTATGCTAAATTTTTGGAGAAGATTCTCAGGAGAGAATGCTAGTACACCTTATGTATATGATGGTTCAAATATTGCACCCTTTCTTGGCAGTTACCTTTGACTTTTCCCCTTTCCTAGCTAAATTAATTCATGAAGGATTAATATGAATCCAAAAGAATAAAGTAGATAAAGCATTTTGCTAGTATTCCTTGTTGATGTACATGTTTCTATACAAGGGTGCAAGTTATTTTGAAAAGAAAATGGACCTGATGAAATAGAAGGATGGTGAGGAAATGTCGGTGCAATTATGGAACCTCAACATAACTTAGGATAGGAGTGAGAACAGTTTTGTAAATTTTGATAAGTTTTTTAAATCAAGGCTCAGGACTTTGTTATTTCAAGAAAATCCAAGAATCCCAAAGGCCTTATCTGAACTCATTAGGCCAAAACAATTTGCTAAATATATCAATATTGTGCACAATTAGGGTGCTTTTATTTTCTACCTAGTGTCTAGTGTAATTAGATTGTATGGTTTTAGAGGAACTCCTTTTATATTTCCATATCAAGTCCCTCTCAAGATTGGGGTTGCATAATTTCTAAGATAACTAGGGGATTTACAAGAGAATTCTCTCATAGGGAAGGCTAGAGGAACTCCTTTTCCTACTATCACAATAGCCCACCAGTTTGTAATCACTAAAGGTGGATGGACTCACATGGATAAGATATTGCAACCATATCACATGGCTACTTCAATTTCTAGGACAACAGATCCTGAGGGTTTCTACAATGAGATGTTCAAGAAGAGGACTAAATGCCCCTTAATAGATCATATTTTTAACTTTCCTGAAGATATTATTAGAAACAGTCCTAACATATAGGAATAGGAGATCAGGAAGGAAAACTGGCTAGTATATAAAAATACATTAGAATTTGTACAAATTTTTGTCAGGGGTTATGATCCCTTAAAATATTTCACCCCTTTTGAGAAGAAAATTGAAACTCTTATGAGACATTTTGAAGGCATTATCCAGACCCTAAGTGAAAAGAAAGAACAAGTCATGCAATCTGAGCTAGAAAAGGCTAGGTCTGTGTTGAGTAAGCCTACATTTGCCAAGATGTTACCCTCGGGTAGATATATTATGCCAAAGAAGACTGGATATAGTGTGGTGGTACCTGGACCAAGTAGGCATGAAAAAACAACAAGAACAAAGGATGTCCCTTCCACCTCAAAAGAGGTAGAGATGCATGACAGAACATAGGAGATACCAAAATCACCGTAGGATCAACCAATTTAGGTTATTCCTGATTCTGCACCTCCACCAAAGAGGAAAAAACTACAAGAAAGGCCTGCACATGTTGAGGAGGAATCCTCTCCCTCCCAATCACCTCTAAACCTCATGGATCATCAAGAGGTAGCAGAGAAAGTACAACAATTAGGAAGTCTAGGTCAAATCTGTATGAGCTATGAAGAAATAAATGAAGGAATGCCAGAGCCACCAGAGGAGCTTGAATCAAATTTTACAATAGGAGAAATAGCTGGCAAAGAATTGGACCCCATAATTAAGCAAGCATGTGATGAATTCCTAGCAGATGATGCTTTTGTTAAAGTTAGGGCTTTCATGCAATTTTTGTGGATATTTCACATAGGCCAATTCAAGGAAACCTATGAGAAAAGGCAGGTGGAAAACCCACAAAAGACCTCAAGGTCATAGAGGATGAGGTTAGAAAAGAAATGACTGAAAGGTTTGAAAGGATCACTCAAGAATAGGGGAGAGAGTTGGTAAGAAATTCAGGGGTACTCATTCTCCCAAAATGGGACATTAAAAATGTAGTAGTCCTAGATGCTGTTAGAAAGAAGACTACACCAATTCATAAGACCAGAGAAGAGGTAGAGCAAGCAATCAAGGGAGTCACTTTAAATGAAGACCATCAAGCCTTGGTTATGTGGTCCTTGAGGAAAAATGAAAATAACAAAGGAAAAATGATTTCCATGGATGATCTTATAGGTATCTTTCTAGTAAAAAAGGTTAGTGAGACCTCAGTGATTGAAGCAATAGGTATGATCATGGCAACAACCAAGCTTACAAAAAAGGTGGTAGAGAAGGAAGCCAGGGAGAAAGAAGAGCTTACATTAAGGCTGGAAATAATGTTGAAAGCTTATGGGGAGATAAAAAAGGATATGAGTGAGAAGGATAAAATAATAGCAGACCTAAAGAAAAGGTTAGGGGAATAGGGCCCCATCCAGATATTAGAACAATTGCAGATTTCTTCCTCCCCTACTATACCTTCTTCATCTAGTCCTATAATTGTGTTACAAGTAGCAGTTGTTTTGTCACCAAAAGATCGACATGTAAATGCCCGATATAGACTTATAGAAGACATAGGAGGTAGTTAAGCCATGTCACAAATCTCGAGGGGAGCGCTAACCATTTTTCCAACAATCTCTCCCTCAGCATTACCCAAGGGGATTCGAACATGTGACTAAGCTTTGATACCACTTGTTACAAGTAGTAGTTGTTGTTGCACCAAAAGATCGACCTGTTAATGCTCAATACAACTACTAGACTTATAGAAGACACAGGAGGTGGTTAAGCCATGTCACAAATCCTGAGGGGAGCGCTGACCATTTTTCCAAAAAATTGAATACCCCCCCTCCCCTTTACCTCCTCCTATGGAGGTGTCCATGAAATATGAAGAGAAAGTAAGGGAGACAATTTTGCAATTTGTTGCAAGTATAGAGCCAAAAGGAATTTATAAGGTTGGTGAACAATTATCTAAAATTTTGATTTATTTTAAGGAAGAAATGACCACTGTGAACCCAATTTTGGATAGGTGGGTTGCCATAAAAGGTAAGTTAAACTCATTCTACTCTTTGATTAAAACTCAGTAGATTGTGGATATACAGTTAACAAATACTCATAAGTTTGTTAAGACTTTACTTGAGTTTGCAATAAAGAGGGAAAACTTAGAAAGAAAGGCATCAGTTTTGAGGGCAAGGTATTTCCAAAACAATTTTCAAATGTTTCCCGGTCTTTTCAAAGAGGATGGAGCTATAAAGGACAAAGAGAAATGGTTAGGACAAACAAATGATGAATTGACATCCAAAATAAGCACTATTTTGAGTGCAGACAACAACATTCCCTTTGTTCAAACAATTGAAATATTACAAGATGCCAGGGTACATTTTAGAACCCTAAGGATAGATGTACATTAGGTGACATTTGAGTGGGATACTTTGATTCCTAAAAGAGATGAAGTACTGGCTTTCCATTGGCCTAGTGAGGATATTTACACTTCTTGGGAAGCTACATATTCTTCAAAAATTACAAAGAATGAAGAATTACCCACTGAGACTGCAACAACTGACACTCTTCAACCACTTAAAATAAGGAAAACAATGCAAAGGATCCCATACAGTTTAAGCAAGCACAAAAAGTACTCTTGGAAGGATTTGAACTAACATTGGGAGTTTTTGCAAATGTTGGTCCTTAGGTTAATAAGAAATTTTGTAAAATATAACAAGAAAGTGTTATATTTGTCTTTTTTGTCTTATATGGTTAACATTATTTTGTCTTGTCTCAAAGATCTGAAGCTTGTATGCAATCCTTAAATTCTATAAAAGGATTACCAGGATCATTTTGTAAGGACCAGAACTTGAACATTCTTACTGACAAGTTTCTGAGTCTAGGATACAGTAGACTATATTACGCCAAGTTTTTTATAAGAGCAAGTATTACTGGTTCAGTTAAATATCTAGATAGTTTGCATTTTAAATAATTTTGTGTATACATGAAGATGATATAGCATATTGAATAAAGTCTAAAGTTTATATCTTTTCTTTGTGTACTTTTCTTTGAGTTATGAGTTGATTCATTGCATGGATTATTTATGTGTATGTGTTGATATTCTTCAGCTTTGATCTAAGATCAAATTAAATAAGCTCTAGATATAGCACTAAGTCTTTGAAGTTTGCATAAGGATATGAATAAGTAGTGTGAATTCGGGGGTCATTTGATGAGAATCATCATAGGGTGATAGTATTTTCTAAGGATAAAGATCATCAAAGTTCAATATAATTGTCTATGTATCTCATTTTGAAGTGAAGATGTCACCCAATGGATAAGGCATTGGCCAACAATGGAGCTAGTTTATAGAAATCATTGCTTGATAAGGTTTTACTGTACTTCTAAAAAATTGATATAAATCTATCAAAATATTTGAAGTATTGTGACCTACATGTTCTATCCCATCTAATGGTAATCGAGAATCAATAAATGAGTGGTTAATCATTTAGTATTTTCTTACCATCTATCTTTTATTTTAAATTCAGTGTGTAATTGTTGAAATAAGGTTTGGTTTACCAGATTAGGAGTACCCTCCTTGGTTTTGTAGAGCCAAAAGTGTAGAGGGTAGTCTTATCCCTATAGTTGGTCCAGTCATCTTAGAGCCTATATTTGGATATAACCCATCCTTAAAAACTATAGATGTATTGGTTGCTTTTGAAAGCATAAATTCCATTTTGAGGAACCAACAGGATGAATGGAAAACTGCTTTTAAGATTAATGAAGGTTTGTATGAATGGTTGGTTATGCCTTTTGGTTTGACTAATGGACCTAGTACTTTCATGAGGTTGATGAATGAAGTTTTGAAAAGATTCTGGGGTAAGTTTTTGATTGTATATCTTGATGACATCTTGATATTTAGTAAGAGTAAAGAACATCTTGAGCATATCATACAAGTATTGCAGAGATTGAAGGAAGAAAATTTATTGATAAATTTAAAGAAATGTTCATTTATGAAAGAAGAGATTGTGTACCTTGGTTTTGTAATTTCAGCTGATAGATTGAATATGGACCCTCAGAAAGTAAGAGTTATACTTGATTAGCCTACACTAGAGAATGTTGGAGAGGTAAGATCATTTCATGGATTGGAAAGTTTTTATAGGAAGTTTATTAGAAATTTCAATTCTATTTGTAATGATATGACTGAAACTATGAGAGGAGATAAAAGGGATTTCAAATGGACACATGGAGCACAAAAGAGTTTTGAAACATTGAAACAAAGAATTACAGAATTAACTACACTTGTTTTGCCTGATTTTAGTAAAGTTTTTCAAGTTGAATGTGATGCTAGTGGAAATGAATAGGAGCTATTTTGAGTCAAGAAGGAAGACCTATAGCTTTCTTTAGTGAAAAGTTGAATGATGCTAAGAGAAAATATTTATTTTATGACCAAGAATTCTATGCTATTGTTCAAGATTTGAAGAAATGGAGACATTATTTGATGCCTAAAGATTTTGTGTTGTATACTGGCCATAAAGATTTTCAATATTTAGGAAGTTAGAATAAATTGAATCGGAGACATATGAAGTGGGTTGAGTTCTTGCAGAATTTTTCCTTTTCATTGAAGCATAAAAGTGGATAGTTGAATAAAGTTGCTAATGCCTTGAGTTGAAGAAGAAATTCACTGACA
Source organism: Chamaecyparis obtusa (assembly GCA_027943335.1). Classification (NCBI taxonomy): domain Eukaryota; kingdom Viridiplantae; phylum Streptophyta; class Pinopsida; order Cupressales; family Cupressaceae; genus Chamaecyparis; species Chamaecyparis obtusa. Next base: position 612,829 of record BSBK01002744.1, on the reverse strand, counting down.
GAAATGAGAATTGAGGTACTTGGTTTTGATGATTTGAAGTGTTTGTATGGAACTAACCTTGATTTTGTAGAACCTTGGAAAGCTTGTAAGGAACAAACAATGAGTGAGAAGTGGACTGATTATTTCATTCAGGAAGACATGTTTAAATGATTTCAGTTGTCCATACCTAGAGGATCTATGAGAGAGAACATAATTAAGGAGAAACATAGTGGTGGACTTGTTGGACATTTTGGGATTGATAAGACTATGAAACTGATTTTAGAAAGATACTTTTGGCCACAGATTTATAGGGATGTACAGAGAATGGTTACAGGTTGCAGAATTTGCCAAACAACAAAAGGAACTAGTCAAAATTAGAGATTGTATACACCTTTTCCTGTACCTGATAGACCTTGGGAAGATGTGAGTATGGACTTTGTTCTTGGATTTCCTAGAACTCAGAGAGGTAATGATTCTATTTTGGTAGTGGTTGACAGATTTTCTAAGATGGCTCATTTCATACCTTGTAAGAAGACATCTGATGCATTACATGTAGCTGAATTATTTTTTAAAGAAGTGGTAAGATTGCATGGTTTTCCCAAATCTATTGTTTCAGATAGAGATACTAAGTTTACTAGTTACTTTTGAAAACACTTTGGAAGAAGATGAATAAAGAGTTGAAGTTTAGTTCTACATTTCACCCTCAGACAAATGGATAGACTAAAGTTGTAAATAGATGTTTGGGGAACTTGTTAAGATGTTTAGTTGGAGATAATCATGCTAATTGGGATTTATTTTTGGCACAAGAAGAGTTTGCGTATAATAATTCTATGAATAGAAGCACTAAGAGGACACCATTTGATATTGTTACTGGATTTCATCCTAAGGGAACCATGGAGTTGAGAGATTTTCCTACTGAGATAAGAAGAAGTGCTAAAGCTAAGGATTTTGCAGTCTTCATTAGAACATTACATGATGAAGTCAAAAGGAATTTGGAGGATAGTAATCTTAAATACAAATAGAGAGAAAATAAGAGAAGGAGACATAAATATTTTATAGTCAGAGATGAGGTTATGATTCATTTGAAAAAGAATAGATTTCCATTTGGTACCTACAACAAGATAAAAATGAAGAAGTTTGACAGTGGAAATTCTTATGAAGTGGAATTACCAGTGGACATGGATATATCACCTATACTCAAAATTTCTGGTATCTTTGAGTATTTTGAATCAATGGATGAGATAGAAGATGATCTGGATTATCCTAAGAAGAATAAAGACAGTATTGAGAATATCTTGAATAGCAGAGTAAGCAAGAGTACCAGAGGAAAAGACTACATGGAATACCTAGTTCAGTGGAAAGATAAGCTAGTTGAATATAGTTCATGGATTACACAAGTTGAGTTGGACCTTTATGATTCGGATCAGAATATGAGTAGTGCCTGATGTGGACATCAGTTCTTTATTTACCCTAGGTATCTGATGCAGGAGCATCTTAGGACTTTGAGAAATCTTGCATCAACCAAAAACATTTCCTATTTTTTGTACCTATATGTTGTTTTCTTTGTAGCCATTGTAGCTATTGGTTTATTGTTATACGAAGTTAATGTGATGATGTGGACCTATTTTTGAACCTTCTCCTAAGAGCACAAATCTTAATTCATCTAGAGTTAAGACTTATCATTGTTTTCCTCGAGTATCAACTTTCCAATCAGTTTCTCATGAAACGTGGAAGCTCTTCTCCTTGCCTGGTTTTGTATGAGGAATTAGGACCTTGTGAAGTTGGGGATTTTTTCTTGGATCACATGTGGACCTAAATGTTACTTTGTATTGTGTTGTGTTCTTTCTTTCAGTAGTTTTGGTTTTCTCTTCCTAAGTGGACCTATAATGTAATTAAATGCCTGACTAGATGACTTGTGGCATAGCTGGCTATACAAAAAGCTTAGGTTGTTTTAGTAGAGGGAGAGAGTGATAGATCAATGGTAGTAGAAGATTAGTAGTAGTAGAAAATAAAGTTATATGGAAGTAGAGACTCTGAATTCATAATTCTCTTTGTATAAGGACAAAACCCAGAAGGCCTCATAGCCGAGCATGTTGAAGGATTTATAATAATTATACCAGGGTGGTTGCTAGTTGCCTTGCCTTATTTTATGTTGTGTTTTCATTGTTTCATGTGAATTATATATTGCTTCCGTGTGTAACTCTAAGCAGGACTTGTTTGTAGATTTAAGTGGAGTCAAATCTTCTTGATTCTGATTGTATTTTCCCTTGTAGTGTGGTTTCCAATTGCCTTGCCTTATTTTATGGTGTGTTTTCACTATTTCATGTGAATTATATATTGCTTCCATGTGTAACTCTAAGCATGGCTTATTTTTAGATTCAAGTGGAGTCAAATCTACTTGAATCTTCCATGCCCTGTTGCATCATGTGGTATCAAAGTGAAGTTCTTTCTTGTGGATTGGATCATGGAGAACCTTATTGGATTGGTTGTAGGGTGGTGGAGATGAGATTTGACCTATAACTTGCAGAAGGTTACAATCTTGCTAGAACCTAATTGTTAAGAAGGTTTGTGGTAGAGGAAATTATAATGCTACCATGGATATGTTGAGGTAGATTGCAAATAGGCTTGAAGATGTAGAGACATCCCAGAGAAGAGGTGAACATCTTCAAGAAGAGGTAGCACCTAATCCTAACCCTGAAGTTGAGTAGGATGAGGAAAGACTTTTAAGAGTTTTGTCTAAGGCTAACTCCAGACCTGCGGTTGAAATTTCTTGCTATGATGGAAGACTTGAGACCGATGCACTTTTGGATTGGATCTCTGAGATGGATAAATACTTTGAGTATGAAGTTAATTTGATAATAAGAAGGTTAAGATAGAAGCCACAAAGTTGAAAGGTCATGCATCTCTTTGGTGGGATGATTTGCAAATAGAGAGATAGAAGAGAGGAAAAGAAAAGATCAATACATGGATGAAAATGCTTGGAAAGATGAAGAAGAACTTTCTTCTAGGAGATTACCAAGTTAGTTTGATGAGAAAAATGAAAAATTTGAGATAAAGGGACATGAGTGTGAAATAATATACTGAGGAATTTGACAAATTGGATATAAGATCTGGACACGTGGATGATGAAGTTGACAAGGAGGCTAGATACCTGAATGGCCTAAGGACATCGATTCAAGATGAGATCAACTATGTTAAAATAGATAGTGTGGAAGAAGCATACCAATTTTCTTTGAAGGCAAAAGAGTAATTGACAAAAAGACATGATCAAATACAAAGAGGAAGAGGTGGAAGATTTTAGAGAAGTAGAGGCAGAACTTATGGAGAAAGTAGTAGATCTGAAAATGCAGTGCAAGATAAAGGATGGAAAGATGAACTTGTTAGTAGAAGAGGTAAATACTCTAGAGGTAGCTATTGTGGCTACTCTAGGAATAAAAATAGTGGGAAAAGAGATGAGAAATCTTAGTTTAAAGGTACTTGTTATAAATGTGGTGAAGGACATAGAGATTTTGAATGTACTAACTCTAGAAAGAAGACTTGAGGTAATGGAAAAAACAATTTAGCTTGCGAGGAAATTGATGATTTATCTAATGAACCTAAACATGGTGAGAACTTGATGCTAAGAAGGATCTTGTGGAATGAAGAAGCTGATGAGGAACCTATTCTTAGGAAAATTTTGTTCAAAACTAGATGTAAGATCACTGATAAATTTTGCAAGGTAATCATTGATAGTGGAAGTTCTGATAATTTGGCATCTGAAGAGCTTGTTAACAATTTGTAGTTGCAGAGATTGAGACATCCTCAGCCTTACCATATTGCTCGGATACAAAAGGAGCATAAATTACTTGTAAGTGAACAATGCCTTGTTAAATTCAAAATTGGGAATTATCATCATGCAGTTTTATGTGATATTATGCCTATGGATTGTTGTCATATTCTTTTGGGTAGACCTTGGAAATATGATAGGAAAGCTTTACATGATGGTAGATTGAATCAATATACTATTTGGATGGATGGGAAGAAACAAGTATTGTTTCCTTTAGTAGAATAGTTTGATGAAGGTCACATTACTACGGTTAGAGTATGCTTGGTTGATGGCAAAACATTCATAAGATAAATGAAAGAAAAAAATATTTGGTTTTCTTTAATTCCAAGGAAAACTGAGAAACAAGATGAGTTAGAGCATCCACCTAAGATTAAACCATTGTTGACTAAATTTCATGACATCATTTATGATATTGTACCTGATGGTTTGCCTCCTATGAGAAGTATAAGTAATTATATGGATTTGATACCTGGAGCTAGTTTTCCTAATAAAGCACCACATAGGTTGACACTTGATGAAAATACTGAGTTGAATAGACAAGTGCAAGAATTTCTTGAGAAAGGTTTGATTAGGGAAAGTTTGAATCCTTTTGCAGTACCTATTGTGTTAGCACCGAAAAAAAATGGAGAATGGAGAATGTGCACTGATTCTAGAGCTATAAACAAGATAATAGTAAAGTACAGATTTCCTTTTCCTAGGATGGATGACATAATGGATAGTTTGAGTGGAGAGAAGTATTTCAAAAAGATTTATTTGAAGAGTGGTTATCATCAGATTAGGATTAGAGAAGGGGATGAGTGGAAAACTACTTTTAAGACTAATGAAGGTTTGTATGAATGGTTGGTTATGCCTTTTGGTTTGACTAATGCACCTAGTACTTTCATGAGACTGATGAATGAAGTTTTGAAAATATTCCTGGGTAAGTTTGTGATTGCATATCTTGATGACATCTTGATTCAGTAAGAGTACAAAAGAACATCTTGAGCATATTAGACAAGTATTGCAAAGATTGAAGGAAGAAAAGTTATTGATTAATTTGAAGAAATATTCATTTATGAAAGAAGAGATTTTGTACCTTGGTTTTGTATTTTCAGATGATGGATTGAAGATGGACCTTGAGAAAGTAAGAGTTATGCTTGATTGGCCTACACTAGAGAATGTTGGAGAGGTAAGGTCATTTCATGGATTGGCAAGTTTTTATAGGAAGTTTATCAGAAATTTTAGTTCTATTTATAATGCTATGACTGAAACTATGAGAGGAGATAAAAGGGATTTCAAGTGGACTCATGGAGCACAAAAGAGTTTTGAAACATTGAAACAAAGAATTACAGAATTACCTACACTTTCTTTTCCTTATTTCCGTAAAGTTTTTCAAGTTGAATGTGATGCTAGTGGAAGTGTAATAGGAGTTGTTTTGAGTCAAGAAGGAAGACTTGTAGCTTTCTTTAGTGAAAAAATGAATGATTCTAAGAGAAATTATTTAGTTTATGACAAAGAATTCTATGCTATTGTTCAAGATTTGAAGAAATGGAGACATTATTTGATGCCTAAATATTTTGTGTTGTATACTGGCCATAAAGATTTGCAGTATTTAGGAAGTTGGAATAAATTAAATAATAGAGACATATGGAGTGGGTTGAGTTATTACAGATTTTTTCCTTTTCATTGAAGCATAAAAGTGGATAGTTGAATAAAATTTGTTGATGCCTTGAGCTGAAGAAGAAATTTTCTAATAGAAATGAGAGTTGAGGTACTTGGTTTTGATGATTTGAAGTGTTTGTATGATACTAACCTTGATTTTGCAGAACCTTGGAAAGCTTGTAAAGAACAAACAGTGAGTGATAAGTGGACTGAATATTTCATTCAGGAAGACATGTTGTTTAAAGGAGTTTAGTTGTGCATACCTAGAGGATCTATGAGAGAGAACATAATAAAGGAGAAACATAGTGGTAGACTTGTTGGACATTTTAGGATTGATAAGACTATGAAACTCATTTTAGAAAGATACTTTTGGCCATAGATTTATAGGGTTGTACAGAGAATGGTTAGAGGTTGTAGGATTTGCCAAACAGAAAAAGGAGCTAGTCATAATTTGGGATTGTATACATCTTTTCCTGTACCTGATAGACCTTGGGAAGATGTGAGTATGTACTTTGTTCTTGGATTGCTTAGAACTCATAGAGGTAATGATTCTATTTTGGTAGTGGTTGACAAATTTTCTAAGATGGCTCATTTCATACCTTGTAAGAAGACATTTGATGCATTACATGTAGTTGAATTATTTTTCAAAGAAGTGGTAAGATTGCATGGTTTGCCTAAATCTATTGTTTCAAATAGAGATACTAATTTTACTGGTTACTTTTGGAAAAAAATTTGGAAGAAGATGAATATAGAGTTGAAGTTTAGTTCTACATTTCACCCTTAGATAGATGGATAGAATGAAGTTGTGAACAAAATTTTGGGAAACTTGTTAAGATGTTTAGTTGGAGATAAGCTTGCTAATTGAGATTTAGTTTTGGCACAAGAAGAGTTTGCGTATAATAATTATGTGAATAGAAGCACTAAGAGGACACCATTTGAGATTGTTACTATATTTCATCCTAAGGGAATGACAAAGTCTAGATATTTTCCTACTCTAATGATTTTGCAGTCCCTAATGCAACAGGGCAGGGAAGATTCAAGTAGAATCAAGCAAATTTGACTCCACTTGAATCTACAAACAAGTCCTACTAAGAGTTACACACAGAAGAAATATATAATTCACATGAAACAATGAAAACACACCATAAAATAAGGCAAGGCAACTGGCAACCACACTAGTACAATTATTATAAATCCTTCAACATGCCCAGCTGTGAGGCCTTCCAGGTTTCAGCCTTATACAAAGAGAATTATGTATTCAGAGTCTTAGCTTGCATATTCCTACTTTTCTACTTCTACTACTCTTCTACTACCACCGATCTATATTCTACTAAACCAACCTAAGCTTCTTATATAGCCAGCTAAGCCACAAGTCGGCCAATCAGGCATTTAGTTACATTATAGGTCCACTTAGGAAGAGAAAACCAAAACTAATGAAAGAATGTGAAGTAACATTTATGTCCACAGGTGATCCAAGAAAAAATCCCCAACTTTTCAACGTCCTATTTCCTCATACAAAACCACGTAAGGCAAAGAGCTTCCGCATTTCATGTGAAACTAGTTGGAAAGTCGATACTTGAGGAAAATGTCAATAACTCTTAACTCCATATGAATTAAGATTTGTGCTCTTAGGAGAAGGTTCAAAAATAGGTCCACATCATTGCATTAACTTCACATAACAATAAACTAACATCTACAAGGGCTACAAAGAAAACAACCTACAAGTACAGAAAATAGGAAATGTTTTTGGTTGATGCAAGATTGCTCAAAGACCCAAGATGCTCCTGCATCATAGTCTTAGCACATTGCCTATATATTCAGGCACTCCTACATTTTATGTAAGAAATCTATTATCCATTATCATCTAATCATTATTTGATTATTCAATTGATCATATTATATTTGTCTATCTTGTGCTATCAATTGAGCTTCTAGATCTTGGCATTTTCATTCTTTTCCTTAGGAAAATTCTTACAAATGTCAATTTATTTGTTTTTCTAATTATTCTTCTCATAAATAAATAAGTTTAATTATTTATTTATACTCCCTAATTTGCAATAAATTCTTTATTTATTTAATTTTATTTATTCTTCTACTTTTCACTAATACTAAGTTTCAATCTACCATTCAATCACACTCTCTAACTCCTCAATCACCTTTTTCTAACTAATGAATCTATTCAATCTTCTATTCCATCTAATTGATTCTCTAATCAATCTATTCTATTGAAAAACTAATCAATCCACTCAACTCTCCAATCAATTCACTTAACATATCAATCAACTAATTTTACTCTTCAATTAATCTGAGTTCACTCTTCAATCACAGTCAATCAATCCTCAATCAAGGATTGAAACCCCAAAATTCTTATAAATAGAGAGCTCATTATCATATTTGGAAACCACATACATGTTTTTAATTCTTATGATGTCCTATTTGAGCTTGACTCTAAGAGACCACATTGCGACAAGAAGGAGAACAATAAAGGATGATTTATTGGTTTGTATATTCAAGGTTTGAATTGATTTCATTTATTGATCTTGTTTATGCATTTTTGTGTCTTCCTCCCTCTTTTGATATTAGGGATTACTAACTACTATTAATAGATCATTTGTAGTTATATTAATTTGTGTTACATTTGCAAGTTTTCATACTCGAATATACCCTTAATTACAGATGGTATGCTCTCAGAACTTATCACCTTCCAAAATCACTTCAAAATATTTGAATGATGGTGAATTATGCCAAGATGGTCAATCTAAAGATGATAAATGGATGACAAGGATATTAAGCTAACATGATAATGATAAACAACATGATTTATATGCTATATGCCATGATAATGAGATGATATCTAATTGATAAAAGATAAAATGCACTATAATTAAGCCAAAGGAACACTTTCAAAATGATAAATTCTCTCGAATTATCTAATTATCCAAAACAAAAGATTGCTAATTATCTCAAAATAGTGGAATAAGAGCTCCTTTTATATATATTTTCCTCACCTTAATCCCATGTAGCATAATCAAAGGGCTAGAATTGAATCTTAGGAAAATGGATAGTTGAATTTGAATTGGTTGAGAAGGTAGTGTTATCCCAACTGATGAGATTAATGAATTGATGAGAATGAACAAGGCCAACCAAGAAATGAAAGGTATGTAGTGTTATCTCTATTTGAGCATTAGATGTTGTCATTAGTATCAAAGTGGATTAGTCAGTTATCTATGTTGATCAGTCAGTAAAAGGAAGAACTTCAAGCTACATTATGCTAGTTGGTTAATCAAACAAGCCTTCATACTGAGTATTCATAAGGCAGTACCAAGAGCTAAATGGAAACAAGTTTAATTGGGCACTAGAGTAGTTTTACCGAGCATCAGAGTATACTAAGCACCGAGCGTCAGTAAACACTGAGCACACTAGACATCAAGCACTAGTATATTCACCGAGTAGTATTGGTTCTGTTTACTGAGAAATCCATGAAATGGCATAATAATCTATTATGGCACATTTATCTATGTAAACGGTTACAACAAATTCATTAAAAATTTTACCAAGATTGAGGAATATTTATTGTAGATGTAATTATTAATTGTAATGATGATCCCTATGTAATAGTCATATCTAGGTTAATTTTGTATATCGTAGATCTTAGGTTTTTTCCTAAGAAGATATAAACCTAATTAGGTCATGGTAGTTATGGAAATCATAATAGTATGCTATATAATTTTAATTCATTTCATTTTGACATAAAGGATGAGAAGGAGATCTTGAAGTACTAGCCACATTCAAGACATCAAAATTTAGACATAGTTTGAGTAGTAATCAGAGATACAATTCAGGTTATTCATAATCATTCAAGGCTACCGAGAAGAACAGAGGATAGACTACTACACATTGAGGTGATATTTATTTAGTATATCATAGATCTGATTCATACAAAGTATAGTTGTCATTTATAGATACTTTCTATTATCTTCTAATTAGTGTAACAGAGTTAGCAAAATCTCTTAACAGAGTAGACTTAACAGTCTGATTGTAAATCTCTTAACCAAGTACACACTCAAGTAGTGTTGTTTAAATCCTTTAACAAGATAGATCTAGTTGATTTATTGTTACTCCTAATAGGGTAAGATCACCAGAAGTGATCACAACTTGTAGCCTTAACCGACATACTTTATTATCTGCAGTAGTGAAGAATTTGTGGGTGTCATCCCCACCGCAGTCTTTACCTTCTAACAAGGGTTTCTACGTAACCAAAAAATTTGTGTTATGTGATTGAATTATTGTTTGATTTCATGCACTTTACATTTACATGTCAATTGAACGAATGTATCAAACAATGGATTCAATTGGATAGATTAGTTAACTACTATTTTTAGATTGAGTATTCAGTTAAAAAATTTTGAGGGTACTGATTCACCCCTCCCCTCTCAGTCCCTTATATTTCCATTCCAATAGTTGGTATCAGAGATAGTTCTCTTATTGGAAGGTTTAACCACTAAAGAGGAAAGATCTAAACATGGAGAGATACAAGTTGCACAAAACTATAGAGAATCAAAAGATTTAGATGTAGATTCTTGTTGAGAAATACAAGCAAGCTAAGGATGCATTAAAAATGTTACTGGTTCAGAGAAAGAACATGGTTATTCTAGAATGTGAGACTAACTATCATGAAGAAGACATTGATGATCTATTTGAGAACATTGGATCTAGTTGAGGTACTATTTCTGACAGTTTCGAAAGTGCAATTTTTTATTTATTTGAAAAAAATCTTCATTTGACTGAACAAGTGAAAGCCCTGCAGATCGGTCAAGAAACACAAATGGTAAGAATGATTAATGTGATGAAAAATGCTAGACAAGCTGAACAAGAGAGAAATTTGGCTATTGAAGACATAAGACAAATGACTAAACAACTACAAGTGAAGGAAACTAAGATACTGAGACTTACCAAGCATCACTTCAAAATATCCAATCAGATGATTGTTGTAAGCCAAGAGATCAACTGAGTGAATAATGAGTTATCAAGGAAACTTGAAGACATTGGAGTACTCAAGGAAGAAAATGAAAAACTGACAAATGAAGTGAAGATGCAGAAACAACATAATGAGATGATGAAAAAGGTTGAAGATAGTTCTAAGAAAATTGATGATTTTTTGATTAGTCAAAGAGGACTTGGAAGTACTATTGGATTAGGCTACACCGAGCAAGGATAATCATCTAAGAAATTTGAATAGATGAATACCAACTAGAATCAGAGACCTAAGACACTGACATGCTATCACTATGGTAAACTAGGCCACACTTCAAATGTTTGCAGGAGTAAAGCACAAGGTAAACCTAAAACCACTCCCAAGTTTAATGGTCACTATTATAATTGTAACAAGTTTGGACATCAAGAATATGAATATAGATCTAAGTTGTATAGCATTCCTAATAAAACCTACATGGAGAAATATTATGACACTTAAAACATGCATGGACACACCTCACAAGAATGGAGGACAAAGATGAAGCAAGTCTGGACACCAAAAGGATAGAATAAATCCTATCAACCGAGAAGGCAAGGTAATGCTTACACTTGGGATTATAATACATGGGTTAACTTCATAGTATGTCAAAGGTATGGATATATTGCAGCTAATTACATGAGGAAGAGATGGGCTAGAAAATCTCAAAGTTGGACAAGAACTGGTATGGCATGTTTGCATTGTCATAAAGTTGGTCACCTAAGTAAAGATTATAGAGACCGAGCACCAGAAGCACAAGTTTTTGAAAATGGTAATACAATTGTAGATATCATGAGAATAAGAAACACTATGTGGAGAAAGGCATCAAATGATAATGTTGAGTCAAGCAATGCAATCAGTGAAACCTCATCCATTGGATTAGGTGACATCGACAACTCCACCTAAGCTGAAAAAGGTATGTATGGAACTAACATTTCAAGTTGATCACATTTTACATACAATTCCTTATATTAGATGTGCACATACCAAATCTGCATGAATTGAGGTGCATTATGGTTTTACAATTTTGGAGTTTAAAGAGTTTAAAGTTGGTAAATGCTAGATCGAGTAAGAAGTTACCTGACGGTGAATATTATGCAAGGTTAATCGAGTATACGTATTAACCGAGTGAAAAGTTATATGTTAACCGAGCTATTGGTATTTTGTGGTATTCACCGAGTTTGACAGTTGTCATCAAGCTGTGAGTAGGTCAACCATTTATTACAAACGCTTTTGAGCTGGAATTTTAAAAAGTTATAAATATGCGATGAACTTAGCTCATTTTTCACTAGTGTTTACGAAGAGCGAAGAGTTTCCAGAGTGATTTCATGAAAAGGATTTTTAGAAGTATTTGAGCACAATTTCAAAGTCTTCCAAGTGATTTCATCAACGCTTTTTTGTAAGTACTATTATCACCTAGCTATTCATACTCATACTTACTGAAACCCTATTTTAAGAAATTATGATGTCTGCATCAAATGTGAACAAGTCTAAGTTTGTAGAGGAGGAAGTCAACCTTATTATTTCTACAACATGTAACGAACCCCGATACAAACTTCATCCTAAAGTTGCATCATAAATTGATCAAATGGGAGCTTTCTCAAGCATACCACCTAGGGTTCTACTGGTTGAGGACATATGATCATACATTCACTGCAAGATAGGAGAAATTGGATATTTTGATATGTATGCAGCTTATAAGAAGCTATATGAAGAAGATGGAAAACCTAAATTTGATTACAAGCAACTGGAAGTAATAGGTCTGGTGAATGCCCTAAATTTTTTGAGAGAATTCAAGAACAAATGGATTAGGGTTGTTCTCAGTTAGTTCCATGATGGAAAGTTTGGTTGGATGAGCCCATTAAAATATGTAAGAACATGATTCATGTTGTCACTAGGTATCCTACCACTGACAAGACAAAAGAAATTCAAAGTGTACCAAGGATAGAAATTGAGAAGAACACGAGAGTCGAGTGGGACAATCGAGCTATGAAGATCAAGACAATCAAAGACCCAGAGGTAAAATATGCAGCTCATGTCATCAGTTATAAAATTTATCAGTTGATTAGATTGAATAGTGTGCCATGTGGATCCATTGACATAGCTTACAAAATGGTCAAGAGAGGTTATCAGTTGGACCTTGTCGAGCTTCTTTTGAAGCAGATTGAAGAGAACATGAAGATAATCTGATCGGCGAAGTCTAATACATGTAAGTTTGGATCCCTGCTGGTTTACATATTCTTTTATGTGAAATTATTTTTCCCATTGGTTGGTAATATAGAGTGGTCAACTGACAAGCCAGTCATAGTTCAAATTTCAGATTTGATTAAGAATTTGGGAAATAATCTTAACAGTGTTTTAGATAATTATTTTGAGAAATTCAAAGGTAGAATGAATTCTCAAAGTAGAATTCCAAGGCAACTAGTTGAAGATTATGAACAAGATATATGTTTTCTAGTTGACACCAATCACACATTGATTAAGGTTGTGGAGCCTAGAACAAAATGGTTAGCCCCCATGGGATATGAAATAGACATTGATTTTTCTTCCAAATAAATAAAAGCTTTATTGGTTTTACCTAAGGATTTTAATGCAGAAAGGTTTGGAACCTATGAAGAGGCCAAGACAAGAATTAAAATAGGCCTAGTTATTAGTAAAATTACAAAGAAGTCAAAGAAAATGATGAAAAATCTAGTAAAGAAATTTGGTGATGATGCTGGATCATCTGAGAGTACACTGGTTGAGGTAGCAACCAAAGGTCAGTTACTTCTTTTTGAAAAACCACATGACAGTGAGGAAACTGAGTTAGACAATGATGTAGATTCTACACCAATTTCTCCTTCCCCTACTCCAAAGAAGAAGCAGTTAGAAGTGTAGACAAGGGAACGTACATGATCAAAAAATACATCTTCACCTCCAACGAAGAAAGGAGTTGTAAAGATATTAAGGCCAACTGTAGCTACACCAATGAAGACATACAAAAAGAGAGGTACTACATCTACAACTGGGGCCCCTAAGAAAAGAAGAAAGTTAATTAGAGGAAAATATGATTTAGATGATGAAGATGATAATGATCAGTTCAAAGTTGTTGTACATAAGGGTTGGTCAATTAATGAATAAGTAGAAGAGATAATTGAAAATGGAGGATTAAGTGATCCTGAAATTAGTCAGTTTGAGCACTTGTCAATCGAGGATCAAAATAAAATTGAAGAGGCTATCATCTAGATGATGATTAGATTCAAGAGAGTACCGATAGAGTTTGCCAAATATTTACCCAAGGCATTTGAAGAAATAATTTCACAAAAGTGGTCCTATGCTTGAATACTGAGAAGAGAATGAGGGAACAATCCCTAGTTTTGGCAATGCCTACATTGACAATTCCTAAAATTGAGGAATTAATGAGTAAGTATTCAAAGAGATTTTTAGTGAAGAACTGGACACTGTAGATACTTGATGAAAATTTGGTAGACATAGATGAGAACAGTCAACTCATCTGGACTTAAATCATACAAGCTCAAGAAGAATCAGAAAAGATGGCCTTATCCATGATTCCTGAGAAGAAACTAAAGAGAAAAGGTAAGGGAATTCATATTGATGATGCAGCTCTAGCACCGAAATAGAGAATTGACATATTAGATACCAAGGTAACTGATACAAAAAATTCCACTAAGGAGATGAGTCTAACTCATCATGCACCGAATCAAGTTGAAATTCAAGGGATAGATAATAATGCACTTGATGTACTCATTGAGGACATCACAAATGGTGATCGTGATGAAATTTTAGATGATGAGGATGTCACTATTGCTGGAGCTAAATCACAAGAAGAGGGACACATAATTGAGCTAGCAATAAGTTCTATACCAGGTGATATTCCTATCCTGATGAAAGTAGTTGAACTCATTTCTATGGAAGAACCCAATGGCTCAATCCCTGAGTAACCAAAGGAAACATCAAGGGAACAAGGGACTAGCACACCTGTTGAGATAGAAGATCCTAAGGAAAAAGAGGTAGATACACAAGGCCAAGATGACCCTAAGCCTACCAAGACCATACCACAAAAAACTACATCTGAAGCTCACATAGGTTACTGAGGAGAAAAAGTAGGAAGATAATGTGTCTACGGGGCAAGAAACAATGAATGTTGAGGTAAAGGACATTATTCCTTTTGTTAAATTTTCTCCACAAGAGCCTAAAAGGAAGAAGAAAAATCATGGTAAAGGGCCAGTCACACTAGATGAAGTCATTGAAATACCTTATTGTAACCTGAGGACTTTGGACCCTGAAGAGTTGAGAAAATATGGGGAACTATGCACAAGGAAGGAAGCTCAGGAGAAGCTAAGGAAAGAGTGCAAGAGTAAGAAGATTCTTGAAGATGTAAGAGACATCTTGCAATAGGTTGTACCTGAGGTCTAGATAAATGAAGACACACTGATAATAGACCAACTTTCCACTCCTATATAGGAAATAAATGCCCCAAATATTGATGCAGAAAAGAGACTTCAAGAAACGGTAGAGTCTAAAATACAAGACAAATTGGCAGAAAAGATCAACCAAGAAGTGGCAATAAATATGGTAAAGCTTTCTGAGGTAATCACTGATATACAATCTATTACTCAAATAATAATTTAGATTTTAGTTAAGCTTTTCACTATGGAAAGTTTCACTACTGAGATCAGTGAAAAGATTAAAAAGCTAGATACTGAAATCCAAGCCAATGCAAATGCTTCCTTAACCGAGTTGGATGCTTTTCATAAGCATATACTTAAAGTTCAAGAACTCAAGCAGTTAAGAGGAGAGTTGAGGAAGGAGGATAAAATAAGTGCCCAAGTCACCGAGATACAAGCAGAGTTGCTTCCCCACCTAAAAATAATTGAGCAACATATTGTCAAAGTGCAAGATTTAGTTGCAACATTAGAAATTTTAGTGTTGGAGAACATATTTTACATGCATGCACAAGTCGGTCTTGAGCACATTTCTCTCACCAACTTGAAAGAGGAATGGGAAAACCTCTTAGCTTCTCTGAAGAAAACCCATCAGCACATTTTTGACAAAATGTAAGTACATATTTTTGAGTTTGGCATTAATCTCAAAAAGTGGGAAATATAATGTATATGTCAAATTGTATAACTATATGCTAATTATACTACATACATACCGGGAGCATGCACCTAGGGGGAGTTAATTAAGTTTTTGAAAATTTTGTCATGTATATATGAAGTAAGGATAGTAAAAGATATTGTTTTATATACATTACAAGTTTTGATACGAATGCCAAAAGGGGATATTTTTATCTCTATTTGAGCATTAGATGTTGTCATTAGTATCAAAGTGGATCAATCGGTTATCTATACTGATCAGTCGGTAAAAGGAAGAACTCCAAGCTACATTATGCTAGTCGGTTAATCAAACAAGCCTTCATACTGAGTATTCATAAGGCAGTACTAAGAGCTAAATGGAAACAATTTTAACCAAGCACTAGAGAAATTTTACCGAGCATCAAAGTATACCAAGCACCGAGCATCAGTAAACATCGAGCACACTGGACACCAAGCACTAGTATATTCACCGAGCAGTATTGGTTGTGTTTATCGAGAAATCTAGGAAATGACATAGTAATCTATTATGACACATTTATCTATGTAAACTATTACAACAAATTCATTAAATTTTTTACCAAGATCGAGGATTATTTATTGTAGATGTAATCATTAATTATAATGATGATGCCTAAGTAATAGTCAGATCTAGGTTAATTTTGTATATCGTAGATCTTAGGTTTTTTCCTATGAAGATATAAAGCTAATTAGGTCATGGCAGTCATGGAAATCATAGTAGTATGCTATATAATTGTAATTCATGTCATTTTGACATAAAGGATGAGAAGGAGATCTTGAAGCAGTAGCCATGATGCAGTAGTGGTCAATGGAAGCCTCCAAATAATGAGCAATTTGGTGAGTTCCTCAACACCCAAGGTGAAGGGTCTAGTGCTAAAATACTTATCACAAGTATCAAGAAGGACTTGATTTCAGGTTATCACAACCCTACAAGACAATATCACCTAATCACTAGGCTTGTCAAAGTCCCAAGCACCAAGAAACAAGAATTCACTAAGAGATCTCTTCAAGGAAATAAGTACTCAAACCCCAATAAATGGATGCTAAGACCAGGGGTGGCTTATAAACATGGTTCTAGCCTATTTAGGTCTTATCTTATTATTTCAAATGGTTCTTTCACCATTGAGAAACTTCTAAGGTTATGCTGCTGCACAAACCTAGTGTTCTGCTTGTAGCCCTTCCTAGAAGGAAAACTAGACATAACACAAATTACTCCCAAATGAAGCAATGAATGGGTTGAGGATTATAATACCCTTTTGGGGTTTACTAAACATGCCTGAACACCAAGGAGTGGAAATGAGTAGAGGTTGCTACTATTGCAATGTTAGGTTGGGCTAATAGGCCTAATTAGGGCCCCAAATGCACTATAGGTGCTCCTTCTCCTATGCCAGTGCACAAATTAGATATGGAGGCATGTGTATATGTCTAAAAAAAATGAGAATCCAAGTTTTTAGGCCTTGGAGAACCCCCAACCACAATTTAGGATGACTATCCTAGTTAACTGATTGGTGCACACATTGAGATGTACACCTAGGATGTGGTGGCAAACCCAATCCTCTTCTTGGTATCACTTCAAAGGCCCTATCGGGTACCCTGGTTTTAAGCCTCAAATCCAGGCACCGATGCTAAAAATTAGATAACTTTCGATCCAAGGAAGATTAACACATCAGACCAAGTGAAAATGAAAGAGGATTAAAGTCTTCAACCTTTGGAACCACTATCACATGCCCTTGTGTCTGTACCTATCCATACAGGGTTTTGAAACATGAAAATCTATAGAGAAATGATGGTTTTTATTGATAAATGCAAAATTACATGTTGTTATCCTATCACTCACCTATAAGGGCTTATATAGGATGGTCCCAATGGTGACATGAGAGGTTTAAACCAACTATCCATTTGGGAGAGGAAATAACAAGTTTTAACAATGCTCAAAAGTTGTTCGACAACTTTTGGAGCACTTTAGCAATTTTTGCAATTTTGCAAATCTAGTGACCAAACTTGGTCCTATCCTTATTTTAATGATCCCTAATGGATAGAAACATAGGAAAGCATGAAAATACCTATGCCTAGGGTATTGGATCATAAATGACCAATAGTTAGACCAAGGGCTCATAAAATGCCAACTTGGAACTATGGTCTTACAATGAGATCCAAAAACTAACCCTTATCCTAAGCATGACTAGAGGCCTCTAAAGACCTTAGTGTGAAATCTTAGACTTCATAGGAATGCCTATTGAATCTAGAGTAGGAGTAGGTGCTCCTACACCATACTCACCTTGAACTTTAAAACTCAAGTCCCTACTTGAGTATAGCTACTCTACCGAGGTCCCATGCTTCTGTATTTGATCCTCGGTTAGCCATGTAGCATCAATCTTTGGTAGGCCCTTCCATTTTACTAAGTACTACATGTACTTCCTTGATCTAGTCTGCTTGAGTAGTTTTGAGTCCAAAATTTCTTTAATCTCCACCAGTTTTCTTTGTGGAAGATCAGTGACATAGTCCTCATCCTCAATGCTTGTGTCCTTACCCTGCTCATTGCTTGAACCTGCTATAACTTTATATGGTGTGAAGTCTGCAATATTGAAGATTGGAGAGATCTACAATGCTGGAGGAAGGGATATCTCATAGGCATTGTCACCTATTTTGTTCAGTATGCTACAGGGGCCTACTTTCTTCATTTGTAGCTTGGAGTATCTACCCTTAGGTAGTCTCTCATTCCTTAGGAATGCCCAAACCTTGTCCCCTATTTTGAAATGGACCTCTCTCCTTCTCTTGTCAGCATTTTCTTTGTATTTCAAAGTAGACTTTTATAGGGTTTCCTTCACTTGCTGCTATACCTTGTTGATGAGTTCTGCCAATTCTTAACCTTATGCATTGATTCTAAAATCATAGGGAAGTTCCATCAGATCTAATGGTCCATTGGGATGCAAACCATACACTTCTCAAAAGGGAGTTGTACCGGTTGACCTATTTATGGATTCATTGAAGGCAAAATCTGCTTGGGGTAGTATGGTATCCCAACTTTGTGAATATTACTTGGTTAGACATCTTAAAATATTTCCTAGGCACCTGTTTACTACCTCAGTCTGCCCATCTATTTGAGGGTGATAGGCAGAGCTATGGGTGAGATTTGTGCCTAACTTCTTGAAGAGTGTCCTCCAAAAGTGCCCTTGGAACTTCACATCTCTATTTGATACAATTGTCTGAGGTAAGCCATGAATTCTAACTACTTCCTTGCAGAAGAGATTGGCTATATGAGATGCATCATTTGTGCTCTTGCATGGCACAAAGTGGGCCATTTTGCTGAACCTATCCACTATGACAAACACACTATCAAATCCTTGCTTGGTTTTAGGTAGTCCCACTACAAAATCCATTGAAATGGATTCCCAAGGCCTTGAAGGGATTTGTAAGGGTTGGTAGAGCCCTTGATTTTTTGTCATTCCCTTAGCTTGCTAGAAGATTGTACAAATTTCAATAAAATTTTTGACCTCATTGTTCAACTTGGGCCAAAAATAACTCCTCTTTACCATGTCTGTTGTCTTGTCAATGCGAAAGTGACCTCCTAGGCCACCACAATGCTTTTCCTTGATTATGTTTTCTCTCATTGAACACTTGGGTATGCATAGTTGTGCTCCCTTGAATAGAAGGCCATTCTGAATCAGATATTCAAAAAAATCAATGTGATATCTGCCCTCCATTTTTGTACAAATCTGATATATCTTTGAAAAATTAGGGTCATCTAGGTACAAGTGTTTGAGGGACTCAATTCCCACACTTTTTTGTTGAACTTCTTCAACCAAACCAATCCTCCTACTAAGTGCATCAACAAATTTGTTTGCTATGCCCTTTTTATGCTTAATGTTGAAGGTTTAGGCCTGCAGTTGCTCTACCCATTTAAGATGCCTGAATGAAAGTTTTTCTTGTGAATTAAGGAAGCTTAGTGCATGGTTGTCAGTGTAGACTAAAAAATCTTTTGGGATCAAGTAGTGCCTCCATTTCTTGAGGGCTTGGACCATGGCATAAAGCTCTAGGTCATACATGGAATATTTCCTCTTGGCCTCATTCAATGTCTCAGAAAAGAAAGCAACCGCCTTGCCTTCTTGGCTTAGAACTGCCCCTATGGCCAAATTACTTGTATTTGTCTCCATAGTGAAGAATTTGTTGAAATCAGGGAGGACCAAGATAGGGTATTGGGAGACTATATTCTTCAAGTATTGGAAAGCATCATTGGCTTCCTTTGTGCATGCAAACTTAGTCTTCTTTCCACCTTTGATTGTTTCAAGCATTGGTGCACACACATGACTGAAATTTTTTATGAACTTCCTATAAAATGTTGCAATCCCATGAGAGCTTCTTACATCACCTTGATTCTTTGGTGGAGGCCAATTAATGATTGCCTCTACCTTCTCAGGATCCATCTTGAGGGTACCCTGTGAGACCACAAAACCCAGGAATACAAGTTCCTTTCTCATAAACATGCATTTTTCCAGGTTGATTACCAACTTGTGTTGATGGAGTCTTCTTAGTACCTATTCCACATGATCAAGATGGTCTTCCTTGCTATGACTAAATATTAGTATGTCATCAAGGTAAACAACAACAAATTTTCCAATAAAATATATGAATATCTCATTCATAAGCCTCATAAAAGTGCTAGGGGCATTGCTTAAACCAAAGGGCATTACTAACCATTCAAACAAACCTTCAGTAGTCTTGAATGTTATTTTCCATTCATCTCGAGGCTTGATTCTGATTTGATGGTAACCAGACTTTAAGTCTATCTTGGTGAAGTAGCAAGAACCTCCTAGTTGATCCAATAGGTCCTCAATCCTTGGCATGGGAAATCTGTGCCTTATTGTGATTTTGTTTAGGGCCTTGCTATCAGTGCATAACCTCCATTTTCCATCCTTTTTAGGGGCCAAGACTGAGGATATAGCACAAGGACTGAGACTCTTTTGAATGAATCCTCTTTCCAACAATTCAGTGACCTATTTTGCAATCTCTGCATGCTGCAATGGAGTCATTTTATATGGTGCCTTATTAGGTAGGGATGAACCTAGTATGAGGTCTATTTGATGACTAATGTCCCTAATGGGAGGGAGAGCAGAGGGCAGGTCATTAACAATGACATCTTTGTACTTTTGCACCATATTTTTGACTTCATTTGGCATGGGGCTCTTCTTGACTAGACCTGACGTTATCTTTGGGTTTAGAAATTAGGACAAATGGTTCAATATTAGATTCTTTCAAGGTTTTCAACATCTCCTTTTCCCCCATGATAATCACATTGGGTTCCTTTTCAATTTTGCTATCCAGTAGGGGCTTCATAGTGAAGGTCTTGCCATCTTTGGTGATGGAGTAGGTGTTCTTCCTACAATGGTGGGTCACATCAACATCAAATTTCTAGGGCCTGCCTAGAAGAATGTGAGCTGCATCCATCTCAACAACATCACAAAGGACCTTGTCCTTGAAGTCAGCAATAGAAAACTCTATCCAAGCTTGTTATGTGAGTAGAGTTTGTTGGCCTTTGGTTAACCATGAAACATGATAGGGGCAAGGGTGCGGTTTCTTAGGCAAGTTTAATTTCTAAACCATTTCACAAGACACAAGATTTTTAGTTGAACCAGAATCAATAAGAAGATTGCATACCTTTCCATGACACTTGATCTTTGTCCTGAAGAGATTCTTTCTTTGTGGAGGTTCTTGGGCTTGTGGTGCTTGAAGGAAGACCTACCTCATCATTAGACACACTCCTTCTTCTAGTTCCAAGTCTCTAGCATCAACATTGTCCTCTTGTTTATCTTCTTGGACAAGTTGTGCTCTCCTCTCACCTTTGTTATTGTTTCTCTTCTCAGGGCATCTTCTTGCATGATGTCCCAATTGGTTGCAATAAAAACACTTCAATGGTCCATTGCCTCTTCCTAAATTTGTCCTTCCTCTATTGAAAGGTCTTCTTCCTCTATAGTTTCCTCTTGAATTAGAGTCACTATTCTCTTTGTCTCCTTGGTCAGGGGTCTTGCTGTTGCTGCCACTACTTTGTCCCTTGTTCCAAGAGCTTTTTTTGCCTCTAAAACTCTTCCCACTATCATTTCTCTTTCCTTTTCCAAAATCCTACTTTCTCTTCCATTTTTCCTCTACCTTAAGTGCCATTTGATAGCACCTATTGACTATGGTAGGGCAGTGAAAACTCAACTCTTCTTGAATGGATACTTTCAAGCCATTCATGTACCTTGCTAGCTTCTCCTCTTCATCTTCAGCCATATTGGTCTTCATGCACAATTTCAAGAACTCCTCAGTGTATGAGCCTACATCCATGTCCTTTTGTTTCAGACTTTTCTTCCTCCTATGGAGTTGTACCCCATAGTCCTCAGGTACATATGTCTCTTTGATCAATGCTATCATTCTATTCCATGAATTGATCATGTTCTTCCCATTCTTCACCCTCTCTGTTTGGATGAAGTTCCACCAAGTTAGGGCTGCTCCCTTCAACTTGGATCTTGCTACTTTTACCCTCTTCTTTTCAGGGATGTCTTCACATTCAAAGAATTTTGTTAATGCCTCTATCCAATCCAGGGCTAGATCAGCATTCACCTTGCCATTGAAAACCAGAAAATCTATCTTCTCCTCCATGGTTCTTCTTCCCATGGACTTCAAGGCATCAATGAAAGGTCTTTGGTCTATAGGGATATGCTGATTAGGATCATCCTCCTCTTCTTCACTCCCTTCTTCATTTTTAGACTCATCTTTGTCCTTGTCATCAAGCTTATTCTCAAGTTCCTGAAGCCTCTTAGTTAACACCTTATTTGCAGCCTTTTTCTCTCTCACCATCTTTTCCAACTCACTATTTGTAATCCTTGTAGGGATATCCTCATTCTTAGGATTAGACATACCTCTGATACCACTTGATGCAGCAGTGGTTAGCGGAAGCCTCCAAACAATGAGCAATTTGGTGAGTTTGAATCCCTCAACACCCAAGGTGAAGGGTCTAGTGCTGAAATACTTATCACAAGTATCAAGAAGGACTTTATTTCAGGTTATCACAACCCTACAAGACAATATCACCTAATCACTAGGCTTGCCAAAGTCCCAAGCACCAAGAAACAAGAATTCACTAAGAGATCTCTTCAAGGAAATAAGTACTCAAACCCCAAGAAATGGATGCTAAGACCAGGGGTGGCTTATAAACATGGTTCTAGCCTATTTAGGTCTTATCTTATTATTTCCAATGGTTCTTTCACCATTGAGAAACTTCTAAGGTTATGTTGTTGCACAAACCTAGTGTTCTGCTTGTAGCCCTTCCTAGAAGGAAAACTAGACATAACACAAATTGCTCCCAAATGAAGCAATGAATGGGTTGAGGATTCTAATACCCTTTTGGGGTTTACTAAACATTCCTAAACACCAAGGAGTGGAAATGAGTAGAGGTTGTTGTTGTTGCAATGTTAGGCTGGGCTAATAGGCCTAATTAGGGCCCCAAATGCACTATAGGTGCTCCTTCTCCTATTCCGGTGCAAAAATTATATATGAAGGCATGTGTATATGTCTAAAAAAAATGAGAATCCAAGTTTTCATGCCTTGGAGAACCCCCAACCACAATCTAGGATGATTGTCCTAGTTAACTGACTGGTGCACACATTGAGATGTACACCTAGGGTGTGGTGGCAAACCCAATCCTCTGCTTGGTATCACTCCAAACCTGAAAAAGATGAAAATAAATTGAATAAAATTTTATTCCACCAAGGGGCATCAATTTCCCATGGTGGAATGTGCCTAAACAATCAGGCCCTATCGGATACCCTGGTTTTAAGCCTCAAATGCAGGCACCAATGCTAAAAATTAGATAACTTTTGATCCAAGGAAGATTAACACATGAGACCAAGTGAAACTGAAAGAGGATTCAAGTCTTCAACCTTTGGAACCACTTTCACATGCCCTTGCATCTATACCTATCTGTATAGGGTTCTGAAACATGAAAATTTGCAAAGAAATGATGGTTTTTATTGATAAATGCCAAATTACATGTTGTTATCCTATCACCCGCCTATAAGGGCTTATATAGGATGGTCCCAATGGTTTCATGATAGGTTTAAATCTAATATCCATTTGGGAGAGGAAATAACAAGTTTTAACAATGCTCAAAAGTTGTTTGACAACTTTAGCAATTTTTGCAATTTTGCGAATCTAGTGACCAAACTTGGTCCTATCCTTATTTTAATGATCCCTAATGGATCCAAACATAGGAAATCATGAAACTACCTATTCCTAGGGTATTGGATCATAAATGACCAATAGTTAGACCAAGGGCTCATAAAATGCCAACTTGGAACTATGGTCTTACAATGAGAGCCAAAAACTAACCCTTATCCTAAGCATGACTAGAGGCCTCTAAAGACCTTAGTGTGAAATCCTAGACTTCATAGGAATGCCTATTGAATCTAGAGTAGGAGTAGGTGCTCCTGCACCAAGCTACCTTCAAGACATTAGAATTTAGACATGGTTTGAGCAGTAATCAAAGATACAATTTAGGTTATTCATAATCAATCAAGGCTACCGAGCAGAACAAAGGACATACTACTACACATTAAGGTGATATTTATTCAGTATATCATAGATCTGATTCAACCAAAGTATAGTTTTCATTTATAGATACTTTCTGTTATCTTCTAATCATTGTAACACAATTAGCAAAATCTCTTAATAGAGTAGACTTAACAGTCTGATTGTAAATCTCTTAACCGAGTACACACTCAAGTAGTGTTGTTTAAATCCTTTAACAAGGTAGATCTTGTCGATCTTATTGTTACTCCTAATAGGGTAAGATCACCAGAATTGATCAAAACTTTTAGCCTTAACCGACATACTTTATTATCTACAGTAGTGAAGAATTTGTGGGTGTCATCCCCACCACAGTTCTTACCTTCTAACAAGGGTTCCTACGTAACCAAAATATCTATGTTATGTGATTTAATTATTGCTTATTTTCATGCAATTTACATTTACAAGTCAATTGAATGAATGTTTATAAAAATGGATTCAGTTGGATAGATTATTTAACTACTATTTAAAGATTGAGTATTCAGTTAAAAGTTTTTGAGGGTACTGATTCACCCCTCCCCTCTCAGTCCCTTATATTTCCATTCCAACATGTAGAAGGATTGGATCAGTTGTTATGTTTTCATTGATGTCAAGCTTATTAACTTACTGATTTCAATCTGAAATATGTGATGTTGAGAAAAGAAATGATTGGTAAAGACAGAACATGAAATAAAGAAGTGATGTTAAGTATATGACCTTAATTGAGAAATTGTTGAATCAGTTTATGACAAGGTTATATTGATTTGATTATTTTACATGATTTAATAAAGTTTTAAAATGATGGACAAGTCAATTATGTTTATTGGTAACAAATGATTAAAGTTGCAAAGTGAAAAGACAAGGAAATAGTGTGTTCTACCGAACTAGAAAAATTTGTCAATAAAGTAAAAATATTGGTCAGTCACAGTTAACCAAGTAAAGGATAACTAAGTAGAAAGACTTAATCGAGTAGATGAAGTTAGTCAGTTAATCAAGGAATCAAGTAAAAGATGACATCATGTAAAGATATGGATTGATGGACATCATGTTAATAAAATCAATGCATCAGAACCATTAGGTACAGATAAATGGTGAAGATTTAATGATTGGTTTCAGATCCAAGAAAAAGTTCAAGTTTCAAGGTGAAGATACAGTTGGCAAGAATCATAAAACATTTTACCGAGCTATAGATTTGATCTAACAGATGAGATTAAGAGGTGATAGGATTAAGTGGAAAAAATTATCTATATAAAGGATGATCACGATGATCATGTTGTTGATGTTGATGTTGATACTATTGTTATTGATGAAGTGTTGATATTTAGAGCAGAAAGCCAAGCTAGAAAAGAAGAGTACTCCGAGAAGAAAAAAGTTGAAGGGATGTGTGAATGAAGTGAAGAAAAGTGATGAGATGAAGTGTGTGTATTGATTAGCCAAAAAGGTAGAGTTTGAAGAGGATAAATGAGAAGAAAGGATATCTGAATAGGAAAAGGTAGTTGCATATTTTATCAGATCATTTCATTATTACTTTCTAATCATTGTAGTATAAAATCTCTTAACTGAGTGGATTTAACAATCCTAATTTGTAAATCCTTTGTAAGGTGGAATTCTAACGAATGTTTTAAAGCCCTCTAATAAGACCACTCATTATAGGGTGATAGATCTAGGTGATATTTGGTAAAAATTCCCTCACAAAGTCATGTGTAGAAAATGTGTTTGTAATCTTTAACATGATTGTCTTTTAACCGAGCTCGCTTCAAAAGAGTGAATTATTTTATGGGTAACAATTCTCACAGTGGTTTTTCATAGATTGGGTTTCCACATTAAATACTAGTGTTAATGTGTGATTGAATGTTTTGCATGCTATTTACTGATATTTTGATGAATACTACTTTGGTTGGTTGAAACTTATTAAGAGACCTAAGATAACTAATTTTATAAATGATTCACCCCCCTCTCATTTATCCAACATTTGGTATCATAGATCTTGGTGCTTAGAAGTAAAATTTTAGAAGACTTAAGCTAAAGATCCAAAGATGTATAGGAGAGAAGTACCCAAGCTGAACAAGGAGAGTTTCTCTACATGGAAAAGTAGGATGAGGATGTATCTATCTGGGATTGGAGATTCTTCAATCAACCATTTGGATAATGACTATACTCCACCTCATGAACCTATGACACTTGATCAGATGAGAGAAATGTAACAACACAACTTAGTAATGATTGAAATTGCTTCTTCCCTGACCAATGTTGAGTTCAATGACATAAAGGATTGTATTACAGCAAAAGATATGTGAGAAAAACTCGCACTTGTTTACGGAGTTGATCCACATGTACAAAGAGCTAAGGTTAATAGTATCAGAGGAAAATTTGATGAGATGAAAATTAAAGAAGAAGAAAACATTGCACAATATAGTTTTAGAATTAAGGAAGTGGTAAGTGCTATCAAAGGTGTTGGTCGAACATTAACTAGAGAAAAAAGTGGTAAGAAAAATTCTTATAACTCTTTCACCTAAATGTGCTATTCAAGTCTCTTCTATTCAAGAACTGAGATCCATACCTAATAATATTATTTCTCTTGATGCTTTGATCGGTAAGCTGACTACATTTGAGCTTAGTAATTTTGATAATAGTCTACCGAAGATAGAAACATCTTTCAAATCATCTTTAAGCATTGGAAGTTCAAGGAGAGAGAGAGAGAGAGAGAGAGAATCACTATAGTTCAGGTGGAAGTGACTATGACTGTATATTAACCGAAGATAAAGAACAAGAAGAAATGGAAGCATTACTGGAAAAGATCCTACTGAGAGGAAAAGGTAAGTATAAAGGTAAACTACCTTTAAAATGTTTTAACTGCAACAAGATTGGTCATATTGCATCTAGGTGTCCTGATAATGAAAAGAATGATAAGAACGACAAGAAGGAGAACTGATACCAAAATTTTAGAGACTTCAAGGAAAAAGGAAATAAATCATGCTACCTAGCTGAGGAAGGAATAATTGATGATGAATCTGATGACATAGAAGAATGTGAGGAAGTGGTTTACGTTTCTATGATGGATGAATCAGAAGAAGAAATCTATGAAAATAAAAATACCTTATTTCTCAAGTAAGTAAAACTGACCCATGAATTATTGATAGTGGTTGTTTACATCACATGACTATTGACATTCATAAGTTTGAGAACTTAGAAGAATATGATGGAGGATTTGTTAGATTAGGAAATGATGCTCCATGTTATGTTAAAGGAAAAGGATCCATCATGTTGAATGAAAATATTAAATGTGATAATGCATATTGGGTTCAAGGACTAAAATACAACTTGTTGAGTTTTGCACAATTGAATAATAGTGGTCACCGACTAGAGTTTCAGAATAAACAAGTAAAGATCTATGATGCTTCTGGAGATTTGATTGGAACCAATGAACAATCTAAAGGTAACTTATTCTACCTTGATACTGCTACAAAAAATTTCTTGTTTGTTAAAGTTGAGGATGCTTGGTTATGGCATAAAAGACTTTGTCGTGTAAATTTTGATAACTTAATCAAGGTTAGTAAGAAAAATAAAGTCAAAGGTCTATCAAGATTAAGCAAGCTTGATATATTTATGTGTAAGGAATGTCAGATAGGTAAGATGACTAAATCAATTTTTTCAAGAAAGTCTTACTCATCTAATGGTATATTGTAATTAGTTCATACTGATCTATGTATCCCTATGAGAGTACAAATTTGTTATGGTAATCATTATTTCATTATGTTTGTTGATGACTACTCAAGGATAATGTCGATAATGTTCTTAAAAGAAAAGTTTGATGTATTTAAAATGTTTAAATGGTATAAGGAAATAATTGAGAAGGAAATAGGTAAGCAGCTGAACTGTTTAAGATCAGATAGAGGAGGTGAATTTATCTTTGATGAATTTAATATCTTCTACAATTAGAATAGAATCAAAAGACAAGTCTTTGCATCGAGGACTCCACAACAAAATGGCATAGCTGAAAGAAGGAATAGATCAATAGTTGATTGTTCTAGAAAATTATTGATTGAGAAGGAAGTTGTACAAACATTTTAGAGAGAAGCCATCGGTACTGTTGTTTTACACCCTCAATTGATTACAATTGAAGAAAGGTACTAATAATACTCTTTATGAACTCTGGTATGGACATACACCTAATGTTAGCTACTTTAAAATTTTTGGAAGTAGATGTTACATACTGAAATATACTAGGAATAGAATATTTGATTATAAAGGAGATGAAGGTATATTCATAGGACACTCCGCAAAGAGAAAAGCTTATAAATGTATAAATAAGACTAATAACAAAATTGTGGAAAGTGCAAATGTAAGGATTGATGAGTTTGCAGAAAGAAATGAAGAAGATAGAAAAAGGGAACTAGAAGATTATCAAAGATTTGTATATGTATAGGAAGGAATTTATGGTACTGTACCTTAGCTAAAAGAATAAATCAAGGAACTAGTTGAACCCCCACCGATAGATCAAAATGCTAAAGAAAAGAGAACTGAGCCAGTGCTAGAAAATAATGTGAGAAAGAATTATTCTGTTAGAATAATTGAGAGGGGGGTGAATCAGTTATCCACAGTCCCAAATCAAAATGTATATCCCAAAATAATTTACTTAAACTTTTGCAGCTTGGTAACATAAAATACTATACTGTCTATGCTTTTATCGATTACCAGTCAATAACATATAGTGATTACCAATCAAATCCAATATGCAACATGTAAAGTATGACAACAAACAATCATCAAAATGAACACATAACACAAGTGATTTAACATGGAAACCCTGCTAAGGGAAAAACCACTTGGGACCGGCAACCCAAAAATTGTTCACTCTTCTGAAGTGAGGTCAATGAAGACCCAACCCTGTTAAAGGTTACAAAACACACTGTAAGGTGTGACCTTGTTAGAGGATTTTAGACCAATAGTTATCATCCAACCAGCATTCACTATGGGGTTGACAGGATAACAAATGTACATTCTATGAATGACATTACAAGACTTTCAAGTCCACTTGGTTAAGAGATTTATCTAATTACAATGGTTAAACTGTAACAGTAGGTGATCTAATTACAATACAACTTCAATTGTAGATGTTTAGATCTATATTATGCTCATTCAAATCCTCTGATCAAAATATCAATTCTGTATCAACAATAATCAATGACTTACTGTCTCTCGGTAATAGCTTTATGATGCTCGGTAATCTCGATAGTTCAATTCTCCTTAACTAGTTTGATCAAGCATGCATGAAGCTTGTTCACATGATAATTTTGCAGTCTCCTACTTCCAGCATAAGTTTCATAATGAAACCCTAGTCTCTTAAATAGAAATGTAAACCATTTTCTTCTCATCCATCAGATTTTTCCACTTATTCTCCTTCGTCCATTTTGCTGCTTAAACCTTCCTCAGCTGATGTGTCAGTAACACATTTTATTTCAATCCCTTATATCTTCTTCGAATTATATTAGACGTTGATCTTCGTAACAAACTTTATCTCCAACTCCGTGATCATACACTTTCCAACTCATCAATCCTTATCAGCTAAACTAATCATTTAGTTCCTTTGATTTTGTTTGGTTAACAAAGAAATGTTTCGGTGAACACAAGCTTGGTTTATACTATGCTCAGTATACACTACACTACTTGGTGTATACTATGATGCTTCATCAACCAACCACACTACCTTGTGTCTTTCAACTCTTTTCCTCATCATAGATGAATGCAACATAATCAAGTCAATAACATAAGGTCATAGACTCATCAATAAGTTACCCAATGTATTCCTTATCCTAATCTATCATATACATCTTTCTCATGTAGATATTTATGTTCTTCATCTCTTTTTCTCCTTTCTACAAATGTTTAGGTATTGTAACTTACAAGATAAGTACTGTAAAACTAGTTGACATCAATGACAACATATTACTGATTTAATCATCTTACATATCTAATCAGCAACTCAGTGATCTCTAATCACTGATCTTCAATTAGGTTCTAAATCAGTTGTAGTTCATCAATCTCTCCCTTTGGCATTGATGGCAACTCAAGCAATATGAAATATACCATACACATTCCAAACATGTATTCTACAACTCTGTAAAAAAATGTTGTACAAGCTCTCCCTAGCTTAATATGTTTAATCACTACAATACTTAACAACATTACCAATGTAGACTATCTTCTACAGATATGATCTTTTCAGTTCTTAGATTCCTTCTTCTATTCTTAGTAACTGATCTTCAATGCTCTCCCTTACTTTCCAATTAACTCTCCCTTGTATAGATTTTTCAGTGTTCTCATCAGTTCATATTTTTTATCTCTCCCTTTGACAAAAATGCCAAAGAAACAAATAAACATTCAGATCTGTAGTAGCCATGTAACTCTCTGTTGTCCGGTGCATTTTCTGTATCTCGGTATACTGATATGCCAATCTGTTCTAGTTCTTCAAATTTTTCGCAACCTTAGACATGATCCAAATTGTGAACTATGCTGCATCAACATGAATGTTCTTCTGATAAGATTAGGTTGATGCAACCTCCAGATCACATTAGTGACTAGTAGACAGGGGATGGACCCCAAGTCTAGTCCTCAAGTATTCAAATGTATCCTTCGGTAGAGGCTTTGTAAATATGTCTGCAGGTTGTTCTTTATATGTAACAAATTTTAGCTTGACTTGCTTCTCCTATACTTGTTCTCTTAAGTAGTGATACTTAATAGATATATGCTTTGTTTTAGAGTGAATCACTGGATTCTTTGAAATGTTTATTGCACTAGTGTTGTCAGAATATATAATCACCGGCTTAGTAATTACCTCATTCATACCTTCCAACACTTGCTTAATATATGCAATATTTGAACAGTTTGTAGCAGTAGCAACATACTCTGCTTCGGCTCTAGACTGAGAAATGCAATCCCACTTCTTACTTGTCCATGTAACAAGTCTTTCACCAAAGAAAAATCCTCCTCTGGTGGTGCTTTTTCTGTCATCCACATTTCTAGCCCAATCAGTGTTGGTATAGACTCTAAGTTCAAATTTTCCTTCCTTAGGATACCGTAATCCATAATCTTTTTTTTTCTTCAGGTATCTTAAGATTCTCTTTGTAGAAACCATGTGTGACTCCATAGGATTTGTATAAAATCTTGCAACAATTCCCATATCATGTTCTATGTTTGGTCTACTATGCACTACATACATTAATTTACCAATCATAGATCGGTACAGTGTCTAGTTCACCTTTGTTGTTTTGTCTTCCTTAGTTAGTTTACATCCAGTAGCCAACTGTGTCCCAACAGGTTTAGCATTTTCCATGCCAAATGTTTTTAGTATTTCCTTGATATATTTGTATTGTGTGATGAATATCCCATCACTCTGTTCAATCACTTGTAGTCCTAGAAAGAACTTAATCTCTTCAAACCATAGACATTTCAAACTCTTTTCTCATCTCATCAGAAAAAAGATTTACATATGTGATCTTGACCTCCAAAGATAATATCATCCACAAATAGTTCAACAATAAGAATAGTATCATCAGTATCTCCTTTCATGTACAAATTGTTGTTCTCACTAGTTCTAACAAATCCAATACTTAACAAATAAGTATGCAGCCTTTCATACCAGGCTCTAGGTGCTTGCTTCAAACCATATAAATCTTTATGTAATCTACATACCATATCTTTCTTGTCTAAATCAACGAACCCTTCTGGTTGTTCTATGTAGACTTCTTTTTCAAGTATCTCATTCAAAAATGCTGACATAACATCCATTTGATAAACCTTGAACTTTTTGTGTGCAGCATATGCAAGTAAAATTATGACTCATTCTAATCTAGCAATAGGTGAAAAAGTTTCACCATAATCAATTCCTTCCTCCTGTGCATATCCCTTGCATACTAATCTAGCTTTATTCCTTGTTACCTCTCTATTTTCATTCATCTTGTTTTTTAATCCACTTAGTACCGATAACATTCTTATCCCTAGGTCTGGGTACTAAAGTCCATGTCTTGTTTTTCTCTATCTGTTCAATTTATTCTTTCATTGCATTAACCCATTCATCATTTTCCAATGCAGCTTTAACATTCTTTGGTTCATATTCACAAACTAAACATGTACCTTGTCTTGTCTTAATCCTTGTCATCATTCCAGCTTGTCTGTCTCCAATTATTTGTGTCTCAGGATGATGTCTTCTGAAAAATCTTGCCAGTACTTGATCTCTTCTTTCTTTTTCATCCTGTGCAGGTTCATTTTCTTGCTCGGTAGGTCCTTCCTGCTCGTTGGTTTCTCTTTCCTGTTCCTCAGTATTGTTTTCTTGCTGACCGGTTGTCACATTCTATGGCTTTGATATATACTTAGGTTTTTCAATGTAAGTGAATCTACTGTAGTCTTCTAGTTCCTTTCTACTTTCCTCTACATTCTTATCATTAAACTCATCAACCAAAACATTAATACTTTCAATCATTTTATTTGTAACTCTATTCAGACACTTGTATGCTTTTCTTTTACTAGAATATCCAAGAATTATCCCTTCATCACCTTTTGATTCAAACTTTCCATTTCTTTCATCTTTCAGAACAAAACATTTATTTCCAAAAATCCTAAAATAACTTACAGTGGGTTTGTGTCCAAACCATAACTCATAAGGTGTCTTGTTAGTGTCCTTCTTCAGTTGTACTTGGTTAAGAACATAAAAAAATGTGCTAACAGCTTCTCTCCAGTATGTCTGAGCAACATTCTTCTCTATCATTAATGTCCTTGTGCAGTCAATGTTAATATGATTTAGAACAACAGAGAGGGGGGGTGAATCAGTTGTTGTCAAGTCCTGATGCATAAAACAATCTATAAACTTATCCTTAAATCAGATCCAAAACCAAAACAAACTCGGTCATCGCTAATTCAATAATAGAAACATCTAACAATGCAATCCACTACCTTGTTGTAACTTAACTTGTAAAACATAGTAATGTTCAGATCTAAACATTCACACAAGTATTTACACCAAGATTTATAGTGGAAACCCAATATGGGAAAAACCACTTTGTAACATGCTACTATTATTTTCACTCTTCTGAAGTGAGATCGGTAAAAAGCCAACTCTGTCTAAGGTTACAATACACACTGTCAGGTGTGACCTGGTTAAAGGATTTCAATCACCCTGTTAAAAGTGAGCCTAGTCATAGGACTTACATACACTCCATTAGAATGCAACCTTGTTCAAAGGATTTAACATATGACTGTTAGGTCAACCTTTATTAAAAGGATTTTGACTATTACAATGGTTAGAAAGTAGCAACAGTATTATCTGAAAAATATACAACTCACTTTGCAAATATCAGATCTGATTTTGTACACTAATGTTGGTTTATTGACTTTGAAACTTTGCCATTTCCATCTCTGATCTACTCGGAACTTTTCTTCAAGCAACCACCACACTTCTCCTTCAGCCTTTTCTGCTTATTCAGTCAATAAAACTTTCCTCTTCCAGCATTCTCTGTTCACCATGTACATACATATCAAAATGCTTAGGTGTCCTTATATTTTCCTCAATTAGGTTAACTCATCTTTTGCCACTTAATCTCAATCGTAGATCTTAGGGTTAGGTCAGATTCATTGAATCTACCCTCTTCATGTTCTTCAGCTCCTTTTCTAGAATCATCTCAAATCTCTTAAAGATTTACAATAAAACATTTTACAATGCATTTAATGCTTCCAAACAATGAATAAATAAAGTCAACACATTTTACATAATCCAAGAATTCAACAATGTCAGCTCCAAAATTAAATTCTCTTCAAATATAAAATTGTTGATGCTTGGTCAATATTGTGATTGTCAACTCGGTCTTCATGTAGAAAGCTCGGTCATTACTAAAAGTGTTTCCTTGGCTTACACTGCCTTACTCGGCAATTTACTGATGCTCAGTCCACACTATATTTTTTCTCAGCATATACTAACTCGGTCGACACTAACATCTCTCAGCTTAAACATGATTTTTCCTTTCTTTACTTGGTTAAGCCTACCAGTTTAGTCTTTAGTCTTACTAAGATAAACAATACTTTATCTCATCATTATGCAACATAGTCAAGTACACTTTGTAGTATCAAGATAACTCAACCTTTCCCTTAGGTGCTATTGTTACCAACCTTTCTTAGCCCCTTAGCAACACTCAAATAGGTATAGTACTTTCCTAAGTAGCAACAGTCTTACCAAATAAGGTTTGACATCAATAACAATACAACAATTATTGCAATTGCAGTTTCCAACAATCTCCCTCTTTGGCATTGATGGAAACACCATATGATATCACCTGAATAACACATGGATTACCATCCAATCCAAAAAACTTATCTGTCCATCAGAAAATTAATTATAATATCCTTAGCTTCATTCTGATTCAGTATCCTGTAAGCCTCACTTATGTGACCGTCAGAAGTATTCAGATCTCCCTCTATCCTAATCCTTCATTTCAGTTCATCATCCTTATCTTTAGTTCATCTCCCTCTTACTTTACAGTATCATGTGTTATCATATTAGTACATTCTCCCTCTTTGACAAAAATGCTAAAGCAGCAACTAAAACATACATCCATTAGATGTAGATAATATCTATGCAGCTCAGTGTTTCTTCCTCTATCATCTTGCTTATGACTGATTCCTTGTCTTTTCTTCTCTTCACAACTCTAGGCCAGCCCTAAAGTGTGACAATATTCTACATCAATTTGTCAAATATTCTGCTATAGCACATTTGATGCAATGCTCCTAGCTTGTCTAGGAAGCCTCAGTTAGGGGAAGAACCCCTAATTGACTTCTCAAATAATCATGAGTTTCTCTGGGTAAAGCTTTGGTGAATATGTCTGCTAATTGTTCTTTTTTATTCACATATTCCATTCGGACTTCTTTGTCTTGTACTAATTCTCTCAAGTAGTGATACTTGATTGCAATGTGTTTGGTCTTAGTGTGCATCACTAGATTCTTAGAGATATTGATAGCACTTGTGTTGTCATAGAAAATAACAACAAGTTCAGTGATTTCTTCTTTCATGCCTATCAATAATTGTTTTATCCATACCAAGTTTGAACAGTTCACTGCAGCAGCAACATACTCGGCCTCGGCAGTAGATTGGGAAATGCAATTTTGTTTCTTGCTTGTCCAGGAGACTAATCTCTATCCAAGAAAGAAAGCTCCACCACTAGTACTCTTTCTATCATCTACATTTCTTGCCCAATCAGCATCTGTATAAACTCAGAGTTCAAATTTTTCATCCTTCTTATAATATAGACCATAGTCAGTAGTTCCTTTCAAGTATCTCATAATTCTTTTCATGGCCATCATATGTGTTTCTTTAGGATTGGCAGAGAATCTTGCCACAATCCCAACAACTAATGCAATATCTGGTCTGCTATGTACAACATACTATAATTTTCCAATCATGGATCTATACATAGTTTGATTCACTTCTGCAGCATCATCATTCTTAGATAACTTTTGTCTAGTAACCATAGGAGTTCCCATTGGTTTAGCATCTTCCATCCCAAAATTTTTTAGTATTTCATTAACATACTTAGACTGTGTAATGAAAATTCCATTCTTCTTCTAATATACTTGTAAACCAACAAAGAATTTGATCTCACCAAACATACTCATTTCAAACTCAGTTTGCATCTCATTTGAGAAACTTTTACATAATGCATCTTGTCCACCAAAAATAATGTCATTAACAAAGATTTTTTCCAACAAGATACCTTTACCTTCTTCATCCTTCATGTACAGATTGCTTGTGTCATTTGTTCTTGAAAATCCAATCTATATCAAGTAGTTGTGCAACCTCTCATACCATGCTCTAGGAGCTTGCTTCAATCCATATAATGCTTTGTTTAGTTTGCACACCATGTGTCTTCTGTTTGGATCAATAAAACCTTTTATTTTTTCTATGTAAACTTCTTCTTCTAGTATACCATTCAAAAATGTAGACTTGACATCCATTTGATATATCTTGAAATCTTTATAAGTAGCATATGCAAGCAGAGTTCTTACTCCTTCCAATCTAGCTACAGGGGAAAATATCTCCCCATAATCTATTCCTTCTTCTTGTGCATAGCCTTTGCATACCAGCCTAGCTTTGTTCCTAGTGATTTCACCATTTTCATTCATCTTATTTTGAAACACCCACTTTGTTCCTATAACATTTTTGTTTTCAAGTCTTGGCACCAAAGTCCAAGCATCATTCTTCTCAATCTGGTCAATTTCTTCATTCATTGCTTGTATCCAGTCTTCATTCTCCAATGCTTCCCTGGTTGTCTTCAATTCAAATTCACATAGTAGACATGTTGGATCCTTAGTCTTACTTCTGGTTTGGATTCCAGTATCTTTGTCTCTAATTATCTGTTTAGGCTTATGATGTCTTCTTACATATTTTGCCAAAATAGGTTCAGCTATTCTCTCCTCCATTTCATCATGTTCCTCAACAAGATTGTTAGATTCAACTTTAGAATTCTTGGCAACCTCTTCCTGATACTCAACAACATTTTATTGTAGCTTGGCATGTTCTTGTTCTTTCTTAGCACTATTTTCTTGATACTTGACAGCTTCTATCTGTCACTCGGCATTACTTACCTGAGACTCAGCATCAGGTGCAAGTCTGTTACTTGCCTCATCTTCCTCTTCAATGTACACAAAAGATCTATAATCTTTTGGTTCTCTTTTACTGTCAGCTTCATTTCTTTATACATACTCATCAATTTTGACATTCACACTTTCCACAATTTTGTTAGTGTTAGAGTTAAAACACTTATAAGCTTTACTTTTTGTGGAGTACCCTAAGAATATGCCTTCATCACTCTTAGAATCAAACTTTTCATTCCTAGTGTCTTTTAATATATACCACTTACTTCCAAAGATTCTAAAGTATTTAACACTCGGTGCATGCCCATGCCATAGTTCATAGGGTGTCAGATTTGTACCCAGTTAAGAGTGTAGATAGCAGTGCTTATAGCTTCTTTCCAATATTTATGTGCCACATTCTTTTCAATCATCAATGTCCTTGCACAATCTAAGATAGATCTATTTCTCCTTTCTGCTATACCATTTTGTGGAGGTGTTCTAGGTGCAGACATTTGTCTTTTAATTCCTCTATCATTGCAAAATAGATTAAATTCATTTGATGTAAATTCTCCACCTCAGTCAGATCTAAGACATTTCAAGTTCCTACCTATCTCCTTTTCAACCTTAGCCAAATACCACTTAAAGAATTGAAAAGCTTCATATTTTTTTATAAACATCACATGCATCATCCTAGTATGATCATCAACAAATAAGATAAAGTATCTAGCACCACAGTAACTTTGTATACCCATAGGTCCACAAAGGTCAGTATGAACCAAATCTAAAATGTTTTCAGAAGTAAAGGATTTTCTCTTGAAACTTGACTTTGTCATTTTTCCTAACTGGCATTCCTTGTACATCACATTCTCAGGCTTCTTCAATCTAGGTAGACCTCTTACCTTTTTCTTCTTACTTATCTCTACCAGATTGTCAAAGTTAACATGACACAACCTTTTCTGCCATAACCAAATATCATCAAATTGTGCAATCAAACATGTTTCTTCAGATAGGTCAAGATAGAACAAATTACCTCTAGTTTGATCACCACTTCCAATCAGTTCTCTAGTAGCATCAAATATTTTAGCTTGCTTGTGATGAAATTCCACTCGGTAACCAGTTTTGTTAAGCTGAGCAACACTTAACAAATTGTAACTAAGACCTTCAACCCAATATGCATTTTCACAAGATATCTTATCAGTTAGTTTAATCAAACATTTTCCTCTAATAGGACATGGTGCATCATTACCAAATTTTACACTTTTACCTCTGTAATGATGTAAGGTCTCAAACTTATTTTTGTCACCAGTTATGTGATGTGAATAATCACTGTCAATAATCCATTTATCATTCTTGTTCACATAGGATATCAATGCAATTTTCTCATCCTCATTAGATTCATCTTTCATTGCCACATAGACTACCTCAATTTCAAGATCATCACTATCAGTGTCAGTCTCTTTTTCAGCAATGTAACAAGATTTCTTACCTTTTCCCTTGTAGTCTTTGTTCCATCGGTAGCTTCTGTCATCTTTGCTATCTTTGTGTTTGCTTTTCCTTTCATCATCTTTATCCTTCCTGTCAGGACATCTAGCAGCTATATGACCAACTTTATTACATGAAAAACATATAATAGAGAGTTTACCTTTATACTTTCCTTTTCCCCTTCTCAGTCTTCTAGCTATAAGAGCTTCTAGGTCTTCTAGGTCTTCATCAGAAGTGTCACTGTCACTGTCACTTTCACTTTCACTTTCACTTATGCATCTTTCTTTTTCTTTCTTTGGCTTGTTCAGAACTAGCTATGACTTAAAAGTAGATTCATCATTTCCAGTGCTTCCAACAATGAAATTATTATAGTTAGAGAGTTCAAAAGCAGTCAGCTTACCAACCAAACTTTCCAAAGTAAGCACATTAGTAGAGTTACATCTAGATTCCTGAATAACTAAGATCTTAATAGCATATATAGGATGCAGGGTTCTTAGTACTTTCCCAATTATAGTTTCATCATCAATAGCTCCATTTTCTCCTCTAATAGCATTCACAACTTCTTTTATTCTACCATAATATTGTGCAATGTTTTCACCTTCTTGCATTCTCATTTCATCAAACTTACCTCTAAGACTCTCAGCCTTTGCTTTCAGCACATTCAAGTCACCACCATAGATCCTTGCAAGAGTGTCCCACATATCCTTAGCAGTTGTGTAGCCCTTAATGTCCTCAAATTCTAGATAGCTTAGGGCAGATGCAATTTCCAGCATTGCTTGATTATGTTCTTTCTTAGCTCTCATTTCTTTGGTAGTCAAAGGTGCGATAGGTGAGACAAAACTATTCTCAATGTAGTACTTTGCAAAGTCACCAATACCGGCCAGATGTAGCTTCATCAAGCTTTGCCATGCAAGGAAGTTTTCCTTGTTCAGCTTCAGTACCTCCTTTTTATACATCCTGATCATTTTCTTTAAGCCCCTTTAAACTTGATATCTGTCAACACTTAATAATAAGCAACAAAGCTCTGATACCAATTGTTAATATGATTTAGAACAATAGAGAGGGGGGGGTGAATCAGTTGTTCTTAGGTCCTGATGTATAAAACAATCTCATAAACTTATCCTTAAATCAGATCCAAAACCAAAACAAACTCAGTCATCACTGATTCAATAATAGAAACATCTAACAATGCAGTCCACTACCTTGTTGTAACTTAACTTGTAAAACATAGTAATGTTCAAATCTAAACATTTACACAAGTATTAACACCAAGATTTATAGTGGAAACCCAATATGGGAAAAACCACTTTGTAACATGCTACTATTATTTTCACTTTTCTGAAGTGAGCTTGGTAAAAAGCCAACCCTATCTAAGGTTATAATACACACTGTTAGGTGTGACCTGGTTAAAGGATTTCAATCACCCTATTAAAAGTGAGCCTAGTCATAGGACTTACATACACTCCATTAGAATGCAACCTTGTTCAAAGGATTTAACATATGACTATTAGGTCAACCTCTATTAAAAGGATTTTGATTGTTACAATGGTTAGAAAGTAGCAACAATATTATCTGAAAAATATATAACTCACTTTGCAAATATCAAATCTGATTCCATACACTAATGCTGGTTTACTGACTTTGAAACTTTTCCATTTCCATCTCTAATCTACTCAGAACTTTTCTTCAAGCAACCACCACACTTCTTCATCCTTTTCTACTTATTTAGTCAATAAAACTTTCCTCTTCCAACATTCTTTGTTCACCATGTACATACATATCAAAATGCTTAGGTTTCCTTATATTTTCCTCAATTAGGTTAACTCATCCTTTTCCTCTTAATCTCAATCATAGATCTTAGGATTAGGTTAGATTCATTGAATCTACCCACTGCATGTTCTTTAGCTCCTTTTGTAGAATCATCTCAAATCTCTTAAAGATTTACAATAAAACATTTTACAATGCATTTAATGCTTCCAAACAATCAATAAATAAAGTCAACATGTTTTACATAATCCAAGAATTCAACAATGTCGGCTCCAAAATTAAATTCTCTTCAAATATAAAATTGCTGATGCTCGGTCAATACTGTGATTGTCAACTCAGTCTTCATGTAGAAAGCTTGATCATTACTAAAATTGTTTCCTCAACTTACACTGCCTTACTCAGCAATTTACTGATGCTCAGTCAACACTATATTTTTATTGGGCATATACTAACTCGGTCAACACTAACATCACTCAGCTTAAACATGATTTTTCCTTTCTTTGCTCGGTTAAGCCTACCAGTTTAGTCTTCAGTCTTACTAAGATAAACAATACATTATCTCATCATTGTGCAACATAGTCAAGTACACTTTGTAGTATCAAGATAACTCAACATTTCTCTTAGGTTCTATTATTACCAACCTTGCTTAGCCCATTAACAACACTCAAATAGATATAGTACTTTCCTAAGTAGCAACAGTCTTACCAAATAAGGTTTGACATCAATGACAATACAACAATTGTTGCAATCACAGTTTCCAACAGTCAACAATTGACCTATTCCTCCTTTCAGCAATGCCATTCTACTGAGGTGTCCTCAGTGCAGAGACCTATCTTTTAATACCATGCTCATTAAAAAAGTTAGTAAATTCATCAGAGATAAATTCACCTCCTCTATCAGATCTTAAGCATTTCAATTCTTTACTAGTCTCTTTCTCTACTTTTTCTTTATACCACTTGAACATCTTGAATGCCTCATATTTTTCTTTTAAGAACATCATATGTTAGAAATAGGAAATACTGAGAGGGGGGGGGGGTGAATTAGTATTTCACAAACTTTTTCTTTTTCCCACTTATGGATATAATAGATTACTTTAGTGCATACAAAGATTATCAAGCTGATTAACAAACATAGCAGTAAATAGAAAGAACTCATAACACATGATATGTTCTCGAGGAAACCCTGGCCAAGGGAAAACCCCAGTGGGGATGGTACCCACAAAGATCACTAATCAAAAGTATCTTGTTAGGGATATTGGATCCTATTAGGAGTCAATTTACAATATATAGTAGATCTGTCCTAGTTAAAGGACTTTAGGCCTTGTTAGAAGCCTTAACCCTATTAGGAGTTTAGATTACAAAACCTGATCACCAGCTGAGCTCACTACCCAAATAGGTAATACAGAAATGTTTCTGACTATAATATGGTACTTCTTACAACTTTTCATCAATAGCCTTTGCTGCTATCACAATATACAACTATCGCAAGTTATCTTTTCTTTCTTTTTACATATATCACATCTATCTTTCATTACATTTCAAGTATGCCTAATATATGAGTTATTAGAGATAATAACTTTACATGGTCAGCTTCCAAAATCTTTATCCAAGAGTAAACATCTAGGATCTCATCCCTTCATAATGTTAAGCCATTATTTTGACAAGCAAAAATAATCCCTTAACTCTTTTGCTAATACTGTCTCCAAAACTGTTCTGTCTGCAAAAACTGTCTTCGGTAAACTTTGAATAACTTTGTTCGTACCACTCCAAAATTTATGTGCAATGAGATGGGGTATCCTCATACTTTATAGAATCTTCAGTTAGCTGTGCAAACAAAAATATTGCTCCAGTGAACGTCGCCAACTAAATCTTCATCGGGTGCTCTGTGAGGATCACTGTATCCATACTTAGACAATTTCTTCCTTCAACTTGCCATACTTGCATTCCATATTTTGCATCCTTAATAGAGATCATATGTTTCCATAATGACAACATCTATGCATCCACATTAGCCAAATTGCCAACAATCTCCCCCTTTGTCATTGGTGGCAACATATGGGAAAATTGGCTAAGTGTGCAAACAAAACTTCAAAGTATTTACACAAAATTGTGGCCAAAAGTTATACAACACATATACAATATTGTACTCCATAGAATAGATACCCCTATGAGTATCCTTCCTCATAATATATTCAATTTTCTACTATCTCTCCGCCTTTGACAACAATGACAAAGATAGGGTGTACAAAAAATTTCAAAAAAAACTTTATACTTTGTTATCAGCTATTGCAAAGCCGGTAGGCTTGCAACACAGTCACCAAACTTTGACTTCCATGATTCAAAATCTTTCTCCCATACCTTCCTGATGGATTCAGTAACATTGAGTAGAGTACGCAATCCATATGCTGCTGTCTGACAAGCTTGCAGGGAATTGAAGCTAAACTTCTGAAAAGATGTCTTTGCTGAAAGACACTGCTCAATTTGGTCTTCAACAATTGAGGTCTTGATTGAGATGTGCTCTCTCAAGATGTTAATCCTAAGCATTTTTCTATTCTTCTCCTCTACTAACATTCTGATTTCATCATTTAACTTCCTTATGTTCTTCTCTACAGAACTTATCTTTACATTTGGGCTTGACAAGGTGTTTGTTTCAGCTGTAATTGCATCTATCTTCTCTCTGATCTTCTTATCTTCTTTAGCTATTAGGATTTCTAATTTTGTGCATTCTATATACAAACTCTTTCCAGTCTCAAAATGTTTCCTCAAATTCTTTATGCATACATCCAAACTACCAATACCATTTCGAATATTTACACTCAAATTTTGTTGCATTTCTTCTTCAAAGTCTTCTTGAACTTTTATTCTAGCCATATCCTTTAAGTTAGAAAATTTAGAGTCAAAAGAGTTTATTACTATTTTAGCTTTCTCAAGTGGATTTGATTTAGATACCTTAGTGCTGATCACACTCTCAATTTTTTCTGTCAAAACTCTAACTCTTCCTTCAAGGTCCTTCACCTTCTTATTCTTTCCAATAATTTTGTTAAGAGATGTGATGAACTCAACTTGATCATCATCTTCAACTTCTTTTCCAAGGTCTTCAAAAATTGAACCAATTTGTCTCTTCTTACTGTCAGGTGCACTAGGGGTAGTGACCTCTGTCAAAATTTGTTTACCTTTAACTGTCTGTACTGCTAGAATTGATTTTGATACTGCTAATGCATCCACTGCCTCTGTATCCTTTTCTGATTCAATAATCTTCTCTTGCTCTTCTAAAGCCAAATTGTCAACAATGTTTCCTAGATCATGAAATACAGCATCATCTGACTCTAGTGTCACTTTGGTTCCTTCAATCTCCATTGATTCTTTGCCAATATTGATATGTGAAGAAGATAGAACTTCTTCACTACCAACTTCCTCTTCATGCAGTTCCTCTGATTGCTTCTGCTGAGGGTCTGATTCAACATGCTTTTCTACAACTATATCTGCAAGAACTTGCATTACTTCTTGCTCTTTCTCTTTCCGCACTTCCTCCTTTTTGCCTCCCATTATAAGGATTGTTCTCTTAGTTCTCAATAAAGTTCCAAGAGACTTCAAGAATCTCTTCAAATGATCTTCATCCTCAACTTCACAAAACTATCTGATCACATGTTCTCTCATCTTCATGTCCTCTTCTTGTGCTCTCTATTTTCTATTCACAAGTCTGTTATACAAATCTTCTGGGATCTTACCATGAATAGTGCTAAGTTTCTTATCTGTCACAATTATATGTGTAATCATTGCATTTTCAAAATTCAATCTGTCAAATGATCCATATAGATCATAGAATTTATTCAACTTAGTGAAGTCTCCATGCTTCAATATATCTTCATTAACTCTTTCAATTCTTGGTTTCTAAGTTTTCTTCTTGATTGAAACTACATCATCATCTTTAATTACTGCTACATTTCTAGGTACAGGTGGTACAATTACTTTCTGTCTCTTACCGGGTCCTGTTGCACTCACTTTTACTCTTTTGCAAGGAATAGGAGAAAAAGATTTATCTCCTTCATCTTTTTTAGGTACTTCAACTTTTACCTTTACTGCAATAGGATCAACAGGATCTGCACTAGATGTCTCAGGTGAAATTACAAGATTTTCACTTTGCTTCAAGGCTTCTACAGTCTTCTTAGCTATGTCAAACTCATGACTTGACATACCTAATTCTTTCAGTATCTTCTTCATAGTAGATTCAACTCTCTTACTAGATTGCTTCTTTTCTCTCAAACTTATTGCAGAGTTGAAATTCTCTTCATAGGTTCCAACCCTATTTGCATGACCATCCAACT
This sequence comes from Chamaecyparis obtusa, assembly GCA_027943335.1. Classification (NCBI taxonomy): domain Eukaryota; kingdom Viridiplantae; phylum Streptophyta; class Pinopsida; order Cupressales; family Cupressaceae; genus Chamaecyparis; species Chamaecyparis obtusa. Next base: position 568,487 of record BSBK01002744.1, on the reverse strand, counting down.
CACACTTTAACAATCTATTAACATATCCTACTGTTTCTGCTTCAGATATTTCATAGCCAAGAGGGTCTATGAATTCCATTCTAGGCTCAACTACTTCAATGTAGGTGAAATCAGTGTCTACCATAAAACAAATGTCATCTTTATGCTTTTCAACTAAGGATTGAGGAATCCTTGATTTGTTCTTAACAATATTCTGAAAAGTCTTCAATACAAGCTTCACACTGTCATTAACTTTATCAAAAAGGTGCTTCATGTAGACTGAATTTATTCTTTCCATTGTGTTCACATTGTCACTCCAATCAAATATGTAAGGAAATCTTCCCAAAATATGGAAAAACATATAGGTTATTAGAGATGAAAACCTAAACTGTGTGTACTTAGCCTTCTTAATCTTTTCTAAGTTCTCAAATAGCTGAATTTTCAAAATTTCACATAGGTCTACTTTTTTCTTCTCAATACACATAAGATAAGCTACATGAACCATTCCTATAGCCATGTCATCTTCGCTTGAACTACCACATAATTTAGTTGTTAGGATCTTGCAAAGGTACCTAACATCATCTTGCTTAATCTTACTTATCACAATTCCTCTACCATTATAACTAGATCCAGTGTTGTCTAAAACAATCTTTCTCATGTTCTTTTCATTCAGTGGAATCTCTCCAACTTTAGATAATCCAGTAACATCATGAATTAGGTCGACAGTTATATCAATAACTCTATCCTCCATCCAGAATTTCCCATTATGGATTCTACTTAAAATGATCTTGGTACATTCCTCATCATTAAATTCATACTTCATGGAATATTTGATAATTTCATTGTTCTCTAGGTGCCCATAAGCTGGTTTAACTAACATGTCTTGATTGTACAATTTCCTATAATCATCACTAAAATCTGCATCTTCCAAAGTTTCAAACTTGCAACCTAAATATCCTTTGACATTCTCAATATGCAATACTCCATCTGGTACTGATGATAGTGCTAGACTTTTATCAATTTTAGTTGGTTCTACTGGTTCCTTCTTAATCTTAGGTCTATTCTTATCCTTAACATTATGAACCATAGAAATATCCATCTTATCAACTGATTAAAGATCAAGAAATACCTCAACTTTGCAAATCTAGGGTTTCGGTATGATCGTCGCTGCAAACTGCTTCCAAACTTCTTCAAATCATCCTCAAGTCACTTTTTCTTCTTTCAAATCTCTTTTCAATCACTTTTTAATCATGATAACTTTGATTTCAACCTGATAACACTTCACATTAACTCGATTTGACATCGCATTCATTCATTTTGCCGCTAAAACCTCAAAAAGCTGATTCTGCAAACCTGCAACCATAAAACTTTTTGCGACCTCGTAAAACACAATATTTTCTTTTGCCCACTTAACCATAGCATTAGTACAACATAAAAAACCTACATCTAACTGCGCAAAACTTAACTCATTCAAATTCCTAATCTACACTAACCCTAAGTCCTAAACTATAGAAACTTACATAATTTAAGTACTTAAAGAAGGGTCAGGTAAAGATTCATCCTTACCATTAGTTACATTACCTTCCTGACTACTTTCAGTGCTGACTATACCTCCTTGATCTATGCATTTATCAAATTTTACTTCATCTTTATTGCTACAACAACCTTTCTCTTTTTTTCCTACATTTTCATTCCTTCTTGCATTGTTCCTAGGGTTAGGGTTATGATGATAAGCTCCATTGTTCATTCTACAAAATCTTGCTGAGTGTCAAAACTTGTTGCATATCTAACAAATGATTCCATTGTTTCCAAATCTCTATCCTTTCTGGTTAATCTATGGCTTGCAATTTCTAGCAATATGTCCTACTTTGTTGCATCTAGAACATACTACCACTTTTCTTTGATTGATTTCTTCAATAGATTTCTTATCTGCATTGTTAGTATTCCCAATCATTCTATCATAATTATTCACAATTACTTTAGGTCTTCTACATTCATTAGCTCTATGTCCAAAATTATGACAATTATAACAATGTCCATTAAGAGGTTTAAATTGCTTACCTATGCAATCTCTCTTCATGTGCCCAATAGTATTACAAGCAAAACATCTACCTTTGAATTCTCTTTGCATTCCTTTAGATGATTCTTCCTATTTTGATTCTTCTTGCTTTGATTCTTCTTTCTCTCTAGGTGGTTCTTCTTTTGATGGATCTTCCAATGTGTTCTCATCTAGCTTTATTTCCTCCATACTTTCAGATGTCTTCAGATCTGGCTTCTTACTTTCATGGATTGTTCTAAACATACTAAATCCAAATCCAGTCCTATCAAAGAATGGTTCTTCAAAAGAAATTTGTTTTCCAGTCTTATCACTATTTGAATATAGCCTTTCAAGTTGTTGTTTAGATTGAGTTAATTCACCTTTCACAATTTTATTATACTACTCAAGTTCCACATACTACACTTTTACTTTTTCAGATTCAGATGTTTCCTTTTCAAGTCTTGACCTTAGATCTTCATTCTCAATTTTCAATTTTTCATTATCAGATCTCAAATTTCCATCTTTCATACTAAGCTTCAGATTTACTATCTTCAACTCATGCTTAAGGATCTCATTTTCTTTTTCTAATTCATCACAATCTTCAATAAGCATATCAGATATCTTTTCAGATTTTAGATCTTCAATCTTACCTTTTAATTTTTCAATAGCATTCTTTGCATCTTCATATTTTCTTCTTAAGGAGTTTCTTTCATCAGTAAGCATATCAATCTGTTCAAGAGCTTCTTCAAGATTCTTCTGAAGTTGATCCATATCCATAGAGATCTTACTCAAGTTGCTAAGCTTTCCTTGACTGTTCCTTCTCCAAGTAACTGTGCTCTGATACCAATTGTTAGAAATAGGAAATACTGAGAGGGGGGGTGAATCAGTATTTCACAAACTTTTTCTTTTTCCCACTTATGGATATAATAGATTACTTTAGTGCATACAAAGATTATCAAGCTGATTAACAAACATAGCAGTAAATAGAAAGAACTCATAACACATGATATGTTCTCGAGGAAACCCTGGCCAAGGGAAAACCTCGATGGGGATGGTACCCACAAAGATCACTAATCAAAAGTATCTTGTTAGGGATATTGGACCCTATTAGGAGTCAATTTACAATATATAGTAGATCTATCCTGGTTAAAGGACTTTAGGCCTTGTTAGAAGCCTTAACCCTGTTAAGAGTTTAGATTACAAAACTTGATCACCAGTTGAGCTCACTGCCCAAATAGGTAATACAAAAATGTTTCTGACTATAATATGGTACTACTTACAACTTCACATCAATAGCCTTTGCTGCTATCACAATATACAACTATTGCAAGTTATCTTTTCTTTCTTTTTACATATATCACATCTATCTTTCATTACATTTCAAGTATGCCTAATATATGAGTTATTAGAGCTAATAACTTTACATGGTCGGCTTCCAAAATCTTTATCCAAGAGTAAACATATAGGATCTCATCCCTTCATAATGTTAAGTCATTATTTTGACAAGCAAAAATAATCCCTTAACTCTTTCGCTCATACTGTCTCCAAAACTATTCTGTCTGCAAAAACTATCTTCGGTAAACTTTGAATAACTTTGTCTGTACTACTCCAAACTTTATGTGCACTGAGATGGGGTATCCTCATACTCTGTAGAAGCTTCAGTTAACTATGCAAACAAAAATATTGCTCCAGTGAACGTCGCCAACTAAATCTTCATCGGGTGCTCTGTTAGGATCACTGTATCCATACTTAGACAATTTCTTCCTTCAACTTGCCATACTTGCATTCTAGATTCTGCGCTCTTAATAGAGATCATATGTTTCCATAATGACAACATCTATGCATCCACATTAGCCAAATTGCCAACATCATAGTCATTAGTCTAGTATAATCATCAACAGAAAGAATAAAGTATCTATCTCCATAATAACTCTGAGTTCTAATAGGACCACATAGGTTGGTATGAACCAACTCAAGTATCTTCTTTTTTGAATAATCTTTTCTTTTGAAACTAAATTTGGTCATTTTACCTTTCTAACATTCATGACACATAACATGATTAGGATTTGACAAGTTAGGTAGACTTCTAACTCTTTTCTTTTTACTGATCTTAATCATGTTATCAAAATTCACATGACATAACCTTTTATGCCACAACCAAGAATCTTCATTTTTCATCATCAAGAAAGAAGACTCATCATTGTCAAGATAAAATAGATTACCTTTCATTTGTGCTCTAGTTCCAACTAGTCTTCCTCCATCATCAAATATTTTTACTTTCTTGCTCTCAAAAGCAACTCGGTGACTTGAATTGTTCAATTGTACCACACTTAGCAAATTATAGTTCAGTCCTTCTACCCAATAAGCATTTTCACATTTTATTCTATCATTTATCATCAAGGATCCTTTACCTCTTACCATACAAGGTGTATCATTACCCATCTTAATAGATCCTCCATTGTATCGCTCAAGATGATCAAATTTATCATCATCACTAGTCATGTGATGTGTACAGCCACTATCTATGATCCATGTATCATTTTTATTAACTTTAGAAATCAGTGTTGTTTCTACATGCCTTTCTTCTTCCTTAGAATCATCTTTCATAGCAACAAATACTACTTCTACATCATCATCTAAATTAGATTATGATTCATTTTCTTCTGCAATGTAACATACATTTTTGCCTCTATCATTATTGTCTCAATTGTATATGTTTTAGTGTCAGTAGCTTCTATTTTTTATTCTCCTATAGCTTCCTTCAGATTGGTCTTTGGTTCTATCATCATCTTTCTTGTGTGGACATCTAGCAGCAATGGGACCAACTTATTTACAGTTAAAGCATGCTAAAGGTAATTTACCTCTACATCTTCCTTTACCTTTAGGTAACCTTCTGGCCATAAGAGCTTCAAGTTCATCAAGCTCATCATCAGTGTTTCTATCACTATCATCCTTGTTATTTCTACTACTAGACTTACCAATCTTCAGAGAAGTCATAAAAGAAGATTCGATAGTTGATACAACACTATTATCATAGTTGTTTAGTTCAAATGTTGTTATCTTTCCAATCAGATTATCAAGAGTGAGAGTATTGTTAGGTGCTGACCTATTTTCATGAATTGTGGATATTGTGATGGCATAAATAGGCAATAAAGTCCTTAGAATTTTTCTTACCACAGTTTCTTCATCAATAACTCCATCTAATGCTCTAATAGCATGAACTACCTCCTTTATTCTATTTGTGTACTGCATAATGTTTTCACCTTCTTTCATCTTCATATCATCGAATCTTCCTCTTAAGCTTTCAGCTCTAGATCTTTTGACATTCGCATCACCACTATAAACTTGAGCAAGTTTATCCCACATCTTCTTATAAGTAGTAGTACAGTCCTTGATATCTTTAAATTTAGCATCTGTACAGGCAGCAACAATCTCCATCATAGTAACATTATGTTCATGCCTGTCTCTCAGTTGATCAAGGGTCAAGGGACCAGTGGGCAGTACAAGGCATCCATTCTCCATTAGTGTGAGGGAAAAATTCTCAATTTCAGATACATGCAGCTTCATTCAACTTTGCCATATTGTGAAGTTATCCTTGTTTAGCTTTGGCACTTCCCTCTTAAACATTTTGAGATCTTTGTGTTGAATTCCTTAAAACTCTATTCCAAGCAACCAATGCTCTGATACCAATTGTTAGAATAAATGAGAGGGGGGTGAATCAGTTATCTACAGTCCCAAATCAAAATGTATATCCAAAAATAATTTACTTAAACTTCTGCAGCTCGGTAACATAAAATACTATACTGTCTGTGCTTTTACCGATTACCAATTAATAACATATAGTGATCACCAATCAAATCCAATATGAAACATGTAAATTATGACAACAAAAAATCATCACAATGAACACATAACACAAGAGATTTAACATGGAAACCCTGCTAAGGGAAAAACCACCTAGGACCGGCAACCCAAAAATTGTTCACTCTTCTGAAGTGAGGTCAGTGAAGACCCAACCCTGTTAAAGGTTAAAAAACACACTATAAGGTGTGACCTTGTTAGAGGATTTTAGACCAATAGTTATCATCCAAACATGATTCACTATGGGGTTGACAGGATAACAAATGTACATTCTATGAATGACATTACAAGACTTTCAAGTCCACTCAGTTAAGAGATTTATCTAATTACAATGGTTAAACTGTAACATTAGGTGATCTGATTACAATACAACTTCAATTGCAGATGTTGAAATCTATATTATGCTCATTCAAATCCTCTGATCAATATATCAATTCTATATCAACAATAATTAATGACTTAGTATCTCTTGGTAATAGTTTTCTGACTCTCAGTAATCTCTGCAGTTCGGTTTTCCTTAACTAGTTTGATCAGGCATGCATGAAGCTTGTTCACATGATAATTATGCAGTCTCCTTCTTCTGGCATAAGTTTCATAATGAAACCATAGTCTCTTAAATAGACATGTAAACTATTTTCTTCTCATCCATCAGATTTTTTCGCTTATTCTCCTTCATCCATTTTGCCACTTAAACCTTCCTCGGCTGATGTGTCAGTAACACATTTTATTTCAATCCCTTAGATCTTCTTCAAATTATGTTATCCATTGATATTCGTAAAAAACTTTATCTCCAACTCTGTGATCATACACTTTCTAGCTCATCAATCCTTATCGGCTAAACTAATCATTTAGTTCCTTTGATTCTATTTGGTTAACAAAGAAATGTGTCAGTGAACACAAGCTCGGTTTATATAGTGCTCGATATACACTACACTACTTGGTGTATAATATGATGCTTCATCAACTGACCACACTACCTTATGTCTTTCATCTATTTTTCTCATCATAGATGAATGCAATGTAATCAAGTCAATAACATAAGGTCATAGACTCATCAATAAGTTACCCACTGTATTCCTTATCCTCATCTGTCATATACATCTTTCTCATGTAGATATTTTTGATCTTCATCTCTTTTTCTCTTTTCTACAGATGTTTAGGTATTGTAACTTACAAGCTAAGTGTTGTCAAACTAGTTGACATCAATGACAACATATTACTGATTTAATCATCTTACATATCTAATCAGCAACTTGGTGATCTCTAATCACCGATCTTCAATTATGTTCTAAATCAGTTGTGGTTCATCACATTCATCAAATTAAATTATTGGAGATAAAAATGCAAGATTCATGACAAGATGTAAGTTGAGAGACAATACATGTTTGATTTCTAAATTTGAGCCTAGACTAATCAAGGATGCACTTGAAAATGAAGATTGTATCAATGCAATGAAGGAAGAGATTGACCAGATTGAAAAGAACAATACCTAGTCACTGGTACTAAGACCTAAGGATAAGAATGTTATTAGTAAAAAGTGTATTTTCAGGAATAAACTAAATGAAAATGGACAAGTGATAAAAAACAAAGCTAGACTTGTATGCAAAGAATATTCTCAAGAAGAAGATATTGATTACGGTGAGATATTTGCTCTTTTTTCTAGACTAGAAGGTGTGATAATTTTACTTGCATATGTTGCTCACAAAGTTTTAAAAGTCTATCAAATGGATGTAAAGACTGCATTTTTAATAGAATACTAGAAGAGGAAGTATACATTGATAAAACAGAAGGATTTGTTGACAAAAGTAAGAAAGACATGATATATAAACTTAACAAGGTACTATATGGTTTGAACTAAGCACCCTGAGCATGGTACGAAATACTCCACACATATCTAATGAGAATAGGTTTCATCAAAACTAGTGACACCAATAATGTGTACTTGAAAAGTAAATCTAAATACAAGGTACTAATTCCTAAAATATTTATTGATGATATCATACTTGGAGGAAATGAAACAATGTGTAGATCATTTGCTAATGAAATGAGAAAGGAATTTGAAATGTAAATGATTGGATATTGTGAGTGATGTGAACCTAACCTATTAGGATCATGCTAAGACATTCAAACATTATTCCAAAGCATACCATACTTGACATATAGTAAAACTATTCCAAAAACCACCTCAGATTGAGACAAAACAGGAGCACCTAGGCCCTGTTTGATTTGCTCATTTTAGAGGGATGTGGGTGTTCTCTCCAAGTACAATGAGAATATCACCAATGCAGATGAGGGTATATTAGGACCATGTACAATCCATGGAGACCCCAAAAGTGGCACAAAACCTGGTAAGGGAACCAGTTTTGCCCCTAGGGTTCCAAGGGTGCAAATGATGAAAATGCAGATTCTAGGCTATGGATGAAATGCAAGATTAATTTTACCTTCATTATGGATGAAATATGAATTTTAGATGATTTTAAGTGCTAAAAAGAAACAAGATTAATCCATTTAATCTATGCTAAGATGAGTAATAAAGCTTGAAAACATGAAAACAAACTAATATTCCTAATACATGCTATGAAATTCTAGATGTAATTAAACATGATGACAATGCTTTGAGATGGAAGAGTGATTTATTATTTTTCTCATGGAAGGAGGAATATTTATAAGATTTGAGGAAGGGCTTGGGTTAGGAGGGGTAGTTGGGGTCATATTTAGGGTTAGGGGTATGGTTAGGAAGGAAGAGATGAGCATTAATGGTTGAAAGGCCCAAGGGTTGTGCACACATGTGTGAGCAACACTAGGGAAGTGTGCTAGGGGACAAGAGTGGAAGGAAGGGGATGGGATCTCATTAATAAGGTTGTAAGAGCCATTAATGAGGGTGTAAGGGGTCATTAATGAGTTTGTAAGGCTCATTAATGAGGGTGTTGAATTTGGGTCAAAGGGAGATGGTTAGGCTAAGAAGGTTACGAATAACCACTTAAGTGGGGTTAGGGAGTGATTATGGATGAGAGGATAGGTTTAGGGGATTCTAGAAGATATATAGGATTTTTAGGATTTTAAATAAATAATTTATTTATTTAAAGAGGGTTTGTGTTGAGACAATTTAGTAAATAATTTAATAAATTTAGGAGAGATAAATATTCAAATTTGATTTAAATATTTTTGGGAGTGATTCTTTAATTAAATGAATTTAATTAAAATGGGAGGAGATAATAACAATAATAATTAAATAAATAATTATGATGTCATCAGGAATTTTATTAATTAAAATAAATTTAATTAATAGGTTAGATTTTTGGGTGTCTACATTTTGTCCCTCTTTGATGCAGTACCACAAGTGGCGTTGCGTCAAAGACAAGAAAATAAGATTCCCTATATGAGGTTTAGATGGTCAGGGGTTGTGCCCCCTCAAGAAAATAATGCAAAAAAAAAAGCTTTGTGGAATTTTCTTGAAACATGATGCAAATGGGAAGGAAGTGGAGGAAGGAGAGGGGAAAGAGGATAAACAAAAGTTTGACCATGAGCAAAGATGCATGAATGAAAGATGTAAGATGAAGGATGCAAGATTAATCTATATGCAACTAAATGAGATTTGGGGCATTTCATTGCATTAACATGGAGAACACAACCTAGTTTGATATAGCAACTCTAGAGATCTACCAAGGTTACTTAAGAATGTGATGCCTTGTCACTAGCATTGTAGAGGACTAACACAAAAAGACATGCAAGGGTGGCCCCAACATCACACATGAATCTAGGAGGAGGAATAGTAGAAATGATTCTGGAGAATCCATAAACAAATGACATTTCCCAAGTGCACCATGTAACCTGAAAGATCATATGTGGAATGTGCAAGGGTCATATCTAAATAACTCACATGCATAAACAAGATGATCAAAATACCTTTCCCTAGAGTTCCCTCATTCGTAACGCACCATGATATAAAGGACTATGGTGACGTTAAGGAGAGGAACAACAAGAAGATGCAAAAGATAAACAAGATCCTAAGGACAAAATCCATGATCAAAGTGAGAAATCCATAAAACATCCTTTTCCAAGGAGAGAGATTGATTGTTTGATTGGTGGGGGAAGATTAGGTTGGACATGAGGAAGGATACATCCTACAAGGACCCATTAATGAGGAGAATGTTGTGTTGTTTTTGTAAAACGATGAATCAAGGATAATCATGTGATCAAGGATAGTCAAAAAAAGATGTTGAAGTACAAGGTTGGGTGAGACAATTTATTTGATCAAAGGTTTTGCAAGATGGATGAGGATATGTACAATAGGACATGATGATATAGTACAAAGGATGGGGAGATATTTGCAATGGATTATTTACAAAAGCTCAGGGATTGGGATAGGTCAGCAGGTGATAAAGTTATTTAAAAGGCTTAGGATACAGGAAAGAGGATCTCACTACACAAGTAATATACAAGAAGCTCAGGATTAGGGATAGTAACTCATTATTGTGTTGCATGCACTAGAGGATGGAACACTATAGGAATGTGGACTGGTGGGGGGGATTTGGGTTGTGTTGGGTGATGAGTGGATGAAGGGGATGGGAGGGGAGGGGAGTTTGATAGATAATGACCTGGTCCACTATGTATGGTGCCTGTTTCCATTTTTTCACCAACATACTTGTCCAAGGCACTTGAATTTCCAATTTTTCACCATTGGACAATTATTCATCTTTATGTTTTTCCATTTTTTGGATTTTTTCCAATTTTTATGGATTTTTTAGATTATATAAGGGATGGTTTCAAGCATAGAACCACTTCAGATGTATGATGTTGATAGGATAATTCAAGGGCTCTCCTTCTGGTGTTGATAATTAATAGGCTTATGAGCCAAAGCATGTTGTGACAATATAAGGACCCAACCAAGTAGGTTCAAAATTGCCCTTCTTCTCATGATTTTCTTGTACTTTCTAATTTTCTTTCAGGACCATGTGGCCCACTTGGAACTATCTTGGATGAACATTTTTGTTATAGCTCCTTTTGAGTCGATTATGATATACAACTAGGTGATCATATGCTTGTTGCCTCTTTTCATCTAACAGGTCTAGTTGTGTGAGACATGCCATGCAATAGTCTTTGTCAATAGTATAGTTCTTCATGGAAACACACAATGAAGGGAGATTGACCTTGATTTGTAATACATCTTTGATACCATATACAAGGGAGTATAAGGTGGTGCTTGTGGGAGTGCAGAAAGAAGTGCAATAGGCCTAGAGGGCGGGATTGATTTGGAGTTTCCAGTCGTGACCAGAATCATTGAGAACCTTTTTGAGGATTTTAAGGATGGTTTTTTTGGTTTCCTCATCTTAGAAATTTCCTTGAGGGAAGTGTGAGCTGGAGAAATGGTGATGGATGTGGAGTCTGGCACATAGATCATCCACATGTTGGTTTTCAAAGGGTGTACCTTGATCTATGAAGATGGTGGAAGGGATGTCGAAGCGAAAAATGATATGGTAGAGGATGAACTTGGATATCTAAATGCCTGTAGTGAGGATGAGTGTAATTGATTCAACCCACTTTGTGAAATATTTTATGGTAATTAAGATATACTTATGTCCGTCTGAGGAAATGAGAGTGATCAATCCAACGAGGTTGAAACCCCAACATGTAAAGGGTCACAGTGGCACAATGGGCTACAAGTCATGTGTTGGAGCATGAATCAGATTAGCATGTTGCTAACATGGTAGGCATTTCTTTATAAATTCATAGGCATCATGCTCCATTGTTGGCCAATAATACCCTACTCTAAGAAGATTATTTGTTAGGACCATGCCACTTATGTGGGCACCACAAATTCCAGTGTGAACCTCTCTTGTAACTCCAAGATGACCTCATTTAAATCTAAATGCCTATAAAGGATGTTGTGATATCCTCGATGATATAGGGTGTTCACTACAAGAGTGTGGCATGAAGATCAGTGAATAAGGTTCTGGCATTGGGTGTTAGTGAGGTGGGGGATATGATACCATTTTTAAGATAAGCATGAATGTCATGTTACCATGGGGATTGAGTGTTAGAAAATAAAGATCCCCAAGACAACTAAGAGGGGGAGGGGGGGGTGAATCAGTTATTAGATAATTTATCCATTCAATAACTTTAAACAATATAATCAATGTATTGATCAACCATAGAAAGATAATCATACACAATTGCACAATAACACAAGATATGTTAACTAGGGAACCTCTTGAAAAGAGTAAACCCCAGTGGGAATGATGCCCACAAAATGATGCACTAATATGAAAGTTCCTTGTTAGAGGATGGACCTTGTTAGGAGTCTTATGAAATATATTCAGTACATATAAATCCCTGTTAAAAGATTCTAACCCGGTTAAGAGTTTATGGAAGACAGAAGGACCCATTGCCCAAACAGCTTCAAGGCAAGATCTTTGAACCCACTGTCCAAAAGATCTTAGAATTATTCAATAGAATAATATGAAATATATTACCTCCTTCACACTGTGCCAAAATTGCACTCTCTGCTACACAAGATCACAATTCCAGATCTCTGTACTCACAAGTCTTCCTTCATCACTGAATTAGCTCTTTTCTTCACTTCATGCATATATTCACATCTCACTCTTCATAGTACACATTACAATAAGGAAAAAATTCCTTCTTATATACCAAACTCAAATAATTACAAATGAGTCGGTCCTCAATTACAAAATAATAAATTCTACACGCTACACACAGAATTCACATAAAACTGTCAGCTTCTAGTTACTGTAACTGTCTCCAAACATATCCTCAAAGTTTTCATTGTGAACCACATCATCATTAATAAGTCTCCAACATCCATTTAATTGTGAAAAATCAGATTCCATCCCAGCTAAGAGATATCCTCCGATTTTTGAACATCGCTACACAAAAACACTGTCTAAACACTGCTTTCACCAAAATGCTCATAACTCTTACAAATGAATGAATTTCTTTTTGCGTTGTTAAACATAAGTTAATAACACACCAAAGAACATAGCATCAACTACACAAAATCCAATCTACAATACAACATGTGTGCAAAACAAAACTGTACCTGCTTTCCTGCTAATATCCAGAATATCACTGTGTTGACATCAATGACAATCCAAGTCATGAATGAAACAACAACTGCTACAGAATGACTGCCAAAACACTTTGCGTTCATTCCTAACAATCTCCCCCATTGGCATTGATGGCAACATAGATGAAAAACATCCAATGTTCCAAAAATCCAATAATGCAACATCACTGCAAAATATCAAATCAAATCTTGCTTCGTTTTCCTATTCAGCTCTCTCAAACAATCCACAATATTTTTCATGTATATCTCTCCCCCATTGACATCAATGATAGAAATTCCATCACTAAGTCAACAACAACTTAATGTCAAAAGACACTTTTTAGAAAAATACAATAACAAGAGTCCTCATGACTCAGCTCATAAACTCCCCCATAGAGGAAGTTCCAACATCCAGTCCAGAAGAAAGATAGGGCTCATATACCACTGGACGGATGCAATCATCTGCATCAATTCTCAAAAATGGGTTGGGGCATAACCCCAAGCATACCTCTCAGATACACAAATGTATCCTTAGGTAAAGGCTTTGTAAATATATCTGATATCTGCTCCTTTGTACTTATGTACTCCAATCTTACTTCTTTTTCTGCAACTTTCTCTCTTACAACATGATACTTGATCTCAATATGTTTAGTCTTAGAATGTAAAATAGGATTTTTTGACATACTCACTGTATTGGTGTTGTCACAATGTATAGCAATAAGCTCATCAAACTTTATTCCAATATCTTTCAACATTTGCTTCATCCAAATAATTTGATTACAATTATTTGTTGCTGCAACATATTCTACTTCTGCTGTGCTTTATGAAGTACAATTTTGCTTCTTACTTAGCCAAGAGACCAATTTACCTCCAAGAAAAAAGGCTCCACCATTGGTACTTTTCTTGTCATCAACACTACCTCCCCAATCTACATCAGTATAGGCACATAAAGTAAAATCATCAGAATTCTCATACCATAATCCATAATCCATTGTTCCTTTCAAATAGCTCAGTATCCTCTTTACTACTGCATAATGTGATTCTCTAGGTTCTTCTTGAAATCTTGCTACAATCCCCACTAAATGTGCTATATCAAGTCTTGTATGTGTCAAGTACTGCAATCCTCTAGTCATAGATCTGTACTTTTTCTACTCAACTGCTGGTGTCTCATCTTTGCTAGATAACTTATGTCCAGTTACCATAGGTGTTCCAATAGGTTTAGAATCTTCCATTCCAAATCTTTTCAATAATTCATTTAAATACTTAGTCTGACTTACAAATATACCTTCCTTGCTTTGTGTTATCTGTAATCCCAAAAAATATTTCATTTCTCCAATCATGCTCATCTCAAATTCAGTCTTCATTTCATCTGTAAATTTGTCACTAGCTTCATCTTCTCCTCCAAAGATAATATCATCAACAAATATAACTATAACCAAAAAACCATTCTCAATTTCTTTTGTGTATAAGTTACTATCTGTTGTTCCTTTTATAAATCCTAATTTCAATAAATACTTATCCAATCTTGCATACTAGGTTCTAGGTGCTTGTTTTAATCCATATAAAGCTTTCTTTAACTTACATACCATGTCTCCTTCTTGTGTCAAAGGAAAACCTTCAGGCTGCTCAATGTAGACTTCTTCTTCCAATTCACCATTCAAAAATGCTGACTTCACATCCATCTGATACACTCTGAATTTCTTGTAAGTTGCATATGCTAGAAACATTCTCACTGCTTCAAGTCTAGCCACAGGTGCAAAATTTTCTTCATAGTCAATTCCTTCTTGTTGTGAATATCCTTTGCATGCCAATCTTTCTTTGTTTCTTATCACTTCTCCTTGTTCATTCATCTTGTTTCTGAATACCCACTTTGTTCCAATCACATTCTTGTCTTTAGGTCTAGGGACCAATTCCCATGTCTTGTTTTTTTCAATCTGCTCTAGTTCTTCTTTCATAGCATTGATCCAATGTTCATCTTCGCAAGCTTCATTAGTAGTCTTACATTCAATTTAAGAAATCAAACATAAATGTACCTTATTTCGAGTCAAAACTCCTCTATCTAAACTTCCAATAACTTTCTCAACAGGGTGATGTCTTGAAGTATACCTGTTAGGTGTCATAGTTACTGATCTTGTTCCGATTGTAGATTCTTCTCTGCTTTCTTCTCTTTTTTCTTCTCTTTTTTCTTCTTTGTTTTCTTCTTTGTTTTCTTCTCTGTCTTCTTCAGTATGACCTTCATTCAGCAAATCACTATTAGTTTCAAAAAATAATTCTGCATTTTCAATGTTAGGTTGAGGTTGTGCTTCTCCATCAGATTCATAATCAAGCATTCTTTCCTAAATTTTAAACTTCTCATCAACTTTTACATTTGCACTTTCAACAATAGTCTTAGTTCTTTTGTTATAACATCTATATGCTTTTCTTTTTAAAGAATATCCAAGAAATATTCCTTCATCACTTCTAGGATCAAACTTTCCTATATCATCATCTCTCTTTATATAACATTTACTTTCAAAAATTCTAAAATACTTAACTGAGGGTGTATGTCCAAACCATAATTCATAAGGTGTCTTGTTTGTATCTGCTCTGATTTGTACTCTGTTCATAGTGTATACTGTTGTGTTCACTACTTCTCTCCAAAAAGTTTTAGCTAAATCATTTTCAAACAACATAGGTCTTGCTACTTCAGTTATTGACCTGTTTCTTCTTTCTGCAATACCATTTTGTTCTGGTGTTCTAGGGGCTGAAAGTTGTCTCTTAATACCATTCATTTCACAAAAAGTGTTAAACTCTCTAGATGTAAATTCACCACCTCTATCAGATCTTAGACACTTAATCTTCATTCCAGATTCATTCTCAATTTTGCTTTTCATGATCTTAAATTTATCAAATGCTTCAGATTTTTCTTTCAAAAATGCAATCCACATCATTCTTGTAAAATCATCAACAAGAATCATAAAATACCTTTCACCATAGAATCCTCTAGTCCTAGTAGGACCACTCAAGTCTGTATGAACAATCTCCAACTTCTCTGTCGATGTGAACTTCTTATTGGGAAATGAACTCCTTTTCTACTTTTCCATCATACATTCTTTGCAAATCATGTTAGTAGGTTTCATAATTCTAGGTAAATCTCTTACCGCATGTGTAGTGCTCACCTTGACAATATTATCAAAGTTTATATGACAAAAATTTTTATGCCATAACCAACTGTCATCAATCCTAGTTATCAAACATGTCATCTTAGTAGGATTCAACTGAAATACATTACCTCTGGTTCTGGATCCTTTTCCAATCAGATTTCCATCTTTATCTTTTATCACACAAGTTTTCTCAGAAAACCAAACTTGATAACCCTTATCAGCTAATTGTCCAACACTTAGTAGATTATGTCTTAGTCCATCAACAAAGTAAACATCATCAGTGTCAGTCTTTCCATCAAGAGTAATAGATCCTATACCCTTAATCAAACAAGGTGCATTTTTACCAACCCTAACAATTCCTCCGTCATAATTATCTAACTTAACAAACTTTCTTTTATCTCCAGTCATATGATGTGAACAACCACTATCTATAATCCAATTAGATTTCTTTTCAACTTGTGAAACTAATGCTTTTTCTTCCCTTTTATCAGATTCAGAACTTTCATCTTTAATTGCTACAAATCCTATTTCCTCAAAGTTATCATTATCACTATCACTTAAATTTTTTTCAATTCCTACTTCAAAATCTTCATCATTTGCATAATAACATTCTTTAGATCTCCTAGGTTTAAAGTTTCTTCTATACTTCTTAACTCTTTTAGGACATTTAGATGCAAAATGACCATATTCTTGACAAGTCCAACATTTAAAGATTTTCTTACCATCTGGTTCTCTTTTTACAAGTAATGCAATACCTTCTTCAATCTTCTTATCTTCCTCAGATTAGCTACTGCTGGCATAATCTCCATTCACACTGGTACTTCTTGTAGGTCTAATGCTAAGAGCACTGAATGTTGTTTCCATTCTAGGTAGCTCTCCTAATAATCTCAAGTTCATCTATGTTGTTTCTAATCTTCCAAGAAGAGTCTCTCTTGAAAAGTTCGATGTACAAGGTATCACTTGTTCTATCATCTGCGTTGTCTGCTTGAATACTGGTGTCAAAGTTCTCAGAATTTTCCATATCACTTCATTCTTTGTCTTATCACCTCCACAAGACTTTATTCCTATCACAATCTCAGACATCCTACCAATGTAGCTTCTAATAGATTCATCTTCCATCATTTTGATATCTTCAAATGCACAAATCCAATTATGTAATCTAGCCTTCTTTGCATGTTCATCACCTTCAAAAGTAGAATGTAAAGCTTTCCAAATTGCATGAGATGTTTTCAAACATCTTACCTGACTATATTCATTCTCCAGTAGTGCTGACAAAAGTGCTTCTCTTGCGAGTATGTTACACATGAATAGATCTAGTTCATCTTTAGTTCCTGCCTCTAGATTGTCTTCCTCAATGATAGTCTTCTCATTCTTTGTAATCAACCAATAACTTGGTCCTAAACACAATAGATGTGTCTTTATCTTTTCTTTCCAGCTATCAAAATTTACTCCATCAAACTTAGGGCTTTCTTTTCTAAAATTCACCATGGATCTCCTTAAGTTAAACTTTTCTTTCAAGGACCTGCTGCTCTGATACCAATTGTTAGAAAGTAAAGATCCCCAAGATAACTGAGAGGGGGGGGGGGGTGAATCAGTTATCAGATAATTTATCCATTCAAAATATTTAAACAATATAATCAATGTATTGATCAACCATAGAAAGATAATCATACACAATTGCACAATAACACAAGATATGTTAACTAGGGAACCTCTTGAAAAGAGTAAACCCCGGTAGGAATGATGCCCACAAAATGATGCACTAATATGAAAGTTCCTTGTTAGAGGATGGACCCTATTAGGAGTCTTATGAAATACATTCAGTACATATAAATCCCTGTTAGGATATTTTGAATCGCTGTTAAAAGATTCTAACCCGGTTAAGAGTTTATGGAAGACAGAAGGACCCACTGCCCAAACAACTTCAAGGAAAGATCTCTGAACCCACTGTCCAAAAGATCTTAGAATTATTCAATAGAATAATATGAAATATATTACCTCCTTCACACTGTGCCAAAACTGCACTCTCTGCTACACAAGATCGCAATTCTAGATCTCTGTACTCACAAGTCTTCCTTCATCACTGAATTAGCTCTTTTCTTCACTTCATGCATATATTCGCATCTCACTCTTCATAGTACACATTACAATAAGGAAAAAATTCCTTCTTATATACCAAACTCAAATAATTACAAATGAGTCAGTTCTCAATTACAAAATAATAAATTTTACACGCTACACACAGAATTCACATAAAACTGTCGGCTTCCAGTTACTATAACTTTCTCCAAACATATCCTCAAAGTTTGTGATGTGAAACACATCATCATTAATGAGTCTCCAACATCCATTTAACTGCACAAAATCAGATTCCATCCCAGCTAAGAGATATCCTCCAATTTCTGAACATTGCTACACAGAAACACTGTCTAAACACTGCTTTCACCAAAATGCTCATAACTCTTACAAATGAATGAATTTATTTTTGTGCTCTTAACCATAGGTTAATAACACACCAAAGAGCATAGCATCAACTACACAAAATCCAATCTACAATACAACATGTGTGCAAAACAAAATTGTACCTGCTTTCCTGCTAATATCCAGAATATCACTGTGTTGACATCAATGACAATCCAAGTCATGAATGCAACAACAACTGCTACAGAATGACTGCAAAAACACTTTGCATTCATTCCTAACATTGAGGACCAACCAATACACACACCATTTCATAATTAGTGTTCTCATAAGAAGATGTGTGTAGCTTCTCGACTAAGAATTCATACTGTGTTGACTCTTGAGGGATCTCTAGTAAGGATCCGATGGTTACCATTACATCTGGGGATTTGTTTTGTAGCCTAGGTATTTGTGTGAATTGTAGGCTTAGGAAGTGATCTTCAATTTGTCCACCAATTCCTTGTAGGGTAGAAGCTTTTCATCCTTAGTTTTTAATTCATCTAGGACTTTCTTAATGACAAGTTGTGAATCTCCAAACACTTGCAATTTTGTGATGTTCTACGTGATAGCCGCTTTGAGGCTAGAGATGAGTGCCTCATATTTTGCAATTTTGTTGGTGCATGGGAATCCCAATTTGAATGATGTGGAAATATAGTCACCTTGAGGGGTGAAAAAGAGGATTTATGCCCCTAATCCATGTAATGTGTAGAAGGCATCAAAGTATAGCTTCCATATTGGTTGTTCTTTGATCATGTATAGATGTTCATCAAGAAATTCCATAATTAGTGGAGATGCATCTACCAGGGGTACTTTGGCCAGTTGATCGGCAATTATTTTACCCTTTATTTCTTTTCGGTGTATGTATTGGATATTGAACTCACTTAGTTTGTGTGTGAATTTTGTACCTAACTAGAGACATAACACTTTAGTAAAACATTAGAGGTTAGAAAATCAAGAAATATGCAAATAAGAACAATATAGCTAACCAGGTGATTTACTGCCTTCTAGTAGGTGCGAGTATGGTATTCTCAAATTCAGACTGAGATCAGTGACAATGCAACACCTAAATGAAGGATTTAAATGATTGAAAATGATGAAGATGAAAAACAAATTAATCTTTTTTTTTTTGGATTTTGTATGCAATAAGATGAAAAACTTTATATGAAACTAATCTAGAAATGAATTTGAATGATATGAAAATTATTCTAACAATGATATGCTATGAATGAATGTTATGAATGCTCAAAAACAATGACAAAAATCTCACAATCGCCTTGTTCGCAAAAGCTTGATTCTTCATATGCAAATTCCCCAGAGTAAGGATGCAAATTCTTGGGATCCTTTTGTGAAGAGCTGAGCCTTGATTTTAGAAATCCAAGGCTTGAGGATGCATTGAGAAAAGCCATAAATCACTCTTGATAAACTCAGGTTGATTTTTGAGTTAACAAGAAATTAGGAAGAGATCAACTCATAAAATCATGCAATAGCACTTTTTATCTCAAAATAGAGTTTAGTTCACTTTTTCAACTCACAATCACATGTTGAGTTTAGAAAGTTAACATATTGAAATTGATAATTGATTTAAAGTTGACTGTTTTTCTGATTGTGCATGATTTAATATGAATTAATTTAAAAATAAAGTGATTTATTCTCAACTTAACTAATTTTTGAATTAAAACAATTGATTTATGGGTTAATCAATTATTAAATCAAACTTTTAATCAAAAAATATATCATTAAATATTGACAACTAGATTTAATTCATTAAATAAGAATTTAATCAATTATTCTAAGGATTTTTTATTTATTATCAAAATTAAATAATATAAATTAGGAATAAATCTAATTAAATAATTAAGTGGCAAAATTAAATTAATTAATCAAATATTCAACATATTCAATTAATCAACTTTAGGATAAATAACGACATTTATCACCAAATAATATTCAATTAAAGATAATTAGGATAATTAGGAATATTCAAGGAATATTCCCTGATGCAGAATTAAGATAATCAATTAGGGTTTTGATAAACTGATGTGTAGATGCGCCTTAGGTTACGACTTTGATGTTGATTTCGATTGATTTGATGATGTAGGAGGTTAATGAACCTATAGCCCATTTGTGGGTATTACATTTTGCCCCTCTTTGAATTACTGTGTGAAGTGCAATGGTTCAAAGATTAATCTATTTTTTATAAAGATGTGGACTCAAGTTTGTGGTAAAGAAACTGATTCTAGAGAGATTAACCGATTCTGAGATAGAAACTGATTGATAGATTTGAAGATTTTAGTTATTCAAGTCCTGGTTGACCAAAGAATTGAGATGATGCTAACTATATCAACAAAAAACTGATGATTACAAAGAAGTGTCAAAATACCTAATTTTGAACCTATGATTATGAAGAAGTGATTGTCCTGACTCCAGACCTGATTGTCCAAAGGAATTGAAAGGATGCCAAATCTGAACCTTTAGTTACGAAGAACCAAGGAAATAACACAACTAAACCGATGGTTACAAAGAGGTGATACAATTCACAAGTTTGATTGGGATACCAGATTGATATGGATCTCGATGAATCTGATATGCCCCAAGTGATGTGCCCCAAGTGATGAGGTCTTTTGATGAATCAATAATTAGACGTGGTTGTTGTCTTGATTACTAAAAGAAAGATTGATTACAAATTTCATTGATGTGTAATACCATGCCCCCTTTGGGATGAAAATCAAAATCTGACAAGAAAAGTTAGCGTTAAATGGTTTAGAAGCATGTTAATTGATTTGAGAAGTGGTTACACACGTCCGAAAATGTGTTATAATTGTTTAAAGGTCATGAACACCTAGTTTGACTAGGTTTGACCATGAGTTGACCATGGTGACCAAGTTGAAATTTTGATAGTTTGATGTATGATAATCAGTTAAGTTGAACTAAGGATTTCATTGATGTTTGAAGGTCGATTATGCAAGCAGTTAGCCATCCTAGGGCCAAAAATTTTTAATTGCAATGTTGACAATATAAATGATCTTAGATTTTGATTTTTATCACAAAAATGGGTTCAGAACACCAAAATTAGCCAGGGGTGTAATTTTTGTGGAAAATGGAGCACTTTGAAAAATTAGGTCAAAACATATATAAGGGCCAAAAGGGTCATTTTCAAATCATTATTCATTTTTGTCTTTTGTGATTTCTGTGGAGCCCTCTAAGAGAAAAATGGCTAACATGGTAGTGCCTATCTCCTCACACCGATTCAAGTGCAGCAGGCGATACCAACGACCTCCCCAGTATGGGAACCCAGTTAGTGGACCTCTGTGCCTCTTTGTGAATTCAAATTTTCCATGTTTTTAGCATTTTAGGATCTTTTTCGTACGTTTGAAGTTTTTGAATTTTTTACCATGAAAAGTCATACGACAGTCCACTAGGACTCATATGAGTTTTAAAATACATTTAGAATGTCATCCCTGTTCAATCTGTAACTCGTATGAGAGGGACTCATCTGTCATACAAAATTTCATTGGATCCCTCAAGTGTCGTATGGGAACCTCTGTATTGTCGTGTATGCATGAAATGTCATGCGGGAACCTATAGAAACTCATACGGGTTTCGACACCAGTCTAAAAACTTGTATGGAAAATAGCGAGTGTTTTTCTTATCCTTAGGTCAATTTTTTATTTTTCTGATTTCATAGGCTGATTCCTTAGCATTTAAGGCACCCTCTGAAGTATTCAATTTTTCAATTTATGTACTTATAGCCTAACTTTTTACCAAATTACTGATAGGGTACCTTGTTTCCATGTTGTGTAGGTCATCTATCCTGATGTACATGTCTGGATTTCTCATCCTGCCACCCAGAGACTATGCATGTCACTACCTGACCCTCTCAGAGTGCATATAGCTGCTTGCGGATTTGAGTATTTGATACATTTTTTTGAGATTCGGGTAAACCATGGTTTGATTACTATGTTGATTGAGAGATTTCAGTCAGAGACACAAACATTTCATCTTCCTACTAGAGAGATCACTATTACTCCTAATGATGTGTACAGGATTCTACGCATACTATTTCATGGCCCTCGTTCGGATTATGTTAGTGTAGGGAATGTTGGTCTTCATGCCTCCCAAATTCTATTTGGTGATGATGATCAGTTAGCTCAGTCTATCTCTTGGGAGACTCTGGTACAGAGATATGGGCATACCCACAGACTAGAGTGTATCATAGTGGGGATGATCAGTGGGATCATCATGTTTGACCATCAGTAGAACAGTCTTCTAATGGGCTGGGCCCCGATAGTAGCATGCCTAATGGCTACACCTTTGGAGTTAGGATGGGGTTAGTGCCTTCTTTCTCATATGTTCTCAGAGATGCATGAGATAGTGTATCACGAGGGAAAATCTTTTGCTTCCAGTGCACTAGTTCTACAGATTTGGGCGTGGGAGCATATCCCAATATGTCAGCCAGTATGTCAGAGTCAATGATAGCTGCAAGAGCCCATCATATATGTATATTCTAGATATGTGACACAGGTCCATATGGGTATCATTGAGTATTGGAGGTGTGTCCTTGATGACATGACTTTTGTTATATGGAGACTGTACCTACATGTTGAGGCATGGCTGACTGTTCGTGCTTAGTTCAGTTACTTCTATCAGAGTCAGGTGCTAATAGGTCGATCCACTACTATCCTTGAGTGTTTTATCATTACACAGGTGTGGAGGTAGTATGGCATCATTTAGGATGTACCATAGGATTATGCCATGTATGCACGGTTGGTTCAAGAGCTTGGATTGGGATGGACAGCTTGATTATCTTATGCTCTTTGCAGTCAGGAATATACTGAATACGTGCCAAGAGAGTGGGACTATAGGCCATAGGTAGCTAATGCTGGATTCACTGATGCTTTCATTGCTTGGTTGGCGGAGCATCCTATGTGGAGATTCTTGGATCCTACAAAGCTGATTCTAATCATGGATGAGGTGGTAGATGTGATAGGTGCACCCATGGGTAGGGGTTAGAGATGCCAAGATGTACAGATTCTAGTGCTGCAACCTACACCACCGAGACCTAAAGTCATTGTCCCTCCATAGAGACCAACTGGACAGATGAGGCCACCTCATCCTTAGAGTTCTACAACAGGCAGACCTATAGTTATTCAGAGGAGATATACTAGAGGAGAGGGTGGTACCTTGGGTAGCATTGGGAGTGCAGATGAGGTCTTAGGTCTACATTAGGATGTAGGTGGTGATGTTGATGCTACACAAGCTAATCCCAATTTTGATTTAGGTGTTGAGGTTAGACATCACAAGGCATGCAGAGCAGAGGCCGCTGATTAGCTAACAGAGGATATAGATATGACAGTTGTAGATGTAGATCCTGGACTTAGGCAGACTTCTTAGGATATTATCAAGTGACTCAGGTTGTAGATTAGAGACTTGAGATTATAGTGTGCCACCCTTGAGAAATAGCTCAAGGAGTCTGAGAGGCAGTGCTTAGAGTGAGAGGTAGATTGTAGATGGTTGTAGGTAGAGTTTATCCACCAGACTGCATGGGCTTCTTATTATGTGTCTGCATACTATGCTACTGTACCTATTGCGTAGAGAGTTCCTACTTATTTTTAGTACATGGTTTCTTCAAAGGGAGCCAGAGCACCGTGAGTTGATCCACCACCTGATGCACCTGCACCACCCCCACCAAATGTGGAGGAGTAGGAAGACAGCTGATCTATCTTAGTATTTAGATTTTTTTTGTCATTTTGTCCATACACATTGATCTGATCTGATAGCTCACATAAGCTCATTCTTTTGTATACTATGTCATTAGTGCACCCCTAACTATTCTAGGGTTTATGATATATATGAGATTAATTTTTGGGTTATGACTTCATATGTACTTGTCATTTTTTGTATGATGATATCACGTGATGTAAAATGCTTTCAGTAGTGTAGAATGTATGGAATATGCAATGCAATGGTTTCTTTCAAATGTATGGATTATGCAATGCAGTTGATTATGGATTATGGAAATGTATGATTTGTTTATGCTTTATTCATGTACATGTACGTAATGAAATGAATTGAATGACTATGAGAGATGCAATGTAAATACAGTGATACGCATGATATATTTTGTAGGTATTGATGAAGACAAGTACTTGATCATTTGTCAAAGGGGATATTTAACCCAGGATGGTGACCACTTGCTGATCTGTGAAGAGACCTTCATGTGAGACTCAGTCTTTGTGTCATGCTTAGCATTGTTTTGAAGGATCGTTTAAGTGTCAAGCTAATTTGGCAATTGTGAGATAAATTCAATCATGCAAAGTGCAAAGTGACATGTAGAATAAAATGTAAACCTAGGACCTAGGACTTAGTCACTAATCATGTGTCAGTCATTTTCATCACTAAATATTTTCTTAGGTAACTAGATAAATCAATACAACATCCACTAGTTAGAAAACTATGAACATATGAATATTGATTTTTGCGTCAAAGTCAATACAACGCCCACTGGCTAGACAACCATGGAAATATGAATATTGATTTTGTTTTTAGAATGTCAGATTAGATATAAGCACCAAGTCACAAAAGCCAAGATGACCTGAATATCATGTCCATTTTGATATAGCAATTTGTATAAGCATCAAAACATGAATGTTGTGATGACCTAAATACACCTTGTGGATGAACACATTCAAGCAGTCAAGAGATCATTTGGAATCCATTGTGAATTACCCATAGTGAGCCTTTATCGTTCACATCCTTGGATAAGATCACATTTCATAGTAGGCTTAAGAACTCACTCAAAAAGATAAAGTTAGATCAAACTTCCTTGAATTTTTTGGGTATCAATGGTTGAGGTACACATGGACATCCAATACGTGATGGAGGCTCTTACAGATGGACACCATTTCAATCCATAATTTCCAAAGTGATTAGATTTTCACTCAAAATAGAAAACAAAGAAAAGATTATGCCCCCAGTCATCACTCCCTAGATCCAATAAAGGACATCATTGAAGAGCTCGAAAGGACATAATATGCAGAAATCTCAATGAGAATCAGTAAGCGTACAAGGAGATAAAAGCAATGAAATGAAGATAATTTTCAGTTTGTGTTGATGTTTGTTTGTGTTTGGTTGCAAAATCCTTTCTGGTATGGAGACTGACTGAATGACTCAGATGTAACTTCAAAGAACTCTAACTGGATATGACATGTCTGAGGTACTGAGGATTGTAGGATATGACATTGATTGCCCCCAAGTTTGAACATTGATAGGATACCAACACTTTTGCTGACCGACTTTATTAAAAACAAGGATATATACAGACTAAAAAAGACTAAAAGCTAGGAAATACCAAGCTTGCACTAATAGATGGAGTTTTTTCAACAAGTGGCACCCATTTACCAAGTTTTCACCATTTTGGCAGAGATTCTATTTTTGCTACCAAGGCACCTATTTCCATGTTTTCACCAAGGCACTTTTTCTTTTTCTCATTTTTTTGTATTTTTCCTTTTTTCAATTTTTTGTTTTTGTACTTTTTAATTTTTTTTAATTTTTTTGTGATACATCAAGGCACCTATTGCTAGGTTTTCACCAGGATGATCATTTTTTTAGGACTTTTTCCAATTTTTATGATTTTTTTAGGACATTTTTTAATATTGAATGCCTCAAGCATATAATTTCTTCAGATGGAGAACATTGATTGGTTCTCAGAGCTGTTCTCCTTCAGTCATTGAGATTTGATAGGCTCTAGAGCCAAAAGTAGTAGTGATATCAAAGGGACCCAGCCAGGTGGGTTCAAACTTCCCCTTACATTCTCGATGTGATTGATTTTTAGGATTCTCTCTCAAGACTAGATCGCCAACCTGAAATTCTGTGTCTGACCTTCTTGTTGTAGACTCTAGACATTCTTTTCTGATATACTCTGAGATGATCATATGCTACTTGTCTACGCTCATCTAGTATTTCAAGTTCTTACAACCTAGACACTCTGTAGTCATCATCAGTTACTAGACCATGCATTCTAATTCTTAGTGATGGGATTTCAACCTCAATAGGTAGTACCACTTCAGACCCATAAACTAAAGTGAATGGTGTAGCCCCAGTGGGCATTCTGATACTTGTTCTATAGGCCCAGAGAGCTAGATTTATCATGAAATGCCATTCTCTTCCTATTTTATTAACTTTTCGATGCAAGATTTTTAACAGATTCTTGTTTGATGCCTTTTCTTGTCCATTCCCTTGAGGATAGTAAATAGATGACCAATGTTGTGTAATCTTGAATTTTGAGCATAAGGAATCTAGGTCCTTGTTCTTGAATTGGCCACCATTGTGCAGTAAAGGGAATAAGCTCTCTCCCTAGTGCATGAATCAAGTTTCCATGTACTTGACACTTTTGATAGTTCTTAGCATACTTGATAGCCTCTTTTTCCATTTCAGGCCAATAGTACCTAGCCCTAATAAGTTTTTGAGCTAGTGTTAAACCATTGGAATTTGATCCACATATACCATCATGGACTTCCTCTAATGCACTTTGAGACTCTTCGCATTCTAAACACCTAATCAGTGTACCATCTAGACTCTGTTTGTATAGATCATTACCAATGATGACATACTAGGATGCATTTCAGATAAGGTATCATTTCTGGTGGCAATTGAAGGAATCAAGAATGATTTGGTCTTGAAGGTAGGAGAAAAGGTTTTTGTATCTAGAAGAACCATGACCAATAATAGTGTAGATCATGTAGGTTTTGGGGGAATCATATGTAGGGAATGACAGTGCTTCCACCAGGAACTCGTAACATAGATCATGTTCAGGCTGCTATTGTAGAGATGATAACGTTTCCATAGCATCAAAAGCCTTGTTCTTTGTTCTAGCAATTTGCTCAAACATGATAGATATGAAATATTTCTTTAAGTCATCTACCATGTGATTTTATGGAACAAGTTTCTAATCTTTTGTCAGATACACATCATTGACTTGGTGTATGACTAGCTGTGAGTCTTCATGAATGTGCAAATCTGTTACTCGCCACTCTATTGTTATCTTCATTCCATTAAGTAGAGCTTCACATTCAGCAATATTATTTGTGCAAGGAAATTTTATTCTGAATGCTTTAGGTATTGAGTAACCTTGTGGTGTTATGAATAATATGCCTACTCCAGATCCATTCTGTGTGTAAGATCCATCAAAGAAAAGATGCCAAGTCCTAGAAGATATGTTCATAATGGATGAATCAAGAAATTTGATCTCTAATAGTGCATCATCAAACATGGGTGCATCAGCTAACTGATCTGCAATGACTTGTCCTTTGATAGCTTTCCTTTCAACATATTCTATGTCAAACTCGCTCAATAGCACCACCCATTTAGGTAATCTACTTGTGAGGGAAACTTTCCTTAGTAGCTACTTTAGTGGATCAATCTTAGCAACTAGTTGTGTTGTATGAGCTAACATGTAGTGTCTTAGCTTTTGTGATGCAAAGATGATAGCTAGGCATGCCTTTTCTATCATGGAATAGTTCTTCTCATAAGCTACCAATGTTCTGTTGATGTAGTAGATAGCTTGCTCTTTCTTGTTTTCATCGTGTTGTGCTAGTAATGCCTCTAGTGATGTATCTATAGCGGAGACATATAGGATCAATGGTTTCCCCTGAATAGGAGGCATCAAAATAGGAGGATTTTCTAAATATTGCTTGATGTGGTTGAAGTTCTTTTCACAATCCTCACTCCGTGCAAAAGTTACACCTTTATGTAATGTCTTTTCAAAAGGTTGTGATATATCAACTAGCTGAGATATGAAACACCTGATTGATTGCACTCTTCCTTGTAAGGTTCTCATTTGACTGATATTTTTAGGAGGTTGCATCTCCATGATAGCTTTCACTTTTGTAGGATCTACTTCAATACCCTTCTTTGAAACAATGTAGCCTAGGAGCTTTCCAGAAGTGACACCAAAAGCACACTTTTTAGGGTCATTCTAAGACTAAACTTCTCCATTCTATCTAGTAGTTTTCTCAAATCATTCAAATGTTCTGATCTTATCATTGATTTAGCTAAGGTTTTGTCAACATAGTCTTCCATAGTTCGATACATCATGTCATGAAAGATAGATGTCATAGCCCATTGATATGTAGCTTTAGCATTCTTAAGACCAAATGGCATGACATTCCAACAAAAAGTACCCCATGCACAAGTAAAAGTTGTTTTCTCTTGATCTTCTAGGGAAATTTTTATTTGGTTGTATCCAGAGAAACTATCCATTAAAGAATACATTTGAAAGCCCATAGTCATGTCCACTATCATATTAATATTTGGTAATGGAAAATCATCCTTAGGGTATGCTTTTTCTACATCTCTGAAGTCTATGCACACTCTGATAGATTTGTCTAGTTTTGATATTGGAAGAATGTTGGAGATCCACTCTACATAATCTATGACTCGGATAAATCCGGCTTTTAGTAACTTTTCTAGCTCAGCTTTGACTAAGAGTGCAACATGTGGATGCATCTTTCATAACTTCTATTTAACAGGTTTGACACTTGGAGCTATAGAAAGATGATGCATTATCAATTTTGGATCTAACGCTGGCATATTTGAATACTTCCATGCAAAATTGATCTTCTTCTTTGTTAAGAAAGTAGTGAATGCGTGTTGTTCTTCCTCTGATAGGGATTGTGCTACATGAATTAGCTGTGTTTCCTCTGTTATATCCAAGTTGATAGATTGAGTTGGTTCTATCAATACTGGAGATATGTCTTTTAAATGAATCAGAAGGACATCAAATATCTCATCCTTAGGCACCTCAAAGAGGTTTTCATCTTCGGATACATCTTTTATTTTTACTATTTTAGGTTCTGAGACTACCACATAGCAGTTTTCACCCTCAGAACTCCTTTTCTTTTTGCTTTTATTCTTTTGACTAAGATATTTTATATCTAACTCTACCATGCTAATGCTCGGTTCACTAATGGAAGTCTTCATAGGTTCCACTACATTGAGGTAACAGGCAAGGGCATAGTCATTTTGAAAGGTATAGATATCTTAGCTTAGATCAGTAGATGTTTGGTCAATAACTTCTAGATGTTGGATAGTCAATGTAGGGGAGGATTGGGAAATGGTGTTCACACATATGGTGTTTTCATCATTGTTCCTAACCCAACTCTTGAATTCAAAGGTGATATTACTACTCAGAATGTTCAATTCATGAATAGTCTCAATGTCATTATTGGAGTCCACTTCGGCAGTAGGTGGATCAGACTCATTAAATTCATCACTTCTCTCAAGACTTATGTCAAATTTAGGTGAATATTGGTGAATGACATAAATGTGTTTCTCAGTGATAACTTCATCTTCTTCTGGAATAAACCCCCATTCATAGTCATTTGATTCTTCATCTAGGCCTCTGGGAAAATCAAGAACATGTGTAAAATCAGGACGGATTCCACAAGCAAGGTTTCCTTCTGAGTCTGATTTGAATTCATATTCATGGGATTCTATTTCAGAATCATTGTTGTATCCCAAATTTTCAACTATTGCGATACGTTTACCTTCCTCTTGTTTAGTAGTAGGTTCTCGTGTAGCTACCACATTGATATTCTCCTTAGTTTTTTCTTCATTTTTAAGAAGATCTAGTATTTCTTGAGGTAAATGTTCATAAAGAATAAGATCAATGTCATCTGAATCATCACTGTCTGATTTTTGTGGTTCTTCCTTTAGCCGAGTTTCTATTGATTGCTCAATCTACTCTAATACATGTGAAGAATTTTTGCTGAGATAAAAAGGCTTCTTCTGATATCCTAGACCTATAGTATCTTTGGTCATCCTTCCACAGTGTTTGACTAGTTTGATAATGCCTTTGCCTCTTGTTCCTAGAGGTTCTTTTCCAGTGTATCCCATTTTAGACATGAGTTTATGACCGGGTCCATAAGATTTAACAGGGGTTTTGGGTGTTTTAGAGTCACATTTTTGAACTGTTTGAGATTGAGACTCATCTTTGTATAACCATGCTAGTATAGCTTCTTCCTCATCATATTCTTTCTTGGACACTTTTTTTGTGATAAAAATTCCATTAAATATGACCTGAGATTCTTTAGCAGTAGGTTTCACCTTTTCTGAAGGTTGTCCATAAGATTTTGGGGACAACGGGAGAGATGTGAGAGATAGGACTGGTTCCATTATGTATTCTCCCATACCTGTTTCCTTAATTTTGACTTCTTTGGCAATGCATTCCATCTTGGATGTAGATGCAATGTCTATTTTCTTGGTGAAAGATTCTCTATTATGTGGAACAAGTTTGTCAGCACTTTATTTCAAGGCATTGCAAGATGTGCATATGTCAGCTAGTATTGTGACCTCTACTCCATCATAAGGAAACTTCATACATTGATGGTATGTTGATGGAATAGCTTGCATTTCATGTATCCAAGGCCTTCCTAGAAGAATGTTATAAGCCAATGGAATATCCAAAACTTGACAAGTGATATCTTTGATAACATGTCTTGTTCTGATAGGTAAGATAATTGTTCCTTTGGAAGATCTTTCTTTCTCATCGTATGCCTTTATCATTGTCTTATTTTTAGGATCAATATCATCTTCTGATAATCCCATTTGTGTGATCAATTTGTAGGAATAGATATTTAGACCAACACCTCCATCTATCAACATGCAATCAACATGATGGTTTTGGATCAAGACTTCAATGTGTTAGGATTAATAGTCCACAATACAACTGAGAGGGGGGTGAATAAGTTATATGATAGAATATTACACTTTAAACTTGTTGGTAAATAGATTGTTCTTCTTCTGATTCTCCTTTTATTTTGCCCAATTTGTGATGAAGAACAACCATACACAACAGTTGGGAAACTATTTCTATGAATAGCTAATTTCCCTTTGTATTAAGGTATAGCTTCCTATGTGAATGATGATCAATGAATTTTTTTTGGTTCCTACTTCCTATTGTGGGTATGTTCTTGACTAGAGAACAGCAAAGGAAACTAAGTTTCACCCAGGCAAGTGAAATCTTAGGCAAGGGTCAAAATGCAGAGGTGTTATGTTTATGGTCTTCACAATCTTATGATTCCCACAACATAACAATATGAAAATGCAGATTATGAAAATATGATAATGCAAATGCAGTATGGTGATGCAATCTCACAATTAGTTATAACTCTTTGATTATTCTACTGATTGATCAAATAGAAAACAATGAAATAAAACTCTATTCATTCACTACTTCTAATTCAACACAAATGAAATAACATCACATACAGATAATGAAAGTGGACAGTAAAGTAATGGCACAAAACTAAATTGTCTCTGCAACAAGCTTCACACCAAAATTTGCTGACCTCATTATTATTAGAAAAATATACATTTATAGTTCACTGTGTTGAGAAGTTCATTAGTCACAGGCATTCAACAGTCAGGAATATAAATTTCATCTTCCAGAATCAGAAGGAGAAAACATCAGAATATGAAATGTTTCTGAACCAATCAGTTACATGCACAAATGTATCATTGGCGCCATCATTTGAATTTGAAAACTCCCAAAACCCTTCGAGTTTGAATTTGCACCATCAATCTGCAATTGGATGGTCACGATCATAACCTGTTCAATAGTCATCTCAGTTTTCCCTGACTAATATATTCTTTTTCGCTCGGTCGCTACCTACTTAACCTTGTCGCTGGTTCACAACTTATATTTTTGGTGACCATTTGACTTAGCGACGTCGTGATTTCCATTTCGCATGATCGCATGGCACTTTTTTAACCCTTGCGATCATGCGACCACTCTATCTATCACATGATATAATATTAAATCACTAAACCTTCACTTACCCAGTTTACATTGTCGCATCTGCGCTGTTGGCATACGTGGGTCCCAGCAAAGCACATCCACCTACCCGAGTTTCCATTGTCACATGAGCACATAGCATTTTTTTATTCCTTGTGATCATGTGACTACTTTATCATTGGCACATGTGGACTACACTGTTGGTGTACGTGGGTCCCAACAGACTTCATTGTCGCATGATCACATAGCATTTTTCTTATTCCTTGCGATCATGTGACCACTTTATCATTGGTGCATGTGGGTCCAGGAGGGCATATTTTGTTTAACCTTTCCTATCTTTCCATTGACTTTTCTCACCACTCGGACTCCATTTCACATGATCATATAACACTTTTCTAACTCTTGCAAACATGCGACTGAACACAAGTAGAGCAACTTCCTTGTCGGGTTAGGATCTATAACTTACCCCAATGTAATGAAGATTTAAACGACCCACCCAGCTTACAGTAAAGAAGGCAATGGAGGGGAAACCTGACAAGGACTTCCTATCTTAAGAAAGACTCAGACCTAGACTCGATTAACACTAACACACATCTATACCAGGAATTTACACATGATCTAAAGTTCAAATATATACTCAGGGATATATGCAACAAAAGTGTGGCAACAGCTGGCTTTGTTTGGGGACTTAAACATTTCCATGTTTAAGCGATGAATCCTAATCTCTGGTTTCACAAAAGGATAAACAAAGAGGGTGGCAGCACAACAAAACAAATGAAGGAAGGAAAGGAACAGGAAAAGAAACTAACTGAGGAAAGTAGGAAATCTAAACTAAGAAACAAAAATGGGAACTAAACGTAACTATGTACAATGCAGGGGTTACCTGCTTTCAATTAACCATTTGATATAGCTTTAGATCTTGACTGTTGTAGGTCAAGGGAAGTACCTCTCCATCTAGATACGCTAACTTGAAAGAATTCTTCTTGAATGCCTGGTGAATAGTATAAGGGCCTTTCCACAAAGTTTCAAACTTTCCATGCATTCCTTTAGGAGCTCTCCTCTTATCCCACAGCAATACCAAATCTCCAACCATAAACTTGCATGGCCTAGCTTCCTTGTCAAACAAGTTCTTCACCTTCATTTGATGTTGAGTGATATGATCCACCATCCTTTCCCTTTCTCCTTCTAGTTTACTCAAATACAGGATTCTTTTCTCCAGATCGTCTTTATAAATGTCATCTTCAATGACTGTCCTGAACTTACATGTTGCCAACTCCAATGGTAGTGGAAGGCTTGCCTCAACTCCATACACTAGCTCAAATGGAGATATCCCAATTTCTCTCTTTGGAGTCACTCTATCAGCCCAAAGTGCCTCATGTATCCTTTTGTGCCAATTTTTATGATTGTCTAATACCAATTTCTTAATGATGTTAATCAAGTTCTTATTACTTGATTCTGCTTAACCATTTCCTTGCGGGAAATAGTCGAATGAGTGACTGATTGAGATACCAAACTCAAAATAGAAATCAGTAATTTCAATGGATGAAAAATAAGCAACATTGTCCATCACCAATTTATGAGGAACCCCGAACCTTACCATGATAATCTCCTTTATAAACTTGCATACTACTTCAGAAGTGGTCTTCCTTGTTGCTTTAGCTTCAACCCACTTCATGAAGTAATCTGTGGTCTTGATTATGTAAGAATGCCATGCACTAGATGCTAGATTTATTGGACCTATGAAATCAAGACCCCATTTCTGAAACAGACCATCTATAATAACCAGTTTCAGTGGAAGTACTGCTAGCTGTGGTTTACCAGAGAACATCTTGCACTTTTCACATTTAGCCACCCAATGATATGCATCTTTGAACATGCTAGGCCAATAATAACATTGTCTTAATATTTTAAAAGTTGTGACTGAAGAAGAAAAATGTCCTCCACAAGCCTCATCATGAAAAGTTTTCAGCAACCACTCCTGTTGTTGTTTGTCAACACACCTCAGAAATGTGCCATCTATAGATCTCTTATAAAGCCTGTCTTCCCAAATCACATATTTAGTAGCTTTTAACTTTAAATCCCTTTTTTGTTTGGTTGTTAGACCTTCAGGACATTCTCCATAAGTTAAGAAATATGTAATATTTTCAAACTAGGGATCTTGAAGACTTACGATTAAAACTAGCTGATTAGCTGTTGGTTCCTCTTCTTCTGAGTTCTCTACTATGGCTTTGCATAACGCATTTCCTCTTACCAGTTTAGTAGGCTTAATTTCAATATCATATTCTTGAGTTTTGGCAATCCAGGTACCTCTATTATTGTAGCTAACATCTTGCTGTGTTAAAATACTTTTTACAGCAATATCAGGTACGAAAATTAGAGAATGAGAATGCAATATATAAAAATGGAAATTTTTCAGAGCTTTAACTACAGCATATGCATGTTTCTCTGATTGAGAGTATTTTAATTCATGCTCTTTCAAAGGTATACTCATAAATGCTATTGGTGCCTGAATTCCTTCTTTATTCTCCTACATTAAAATTGCGGACAGAGTATGCTCTGAAGCGTAACAGTATATAATAAAATCTTTTTTGTAATCTAGATGACTCAAGATTGGTGCATTAGAAATTGCTTCTTTAATCTCATTGAAGGCTTGTTTTCCCTACTCATTCCATTTAAACACAGCATTGCCTTTCATCATATCCACAATGCATTTGGTAATCTCTGAGAAATCAGGAACAAATCTCCTAAGAAAGTTAACTTGACCAAAGGACTTAACAACTATCTTATTTGAAGGAAAACTCAGTCTCTGAAGCTTTCATGCATTTTGGATCAATCTTGATTCCCTCCTATGACACAATATGGCCCAACAATTTTCCTTCTGTCACACAGAATACTAATTTTTTTGGGTTTAGAGATATACCATGCTCCCTGCATTGCTGTAGC
This sequence comes from Chamaecyparis obtusa, assembly GCA_027943335.1. Lineage (NCBI taxonomy): Eukaryota > Viridiplantae > Streptophyta > Pinopsida > Cupressales > Cupressaceae > Chamaecyparis > Chamaecyparis obtusa. Next base: position 533,205 of record BSBK01002744.1, on the reverse strand, counting down.
ACTTTCTTCAAATCATCTATGTGATCTTTTCTTTTCTCAGAAAACACCGTTAGATCATCGAGGTAGATTACAATTATCTTATTTTTCATGTCAGTAAATGAAGTATCCATACCTCTCTGAAAAGTAGCACCAACATTAATTAAACCAAACAGCATCCTGTGATACGCGAAGGTACCCCAAGGAGTTGTGAAGGCCTTTTTGTGTTGGTCTTTCTTTTCTACTTCAATTTGATTGTATCTGGAAAAGCCATCCAGCATGGACATCATCTCAGCTCCAACCACTATTTGTAATAAGTGATCCATGTTTGGCAATGCATAATTATCTTTTAAGGAAGCCTGATTTAAATTTTAGAAATCAACACATATTCTTATCTCACCATTTTTCTTTCTTACAGGTATGATGTTTGCAATCCATGTGGAATGATGTATTGGATAGATAATTTTGGCTTTCAACATCTTATATATCTCTCTGTAAATGGTGTTTGCTACTTTTGGATTGTAACTTCTCTATTTTTGTCAGAAAGGCACAGCATCATGCTTTAAAGGAATCATGTGTTTGAAATTTCCGCTCATAAAGCTCTTCAAATCTTCGTAACTCCAAGCAAAGACATCTTGGTATTCCTGGAACAATTTCTTTGCATCTTCTTTTTCTTCCAGCGTACAACATTTACCAAGATTAATAATTTTGGGATTAGTTTCAGTTCCAATATTTATACCTTCAAATTCTCCTGTAGTTGGCCCTTTCTCTGCTCTTTTCTTCTTCACATATGTATCATGTCGATTAAAGAGCTTTTCTAGAGACACAAAATATGGTGGAATAATATTGCTTTTTAATTGTATGACTTCTGAATCTTCCTATTTCTCTTTTTCTGGAGAATCATTCTGATAATCACTTATGTCTTCTTCATTAAGACCTTCAACATTTTCCAAAAACATCTGTGGACTTATATCATCAATAAAAACCTGCCAATCTTTGATATTATCTGGTATTGATGGTCTGTAAATTACTTCAATCTGATATTTTTTGTCTTTAAAATCTAGATGTGGTAATAACAGGGACGCTGATACCACCAAAGAGTCTGCTCTCATATTCATTCCTCTAGGAATAGATTCTATAGAGAAAGCATCTAGTCCCTCAATTTCATCCCAGACTCTATTTCTATAATTTTTCAATTTATGATTCTTTACTAAATACTGGCCTTTAACTTGCCACACAATTAATTCTGTGTCACCTCTGGCCTTTAATAATTTTACTCCTCTTTCTTTTTCCGCAATGATACCAAGGAGAAATGCCTCATACTCAATAGAATTGTTAGTATTACCAAATTCCAATTTGAAAGCTAAAGGCTTTGGTTCACCATTAGGAGGAATTAAAACAATACCTGCGCCAGAACCAGATGATGAGAAACTGCCGTCAAACTCCAATGTCCAAATTTGCATCCCTTTCTCAGAGCTTTCAAATTCCAATTTTTCCAATTCATTCTCTACAGCATCATTTTCTATATATAGCATGTAATTTCCAAACTCCAACTCCTGATATAAAATTTGAGCCTTTGGGTCATCTGATTTCTGAATTGTAAATTTAGCTTTCTCCTCAGGTTCCAATTTTACTCTTTTGTTACCAATGGGAATCATTGCTCGAGACCAATCCAATTTTATCTCTCCACCTAAATCCCTGCAAAAACTTTTTCTCAACAGCAAACCATAGCTAACAGGAATGTCTGCAACTAGAATGGTCAGAAGTAGTCTCTTCTCTAGATATGCTACCAATGCAACTTGTATGTCCTTGATTTGGCCTACCAAACTCACTTGTTTGGCATCCATGGTGTAACATCTACCACTGGCTTTGGTAAGTGTTAAGCCTAGAGCTTTAGCCACTGTATACAGCATTACATTATCAGAAGCTCCAGAATCAATAATGTAATTGCTCAGTTTCCACCCATTGATGTATAAAGAAACATAGAATGGTTCTGGTTTTTGTCCTGGGAAGTGGCTAGAACAAAATTTTCAACTTCATTGAAAATATTTGAAGTTAATGTTTCATCTTTCGATTCAGAGGTTGTAGCATGATTCAATTCAATGTTTTCACCCTTACAATGCTCAATAAATCTTTTTAATTCATTGGGATGGGACTTTAGATAATCAATGGTAGAAATTTGAATTTTTGAATCTTTACAAAATTGAATAAAATCGAAAGGGCCACACTCCTTACCGGATTGCAAAATCTTCATTCCTTAGTTAGTGTCTTGCATTTTGGATGTTGGCTGTCCTTGTTTTGATGGAGGAACTTTCACATCAGTAGCTACTTTTTCCTTTTTTCCTTTGGTAAGTACATTATACATGTGTCCATTAATGGTGGCATAGCATTCTCCTTGTCTCTCTGAGTCTGATTCATACTCTAAAAATAAATTTCCAAAGTCACCATTTGAGCATGCCTTAGTCTCATCACTGGACAGGGAAGAATTGTGTTCATTGGTAATCAAAAATTGCATCCTACTGATCACATCCAAACAACTTTCACTATCATGATCAGTGGTCAAATGAAGCACACACCCATTCACTCTTTTAGGTGGGGCTTCGATTGCTAATCTTTGTTGTAATCTAGGCAACTACAAAGGTTTATTACTACATTCACCAGCCTACTTTGAAAAAATCCTTTGATATGGGTTATTAAATTTTGGGAGCTATCTTTTCAAAGCAATAATCTCATTGGATAACTTTTGAATCATCTCTTTCGATGAAGTAGTCCCACTAGTGCTGGTCTTATTCTAGACTTCACGTTTCCACCTTCCTACAGAGATCATATCATCCTCCAACTCTACAGCAGTCCTTTGAGCTACCTCCAAATCTATAAGACAAGACCTCCTCAATTCAAAATTTATCTCAGGAGGCATAGCACTGATGAAGAATGTTTTTAAATTGCCTGCTATAGGTCTAATTGCTGCTGGAATTCTATTAGTAATTTTGTTCAAACTGGCAACAAAATCTCTCATGCTCATAGAAGGTAGTTTCTTCACCGATGTCAATTGAGCCAACAAAGCATGCTCATCTTCAACAATTTTAAAACGGTCTTCAAAAACTGTTCTCATGGTATTCCAACTTGTGATAGCTCCATCAATTAGGTGATAAAACCAATCTGCAGTTGCTTTAGTAAGAGTCTCCACAAATAATCGGACTGCAACATCTTCATGATTAACTCCTAAAATATTTATAGCTGCGAAGAATGCTTTTATATGTTCATCCATAGTAACTTTCCCATCTCCTATGAACTTAGGTAAATTCTTCTAGGAATCGAAAGGAAGAGGATGATAGACTACAAAATTAAGTGGCCCAATAGTAGCTGCCCAAGGTGCAGCCATATTCGGTTGATTTTGCAGAGGATACTATGGAAAATTGATAACTTGTGGAGGAACAACCCCATGCAAAGTTAATACTTGGCAAGTTGTGGAAAATGTACTTACTACCTTTGGTGGTGATGAAGGCCTGCTTCTAGCTTGACATCCACCTTTCCGATGAGGTACTTCTAACAAGGGAAATTCGAGTGCTTCTAAATTCTGGAAAGTTGGGTCCTTTTCACCTTGTTCCTTATCACTCCTAAGATATCTTAATTTCTCCAGAGTGACTGGTTATTAGTGTTGTTGAGCTTCACGCTCTATGCTTCTTTAAGCTCTGTGTAATTCTCTCACAAGTGCTTCAGTTCAGTTGAAGTACTGGAATTATATTTTCATGAGGTAGCACCATCTCCTCATGACATGCTTTCTGATCATGCGACTATTTCTCTCCCCAGCGGAGTCGCCAAAATTTTTTTGGTAAACAGATTGTTCTTCTTCTATTTCTTCTTTTATTTTACCCAATTTTTGATGAAGAACAACCATACACAATAGTTGGGAAACTATTTCTATGAATAGCTAATTTCCCTCTATATTAAGGTACAGCTTCCTATGTGAATGATGTTCAATGAATTTTGTTTGGTTCCTACTTCCTATTGTGGGTATGTTCTTAACCAGAGAACAACAAAGGAAACTAAGTTTCACCCAGGCAAGTGAAATCTTAGGCAAGGGTAAAAATGTAGAGGTGTTATGTTTATGGTCTTCACAATCTTATGATTCCCACAACATAATAGTATGAAAATGCAGATTATGAAAATATGATAATGCAAATGCAGTATGGTGATGCAATCTCACAATCAGTTATAACTCTCTTATTATTCTACTGATTGATCAAACTGAAAACAATGAAATAAAACTCTATTCATTCACTACTTCCAATTCAACACAAATGAAATAACATCACATACAGATAATGAAAGTGGACAGTAAAGTAATGGCACAAAACTAAATTGTCTCTGCAACAAGCTTCACACCAAAATTTGCCGACCTCATTATTATTAGAAAAATATACATTTATAGTTCATTGTGCTGAGAAGTTCATCAGTCATAGGCATTCAACAGTCAGGAATATCAATTTCATCTTCCAGAATCAGAAGGAGAAAACATTAGAATATGAAACATTTCTAAACCAATCAGTTACACGCACAAATGTATCATTAGCGCCATCATTTGAATTTGAAAACTCCCAGAACCCTTCGAGTTTGAATTTGCACCATCGATCTGCAGTTGGATGGTCACGATCATAACCTTTTCAATGGTCATATCAACTTTCCTTGACTAATATATTCTTTGTTTCTCGGTCGCTACCTACTTAACCTTGTCGCCGATTCACAACTTATATTTTTGGTGACCATTTAACTTAGTGATGTCGTGATTTCCATTTCACATGATCACATGGCACTTTTTTAACCCTTGCAATCATGTGAATGCTCTATCTGTCACATGATATACTATTAAATCACTAAACCTTCACTTGCCCAGTTTATGTTATCGCATCTGCGCTGTTGGCATACGTGGGTCCCAACAGAGCACATTCACCTGCCTGAGTTTCCATTGTCACATGATCGCATAGCATTTTTTTATTCCTTGTGATCATGTGACTACTTTATCATTGGCATATGTGGACTGCACTGTTGGCATACGTGGGTCCCAACAGACTTCATTGTTGCATGATTGCATAGCATTTTTTTATTCCTTGCGATCATGCGACCACTTTATCATTGGTGCACATGGGTCCAAGAGGGCATATTTTGTTTAACCTTTCCTGTCTTTCCATTGACTTTTCTCACCAGTCGGGCTCCATTTCACATGATCGTATAGCACTTTTCTGACTCTTGTGAACATGCGACTGAACACAAGTAGAGAAACTTCCTTGTCAGGTTAAGATCTATAACTTACCCCAATGTAAAGAAGATTTAAATGACCTGCCCAGCTTACAAAAAAGAAGGCAATGGAGGGGAAACCTGACAAGGACTTCCTATCTTAAGAAAGACTCAGACCTAGACTCAATTAACACTAACACACATCTATACCAGGAATTTACACATGATCTAAAGTTCAAATATATACTCAGGGATATATGCAACAAAAGTGTGGCAACAAAACTTTAAGCTTATCAATATTAGATCCAATGAACATAATGAATGCCAACATAATAACACAATATTTTGGTTACGGGGAAACCCTTTTAAAGGTAAAAACCCCAGTGGGAATTGGCACCCACTAATGATGTACTGAGAGTATAGTAATCCTTGTTAGAAGATATAGACCTATTAGGAGATTATTGAAACATTATAGTACATAGTCCTTGTTAGAGGACAGACCTTGTCAGGATTTAAGAACAAAGAGGGCTCACTACCCAAAGAAGGTTAAGTCCACCTTCTAAACTCACTAGTTTGCAACAAGTGTATATGAAGAAATACCTTCCAATGAAGTCAACCAATAATCCTCTTCTCTATATACAGCAGACACAAGTTCACAACCTCCTTATATTACTTGTCTCACATCCATATATTTTCCAAAGAAAAGACCTTACATTTATACCTTATTACATCTTGCCAAGATCAGGTCAGCCCATAAGGCTTTCCTAATTACAAACAATTACATAAGCCCTTGCTAAGATACACATAGTATCTAAAACAAGTTTACAATGATTACATTACAACAATTAAGGACCGACATCCTTGAATTATGCTTGTCAAACAAAACACACACTTCATTCCCTGAGTTGGCTTCAGAATAAGCCATCGCAAAAGCACACGCCCCAGATGATGTCACCAATCATTCTATACCTTGTGCTAACTAATGAACATCTATCAGTACCTCTTCCATCATCATTCAAGATCACATACCTTAAATTCAATCCCTCTAAAATCTATACCAAAAACTCAGAGACTAACTCTGTCAATTCTCACTGTCATAGTCCAGTGACCAGTCTTTACCAAAATAGTTATATCTTCCTTAATATACATTCATTAATGATGTGATCTCAAATATAAGATCACAACATCCATCTGAACTCTCATCTAACTTTGTAGCATCTGAAACATCCATACATCTTGCATACACTGTGATTACTAGTCTGGCTCCTTCATAGAAGAATATGTTGACATCAGTGACAAAACACAAATGACAATAGTATGAGTTCCCATTTAGTAATGTAGTAATTAAACATATTAAATTTATCAATCACCACCCATGCATTAGAAATATCCAACAATCTCCCCCTTTGGCATTGATGTCAACATATGGGAAAATCTTATCCCAAAGTTGTATCAACCCAAAAGTTCTTCAACTAAACAATCTCCCCAAACAGTGAGGATTTTCTCATAACAACACTCCCCCTTTGACAACAATGGAAAAGGGTGCCAACTACCTTCACATATAAAATTTCTTCCATGATCACTCCTCCTGAGGAGTAGATCCCTACATCTAGTCTAGAAAATGATGAGGCTCCGAACACTTCTGGATTGATGCATCTCTGCATCATTTAGTTCTGACTAGGAGGGGCCTAAACCCCCAACATACCTGCAATATATTCAAAGGTATCTTTTGGTAGTGGCTTTGTAATGATGTCTACAATCTATTGTTTTGTATTGATATATTGAAGCTTGATTTCTTTTTCTACCACCTTGTCTCTTAAGAAGTGATACTTGATAAAAATGTGTGTAGTTTTAGAGTGCATCACTGGATTCTTTGACATGTTTACTATGCTGGTGTTATCACAATGGATAACCACAGGCTCATTAAAAGTTATTCCAATTTTTGTTAGCATTTGTTTCATCCAAACAATTTGAGTGCAATTTATAGCAACAAAAACATATTATGATTCAGCAGTAGATTGTGCTATACAATCTTGTTTCTTACTTAGCCAAGAAACCAACTTTTTCCCAAGGAAAAATGCACCACCACTTGTACTTTTTTTGTCATCAATATTTCCTACCCAATCAACATCAGTATAAGCATGAAGTTCAAAGCTATCATTCCTATCATACCATAAACCATAGTCTATGGTTCCTCTGAGATACCTCAATATCCTTATAATAGTAGCTAGATGAGTCTCTTTGGGTTCTACCTGATATCTAGCAACAATTCCAACAGCATTAGCATTATCTGGTCTGGTGTGAGTCAGATATTGTAACCCTCTAACCATTGATCTATACAAAGTCTAAAAAACACATTTTGATTCATCATCAATTGTTATCTTATTTTCAATTACCATAGGTGTTCCTACTGGTTTACAATCTTCCATACCGAATTTCTTAAGCAATTCTTTGAGATACTTGGTTTGAGAAATGAAAATATCATTCTCATTCTCATTTATTTGTAGTCCAAGGAAGAATTTCATTTCACCTATCATGGACATCTCAAATTCACTTTCCATTTCTTTAGCAAACTTCTTACATAGATCATCATTACCTCCAAAGATAATGTCATCCATAAATACTTCTACTATTAAGATTCTATCTTCAGTAGTTCTTAAATACAAATTATTGTCTGCATTACCTTTTTTGAGTCCAAGTCCAAGTAGATACTTGTCCAACCTTGCATACCAAGCCCTAAGAGCTTGCTTCAACCCATACAGGGCTTTCTTCAATTTTCACACCATGTCTTTGTCTTCACATAGATGAAATCCATCTGGTTGTTCTATGTATACTTCTTCTTCAAGATCTCCATTCAGAAATGCAGATTTAACATCCATCTAATATACTTTGAAGTTTTTGTGTGTAGCATAAGATAGAAATAATCTTACTATCTCTATTCTAGCAACATAAGCAAATGTTTCTTCAAAGTCTATGCCTTCTTGCTGTGAGTAACCCTTACACACTTGTCTTTCTTTGTTCCTTACAACCATTCCTTCTTCATCCATTTTGTTTCTAAAGACCCATTTTGTTCCTATAACATTTTTATTTTTAGGTCTTGGAACCAATTCCCAAGTATTATTTTTCTTTATCTGATCCAATTCTTCTTTCATGGCATTTATCCAAGATTCATCTTTAAAGGCTTCATTTGTATTCTTTGGCTCAACTTGAGAAATTAAACAAATTTCTTCTCTAACTTTAGATCTAGTTAGTACTCCCTAACTGGTATTGCCAATAATTTGATTTTCAGGATGGTTGTTTTTTACATACCTTGGAGTTTTAGGACTTTCAGTAGTCTTTCTTGTATCATCACAAGCCTCTTTTTCACTTTCTTCTTCAACAAGTTCTTCTTCAATAGCAATAGAGGTTTCTTTCACTTCTGATATCTGACTACTGTCATACATTCTTTCTTGTATCTGAAATTTCTCATCTATTCTTACATTGTTACTTTCAACCATCTTCCTTAATCTCAGATTGAAACATTTGTATGCCTTTCTTTTAATAGAGTAACCAAGGAAGATACCTTCATCACTTCTAGCATCAAATTTCTCTATCTCATCATCCCTCTTGATATAACATTTTCTACCAAAAATTTTGAAATATTTTACAGTAGGAGTGTGATCAAACCATAGTTCATAGGGAGTCTTACTTGTGCCATCTCTAATTTGAATTCAGTTTAATGTGTACACTGTTGTTCCAATAGCCTCTCTCCAATGGACATGAGATATGTTTCCTTCAATCAGCATAGTCCTTGCAGCATCAAGTATAGTTCTATTTCTTCACTCTATTATCCCATTTTTTTGTGGAGTCCTAGGAGCAGATGTTTCTCTTTTTACTCCATGCTATTCAGAATATGAATTGAATGAATCTGATGTAAACTCTCCACCTCTCTCTGATCTTAAACACTTTATTTTCAGTCCTGATTCATTCTCTACCTTTTCTTTAAACAACTTGAATTTGTCAAATGCTTCTGATTTCTCTCTCAAATAAGTAACCCACATCATTCTAGAAAAGTCATCAACAAAGAGTATAAAATACCTTTCACCATAGTATGACTTTGTTCTTGTAGGCCCACATAGATCTGTATGTACCAGATCCAACTTTCCTTTTGATGTAAATGTTTTTCTTTTATGACTGCTTTTAGTTTGCTTTCCCATAACACATTCTCTACATATAGTGTTAGAAGGTTTCACAATCTTTGGTAGATCTCTTACTACATTAGTCATACTTGCTTTCACAATGTTATCAAAGTTAACATGACAAAATCTTATATGCCATAACCAACTATCATCTACCTTCGCAACAAAACAAGAGGCTCCAAATGTGTTTAGTTCAAATACATTACCTCTAGATTTTAAACCAGTAGCAATCAGTTTTCCTTCCTTGCTTCTAATAAAGAACTTACCATTAACAAAACTTAACTAAAAATTTTTATCCATTAACTGTCCAACACTCAACAAGTTATGTTTTAGTCCTTCAACAAGTAGTACATTGTCCGTATTAGTCTTTCCATCCAGAGTGATGGATCCTACTCCTATGATGGATTTTGTGAGATTGTCCCCAAACCTTACAACACCTCCATCATAATTTACTAATTTAACAAATTTATTCTTATCACTAGTCATGTGATGAGAACATCCACTGTCAATTATCCATTCAGTTTTCTTATCAACATGAGATACTAAGGCTTTTTCTTCATGAACAGATTCATCTTTAATAGCAACAAATCCAATCTCTTCATTGTTTAAATCATCATCATCAGAGATTCCTTCACTAGCATAATAACATTATTTATCTCTTCTAATCTTTGCATAATCAGGTTTGTATTTAGGAACTCTTGTAGGACATCTAGATGCAAAATGACCTACCTTATTGCATGAAAAACATTTCAAAGGAAATTTTCCTTCAAATTTTCCATTACCTCTTTTCTCTCTTCTAGCTATCAGTGCAACAAGTTCTTCCATCTTATTTTCTTCTTCTATTATCTTCTTCCATTCCTCAGCATACTCACCAAGCTCTTCTCTCAGGTCTTCTTTGCTTGTGCTCAGAAGTGCAGATATTTTCTTCTGTGCAGATGCCCTAAATGCATATTCAACTTTAGGAGCAGCTTCTCCTAATTCCGCAGCTTCAAAAGTGGTTAACTTTGCAATCAACATCTCTCTGCTAAAATTTGGAGTCAGGGGTATAGTTTCTTGAATAGACATTGCCTTGAATTTGTAAGTAGGAGTTAGAGATCTGAGAATATTTGCAATGACTTCTTCTTCATCATAAGTACCTCCACAATTTTTGATTCCAATACAGCTTCTATAACCCTTTGAACATAGGCTCTAATGCTTTCATCTTCATTCATTTACAACTTCTCCATCTTTGTCTTCCAATTCCACAATTTTTCTTGTTTGGTATATTTGTCTCCTTCATAGAGTGCCTCTAGTCTATTCCAAATATCATGTGCCAAATCTAGATCTTTAATTTCAGTAAACTCACCCTTAGATAGTGCACTGATCAATGCTTCTCTTGTGACCATGTTGCATGAAAATAGTTTCTTTTCATCATCGGTAGCTGACCCTAAGTCATTCTCAGCGTTCAAATTTTCCTTCTTCTTCACAATCATCCAATAGTCTATGTCCAAACATAGCAAATGTGTTCACATCTTGTTTTTCCAACTATCAATTTTTTTAGGATCAAACTTAGGACTATCCTTCCTATAGAATGCCATTTTCCAAGATCACCTCAAGTTGTTAAGCTTTCTCTCTGAGGACCACAAGCTCTGATACCAATTTTTAGGATTAACAGTCTACAATACAACTAAGAGGGGAGGTGAATCAATTGTATGATAGAATATTAAACTTTAAACTTTAAGCTTATCAATATCAGATCCAATGAACACAATGAATGCCAACACAATAACACAATATTTTGGTTTCGGGGAAACCAATTAAAGGTAAAAACCCCAGTGGGAATTAGCACCCACTAAAGATGTACTAAGAGTATAGTAATCCTTGTTAGAAGATATAGCCCTGTTAGGAGCTTATTGAAACATTACAGTACATAGTCCTTGTTAGAGGACAAACCATGTTAGGAGTCAAGAACAAAGAGGGCTCACTTCCCAAAGAAGGTTAAGTCCACCTTCTGAACTCACTAGTTCGCAACAAGTGTATATGAAGAAATACACAATCTTTTGAACTATTTTCCAACAATTGTCTTTGCTTGATTAGTTCCAATGAAGTCCACCAACAATCCTCTTCTCTACATATAGCAGACACAAGTTTGCAACCTCCTTATATTACTTGTCTCACATCCATATATTTTCCAAAGAAAATACCTTACATTTATACCTTATTACATCTTTCCAAGATCAGGTCGGCCCATAAGGCTTTCCTAATTAAAAATAATTACATAAGCCCTTGCTAAGATACACACGGTATCTAAATTTTTTTTACAATGATTACATTACAACAATTAAGGACCGACATCCTCGAATTATGCTTTTCAAACAAAACACATGCTTCATTCCCTAAGTTGTCTTTAGAATAAGCCATCACCAAGGCACACACCCCAAATGACATCACCAATCATTCCATACCTTGTGTTGACCAATGAACATCCATCAATACCTCTTCCATCATCCTTCAAGATTGCATACCTTGAATCCAATCCCTCTGAAATCTATACCAAAAACTCAGAGACTAACTCTGTCAATTCTCACTGTCACAGTCCAGTGATCAGTCTTTACAAAAATAGTTGTATCTTCCTTAATATACATTCATTAATGATGTGATCTTGGAAATAAGATCACAACATCCATTTGAACTCTCATCTGACTTCACAGCATTTGAAACATCTGTACATCTCTCGTACACTGTGATTACCAATCTGGTTCCTTCATAGAAGCATATGTTGACATCAGTGACAAAACACAAATGACAATAGAATGAGTGCCGATTTAGTAACATAGTAATTAAACATATTAAATGTCTCAATCACCACCCATACATTAGCAATATCCAACAATCTCCCCCTTTGGCATTGATGTCAACATATGGAAAAATCTTATCCCAAAGTTGTATCAACCCAAAAGTTCTTCAACTAAACAATCTCCCCAAATAGTGAGGATTTTCTCATAACAACACTCCCCCTTTGACAATAATGGCAAAGGGTACCAACTACCTTCACATATAAACTTTCTTCCATGATCACTCCCCCTGGGGAGTAGATCCCTACATCCAATCCATAAAATGATGAGGCTCTGAGCACTTATGGATTGATGCATCTCTGCATCATTTAGTTTTGACTAGGAGGGGCCTGAACCCCTAACATACCTTTGAGATATTCAAAGGTATCTTTTGATAGTGGCTTTGTAAAAATGTCTGCAATCTACTTTTTTGTACTAATATATTCAAGCTTGATTTCTTTTTCTACCACCTTATCTCTTAAGAAGTGATACTTGATAGAAATGTGTTTAGTTTTAGAGTGCATCACCGAATTCTTTGACATGTTTACTATGCTGGTGTTATCACAATGGATAACCACATGCTCATTAAAATTTATTCCAATGTCTGTCAACATTTATTTCATCCAAACAATTTGAGTGCAATTTATAGCAGCAACAACATATTTTGATTCAGCAGTAGATTATGCTATACAATCTTGTTTCTTAGCACAAAGTGATAAGTCACAAAAATCAGTCTCTTTCCACCATTTAGGTTTAACTTCAGGATCAAATGGTTTTATCTCAGGCAATGTGATGATTTTGTTTGCCAATAGAGTTTTCATGGAAGATTCTAAGGACTCACCCACAGGAGTGAACTCGCGTTTTGGTGTTGTAACCCATGGTCTATAGTCTTTCAACTTTTTAGATGATTCAGATGCCTTTTGTTTAGAATATTTTATGGCTTGAGTGCCCATGGTGAGATTGAATGCTGGTGCCTTTGATGGGACACTGACATGATCCACCACGCCATCTATTACAACATTCTTGTTCTTGTTCCAAAATTTACCTTTGTCCTTGTTATTGGAGCTAGAGCCAGATTCATACTTGTTTTCCTTATGAAGCAATATGTCCCCTTTTCTAACAAGCACATTCTCAATCTTGATGGAATTATCTATCATTTTATCAAAGGATGTATGATTTTGCATTTGCAAGGGATAATTGAGTTCCAAAATCAAATTTTTGATGAAGATTTTGAGTTTTTCAATTTTCGGAATAGGTTGAGCATAGAGTGAAAAAATTTTCCTCCATCGTTTGAGGAAATTCAAGAAGGGCTCTCCTGAGTTTTGCTTTAGATTGCAGATATCAATCATGGTGATTGAATGCTAAATGTTGTAGGAGTATTGTTGATAAAACAATTTGATCAACTCCTTAAAGGTTTTGATTGTTGGAGGCATTTTAGAGAACCAATGAATAGTTGACCCTCCCAGAGATTGAGGGAAAAGATGCATTAGGTAAGTTGGTTCATGCATGAACTCCATAGATTAAGTACAAAATTCTCTAACATGATCTTGGGGATCAGAGTTTCCATCATACTTATCATATTTTGGTATCTCCACTCTCTTAGGGAATGGTGGCATGTACAAGTTTTTATCAAATGGAAAGGGGCATAGAGCCTCCATAGAAAATTATTTAGGTTCTTTCTCTTTTTCCATCTTGTTCAACTTGACTTGCATAGCATACATCTATTTCATCATGGTTGTGATGGGAGTTTCTTCCTCTTGAGTGATGATATCTTCAACATTAAAGTTTGGAGGAAGTTTGGCTCCTTGTCAAGCTAGGTCTAGGAAATATGCCTATTTCTCTTCATGCAAGAAGTGTTTCATCATTCTCTTGAAGTTATCATCATTTTGATATTGGGAAATTTCAGAAGGTGTGGGTTCTTGATCCGCACCATGTTGAGATTGTTTTCCTTGGGAGCCTTGGTTTGCTCCTCCTTGAGACATGGTGTTGTTATGAGGGCTACCAGGGATTTATTGATGTGGATTTTGTTGACCACCTCTATGAACCTATGCAGGAGGGGTAACGTAACCACCTTTCAAGTTGATATTGCCAAGAGCGTCCTCTCCAAATAGATTTGTGTTGTAGGGTTGATGAAATGTTTGAGCAATCATAGAAGATGTTGCTGAAGAGAATCTAGGTTGTTCTCCTTGTTTTCTTTGTGAAGAAGCTCTAGTTTCCACCATTAACCTTGGGTGAAGCAAAAGAGAAAGACTAAGACAACTGAAGAATGAATTGATTCAAGAAGATCGAAATGATGCAACCTTGTCAAGATTGGATTGGTTGAAGATTGATTTGGACATAAATGAAGGATAATGTGCCCTAGATGTATGGGTAGATGCCCAAAAGATAGTGGACATGAGCTCGCAACACTTAGCCATTTTGAGGATTGATTCTTAAGATGATGTTGACAAGGTTTTGACACAAGATCAAATGGGATTCAAATCAATAGATCAGAAGGCCAGATCAGACTCAAGAGACCACTTTGGGAAAATAGATTGGTTCTTTTTTATTCTTTGGTCTATTCCTGACACAGTGAATTTTCTGACAGAATCTGAAGGTTGATTGTAAAAATTGGATTTCTAACAAATTTGGAAGGTTTCTAGCAACTTTGTAAAATTTTGATACAACTTTATCCAGGCTCGTACAAGTCTGGGTTAGCTCTGGCACGACAATTGACAAGGCTTGTATGACAGTTGACACCAAGATAAAATTTTGCTTGACTTTTGTGACAATACTCATATGACAGTATAAAGTCTCCCATACAACAATCTGGGGGTTCTGGCATGATAATTGGGAAAACTCGTATGACTTTTTGAGGTTTTAGGATGACTTTTGACACCAGAAAGAACTTTTTTGCTTCAAATTTGCAATTTTTCAGTATCAGATTGTTTGCAAAAATTTTTGTCCAAGTTTGAATATCTATGTAATAGTTCATCTCAGGTTCATTTTTTGTAAGTAACCAAGTAAATATCAAACATGCAAAACAACAAGCAAGGGAACAAGAAATCATCTTCAAAAAATGAGCAAGGGACAAAGCAACCTTGCGCATGAACAAAAAATAGGGACTTATTGTTCTAATCCCTAAAAGTGTTATTTATGTATGTTCTCAAAAAGTTTTTCAATCACGCACATAGCCCTAGAAAATGAAAAATTTGGCCGCACTAGGGATTTTAGTAATGGTTTGACTCTGTAACTTTTGTAATCTCAAGAGGGAGAAATCCAATCTAGGCGCATCGAGGTTTTGACACAGTCTGAGAATTTAATCAATCAGGAGCTGCTGAGGAGATCTGATAGCCCAACAAGAGACTACACTTGTGTAGATTTCTTCCATAAAGACATTTATATAGTGGTTGTTGCTACCACGATGAAAATGGCTATTATCGCTTGAGGTTCTGTCTACATGGTTGACCCAATAAAAGGAATGTCCACTATGGTTAACCATCTCTAAAGGTGACTCACAAAAAGGACCACATGGGGTTGACCCAATAAAGGGAATGTCCACTATGGTTAATCTTCTATCCTCTTCACTTCACCAAAATAGAGCAAACAGATTCTTTGATATGCTAAGATTGAAACCACCTCACCAAGATTTGTGATGTCAACAACAATCTCTACCGAGCTCTCTAAGTGGGACCAAGAGAGAATGTACAAATCAAAGTTGAGGACCAAACCAAGTAGAACGTGAGATAATAATAGTATCCTCCCTACCTACAAGGGAATCTATCTTCGAGAAGAGATTCACATGCAAAACAAGCGAATGAAGCCCACTCTCTTAAGAACTCCACAAATAGTGTTCATAGGGCCTAATTACTATGTGTAACAGATATGTAAAAAGAAAATCTATGTTCTTTTTAGAGCCCAAAACTGAAGTGTGATTTATGAAAGAAGGGAAGACACTCAAGCTAGACACATGAGAGGTTTGTTTTATGTCCCAAATCAAAATGTTATCAGATCATAGCAGAATACCTGAGTTCCCACACAACGCGCTTAGTAGTTTTTACCTGATTTGCAATTTTGTTGCACTTTCCCTTGAGAAAAAATAGAAAGCATCAATCAGAAATGACAAATATCAATTGTTAGGGTTAGCTATCAATCCAAATCTGAAATCAAAATCTGGAAAACTACCTATAAATCTAATACGACAATTGAATTTCTTGTACAAAAACTCGTACGACAATGTGTTACCTCCCCTACAATAATCCAGGCATGAAATGATAGTGGGTTTGTGCACACATGACAACTTAACTCCCAAACGAAAATACTAGAGAACTAACATTATTCTCAAAATTGCCCACTGTCGTACGACAGTCAGTATGTCCTAGTATGACAATCTGTCAAAAGTCATACAAAAATTGTACGGACAGAAAATAAAAATCACAGTTTTGATAGAAATTGATATAAAATTAATTAGAAATGAATGGAAACCCATTTCAGGGCCCCACGGTGGGTGCCAGAAATGTGCGTGTGAATTTGGTACCTAGCTAGAGACACAACACTTCAATAAAACATTAGAGGTTAGAAAATCAAGAAATTTGCAAATAAGAACAATATAGCTAACTAGGTGATTTACTGCCTTCTAGTAGGTGTGAGTATGGTATTCTTAGATTCAGACCGAGATCAGTGACAATGCAACACCTAAACAAAGGATTTAAATGATTGAAAATGATGAAGATGAAATACAGATTAATCTATTTTGTTTTTGCATTTTGTATGCAATAAGATGAAAAACTTGATATGAAACTAATCTAAAAATGAATTTGAATGATATGAAAATTATTCTAACAAAGATATGCTATGAATGAATGCTATGAATGCTCAAAAATAATGACAAAAATCTCACAATCACCTTGTTTGCAAAAGCTTGATTCTTCAGATGCAAATTCACCAGAGTAAGGATGCAAATTCCAGTGATCCTTTTGTGAAGAGTTGAGCCTTGATTTTATAGAAATCCAGGGCTTGAGGATGCATTGAGAAAAGCCATAAATCACTCTTGATAAACTCAGGTTGATTTTTGAGTTAACAAGAAATCAGGAAGAGATCAACTCATAAAATCATGCAAAAGCACTTTTTATCTCAAAATAGAGTTTAGTTCACTGTTGCAACTCGCAATCACATGTTGAGTTTAGAAAGTTAACAAATTGAAATTGATAATTGATTTAAAGTTGACTGCTTTTCTGATTGTGCATGATTTAATATGAATTAATTTAAAAATAAAGTGATTTATTCTCAACTTAACTAATTTTTGAATTAAAACAATTGATTTATGGGTTAATCAATTATTAAATCAAAATTTTATTCAAAAACTATATCATTAAATATTGACAACTGGATTTAATTAATTAAATAAGAATTTAATCAATTATTCTTAGGATTTTTGATTTATTGTCAAAATTAAATAATATAAATTAGGAATAAATATAATTAAATCTAATTAAATAATTAAGTGTCAGAGTTAAATTAATTAATCAAATATTCAACATATTCAATTAATCAACTTTAGGATAAATAATGACATTTATCGCCAAATAATATTCAATTAAAGATAATTAAGATAATTAGGAATATTCAAGGAATATTCCTTGGTGCAGAATTAATATAATCAATTAGGGTTTCAATAAACTGATGTGCAAATGTGCCTTAGGTTAGGACTTTGATGTTGATTTCAATTGATTTGATGATGTAGGTGGTTAATGAACCTATAGCCCATTTTTGGGGTATTACACTTAGCAGCATAACCCTTTTTGTCATCTAGTCTGTCAATGTTGTTCTTGATAGTAGGTATTTGAGTGGGTCCACCTTGGAGATGAGCTTGATGGTGTGGCTAAGCATGTAATGCTGAACCTTTTGAGTTTCAAAGTCCACTGCTTGACATACCTTTTCCATAGGCGATTAGTTGAGCTCATAGTCGACAAGTGTTTGAATGATATAATAGATGGCTCTTTCTTTTCTGTTGTCATCGAGTTGTGCTAGTAGTGCACCTAATATTGTAGTGGTTGGTAATATGTACAAGATTAGAGGGCATCCTGGTACTGGTGGTACAAGGATGAGAGAGTTAGCCATATCTTCTTTGAGCCTCTCAAAACTTCTTTGGTAGATTGGATCCCATTTGAAGTTGGTGTCTTTATGGAGTAGATATGTAAAGGGTTAAAACTTGTCTTCTAGCGGTGATATGAAACAACACATTGATTGTACTTTACCTTGTAGGCTTCCTAAGTTTCTTGAGTGTTTGGGGTGGAGGCATTTCCGCTATGGATTTGACTTTCTTAGGGTCAATCTCTATGTCACATCATGATACGATGAACCCCAACAACTTTCCTATTGTGACACTGAAGACACACTTCTTTGGATTTAGCTTTAAGCCATAGTGATGTAGGTGATCAAACACACGCTCAAGGATGTCAAGGTGTTCCAACCATGTCTTTGATTTACAAAATTTATTATCCACATAATCTTCAAGTATTTTGTGTATCATATCATGGAAGATTGTTGTCATTTCTGCTGATATGTAGCCCTTGCATTCTTTAGCCAAAATGGCATCATATTGTAACATAAGGTTCCCCATCACATGGTGAATGTTGTCTTGTGTTGGTCTTCTTCTGCTATCCAGATTTGATTATATCCTGAGAAGCCATCCATGAGTGATAGCATCTCATGGCATGTTGTAAGATCAACAATCATATCAATGTTTGGCAAGAAGAAATCATCCTTCGAACATGCTTTATTTAAGTCTCTGAAGTCTATGCAGATCCTGATTTCTCCTGATGATATAGTTACTAGCACCATGTTGGATATCCACTCTAAATAGTTAATGGCTCAGATGATTTTTTCTTGTAAGAGCTTCTCTAGTTTTTCTTTTACCAGTAGGGCTACCTTTGGATGCATCTTGCAAAGGTTTTTCTTAATTGGCTTTGCATTTGGATCCACTATAAGATGGTGAAAAACTAGATCTAGATCAAGCCCTAGCATGTGTACGTATGACCATGCAAATTTTATGGTGGCTTTTTGGAGAAGCATTGTGAAATTTGCCTCCTCACCTTCAGTCACAGATGTGGCAATATATGTAATCCTTGGGAATTATTTTGTTCCCAAATTGACTAGCTTTTTGTCTTTTATGAAGATAGATGATTGCTTTGGCTTGTAGTCTGGGATTGGAGGAAGAGGCAAGTATTCATCTTCTAGCACCTCAGAGAGGTTTTCACTAGAAGATACACCCTTTATTTTTTCTTTTTTAGCATTAGAATGTGCCCTAGAAGGGATTTCACAAAAGGATTCATTATTTTATTTTTTATAGTCAATTTTGCGACTAAAGACTTCCTCTTCCCCAAATTATCCCTTAGGGTCAAGCTTGTAGACATAAGATGATTCTTGTGCTTGATTTGACTATTGGTCTGATGCTCCCATAAATCTTAGGAGTGCTTATGTGCTTTGGAACTCATCAATGTGTGTTACACTTGGTTGATCCCAATTTATGAGTTTGGGATGGATGAGGGGAAGTTTGATGAAGTTAATGGTGAGTTGGTGAAGGACAAAATTTCCCAGTAAGGCTTCATTGTCAAAGATATCATCGTAGGATTTCTTAACTTCCTCTTCAGTGATGTCTTTGATTTCCACAAGGTCATCCTAGATGTTCAAGAGGGTAACGTTGGGTGAATTAGTGCCCCTAGTTGTGGTAGTGGGTCCATGTATATGCATGTAAGGGGTATTAAAGCCAAGGCCTCAATGTTTTGGATTTTGTGATGCTTCTAGTGGATCTTTTTTTCCACCTTCTTCTGGTCCTAGACCACCTCCTTGATAATTCTACTACTCTATGGTGCATTTGTGTGATGCAAGATATTTCTCCTTGAAGTATCCAAGGAGCTCAATGTCAGGAGGTGGGGGATATTTGTACAACCACCTATTGTTATTGGGGTCCATCTCTTGATTGTTTTAGATTCTATGAGACATTAATGTTGATGGCCCCAATTTCTTGATTACAGGATCTACTTGAGGGAGTTTTCTTTGATGGCTTGGGTTCCCTTTTACATGTGCATCAAGTGGTAAGGCCCCTA
This sequence comes from Chamaecyparis obtusa, assembly GCA_027943335.1. Taxonomy (NCBI): domain Eukaryota; kingdom Viridiplantae; phylum Streptophyta; class Pinopsida; order Cupressales; family Cupressaceae; genus Chamaecyparis; species Chamaecyparis obtusa. Next base: position 512,916 of record BSBK01002744.1, on the reverse strand, counting down.
CTACAAATGCATCATTTAGGTTGTACACACCACAACCCATATTTTTTATCTTGACAGAAGAGAGGGTAGAGGCTAGGATTGTCTCTGGATCATAGTGGGATTAGGATAAGCTGGCAATGAAAGTGCCAATGTCAATTATAGGATAGTGGGTGCAGTAGGGGAATGATACTTCCAACGCATGAAAGTATATGAAGGGTTGAGGATCTACATGGATGGTGATTTTAGTGCCTTGTTGCGAAAATTTGAGGCACTGGTGATAAGTGGATGGGTGACAGAGGAGGGTGTTATATGGGAGGTCCAAATCAACAATGTGGGAGACAATCTCTTGATTTATTAGGCCTAGATTGATCGACAAAAAAATGGTACCCTCTAAGGTACGCTCCAAGTTGTCATAGGCCTTGATAGTGATGACATCATGTGATATTTTGGCCTTTGTATACCCCACTTGTTGGATGAACTTTAAGGTGCACAAATTTAGGGTTGAGCCATTATCTATCATGACCCTTTTGATGGAAAATTATTTGACCATGACTATGATGAGGAGGGGGAGATTGTGGTCAGGCTCGACAAATGGTATGTTGGAAGGCTTGAAGGAGAGGATACATGATTTGGATAGGTGTCCCACGAGGTTCTCAAACTAGATAGTATTTACATCTTTGGGGACACGTCCTTCTTGGAGACATTTGTTAAGGATCTCTTGATGGATGGACAAAGTGCGGAGAAGGTCAAGGATGGAGATTTGGGTAGGTGTATTCCCAAGGTGTTCCAAAAGCTTGTATTGTGCATTATGAGTGGGCATTGGATTAGCACTAGTGACAAATATCTATGATGGTTGCACACTCACTATCTACTCCTTTAACATGGATGACATTGACAGTAGGCTCAACTTGGGATATGCATCAACCAACAAACTTTTAATAGTTGAAGGGGGTAACAGTATAGTCTTTTATGTCAGCACGGTCTCCTTGTTTTCCTTTTCCTAGGTTCTGGGGTGCTGGATTGGTATTGGCTTAGTTCTTTCTAGAGTTGTGTTGTGGAAACACATTTTGATAGATTTGCATGTTGGCATTGGGTGAAGGTTTGGTAGGTGCATCCACTTGGATCTCTTTCCTTTCAATGAGATCTTGGATATAGTGCTTCAATTTCATGCACTTGATGGTGGTGTGTCCTTTAACACAATGATATACACAATATTCATTATCTTTATACCATTTTGGCTTGGGGGTTGTATCATCAAATGGATGAGTTTGGGGGTAGGTAATTAGGTTTTCTTTATCCATTAGCTGGAATATCACATCCAGTGGTTCACCAAGAGGGGTAAAGGTGCATCTTTGATTATTCTAGACTCAAGGCTTATTTTGTGTTGGTGTGATTGATATGGAATTTTATTGGTTTTCTTGGTTTTGATAATACTGCATAGGATGTTGGTTGATTGGTGCCTATTGTTGATATGCAGGATTAGGTGTAGGACCAACCACAACAATTTGGACATGTTTGGTGTATGTGGCTCCATTCATGATGGCATTTTTTTGTTTTTATTCCACTAACGAGGTCTGTCATTATTGGGTTTGTCATGTGATTTTTATTTGTAGTGTCAGATGGTACCTTTGTCCAAGAGACCTCTCTTGATGTCTATCCCTTTCCCTTTGATGTCCTAATAGGTTTGTATGTAATTCATTCTCATTAAATGGGATAGTTTTGGATGTAGGTTATCGATGAAGATTTTGGTGAGATGTTTCTCTGGCGGCTAATAGGACAACCTTGTGGTAAGGTTCTACCACCATTGTAATTAATCATTCAAGCTCTCACCTCCCTTTTTTTTTGAGTTGCATAGGTCTAATAGGGATAGCTCATTTTCAACATTATGGATGTATTGGGTGATGAACTTTTTTTTATATTGTGGTGATTGATCAGGGAAGTACTATAGACTTTTCCCCCCACCCTCGTTGGGGTTCGGGGAATGTTTTTTGGCTATTTTTGGGTCAATATATTGTAACCCTAAAGCGGAAAATAAGCTTGTATAAAATGGCTTAGGGTTATGGATTTCATTATGATGTATGTTTTTTAGTAGCTTCTTGCGGTGGTTTTGAGCTGTAAGGGATTGCGGATTGTAATCAGGTTGTAATCATTGGAAAATAATAATATTGGACTCATTGTTGGTGGACATAGCTAAGGGATTAGGTGAGCCACGTTAAATCTTTGTGTCTTGTGTTCTCTTCTCTATGGTTTATTATTTTTTGATATTGGTTATATTTGCATGCAACTATTATTTTTGTCTTGTTAATCCTAACACTTTTCAAAAATTTCTACAAATGTTGTGATTGTCCCATAAGGTATTTTATAGAACCACTCAATAACGGTTACTCCCAAACATTTCGGGAAGAGGCACATGAGAAATTTATCATTATAGGCTACCTCTTGGCATGCCATGTAAAACTATTTGATGTGCTAACTGGATCTCCCTTCCCTTGATATTTGTCAAAGTCTCAAAGTGCTTGGGGAATGAGATTGTTGTGATAGTTCTATCGAAAGGATAGGGACAGACCTTTTCAAATTTGAAAGCCTTGCTTTCTTTTCTAGCTCTAAGATCATTGAGATTGTTCTTCATTTCTTCCCATTCTGCATTGATAGGCATTGGAGTGGGTACTCCCATTGGGAAAGGGTCTGATGGTGCTGGTGAATAAGGATGGTTTTGCAAGGGATATTGTGCGATTGGATAGGGGGTTTTCCCAGCTAGGTAAGAAAACTGGAAGGGGTTTTGGGGTGATGGGTTTTGGGGAGGATATTGTTATTGAGGTGTAGGGATGTATTGTTGTGCAGGATATGGTGATGCTTGTTGCTGCTAGGGGATGAGGAGATGTTGTTATTGTGTTGGGAAGTATTGTTTCTATGGAGGAGGTTGGTGAAATGGCATAGCTTACTAGTAGGATGGGCCTTATGCTTAGCTGATGTAAGTGGGATGCATACCTTCATTTATAAGGGGTAGAGTGGTTGTTTGAAAGCTGGTGGTAGGAGGTGGTTGCATGAGGTAGCTGGCGAGATGAGAGGAACTTTGTTGTTGTGGTGGTGGTACAGCTTGAGAAGTGGCAGGCAACATAATAGATATTTAATATATGTGGGAAAAGATGTATCTAGAGGAGGTTTCAATGGTGGTTGTTGTGTTGTGTGAGGGAAGAGTGATTGTGGGTTTATGGGAATAGAGATGTGTGATTGGGTTTGCATTCACAGGGCATGCATTTGTGCTTGATTGAGGCCCCAAGAAGAGCTTTTTCTTGTTGCCAGTTGCGATGTGGAGGCAGTTGGGAATGAAGATGTGATGGTGGGATTTTTTGATGTAGATGGTGGGTTCTGGGATCCCACAAAGGGGATTCCTTTTGTGAAAGTAGCTTGTTGGGCTTGTGTGTTTGTGAAGAAAGGTGGAAGAGGAACATGTGTAGAAGTTAGCTGAGTGATGGGTGGAACGAATGCTTTGGTGAAGGCTTGTTGAGAAGTGGGAGGAGGTTCTTGCATTTCCCTCTCAAAGGATGGTATTGGTGTGGAAGCTTGTTGAGTGAAGGAGGGAAATAGTTGCGTTTCCCGCAGGAAGAAGGGAATTGATGAGGAAGTTTACTAAGAAACATAGGGGAGCTCTTGTGTTCCCTCCTAGAGGAATGGTGCTAATGAGGAGGTTTGGTTCATGAAAGGTGGAGGCACTGCTTGTGTGGAGATTTTTGTGGGAGGTGGAGGTTGTGTTTGTGCAAAGCTTTGTGCCTGAGTGGCAACTTGAGATGTTGTAGATGGGGGTGGTATGCCCATGACAAAAAAGGGAGTAGATTGTGTTGTTGTTTGCATAGTGGGATTTGTGGAACTTCTTTGAAAGAGATGGGGGATTGGAGAGGCTATCTGAGATATTTTCAAGCTAGGTTCATGGATTTGTTGGACAATGGGAGAATAGGCATCAGCAGGGATATGGATGGGTTTTGAGGGTCTGAAGGGTTGAAGGTGTGGCAGAATGGAAGTACCCTCTTGTGCATAATTTTCCAATATGGCATGACAATTCTAATTTTTTATTGCACTAACCATCTGTGCATGCCCTGGATGGCTCATGAATTCTTCTATGGAAAATGAAGTGGATGTCTCAGTTGGATCTTCCCATACATTCTTGACTTGTGGTGTTTTTGGATCATAGGTCACCATCACATTGTTAGGATCATTGGGATCAAATGAACTAGTGGCTAAGTTGTGATCCATATTCTTTCTCTTCCTAGCTGGTGTCTCAGCAGACATGAAATGTAGACCTAAAGATGAAGATGCAGTAATGGATAGATGCAAGATGGTTCCAAGGAAACTTAAGGGTGGTGGATAGGATAAGCCTCTAAAAACCTAGGTATATATGCAAGGATTTGGAAGATTTTGGAAGAACTGAAGGATGTTTGGATGTTGATCTAGATTTGGATGATGAGGATTACTAAGTGTCAGAATGAGTTGCTGCTTTCTAATGTAGGATCAAAGTAGATGGGATTGTCAACCTAGGATAGACTATTGATCTTCAGAAGATAGGATCCTTGTTAGTGCACACCAATCTCTTGCTCGAGATAATGAGGCCTACAAAGACAAGTATGAGCTACCCTAGATAATGTTTAGTTGAAGGGTGGAGCTTTAGGATGATTTTGATTTTTAGGATAAGGATTCAAGAAACTCAAAGGATGTGACACTAAGAAGATGGTTTGGATAGGTGGATTTGATTCAAGGATTTTGGATTTGGACTTGGATTTTGGATTTTGTTTTTTTTGGTTTTGGAATCTAGATTTTGGATTTGGATTCTTCAGATTTAAGGATGGTGGGTTTGAGTGACTAGGGCTATTTCTAAGGAGGATGACCTATTATGAAAGGATACAACTAAGAGGATGATCTATGATGCAAGGATGCAACTAAGGGGGTGATCTATGATGAAAGGATGCAAGGATGTTGAGACAATAGTGAGATTTTGAAAGAATGTGGTATGTGATAGGCCAACTAGTCTTCACTTTCTAAGCTAACAAAACAGTGATTGACATGGAAGCGAGCTGTAAACTATTTAACTCTTAAGTTGTAACCCACATTGTCTAGTTTCTGTTGATACTTGTCTTCTTTTTGGATTACAATTAGGGATGATTGATGGTCTTTGAGATTTCTTTTTGCAACTTTATTTTTTTGATAGACGTGAGAATTTGTCAATTTGGCTTTCTTGTGTTTTGTTGAATCGGTCATTTCTTTGGAAGGATAGTGTTTGGATTGGTCTGAGAAATGTTTCTGAAAAAATTATTTTGAGAGAACTTGGGTTTGAAGGTGTTCTTTGGATAAATCTGACCAAGTTTGACTTTCAGTTTGGTTTTTTCTCTAATGGCAAAGGACCCAAAATCAAAAGATAATGACCAAGTGTTTTGAAAACAATCCCAACAAAGGACAAAGAAACTTTGTGGGATACAAGAAATGGTGATAGAGATTCTGATAAAGTTCTTTTGGAACATGTATGTTTGACAGATTTTTTTTACTAAGTCTAAAACTTTGAAGACATGCACAAGAAATCTTACCCTAAGGAATTTTGGCTTGACTAAAACACCTCTTCTTATAGACTTAGGAAAACATCCAAGAGCTAATCAGAATATGACCACCAACAAGCATGAAATGGATCTAGTCATGATGTTGTATTATCTATTTCCAAGCACTCAAGGATGGCACAATATGATGAGTGTCTTGGGGAGATTACTATTCTCCTTGCACAAAGATTAGAAAGCCTTCGAGGGTAGATCATGTTGGCCTCTGATTAATAGGTGTCTATTTACGTCTGTGGCATCCTCCCAATCAATTTGTACGTGTGTGACTCACTTAAGAGCCTAGTTGACAATGTTGAAATAGTAGGGATATTTACCTACCTCGGGATACCATCAACATGCTTCGCCCAAGCTTGAGGGGATGAAGTGAGAGTTTTCTCAGTGCTTTATTTATATACCAATTAGGAAAATACCGATTTGAGGTCATTCTCCAAAGAGGAAGCACTTTTCTCTCTGGAAAGGCCTCGCTAGAGTCAAGTGATCAATCCAACACTTATTTTCACCCAAGTTCCATGAAGGTATGGGAAAAGGGTATGGATTTCACCTGAATCACTTAGATTAATGGATTTTGCAAGAATTTTGAAAAGCTCCTAACAACACATCATAGAGAGTTCATTCCAAAATTGATTTAAGTGTTCTTTTTTCTATGACTCTCAAACACTGGTGTTTAGGATACAAGGTTTATTCTCCCTTTTGAAACAATAAAAGATTTTTGGAATCTTGAAAAGAATTAAAATTGTTTTATCCTTTATCACTCAAGATTGAATTGTTTGCTTCCTTTTAGGATCTCAAAATGAAGTGTTTGATTTGTTTCAATTGACCTTTAGGCACTCAAGATTGGATGTTTGTTATAAAGCCCAAATGAAATAGTTGATTCTAATTTTTTCATTCCTTTAGACATTCAATATTTGGGTTTGAGTTCATTTTAAGCCCAAAGAAGCTTTTGATTTGCCTTTGTTTATTTCTCTTTTAGTCACTCAAGATTGGGTGTAGCATTCTTTTTAGGACCAAAAGAGAGATGCAAATATTTTGAGATCTTTTTTCCCTTTAAGCATTCAAGATTTGATGTGATTTGTTTTAAACCCTAAAGTAAGTGTGTGTTTGATTGTTCATCCCATTTTGACATTCAAGATTTAGTTTAGGGTTCTTTTTAGGACCAAAAATGAAGTATTTTGCAACTACCAAAAATTAAAGCTTTTTGGAAATTTTTTTAAAAAATTAAAAAATTAACAGGGCACAGACGACAAAGTGCACAGATGACAATATGCATAGAAGACAAACTGTGAAAAAACTGAAAAAAAATTATACCTGACAAACAATGCAACTTTCAAGGAGTGCATGTGACAAAGTACAGCCATAGATGCCAGACCATGCATACCATAGTCTTCAGGTAGAGATGCCAATCAACGCAAATGACAATTCTAGGACAGAGACTCCAATGTGTTACAGTTTTCTGAGAGGATGACAATTTAATGAAATTTTACAAAAAAAAAAATCAGAAACCCCTAGAAATGAAGTAGAAATATATGGTGGGGGTCCCACCAGGCATGCCAAAATGTGAGTTATGTGAACCTAACCTATCGGGATCACGCTAAGGCATTCAAACATTAGTCCAAAGCATAACATACATGACATATAGTAAAACATTTTACAAACCCACCTCAGATTGAGCCAAAATGGGAGCACCTAGGCCCTGTTTGATTTACTTATTTGAGAGGGATGTGGGTGTGCTTTCTAGACACAATGAGCATATCCCTGATGCACTGGGTGTTAGTACACCTGGCCAAGCCAAAAGCCAAAGCACAGGCCTAATCAGATATCTAATTTTTTCCTAAAAATTATATTTCTAGCCCATGGCTACGTTCAATGTTTTCATTGTGAAAACATTGAACACAGCTCTAGGTTTCGGATATCTAATTGATTCTCATATTTGATTTTCTCAACAAGAAAAGGTAAGTTAAATTTTTAAGTTTTTATTGTTTTTATTGTTTTTTAATTAAAATTTGTAGTTATTTGTATAAAAACTAGGGTTTAAATGAGATTTTTTATTGTTTTTCTTAAATTGATTCTAATTGTCTATTTGGGTTCTAATTGTATTCATACATGGACTCAAATCAATTAGAAAACCCTCCCAATGATCCCACAAATAATCTAGAACCACCTCTAAACAATCCCCCACTTTCAGAAGATGAACCAGTCTCAAACCCTCATCGTTTAGAAGATCTCATAGGAGACAATCTAAATCAACTTAGAGGATATCATACCACATATGCCAATATCCCCACACTGTGCCCCATGTTTTCCATGTTGAACTCCATTATTGAAAACATGGAGAAACTTATAGAGCAACATAGTGATGCACTTCTTTAGAGCGATTCCATGCATGCCCAGTTTGACGATGGGCTGACTATGATCAAGTTATGAACCTAAACATAACAAAACATGACATATGTAATCTTTTTGTGGATCCCAAAACTGGTTTAAAAGTGGACACTAAAAAACTCAAGTTGTCAATTAAATGGTGCACAAATGATGCAATACGTGACAACTTTTGGGACCGCTGGTGGATGGTTTTTGATAGACCACCTCACAGTAATTTGGATATCCCATTTTATTTCATTAAAAAATTATATGTTGAATTGTGCTCAGTCACAAGGTAAATTATTTGAGTATTAGACCGAACAAGGGTGTAGGCTTAGGCACTCCTCAGGATAGGCCATGGGCACACCGAGTGAAGTCACACACATATGTCCCCCTTGGAAAGATTTCACCACCTCCTACAATGAAACATCCTGATATTAGTGTTGAGGTTGGCTAACAGACTATTCGAGCCATTCACACCTTGAGTGATCTACTGTTATGTAGAGCACAACATTTTTGCCTCCTCGGGTTGATGCTTCTAGATCCTACATGAGCTCACATGTTTGTGTGCCCCACACTTGCATTATGTGCAAGAATCTGTGCTTAGGTCCCCTGAATGATAGTGATACATATAACTATGTCTTCAAGGTGGAAAATACTAAATAGCTTACTACAAGCACTGAAGCACCTCATGAAGATGTGCATCAGGGGCATAGAGATCCATGGACTCCTACTGTTATGGTAAGGTTAAACAGTTCATTTTTTACATTGTATTTAATTTTAAACATTTGTATTTTTAGTATAATTTTCTTATAATGATTTCCCACTTATGTTTTTTTATGTGTTACATTTATGTTCAGTTGATGATAGAGGAGGAGATGTCACAGGTGGAGGGGTCCACACTTTCGGCCATATCATTTGGCCTTGACACTTCCATGGTACATATGTTTTAATGTACTCATTGGTTTCCTTAAATTATTATAATAGTATATGTACATGTGTTTTCTAATTTCTATGATTGTCTTATTACATACTCATGCAGGTGTCACCAGTTTCCACTAGGGGGAAATGTGAGGGGGTTCAGGCGTCAGGTGTTGACAAGGGGAAGGTAATTAAGTAATTTAGTTTGTTTATGCATACATGTATACTTGTCAGTTGTGCATACTCATTTTTAATTTACATGGTTTATTGACAAAGGGTGGTGTCTGATGATGTCGTGAGACCCTTTCACCATGATAGTCATAGGCATTGCAATTCACAGTGATAGCCCCATGGTACATATATTTATAAAGTTATTTATGTGTATTTTACTATCAAGTATATATAATATGATCAAGTCATGATTGTATGAAGTATCTATTTGAATTTTGTAGATCACACCTAGTTTGAGGGAGGTAGAATGCTAAGGGTTTGTATCGTTGATGACTCAGCCAATATTTCTCGAAGAAAGTTCAACACAGGTAAGTTTTAATGTAATTCAGTTATTTTGTAAACATATATTTACTACCAAGGATTTAACATTAAATAGTATAACTCGTAGATCAATATCATGTTCACAAACATATATAGGTCAAAGTGGACATTGGTGGCATTGTCCCTTCACTACCAAGGACATAGATTATGTCTCTTGTCTGCGTGAGGAGACAAATAGGTGAGGTACATGAGGGTTCAAATTTAGTTTTTATTTGTTTATTATTGTTGACTATGATTTTGAATTTTTATTTTTTATTTTTTATTTGTAGAAACCATATAAATTAAGTAATCAAACTTGGGGTTTCACTTTTGTGTTTGAATGCAGGATCCATCAGAGCTAAAGAGTACTTCAAAGAGGTTGTATTTTTATGATCCACCAATAGAATAGGATGTCCTATAAATATTTGTAATTGAACTTCTTATTTTGAGATGTCATATGACACATTTTGAGATGGCGTATGACACATTGTATCTAGATATGTTAATTTTGTAAATATGTACAGAATTATTATTTATTTTTATATATATGAAACTTGATATTCAATCCAATTTGTTAATTGTGTGTTCATTTATTCATTGTTAGTATGTAAATATGCTTGTGTGTATGTACTCATGTGTAAGATTGATTCCTTAAGTATATTCATGTATATTCAAGTACATTCTTCATAACCTAAATTCATGTGTATAGGCTATGTGCATGACTTAAGTGAATTCATGTGTATGCTTTATAATCTATGTGCTACATGTATGCTTCATGACTTAAGAAAATTTAAGTGTACACTTTATGTGCTACGTGTGTTCGAAAGATCATTTCCCAATTGTGCTTAGTGCACCTTGGGGACACTTTGGTCTGACATGGTCACAAACATTCTAGTGACTCAGTCATCAAAATGGGGTTGTCACTAGCGTTTACCTACCCAACTAGAGCTAATGGTGCACTCCATTATGTGCAAGGATGAGTGGTTTGGAAGAAACCCAATGGTGCAACTTTCAACTGACCTTCACTACAAGTTTTGGCATCAAGAGAGATTGGCATGCTAAATTCAAACAAATCTGAATCTCCCAGAATGGAGAGAGGTAATTGTAGGCCTCAAAAACATGGTCCTATAGCATCTCATAGTTCACCAATACCTCTTACTAGGTTCGAGATACAAGCCTTGAAAGATCACTTCTAAATCAAGCTTAGTGCACTTTGGGGACACTTTGTTCAGGCATGGTCGTGAACGTTCTAGTGACTCAATGGTTAAGATGGGGTTGTCACTAGTGTTTACCCACCCAACTGGACCTAATGGTGCAAACCATTCGATGCCAGGAAAAATGGTTTGGAATAAACCCAGTGGTGCAACTTTCAGCTGACCCTCACAGCAAGTTTGGCATCAAGCGAGACTAGGGTGCCAAATTCAAAAAAAATTTGAATCTCCCAAAATGGAGAGAGGTTATTGTAGGCCTTAGAAACAAGGTCTTGTAGCATCTCATAGATTGTCAATATCTCTTACGAGGTCTAAGATATGAGCCTTGAAAGATCATTGCCCAATCATGCTTAGTGCACCTTGGGAACACTTTGGTCTACCATGTTCATGAACATTCTAGTGACTCAGTGGTCAAAATGGGGTTGTCACTAGCATTTACCTACCTAACCAAAGCTAATGATGCAGTCCATTCGGTGCTAGGATGAACGGTTTGGATGAAACCCAGTGGTACAACTTTCAACTAACGCTCACTACAAGTTTTGGCATCAAGTGAGATTGGCATGCCAAATTCAAACAAATTTGAATCTCCCAAAATAAAGAGATGCTATTGTAGGCCTTAGAAAAACGGTCCTATAGAATCTCACAATTTTTAGATACCTCTCACGAGGTCTGAGATACGAGCCTCAAAAGATCACTGCCCAATCGTGCTTAGTGCACCTTGGGGACATTTTGGTCCGGCATGTTCATGAATGTTCTAGTGACTCAGACGGGGTTGTCACTATTATTTACCCACCCAACTGGAGCTAATGGAGTAGTCCATTTAGTGCCAGGATGAATGGTTTGGAAGAAATCCAATGGTGCAACTTTCAACTAACCCTCACTACAAGTTTTGGCATCAAGCAAGATTGGCATAACAAATTCAAACAAATTTGAATCTCCTAGAATGGAGAGAGGTTATTTTAGGCCTTAGAAACATGATCCTTTAGCATCTCACATTTTTTCGATACCTCTCACGGGGTTTGAGATACGAGCCTCAAAATATCACTTCCCAATCATGCTTAGTGCAACTTGGGGAAACTTTGGTCTGGCATGTTCACGAACATTCTAGTGGCTCAGTGATCAAAATGAGGATGTCACTAGTGCTTACCTGCCCAACTAGAGCTAATGGCACAGACCGTTTGATGCCAGGATGAATGGTTTGGAAGAAACCCAGTGGTGCAACTTTCAACTGACCCTAACTACAAGTTTTGGCATCAAGTGAGATTGGCATGCCAACTTCAAAAAAATTTGAATCTCCCAGAATGGAGAGAGGTTATTTTAGGCCTCAGAAACATGATCCTGTAACATCTCACTATTTGTCAATACCTCTCATGGGTTTTGAGATATGAGCCTTGAAATATTGCTTCCCAATCGTGCTTAGTGCACCTTGGGGACACTTTGGTCCAGCATGTTCATGAAGGTTCTAGTGACTCAGTGGTCAAAATAAGGTTGTCATTAGTGTTTACCTACCCAACTAGAGCTAATGGCATAGACCGTTCAATGCTAGGACAAATGGTTTGGAAGCAATTCAGTGGTGAACTTTCAACTGACCCTCACTGCAACTTTTGGCATCAAGCGAGATTGGCATGCCAAATTCCAAAAAAATTGAATCTCCCAGAACAGAAAGAGGTTATTGTAGGACTCAGAAATGTGGTCTTGTAGCATCTCATGGTTCTTTGATACCTCTCACGAGGTCTGAGATACAAGCCTTGAAATATCATTGGCCAATCATGCTTAGTGCACCTTAGGGACACTTTGGTCTGGCATGGTCACGAATGTTCTAGTGACTCATTGGTTGAAATGGAGTTGTCACTAGCATTTAACCACCCAATCAGAGCTAATGGCATAGATGGTTCGATGCTAGGAAAAATGGTTTGGAAGAAACCCAGTGGTGCAAATTTTAACTGACCCTCACTGCAAGTTTTGGCATCAAGCGAGACTGGCATGCCAAATTCAAAAAACTTTGAATCTCCCAAAATGGAGAGAGGTTATTATAGGCCTTAGAAAAAAGATCCTATAGCATCTCATGATTCACCAATACCTCTCATGGGTTTTGAGATATGAGCCTCAAAAGATCGTTGCCCAATTGTTCTTAGTTCACCTTGGGGACACTTTGGTCTGGCATATTCGCGAACGTTCTAGTGACTAAGTGGTCAAAATAGGGTTATCACTAGCATTTACCCACCCAACTGGAGCTAATGACATAGTCCATTTGGTGCCAGGATGAACGGTTTGGAAGAAACCTAGTGGTACAACTTTCAACTGACCCTCAATGTAAGTTTTGGCATCAAGCGATATTGGCATGCAAAATTCAAACAAATTCAAATCTCCCAGAATGGAGAGAGGTTATTGTAGGCCTCATAAATGCGATCTTGTATCATCTCATAGTTCACCAATACCTATCACAAGGTCTAAGATATGAGCCTGGAAAGATCACTGCCCAATCAAGGAATCAGAAAATGCACATCCTTCTTCACCAAACTGTATAGATGGGCAACTTGAAATACATCTTTAATTAGAGTTTTTGCCTTCACCTAGGGCCATTGCAGACTACCAAAAGTTTTCCATCCAAATAGCTTATTTCAACGGTCTCCCATGTTTTTTTAAAATGGTTGGTTGGTTGCTTTTTTTTCTTTCAATGGTCGTCCATGATTTTTCTACAATTTTCCAACATTTCATACATAGTTATTACACTTTAATACCTCCTATGCTCCCACTCATGGAAATGGTTGTTACGTTGTAAGCTAATGGCATTGATACCTAATTTGGAAAGATGTAAAAGAATCAAAATTCCCAGTTTGCTAGATGAATTATTGGATAGGGCATAGGGAATGAATAAAAATAGGGAGGACAACCTGTTTAGTGTAATGTACATGTATCCTAGTTCGACAGTGTGGGTTCTATTATATATTTAATGTTGACAAGGAATTTTTGACAACAAAAATTTAATCAACTTTATAAGGGGTTATAAGTGGATTGTGAAAACATCATTTCAACGCAAAACTTGAATATAATATTTAATCCCAAAAACAAAATTCTATATGATCTGATCCAAAGGTTAACATTTTGACCGAATACATTCATGTTTTACATTGACTTGATACACTCTTGTTAAAGCTTACAACTCACACAAAATGTAGATGTTCATATTATAGAACATAGAAAATTATATTAGACCATCAGATATCCTTCAGTAAAATGTAATAAAAAAACTATTTTATATCATGTTAACTTGAGCTGCCTAAATTGTTAGAAGGGTGCATCTTGTATCAATATTTTTATTTATAAAATGACAAGCAGTAAGATTTCTCACACACCCTTTTAAATATCTTAACCTTGAAAAATGACTTTGATATGTACTTGAACACTAGAAAATCTCTCATCTCCACCCCATGATGATTCACAAACTTTTCCCAACCCTCCTAAAATTCTAGTTTATTCAAGGAACATCATAACTATACATCATACTCTTTCCCACCTTAGCCTTACAATTGTAATCTCGCGATATTATTTGCAAAAAAATGTGGTTGTCAGACTAAGGGTCCTGTAGAAAAACATGGTTCTCAGACTGACGGTCCTACAAAAAAATTGGTTCTCGGACTGGGGGTCCTACAAAAAAACATCATTCTCAAACTAAGGGATGCCAGTAAAATCCATCGGATATCTGAATATCTGAAATATCCTGCTCAAATTTCTCTCTCTATCTCTCTCTCTCTCTCTCTCTCTCTCTCTCTCTCTCTCTCCCCCTTAGGTATTATTGAACATATAATATAAATATTTAATACTAATATTATACTATTATACAATAGAGAAATAAATAATAATAATAATATAATACAATACTAATAGAAAAATTTATATAATACTAATGCTATGCTATTATGAATATAAAAAAATTGTAATATATAACTTAAAATTGAAAAAAATAGTCAACTCATTTAATATTAACATAAAAAGAAAATTGTAATATGTAACTTAAAATTGAAAAAATAAGTCAAATTGAAATGTTGAATTAGGCTGGAGATTTCGGATATCCAATATTATCTGATATCCAATTTTATCGAATATCCAATTTTATCAGATATTTGTCTTGGGCAATGCCAAACGTGAATGGTCAATCCATAAGGCGTGTTCACCAGATTTGTTTTGATCTTGAAACTTCAACCATGTAGCTGACGACCTTTGTTTCACCTGAAATTGATGAAACGATAAGGTTTTCTTAAAGACATTATCAGCTTTCCATCAATATAATTGCTGTCAAATTTTGAGTTCAGTAAGTAATTATTACTTATTTTTTAATTGAGTTATCTTTAAAGTCCTAATTGACAAACTGATTGAAAAATGACTATAACTTTCAAACCGTTCAACCTTTTTGAAATCTAAAATGTGTCACATTCTATGCTTCGCCTACTACAAGAAAAAAAAGTTTTCAATTTTGTAAAGTTTAGAATTAGTTAAGGTGGTCAGACATGAGAGTTTTTTAATTCTGAATAAGTTGTAGCATAAAATTCATAATTAATTATTTATTTGGGAAGAAATTACACAAAAATATGCATCACATCTAGGCATGAGTCTACTACTTATATCTAGAATCTTGTGAAAATATATCATCATTTTATTCTGATTAAGGTGGTCAAACATACACGTACTTTTTGTCTTTTCCCAAAAAATTTCATACTACTGCATTGAAATCTAAAATTTTGAAAAATTAGATTAATTTTTTTTCAAACAATAGAAATTGTACATTCAATTTCCTATAGATTCTATTCTTACAACTTTTTCACATAAGGTTGATAAGATGTTCAACTTTTTATGTCAAGTTGACTAACCCTGATTTTCTAATTTTTCATTGCCACTTAAGGTCATAGTTTTCTATACCATGATCCTGCACATACCCTAGATTAGGACCATGTACAAGCCATGGAGACCCCAAAAGTGGCACAAAACGTGGTATAGGGAACCAATTTTGCCCCTAGGGTTCCAAGGGTGCAAATGATGAAAATGCAGATTCTAAGCTATGGATGAAATGCAAGATTCATTTTACCTTCATTCTAGATGAGATATGAATTTAAAATTATTTGAAATTCTCAAAAGAAACTAGATCAATCTATTTAAGCTATGCTAAGATGAGTAATAAAGCTTGAAAACATGAAAACAAACTAATATTCCTAATACATGCTATGAAATTCTAGATGCAATTGAACATGATAACAATGCTTTGAGATGGAAGAGTGGTTGCTTATTTTTTTCATGGAAGGAGGACTATTTATAAGATTTGAGGAAGGGATTGGGTTAGGAGGGGTAGTTGGGGTTAGAGTTAGGGTTAGGGGTATGGTTAGGAAGGAAGAGATGGGAATTAATGGTTGAAAGGCCCAAGGGTTGCTCACACATATGTGAGAAACCCTAGGGAAGTGTGTTAGGGGACAAGAGTGGAAGGAAGGTGATGGGCTCTCATTAATAAGGTTGTAAGAGCCATTAATGAGAGTGTAAGGGGTCATTACTGAGTTTTTAAGGCTCATTAATGAGGGTGTTGAATTTGGGTCAAAGGGAGATGGTTAGGCTAAGAATGTTAGGAATCACCCCTTAAGCAGGGTTAGGGAGTGATTAGGGATGAGAGTTTAGGGGATTCTAGAAGATATATAGGATTTTGGGGATTTTAAATAAATAATATTTATTTAAAGAGGGTTTGGATTGAAATAATTTAATAAATTTAGGAGAGATAAATATTCAAATTTGATTTAAGTATTTTTTGGAGTGATTCTTTAATAAAATGAATTTAATTAAAAGGGGAGGGGATAATAACAATAATAATTAATTAATTGATTAATTATGATGTCATCAGGACTTTTATTAATTAAAATAAATTTAATTAATAAGTTGGATTTTTAGGTGTCTACAAAGAGATCAAATTTTTCATTGGATTACAAATTCAACAAAACAAAGATGGCATATATATAACTTAGTCAAAATACATCAAAGAGATCCTAAAATTTTTTTGGGATGGAAGACTCGAAACCGATTGGTACACTGATGATTACTGAATGCAAATTGTCAAAGGAAGACTCTAATGAGGTAAATGAAACTCTATATATATTCATGATCAGTAATCTACAATATGTTGTTCATAGTAGGCTAGATATTGCTCATGTTTTAGAATTGTGGCTCGATTTTCTTCTAATCCTAAAGAAACACATATGACTAATGTGAAGAGAATCTTTAGATATCTGAAAGAAACCAAGGACTATGGTTTATGGTACAAAAAGGATGGGGATTTTGAATTGAAAGTGTATACATATGTTGATTGGGTAGGAAATGTGGATGACAGGAAAAGAACGAGTGGAGGAGCTTTCTTCTTAGGAGAAATATTAGTGACTTGGATAAGAAAAAAGAAAAGTTGCATTTTGTAGTCTATTGCTGAGGTAGAATATGTTGTTGTTGCAATCAATTGTTCTAATATTATGTGGATAAAATAATTACTTGAAGGGATACAAGAGGAGATATATCATCCTCTGACAATCTATTGTGATAATACTAGTGCTATAAACATTTCAAAGAATCCAGTGATGCACTAAAAAACAAAGCACATATCAATCAAGTATCACTATTTGAGAGAACAAGTACAAGAAAAACAAGTAAAGCTGGAATATGTGAAATCTAAGGAACAACTTGCTGACATATTCACAAAGCCATTACCTAAGGATACTTTTGAGTACCTAAGAGGTAAACTAGGGCTCATTCCCCTCTCTAATGTTCATTAGAAAAATATGTAGGTTGCATCAATTCATGCTTTATTAGAATATCTAATTGTGAGTTGATGCAAATGTTCACTCTTTAGGAACAACCTAAAGTTGTGAGAAAGATATGGGTATGTGCAAGATCATGAGGGGCCAAAAAGTGGTGATGTCAGTTCAAAACTTTGACAATGTAGCTGACGACTTTTTTTTTCACCCAAATTTGATAAAACGAAAGGGGTATCTTAAGGAGATTATCAGATTTCTATCGATATAATTGTTGTCAAATTTTGAATTCGGTAAGTAATTATTAGTTATTTTCTAATTGAGCTACCTCCAAAGTGTTGATTTATATATTGATTGAAAAATGACTATAACTTTCAGACGGTATAACATTTTTGAAATCTGAAAAATGTGTCACATTCTATGCTTTGCCTACTATAAGGAAAAAAAATAAAAAATTGAATTTTGTAAAGTTTTGAATGAGTTAATGTGGTCAAACATGGGAGTTTTTTTATTCTGAAAATGTTGTAGCAAAAAATTCATAATTAATTTTTTTTTTGGAAGAAAATTACAAAAAAATATGCATCACATACGAGCATGAGTCTACTACTTATATATAAAATATTATAATAAAATATTATCATTTGATTATGATTAAGGTGGTCAGACATACACCTACTTCTTATTTTTTTCCTGAAATTTTTGTACTGCTGCATTGAAATCTATACTTTTCACCAATCATACTAACTTTTTCTCAAAAAAGGCCTAGTAGTTTAGAAACTACATTCAATTTTCTATAGATTCTATTCTTACAACTTTTTGATATTAGGTTCATAGCTAGTTGAAATTTTCACGTCAAGTTGACTAACCCTAATCTGCTGATTTTTCATTGCCACTTAAGGGCATAGTTTGGCCCCTCATGATCTTGCACATACCCATATGATGAAACAAAAGTAATCGGTACAAGAAAGCTACATGGTACAATGACAAGGATAGTCAAGTTTCTAAATAAGGTATTGCAAGTACCTTTGGCATTATTGTCAAAGGGGGAGAGTAACTGAATTGGGAGAGATAGAATAGGAGAGAGAATGGTTAGGAAGAGAGTGAATTGGGAGATATGACTTAGTGGGGAGAGAATGATAAATGAAGAGAAACATAATGTAATGAATGAAGATTACTAGTATTCGATGGTATATTTCAGATGTGAGATGAGATATAAATTGTGTTTCCATCCATGCCAAAGGGGGAGGTTGTCACCCCAACTGATGAGATTGTTGAACTATTGAGAATGAACAAGGTCAACCACAAAATGAAAGGTATGTAGAAGGATTGGATCAGTTGTTACATTTTCATTGATGTCAAGCTTATTGACTTACTGATTTCAAGTTTCCATATCAATCTGAAATATGTGATGTTGAGAAAAGAAATGATTGGTAAAGACAGAAGATGAAATAAAGAAGTGATGTTAAGTAAATGAGCTTAATTGAGCAATTGTTGAATTGGTCTTTGACAAGGCAATATTGATTTTATTATTTTACATGATTTAATAAAGTGTTAAAATGATGCACAAGTCAGTTATGTTGATTGGTAACAAAGGATTGAAGTTGCAAAGTGAAAAGACAAGGAAAGAGTGTGTTCTAACAAGTTGGAAATAGTTGTTGGTGAAGTAAAAATATTGGACTGTCATAATTAACCAAGTAAAGACTTAACCGAATAGATGAAGTTGGTCAATTAATCAAGGAAATAAGTAAAAGACAACATTGTGTGAAGATATCAATTGATCTAGAAGATTCTAAGGAAAGAACAAAGTCAGTTAATGAAATCAACGGATTAGAATCATTAGGTACAAATAAATGGTGAAGATTTAGTGATTGGTTTTAGATCTAAGAAAAGTTCAAGTTTCAAGGTGAAGATACAACTAGCAAGAATCATAAAACATTTTATCAAGCTACAGATTTGATCTAATGGATGAGATTAAGCAGTGATAGGATTAAATGGCAAAAATTATCTATATAAAGGATGATCACGATGATCATGTTGTTGATGTTGATGTTGATTCTGATACTGTTGTTGTTGATGAAGTGTTGATATTCAAAGTAGAAAGGTGAGCTAGAAAAGAAGAGTACACTGAGCGTAACAGATTTGAAGGAATGTGTGAATGAAGTGAATAAAAGTGATGAGATGAAGTGTGTGTATTGATCAGCCAGAGAGGAAGAATTTGAAGAAGACAAATGAGAAGAAAGGAGATCTAAATAGGAAAAGGTAGTTGCATATTTTATTAGATCATTTTATTGTTACTTTCTAACCATTGTAGTAGAAAATCTCTTAACCAAGTGGATTTAACAATCCTAATTTCTAAATCTTTTGTAAGGTGGCATTCTAACAAATGTTCTAAAGCCCTCTAATAAGGCCACTCATTATAGGGTGACAAATCTAGTCGATCTTTGGTGAAAATCCCCTAACAAGGTCGCATCTAGCAATTGTGTTTGTAATCTTTCACAAGATTGGCTTTTAACCAAGCTCACTTCAAAAGATTGAATTATTTTATGGGTGACAATTCTCGTAGTGGTTCTTCCCAAATTGGTTTTCCATGTTAAATATTGGTGTTAATGTGTGATTGAATGTTTTTCATGCTATTTACTAATATTTTGATGGATACTACTTTGGTCAGTTAAATATTTATATCTAATTGCATAGTTTATCTACCGAGAATATTTTAAGGTTGAAACTTATTAAGGGGCCTAAGATAACTGATTTTATAACTGATTCACCCCCCTCTCCATTATACAATGAGTAGAGAGGAATTAGGGATTAGTTGGAATGTGAGAAAGTTGGGGAGATGTTCCTCCTACATTGACAACTTGGAGGCTTATGTGGGAGGGATAGACACTTTTCATGAACAAAGAGAGAAGGGTGGAAGAAGGATTGAAGTTGTAGGACTCTTGGGACAACTATCATTTGAGTCACCTTTGACTAAGTGAGGTGGATGGACAATGGGCTCGATGATAGAAAAGGTGGCAAAGACTTGGTCTCATGAGGATACATAGTCATGAGACTTAGTCTCATGAGGCCACATAGACTTTTCCTTCCCTTATGATTAGGGACACCTTGTTGAGGATAAATAGGCTTATTTAAAATTAAATAAATTAATTTCAAATGGGTGAGGTGGATGATGAGTTAGGATAGGAGACCTAGTCATGTGATGACAAGGTAATTAAATAGTTTTAGAAAAATATTTAATAATAGAATTCAGAGGACTTAGGCTTAGAAGAATAATACAAAGTGAACTAATTAAATAAATTAAATAATTCATTTAACAATAGGACTTATTAGTTACACAATCAATATCTAATAAATTTTCTCAAGTCAATTTTAGGTGTATATACAACCTCCTTTCAACAAATTATTTTATAAAATGTAGCTAATTAGAAATGTAACCAAATGCAAAAGTGAAAAACAATTGGTTTGTATATGATTTATAACTAAAAATTAAAGCTAAAAACTTCTAAACTCAAATTATGAAAAATAGGAATAACATTGGGCACACCAAAATGAAATGATGGAAATAGGAGTCAAGTGGTCTTGGAATATAAAGTAAGAAATTATTTAATCACTATTTCCACTTTTCATTAGGAGAATAAAAAATCATATCCAACTTCAATCCCAAATGAGAGTTGGATGCTTTGTATGATTATTTTCTCTTTTGAATTTATATGCTTAGATATGATTATGATGAGAAATGATGCAAAAATCAACAATATTCAACATAGAGAAATAGATATAGAATTGAAAGTCAACTTAGAAGTGAAAATCGGGAATGGGATGTTGGCATATCTGATGTAGTGATGGTAAGTCAGTTTTGGTGATGTCATGATGCAGACTTGGTTACAGGATGATCAAATATTATGTTGTCATTGATGTCAAATATTGACCTAGTGTCTCTAGTATGTTGTTGAGTATAAGTATGGTGAACAAAGTCTTGTGATGTGTTTTAGTTGTAGTGATCCTTATGAGAGACTTGGGGATGTATATGAATGTCAAATGTCTGACTACTATTGTTGGTGTAGACCAGTAAGCAAGTTATGATCAGATGAAGGTTGTCAGTGCAACTACTAGTTCAATTAATGACAAGAGATAGATGATTTGAATGTCTTGTCAAATATTTTTTGTATCTTATGTCGTGGTCAGAAGATATGGTGGTCAATAGTGTTCAGGTGCTATAGTTGTGAGTGCAACTAATTTGAGTGACCGGTGTGTAGGATAGGAGATCAGTGAGCAGAGATAGAGTTGTTAACAAGTTAAAGTGTTTGTGTTCTTGAGCGATATTTGATAAACCTTTTATCGGTGATTGGTGTTTAGGTTGCGATGGAATCAGTTAAGTTAGTCACGATTTGGTGACGTGTCTTCATGATTGGAGCTGATGATCTAGCATCACATTATTCGATGATGGTATGTGGAGAAGATTCTACAAGAAGCGTGTGTTTGGTCAAAACATGTTTGACCCCTTGACACAAAATTCCATGTAAATCATTGTGTTGTCCGATGTAGTCTTGGATATTTATTTTGTACAATGATTTTTTTTGTGGCGCATTGGATATGAGCGGGCTATTTGAAATTTAAATTTAGGGCTTGATTAAGGAGGTGGACTTAATATTTCAGTATATAATGATGAAGTTGAAAGTTAAGAAGATGCTAGATTTAAATAACCTACACACATAAGAGGGAAATTTTGTGTTGTATAGGGGCTTACCTAGGTCAAACCCTTGTTGGTGTTTCCACCTTCACTACAACTATGGTGATGGGAAAGAAAGCTTACACTTAGTAGGGAAGAGGCTAAATTAGAATTGAAATGATATTTATCTTCGAAATTGACAATGATGGTGATACAACATTCTTTAGATAATTCCTTGTATTGATGTGATAACATGACATGCCATGATATGACAAGATCAATCACAAAAGAATATTTGTAGATTATCGTGGTTTGCTTATTCATAATGCTCAAGTTTAAAGATACATGATCAATTATTGGGAACTTTCTTGATAGATAATATATAATAGATGCCTTATGAATGAGAAATTACCCCTTTCTATAGGATTCACAAGGTATTTCCTACTTTAGGTCGACTAGCAATGGTCATATCAAAATATTCAAATTAGATCACAAAGGGGAGGAACCAAAACTCACGCACATTTAATTTTGGACCCTTTTTTGACGGACTATGGTGCTAGGAACCCTAGTCTTCTTAGACTATGGTGTTAGATGTGTAGTCCACCTAATAAATGAGTAGAGAAGGATGGTTACAAAGTAGAAGTCCCGCAACATATAATTTGATCATTAAATGAGTATATGACAATAATTTGGAGGTGATAGGGCCAAAAGATAAGCTTGAAATGAGTGATGAGATATCACACTAAATAAAGGGCCCAAAAAGGATTGAGTTTGTAAAAGGGTTAGAATTTATGACTCTACACATGCAAGAAATGTATGTTTTTTTCTACCACTTAGTAGTCCTATGTACTGAGGGGGGAAATAAACTAATGCAAGAAGAAGAGTTAATTAAAAGTTCAAGATAATTTGTGTGAGTAGCCTTTTCCTCTTCCTTCTTAAGAGCTTGTGTTACAAAGTAGCAAGGAGGAAATACCTTAGTATGAGTTGGTTGTTAGTAGGTAACTACCCTACACACTAAATATTTGGCAATAATATCTCTCTTAGCATGCAACATAATCCAGTTGGATGAGATAGGAAAGAACTCTCACACATGTGGTTGGGATCACATTACACCCTAATATAAAATAGTAGAAAATCCAAGACAAAATCTGACATATCTCCATTTAGATAGCCAAGGTATGATTAATATTGTTATTGGTACACACAATTATATATTAACAAATGCAATTTTGAATGTTTATCTAGTATAATATGTTATTCATACAAATTTTATTTGTTGTAAGTAGATCTAAGATAAAGTGGAAAATTTTTTAGTAGACTTGATTCTATTGGATTCCTTCACTTGTTGATTTATTATGTATAAATTAAGACTATTATTTTTATATGGTTTTTTTTTTTGTAAGAATCCTTCTTAAACTACACCTCACCAATTTTTATTTTGTGAAATATTGATGTTAAAATATATTAGCTAGGGTTATGCCACAATATTGTGTTCCACTTTTTAGCCAAATTAGAACATTGAAATTAACATTTTAAACAAGTTTTTACCTTTTGTCACCCATAGAAACTAAACTGATAAGAGAAAAGTATGTTCCATTTTATGTCATATTATAACCTATTTCATGCACCTTCATAACCATTCTCGAATTCCATTTCCATTCTATTTTTATATCATTTAACCATAAATTATTATATATATATATATATATATATATATATATATATATATATATATATATATATATATATATATGATTATGATTAAAATATAAAAATAATAATTTATGGTTGTTCGTAATAAATATTGTTATTTGAAGCCTTATATCTTGTAGCATATAAACTTATTGTCACATTTTTGACATGAACTTTCCTATTATTTTCTTCACACAAATACAACTTGTTCTTATCATTGCAATTTCCTCTTCTTTAAGGTGATATTTTATATGGATTCCCGCCTACATTCTTGGGCACAATAGCCAATGGATCTATTCACATTGTCATTTGATGGTGGTTTCTACTATCTTTGGTGAATTTTAATCACCTCCTACCAATGGAGTTTCCAATATTTCTGTCAACTCACTACACACCTTTTGACAACCACCTTAGCACTATCTTGTTGTATGAATTTATGATAAACTATGTGTTTTCCAGTTATAATGAGAACACACTTTCTTGAGGAAACCAGACGTGTTTGGTAGCTGGAGAAAACCGCAGATCTTCCCATCCTTATTTCTACTCATTGTTAAAACAGATTTGTTTTTGATTCATTTTTTTGAGAGTCGTCGGTATCGATAATCTATTAAAACAAACCATACTATTTAGATAGCAGTTGTTATATGCCTAAAATATATGTAAACTATATAATTCTGCTCAAAGGAATACTTTAGGAGGTAGACTTTTCAGTAAGCAAATTCTTTGTACGCAGATTACTGTGTAAAGATTATGGTACAGACTTTGTAATAGATTTTGATAAATAAACAATGTTCTTCTGAGCACAACAGTGTAGAGAGACTATGTTTCATCCCTGTGCAAACCATGGAGCAAGGGCCCACTCTGTGGTGAAGCACAGTGATATTTGTTTATTTTTGTTTCATTTTTATATTAATGTGTTTATGCTATGTTTTAAGTTAATTTTTTCAATCAGAATGTTTGTAGTGGATATTAGAGTGTTTGATTCCAGTATTATTAATTTGATGTTCTTTTATTTCTCCTAATAAACTATTGTTTTCATTGTTAATGTTGTGGATTGTTCTTATTATTATGATTATTATTGTTGCTGTTATAGATTACTGTCATATTGTCGCCAGTAAGTGACAGTTTCTGTCACCATATTTGTTTTGACTTGTTGTACGTTTAATTTCATAGCTGTATTTCATTCTCACTCATCTCACTGCTTGTAGCTCTTGTGCAAATAGCCACATCTTTTGTAAGATTACGATCCTCAAATTGACACATAAACCAAGCTGAATCTAGTATTTAATTCTTCTTATTAGTATTTGTCCATAGGCTATTGCAATGAGTTTTGAATTTTTTGCTTTAACTAGTGATTAAAACAAGTTGCATGGACCAATCATAATTTAATATATTTTTTATTTTTTTTATAAATTTCATGTTTTCTATAGTAAACATGCAATATTTTTAAGTTTATAAATTACAAAAAATATTTTTTGACCATATGATTGGTTACAAAATTAATAATTTGTATAGTATACATGCACATTTTTTATGTTTATAATTTAACAAAATTAATTTACAGCTCTTCTATTGGCTTAAAAATTTAGCCTCTTATACACGGATTTTGTGGAAGCACTACCTCTATTACAATTTTTGAGGCAATGTTATAGGGGCAAATACTTTACCATGCCTTAAAATAATTCATATTTATTTTTAAAAATATAAATGCATGGTTTTAGATATAGATTATTTATTAACTATATGTATATTAAATTGAATAATAAAATTTGTTATATGTATTGTAATTAGATGGTATATATTTAGATTATATAACATAAATTATAATTATAATCTAAATATTAATAAACTTAACTTTTTCATTATATATTTTATATTAATTAACTTATGAATTAGTGATAATAACATCTATTATTTATAATAAATAATTATAAGTTATATTTTAAAATACTAAATAATATGATTTGACATAAGGTATATGAACTATATAAAATATTATTAAAATTGTTCTATGTTCTTAAATTAATATTTTAGAAATAATTTATTTACTAACCAAATTTCTATTATTAAACTATAAGTTAACTTTCAATTTATAATTAAATAATTTTCCTAATTAAAATAATTATTCTCATTCTTTATATTTATTACTTGTATTACTTCAGATTATGGTTAAAAGGAACAATACTATTTTAAGATTATGATTAGATTCCATTCTTATAATTTCAACTATCATTAATGCTACTTAGCCACTAGGAGGCACTTGTTATATATTAATAATATATAATCATAATTTAGAATTTAATGCATGAATATATGCATTAAATATATAACATATTTAAAATAAAAATATATTTATAATATAATAATGTTTTAAAAATATACACCAATTTATATTATATAAAATTAAAATAGAATTTTTATAATAATAAAATAATATATTTAGTATAAATATATAATTTATAATATAAATTAAATTCATTTTTTACAATTTTATTTTTTATTTTTTGACTAAATTATTTTAGATAATATTATATTAATTATAAATTTTATTCATATTTTATTATGTACTATATAGATTTTTAAATTTAAATATTAAAAAATTAATAAATATGTATTTTAAATATTTAATATAATAAATTCTTTTATGATATTCTATTCACTATTTCAATTGTATAAATTCATTATTTCATTTCATGTTATTGAAAATATTTAATAATAATTTTAAAATATAATTTGATCACAAATTTGACATGTACATAATATTCCACATATATTATTTAGTTTTCTAATATAAAATTTATACTTCACATTGTTAAAAAAAATATTTTAATTTATACTACTAATTTATAACTATATTCTCAAATATTTATTGTATTGTTATTATAATTTATATATAATATAATATTAATCATATATAATTAAAAGTATATATTAAGACAATAAAATTCATATTATTCTTATATTTTACAAAATAATCACAAATAAAATTAAGATGAAGATTTGAATTAATTATAATTTACAATCAATAATTGTTTAAATTATTATAATTAAAAAATTGCTTATTACTACAATTACAATTATATAAAAAATATAATTTTATAATTAATTAAAATATAATAATTATAATAAATTTATTAAAATTAAAATTACATTTATATTTAACATTAAGATTATAATTATTTATACAATCAAAGGCAAGTACTTAGCCACTCTGTGGTACTTGTTATACATTGCCCTAGTTTTGGCCTATTATAAACCATTAAGAATTTGAAGATAATGTTTACTAATGATTTTTGAGATTTTGATTATGGATTTTAAATGCACTTTTTAGCTATAATAATTATTTGTGAAATTTTGAATACAGGTTTTAAAAGTTTATTTTCATAGTTAACATTTCTTTAAATTTATTATATATTACACAACTTTGTTACAAGAAGGATACAATTATAAATTCTTAAAAGTAGATTGGTAACACCAATATCTAGCTTATAAAAAAAATTCATAAATTTTGTTGCATTGTTTTTATAAAAAAAAAACTGAGATCAAATATAATTTAGACATAAATTTCTTCATTCAACATAAGTTTGATTTATGTATCCATTTTTTGTAAAAATATTGAAACAAGGACATCGATACCTAGTGTGCATATTTTCAAAAACTTTAAATCTATTTTACCATTTTATCACATGTTGAATAAAGACCTTGATGCTAGATGGAAAACCTACAATAACTAAAAACTAAACACCTTAATGAAATTAAATGTCTTCAAAATTATGCTTTTTAGAAAGATTACTTTAAGAGCTATGAGCCTATTAATTTCCTTGTCATTTTTGTTCCATCAACTCATCCAAACCAAGGTTTGAAACAAAAAAAAAACTCGACGAGAATTTAAGAACCAAAGTTGAAAGCCACATTGGGATTTCATTCAAAAGTGCCTTTGGATGAAGATATCTAGAGGCGTTCATTCAAAGACACCTTTGTAAATTGACGTCTCTCGTCAGAAAACATATGGTACAAGGCATTATAAAAAAACCTCTTATTCTTATCCTCTATCATCACCCTTGCAAAATCATTATTACTTATATGTTAGTAATGATAATGATAGCCACTATAGTCTTTTGATCAAGTTGCTCAATTGCCCCTTTATAAAGACTCGTCAATGAATTACAATTATTCACTTTTCTTATAGTATTCTGGTTTACTAATTGTTATTATTTTAAAGAGGTCACCAAAATAGTAATAAGAGATTTTTGTGAAAATCAATTCAATAGTTGACATAACTAGGCATGGCATATCCTTTGTCATATGCATCAACAAACTATCAATATTTTCAAATTTCAATATGTAATGATAATTATTAATTTAATATGAAATATATAGTGTAGATTTAAACTTAACTCTTTGACAAAATGGCATTCAACATTTGTGTATTTTAACTTTAAAGGTAATGTTAAGCTTTACCCCATATATATATGTGTGTACCTGTAGACACATACATACAAACTTCACTGTCATGATATTTTCTGAAAATTATTAAATTAAGATGGATGTCTCCAAACACCCCATCTTCTATTTTTTAAAATTAACCATTACAAATATCAGTATGAATTACAAATACCTCCATCTTTTGGTAACCTTGGTAATGTAATTAGCCGATAGGCTTTCCCTACGAGGTCACTGGTGACCGTACGCGGGAAAACCTGTCTCACGCTCAATACTGCTGGTTTTTTTGTCTTACACACAAAAATGGTTTTGCAGACCAGTTTTCGCAGGATAGTTTTAAACAATTTCACATCATTTACTGCAATCTCTTCTCATCATACACGCTATGTCTCTGTGTCTCTGTACTGTCAACTGCATTTGGCTGAGGAACCTTTCTTACTCATACACAGAATCATCACGAGTCTCTCAATCCTAATGGGTTTTATCTTAAACCTCAGGAGGATGTTTCCAAGCTTGATTTATCTCTTCGCCTTTTATTGAGAAAATTTTGGTTAGGATGATGATCTAGAGTCTGGATATTGACATATCCACGGAACATTTTGGTTGAAGCCCAAGTATGCTAATTTCTCGTTATAAATTTCTAAATAACTTATAATCCTGTTTTTCAAATTTCTATCCTGTGCCTTTAAGCTTTTTCACATCCACAGTCAGACACAGAGAAACACTCACCTAAGTATTCGGCTTTACTTTTATTTTGGGTATATACATATATCCTTAGATCTAAGTTTCAGAACCTCATTTAAATAAAGAAAAAGCCTGCATTTTGATGTAGTATTTTTACGAGAGAGCTGCTGTGGAAAAAAATAGTTTTTGTGTGCCCCTGTTGCAGTTTCAAGGAACAAAATTACTCGCCATGGTAATCGTTTTGCTTGTATATTCTGATATACAGGAAATAGTTTTTTTACTAGCTGTTGCTCTCTATTTTTAAGTTAGACGTATCAGGTCATCAATGTTATTATGTGTCCAGTCAAGAACCTTAGAACTCAAAGCATTCATAAATGTGCAAACACTCTTGGCATTGCCAATCTGTCTTTTAGGATTTATTACACCCTGTAGACCGCACACAATGTGCACAAATGATTTTTTTTTCTTTTCAAACAATGGTTTTAGCATTAATTTATCAGAATATGCCAATCATGTCATAGTAGGTAGCAGAAGAATAACAGAACATGAATGAACAGAAGTATGTTTCAAAGAAGGGTGAGTTTCAACCGCAGATTACCTACAACAACAGTAGCCATGGCATTTAAAGATACGGAGAAGCAAGCACAGCAAAAGAGGAATGCTAAAATATGGTACGTAAGGATTCTGATTGTTTACTCTTTTTTTAAATAAGTTGGAACAGTAAATACAAGTCTGAAAAATGGGGGCATTCATTCGTGTAACACTCATCATCTGTACTCAGTGGGCTGATTGCATCGGAATGGGGCAACTTTATTATAATTAGAAATTCACAGGTTCATTGATTATTGCCAAGAATGTGGCCCTTTATTCTTTTTAAGTAGAGCCCTTGGAATCCATTATTGACGGAAAAAGAGAATCCTATAATAATTAATAGCTTTCTACTTTATGCACGAAGAGGACAGTGATATCTGGACACCAATTTCCAGGCTGGGAATATGAATGTGAATGTAGCTACCTCTGTGTGGACCAATTGTTTTTAGAATAGTGTTTTTGGTTGCAGGTGTAGTTTTTTCTTATCTGATCTCTCAAACGGTTGTTTTTAAATACACCCATAGTATATGTTGCAAATGGGAGTATTGTTTTCCGTTTGACATTTAATACAATCTCTTGCACGAAATGCTCTCTGGCATACCCAATAAAATATGTATTTTCGGAGTGGCCGCTAAATGATTCTCCTAGGAACGACTTGTGCCTGAGTTTTAATAAGTTTAGGGCCGTTTGGACCACGGCATACGGAATGCCGGATATAGTCAATTCTGGAATATGCTGCAATTTTGGAATATACATATCCTCAAAATGATATCCGGAATATGTGTTCGACCCATTTGGTTCCCCTGGAAGATGACCGAGAAGATGTATTTTCCGCGTTTGGGTGCTGCATTTTGGAATTGGAATATGCACTGAATGAGAATTTGTTTTATTAATTTATTTATAACAATTTGTGATTTTTTCAAATGTTATGATGTTTTTCACATTTTGTTCGTGTTTTTGAATATTTATTTTATTTTTGCAATAAAATATTATTATAATATTTTATTTTGTTTTTTAATACTTATTTTATTTTATTTTATTTCATTTGTATGCGATTTTGAATATTTATAATATTTTGAAATAAAATTATGTTTATAAGTTTATAAAAATTTTAACATTTTGTATAATTTTTTTATAAAAAAAAAAATTCCTATACAAATTTATAAAATTTGGAGACCCAAAATACACAAATTTATAAACAAGTCATTTATTTTATTATTTATTTTTACAAAATGTTGCCAACCCAGCTCAATAGGAGCACCGGTAGGAAAGAGCCAGGTGGAGAAAACCTCTGATCTAGCCCCACAAAGTCATGAGCTGATATAAAATTACAACTTGAATGAGGCATTCCTCATTTTACATAATGTAGATACAGTGTTACAACTTGAATGAGACATTCCTCATTTTACATAATGCAGATACAGTGTTACAACTTGAATGAGGCATTCCTCATTTTACATAATGCAGATACAATGTTATAATTTAGTCTGATGAGTCTTTGATGCTCTGTCATACCCGAACTTTTATTTTTGTCTCTAGACATTGCATACATAGAACATACAACTACTTTGTGCTTTTGTTAGTACACCAATGAAGTACATTCAGTTGCTAACTTTTGTATGAATTTTTTTTTAAATTCTTATTAATTATTATTACCTTCTATGACCTCCTTTGATTCTTACCTGAATGATCCACGCTTGTCAAGATCAAAACATGACCAATTAAATGAGTTTATACATGATATATATCTGTTAACCTCAAAATTCCTCTACAAACCTAGGTTAGAATTCTACAAAGCAATAACCATGAAAACAACGTTAAATCATGTGACTGATAGCAGATTGGGGCTCACCTAAGCCATAAACATGAAAAATTATTGTGAAAAAATATGTGGACCATATATATGCGCACTTGGGGCAAAGAGGAGTTACGCCATATCCATATTAAAATATTTAGTTATAATATCAAAATACAAAACTGAATAATTCCTGAGCTCTGCATCTCCGCATATTACAATATCAAAATACAAAACTGACTAATTCCTGAGCTCATCTCCGCATATTACAATATCAAAATACAAAACTGACTAATTCTTGAGCTCGTCTACGCATATGGTCGCAAAAAAAATATGCGATTACAATATAAAGAAGGCATCGTAAAAATATAATTTCATTTGCCCTAGCTTGACAACTTTTGCACTCAAATCCTGGATTGTGGATGAGTGGAGATGGGCAGATGTCTGGATCGTGGATGACTGGAGATGGGCAGATAGATGTAGATGGGTTGTCATCGACCCACCTAAAGTATCCACAATCATGATGGCCCTGTGATGCCCAATCTACATTAGTTTTTATAATATAATGAATAGTATTTACATTACAAACATTAAATATAATAAATAGTATTTACATTACAAACATTAAATATATACACATTAGCAACCTTTTTTCTGTTTGGACAACACCAAAATTGTCGTCCAGGGTTTTCCACTGTCCGTGAAATCTTCATCTGGCACTGCCCACCACCACATGGACATCTTGGCACATTGAGAAGAGCCATCAAACCGATATCAATAATGCACCTATATCAACAATCTCAAAATTAAACAAAATTCATTGAGAAAAACAAAAAGTTGCAAGGCTGAATCAACCATAATGAGTTATGACATATTGTAGTGTTGTCGTGTTATATTTAATGTTGTCATGTTATATGTAATATTGTCGTGTCAACAATGCGTTATGACAAAAGAAGTGGGCAACATGGATCCTCCCAATAAAATGTATAATCAAAACTGTTTAGTTTCTGTTTGAAAGTTAGTGGAACAATGAACAGTTTAAGGGCCTGATAATATTAGTTTTCAAGTGTATTATGCTTGCAATACCTGACTATATCAACTTCTCTAGCAATCCTAACTGATTGATTAGCAATAATGTAAAGTGTTGCAATCCTTCAAGTCTCGCAAAGGGAGATGCTTCATGGTTTTCTGTAGTTTGTTACAAGATGTAGCTATATTCAATATAACAATAATGTAAAGACAACATGATAATGTACACTCACTATAAGGACAGTCACAAATAGACTGTCATACCATTGCAAACTTGAAAACAAAAAAGACGGGACCTGATGCATTATATACTATCTTTGACATTACTACTGTTCTGTTGTGAAAAATGGGACCTAATGCATTATAGACTATCTTTGACCTTACTATTATTCATGTCTACGATCCGATAGAATGGTGAAAAATGGGACCTAATGCATTATAGACTATCTTTGACCTTACAATTATTCTGTTGTGTTTGAACCTCTCTTCAAAGTTATATTACAGTAGAAAAAACTAAAGAGAAACCTCTCAAATGACTACTTTTGAGGTCATGTCTACAATCTGATAGAATGGTATGATAGTTTATAATGGCCATTTATCAGTGCATTATGCTGATAACCATTTAAGAAAATCACATCCCAAGCTTGACCGCACCAATCGCAACCTTCCACAGATAAAAAAACTCAATCACAAATAGAATAGGCACTTGGAGCTCTTCTTGTTAATGCCTTTTTGACAGTGTGGGACAAAATTCCCAAGCTAAATGCTCAACCCGTTTGGTCAGGGCCTTCCATTGCTTCCATTGTGGACAAAAAACCTTAATCATGGCAAATTGGGGGCAAATATTTGCTGGAGACTTTAGGAAAGACTAAAGTCCAAATTTATTTTGCAAAGGACCCTCTAAATGATGCTTGTGCCAACTTACATACAAAAATAATCAAGGGCAGAGAATACAAATTATTTATAACCTAATGTGTAAATGATCCTGAAACAATTAACAATCGGTAATTACATACAAAAATAATAAAGGCACTTCAAGCATTGCCCGAAAAAGTGAAATGGTATTAAAAAGCAACATTTCACAAATGAGATTATAAATGGCAGATTTCACAAACTGTTTAGCAACATTGAGATTGTAACCGCAGATTTCACAATCTGTTTAGCAACATGGTAGATTTCACAAACTATTTAGAAACATTAGTTAGTTTTGATTTGAAAAACAATAGATTAAATCCATAATTCTGATTGTTTTAATATGAAACATTAGTTTTGATTTTAAACACAAGACCTAATAAACATGAATCAACTAAAGTCCAAACTTCAGTATCATATATTGGATTCTCTCTCCTTCATCCATTGTCAAGAACAATGCGGCTGATTGCGGATCATGCATTAACTTTTTGTATGCTTCAAGCATAGTAGAGTTGCTAAGGCCAGGGATTTCTTTAAGTGCTTTATACAAATCCGCTGCATCATTTTTCAAACTAGATGTTTTATCCACTTTCAAAGGCTGTCCAAGGCCTGATGTAAGGCCTGCAAACAGATCTTTGATCACTTCACAAATTGAATCCAACGAACCTACCAATGTTCCCCTCCTTCTCTTTGGCCTCCTTGACGATGTTGAAGGGTTCTCTTTGCCGCTTGCAGTAGATTGGTTCGATGTAGGTGTATCAATAGATTCGCTACCATCACTAGCCAAATCAGCAGCAGTCTCAAAACATGCATTATCCATACCATGATAACTGAAATCTTCATCATCAATGAAATCTTCCTCCGTCTCTTGAGTTGTTGCAGCTACAGTGCCCTCAACTATGTCATTCCCAACAATACAGGATAATTCATTGTAGTATTGAAATGGTTGCCTCTTATACATTCTGGCATTTTTAAATTCCTTTCTCTGTATGATGGCATAACAATTGAATTCATTATTGGTCCTTCATTACTTAAAAAGATATATTCAACTTAAAAGGAGATTTGAAGACCATGTTACCTTCAACAACTCGTCCCAAACACTATCATCAGCATCCATAGTTTGGGTAGTCTCATTCCAAGCTAAGCCGCTTGTATTCCTCAAGTCTTTCATAACTCTATACCCTTGTTTCCAAGTTTTCAGCTTGTTCTTAAAGTTATCATTCGATAGCTTCATTTTCAACTCATTATTGAACCTCCTTTCAATGGTTGTCCAAGCCTCTTTCTTGAAACCCCCTTCAGCTTTTTTTCCAAGCTGCACTTGCTCCTGTAGCAAGTCTAGCAACTTGTGTTCCATCTCTTTTGTCCAAAAAACCTTCTTGCAAGAAGAAGTTGCCTAGATAACTTGAACGTCACCATCCATGTTCGTGTTTACATCCATAGACATACCTGATGCACACACAACATGATAATGTACACTCACTGTAAGGACAGTCACAAATGAGGACAGTCACTCTAAAGACAACATGATAATGTATAGTCACTGTAAGGATAGTCACAAATGAGGACATCTCACAGTGACTATCCCTTGTTTAATTGCCACTTTAATGTATTGTTATTGAACCACATTAATGCTTTTTTTCTTGAACAAATGAGGATAGTCACTGTAAAGACAACATGATAATGTACACTCACTGTAAGGATAGTCACAAATGAGGACATCTTACAGTGAGTGTACATTATCATGTTGTCTTTACAATGACTGTCCTCATGTGTGACTGTCCTTGTCACAAATGAGGACATCTCACAGTGACTGTCCCTTGTGTGACTGTCCTCATTTGTTCAAGAAGAAAAGCATTAATGTGGTTCAATAGCAATACATTCAAGTGGCAATTACACAAGGGACAGTCACTGTGAGATGTCCTCATTTGTGATTGTCCTTGTTTACATTTGTAGACATACCTGATGCACACACAACATGAGCTGCCCACTTCTTTTGACAAGATCAATTGCAATGTAAACAGATGCAAAGAGGCATATACATAGACGTAAACATTAAATATAGCAACATTAAACATAACATGACAATATTAAATATAACATGACAACATTAAATATGGCAACATTAAACATAACATGACAATATTAAATATAACATGACAACATTAAATATAGCAGCATTAAACATAACATGACAATATTAAATATAACATGACAACATTAAATATAAAATATAGAAACATTAAACATAACATGAGAATATTAAATATAATATGACAACATTAAATATAACAACATTGAATATAACATGACAACACTAAATATGGCATACCGGCTTTTAATATATAGTATCAGTTTGTGAAATTTATGAAATCTGACATTAGTTTAAACACTGTCATAATAGTTATTCAACCGACTAAGATCAAGATCTATAGTCTTCCCACATCCTTCTTGCTATTTCATCTCAAAAATTGCCCCAATCATCTCTTTCACGTTGGCTCAACCCATATGTCTCAAGCACTGGTATGTCTATCCCATCACGACCATCTTCCTCTTCAAATTCTACCTCAGATGGAAGGCTGTCCTTTATCGTAATGAAGTTGTGAAGTATGCAACATGCCAAAACAATATGTGTTTGTGTCTTGATTTGATAAGACATCGCATGCTTCAAGATAGGAAAACGCTGCTTCAAAATCGCAAATGTATGCTCTATTACATTCCTAAGCGAGGAGTGTCGATGATTAAACAACTCTTTTGGGGTGTTTATTGGGTTTTCTCTTGAAAACTCCTTTAGGTGGTAGCGTGTGCACTGATAAGGTGCAAGAAATCTTGGTAGGTTTGGATATCCAGCATCGACCAAATAATATTTACCTAAACAAAACAAAATGTCATTGTCATAACGTTGTCTTATTTTTCGTATGCTTCAATAATATAATCATATTTTACAAACCTGGGGGAACTACCAATAGATCAGCTCTAGATAGAGCTAAAGCTAGAACACGGCTATCTGCAACAGACCCTTCCCAACCAGCAAGGATGTATTGAAACTTATAATCAAATGAACACACTCCCATAACATTTTGTGACAAGTTGCCTTTTCTATCACAATATTTAGCTTGCAGGTTGACATCGACAGTGACTGGTATATGGGATCCATCAATTGCTCCCACATAGTCTTGTAGTCAGATAAATCATAGGTCTAATGGAGCGCTAAGATAGCCCTCAAGACCTTGTGGAAGTATCGGCTTACCGTCTCTCCAGAGTGCCCAAAGTTATAGGAAATCTTATGATTCCTCAGATTGTGGCCAAGAGTATGGAGGAACATGACTAATTATTCTTCTAACGTGAGGAATTCTGTATCTCTAATGCTTCCTTTTTGCCTTAAAATACTGGCTAGTTTAAAGAAGGATCGTCTAGTCATGCATATTTGGTCAAAGCAATCCGTCTCATTGGAGTTGATAACACACTTATAAAAAGGAATTGCATCTCTTGTGCGCTTATGCATATTTTGACTACCTTCTTTTATACACTCCGCTATGGCCACGACAAGGGTGGCAAGAACAATTACAACAACATGCAAGACTCTTCTCCTCCTCATAATCTCTCCTTCTATTTCAATATCATCTTCATCATCAATATCATCAATGAGATCCATTGAATTACCTAAAAATACCAACAAAACAATCACGAAACAACATAAGAAAACACCCAACTATAATGTATAAGAATAGAGTTGCAGGTTGAGTATACAACATATGTAGACAAGAAAGTACCTTGTGTAATTTCACAAAATGAGAAGTTCTCACAGTGACTGTCCCTTGTGTAATTGCCACTTGAATGAGGACAGTCACTATAAAGACAACATGATAATGTACACTCACTGTAAGGACAGTCACAAATGAGGACAGTCACTCTAAAGACAACATGATAATGTATAGTCACTGTAAGGACAGTCACAAATGAGGACATCTCACAGTGACTGTCCCTTGTGTAATTGCCACTTTAATGTATTTCCATTGAACCACATTAATGTTTTTCTTCTTGAACAAATGAGGACAGTCACTGTAAAGACAACATGATAATGTACACTCACTGTAAGGACAGTCACTCTAAAGACAACATGATAATGTACAGTTACTGTAAGGACAGTCACAAATGAGGACATCTTACAGTGAGTGTACATTATCATGTTGTCTTTACAGTGACTGTCCTCATGTGTGATTGTCCTTGTCACAACTGAGGACATCTCATAGTGACTGTCCCTTGTGTAATTGTCCTCATTTGTTCAAGAAGAAAAGCATTAATGTGGTTCAATAGCAATACATTCAAGTGGAAATTACACAAGGGATAGTCACTATGAGATGTCCTCATTTGTGACTGTCCTTGTCACAAATGAGGACATCTCACAGTGACTATCCCTTGTGTAATTGTCACTTGAATGTATTGCCTAATTGTCCTTGTAATTATAATGTTGTCTTTAGAGTGACTGTCCTCATTTGTTGAAGAAGAAAAGCATTAATGTGGCTCAATAGCAATACATTAAAGTGGCAATTACACAAGGGACAGTCACTGTGAGATGTCCTCATTTGTGACTATCCTTATAGTGATTGTACATTATCATGTTGTCTTTAGAGTGACTGTTCTCATTTGTTGAAGAAGAAAAGCATTAATGTGGTTCAATAGCAATACATTAAAGTGGTAATTACACAAGGGACAGTCACTGTGAGATGTCCTCATTTGTGACTGTCCTTATAGTGAGTGTACGTTATCATGTTGTCTTTAGAGTGACTGTCCTCATTTGTTGAAGAAGAAAAGCATTAATGTGGTTCAATAGCAATACATTAAAGGGGCAATTACACAAGGGACAGTCACTATGAGATGTCCTCATTTGTGACTGTCCTATTACTTTGATACCTTAGAAATTATGAAATATGATCCTATTACTTT
The DNA here is from genome assembly GCA_027943335.1 of Chamaecyparis obtusa. NCBI lineage: Eukaryota > Viridiplantae > Streptophyta > Pinopsida > Cupressales > Cupressaceae > Chamaecyparis > Chamaecyparis obtusa. Next base: position 474,784 of record BSBK01002744.1, on the reverse strand, counting down.
GATACCTTAGAAAATCATTCCAATTTTGGATCATCTTCTGTGATGATCTCTAGAGTTACACTGCTTAGGTAGTTTTAACTGTAGCTCATTTAGGTTCTAAAAATCTACACAACTATAACCGAGAAGATCATTGTAAATTGATAAACTACCAGAAAATTCCTCCCAAATATAGGGTAAAATAGCATGAATCCTCAACGGTGAACCATAAAGAACAACAATTCTAAATAGAATGCATAATTGTACTAACAAAAAAAGTAGAGCAACTTTGATAACAAATTTTCAAAGAAAAAGATGCAAAACATAAATTAACTTTGAAAAACATTTTTGCACACCTAATTCGTGGATTCTGTTGTTCTGGTAGTGTAAGGTTTTCTGATCAAACTTTTCATGCGATAGGATAGTGATGGTTTCTCTAGTTTCTCCATCTCAAAATTTCTCTAGTTTCTCCATCTCAAACATAATTGCAATTGTTTTTTTTTTTGTGTGGTATTCATTCAATAGGGAAGATTGCAGATTTATAGTAGTTTTTTCTTTTATGGGCAATAAGAGGTTTGGAGTTCTGTGCAGTAGATAGAGATTATGTGAAGAAAATTGGTTTCATAAGAATACCACACATAAAGCATTGATTTCACTATGCAGTCGACAAAACTAGTTGAAACCCTAAAACCCTAAGAAGAAGCAAGAACAAAATTAAAATGCTAAATATGCCTAAGATAACCTTTCCTAGTTGATATGTTGTGATCAGGATTCTTTACCAGTTGAAACCCTAAAACCCTAAGAAGAAGCAAGAGAAAAATAAATGCTAAATATGCTTGAGATAACCTTTCCCCATTGACGAGGAAACAAAGCCTCTTAGTTGCATCCCAAAGCTCTTCGAATACAAATGCAGATAAACGGATAAGCCGTAGGTACCAGGGGACAGAAAGATCTTCGAATACAAATGTAGATAAATAGATGAGGGATACATACAACAGATAAACGGATGAGGAAGATGCAGCTTCGAACCAGATGTAGAAAGAAGCAGCTTTGAACTAGATGAAGGTAGATGCAGCTCGAACCAGAGAGGGCTTCCGACAATCGCGCGATGTAACCATTGCGGATGTGAAAACAAGGTAATAAAAAGCGGATGTCAAAAATAATAAAACCCACGCGGACCCGAAAACATTTTCAAAATTGGCATATGAAAACCAGAATGCGAGCCCGATATTCCAATTCCACCTTTTCAAGTGGAAGACGATATGCCCATTTTTTGGGTAAAATTGGAATATTGAAATTCCAATTCCATCCTTTGATGTTGCACACAAACAATGGAGACCATATTCGAAAATTGATATTTCGGTATATCGGCCAATATGCTTGCGTCCAAATGGGCCCTTAGGTTAAATATTTATTTTGAACATGAGATTGATCTAAATAATTTTTTATTATATTAAAAATATAATTATTTTTAAAAATATTTATTTTAAATTTAAGTTATTTAAAATATGTCTTTTATTGTAGATTATAACATTATATAAATTATATTTTTAATCTATAATTATATTTTTAATTTTGCCCCAACCAATCGTCTTTAAGATAACAAAATTTGAACAAGATATGAATGTAATTTTCTTTTTTGATTTATGTACATTTTTTTCCTTTGACAACAATGAATAATAAATATTTTCTTTAAGAAAATTATTTATAGTTTTTGAATATTTGTTGTTAGTATTTATGTAAAGCCACGATAATGGTGGTAATTGGTATGCTTCCAATTGTATAGAAAATTGTATACTTTGCCACTGCAAATGGAACAAAGCTTGAACATGAATGTTATGTAAGATAAAAAGAATCAAGAATCCCATCTATTTTAATGTTAGTGTCAGGAGTATGAATCACATAATATATCTTATAAACTCAAAAAAGAATATTCAATCATTGTTTAACTTTTTACTCTTTTTATTAGAGCTTGAAACTAGGGTGGCAATTTAATCAGGATTCATGTAAGAGTTCAATTTCATTCAAGGTTTATTGGTACAATTCTATTTAGTTGAGGGTTAAGGTTGGATTTAGTTTATTGTTAGAGTTAGGATTCAATCTAATAATTTATCTATAATTTTGTTATTATCTTATTCTTATATGTAGCATAATTGTAGAATCTTATTTCTATGTAAAATTTAATTATCAATAATGAATATGTTGAAGAAAAATAAGTATTTGAATCACAATCCTTGAATTTTGTATTATGTATGATCTAAGTATTAAAAATTTGAAAGACATCTTGAAAATAATAAACTTTACATTTGTAGATTGAAAATTATATTGTTTGTATCAACATGAAATCACATAACATTGATATGCCAATGTAGATATCTAAATATTAAGAAACAATAATAAATATTTAGTTCATGACTAGTATGACATCCTCCATGGTCAACTAACTTTAAAATTTATAAAGTATTTATTATTTAATGTAATTGAATTGAATCATTGATGGCATGCATATTGTATAGATATAGATAGACTTCTAAAATTAGATGCTTTTAGTGTTCTTTATATTGTTTAGAATAGTAAACATTATCATTTGTTCATATCTATGAATGATAGTGATTTTTAAAAATTGATATCTTTCAACATCTTATACATAAATTTTATTTAAAATAGTAATTATACTCTTAATTATTTTTAATTATTATAATCCTAAAATCAATATAATTAAGATTGTGTAATTAAAATTAAGAATAAGGTGAGTTATATACTAAAATAAACTCATGTAATATAATTTAAAATTTTTAATATACAATTAATATAAAAAAATATATATATTAATGAAAATTCTAATTAAAGATAAAAACAAAAATTGTTTCCAAGCTCGAAAACTATGCAATATGAAAGGACAATAAATAACAACCGTGGTAAATTTTAATTGGTTCACTCGTGTAATAAGACTTCAAATGCATTCATCCAATGAGATATCAATTATTAATTTCTAAATATTATAAAGTTAAATAATTTGCATCTATATTTTACAAATGAAAAAACTTATAATGAAATATAAAAAAGAATTTATTTTCATTGGTGTAGAACAATTCATTTAATCACTAGTTAACATCAAAAACTCAAAAAGTGATACAATAGTACTTAGCCTACCGGCAAGTACTAATAAGAAACATAATAGTGACTGGCTCAAAGAAACTAAATAAATAAAATTATGTGTCTTTCAATAAATCTATGCTCTGTAAATCTTGTGATCATTGCATTCCATGAGAGAATGTCTCTTTCAAGCATCTTGTAAAACCAGTTCACATACCTAGCTTGTGTGGTCACATTTTGAATACATATCTATTGTATCTTCATCCTCATTATGCAAGATAAAACGTAAACCCAGCTGGAGAATACAAAAGACACGTTTCTATTAGCAAAGAAATTTGACAACTCTTGCTCTCTCCTTTTTCTCCAATGTAAACTGAATGAGTTACTATATGCACCTTGTAGAAAGGTATCGATGATTAAGAATTCCTATTTGTACTCTTTCAAACTCTAAAATAGCACGTAGATATAACAACTGCTTCTTTAATATCCCACAAAAATAGATAGTTGTACAGCGTACACAACTGCTATTACTATGAAAGATAATTTGCTCCAATTTTTTACATTACCCAATTTTTACTACTATAGACAAACAATACACATATTTTTCATTATGTAGGGACTGTATATTTTTAGCTTCCCTTATTTTATAAACATCAAAGAATTATATAAAAGAATATTTGAGAATTTTTAGTCCCTGTCTGTATAGGGAGAGACTAATGTTTTTTCAATTAGTTCTGTTTCGAGTATTCTATTAATGAAAAAATAATATGTTTATTCAAATGTTTCTAGGGTTCTCATTTTTCAAATCTTATTTCTCTAATTTTTTACCTTTTTTATTTTTTGGTTCTAATTTTGTTACTATTTTTTTACATTACTAATAAATTATGGAAAAAAAAACTTTTAACCAATAAGAGATCGGCAGTAAAAAATTCAAAACATTTCATAATTAGCAGTTGAATGTCATGCCTACCTTATGCCAGTGGGACTAGGCAGCGACTATGCAGCCACAAAAATTGAAAACCATACGAAGGGGAAACACTTAGTTTTTTTTTCAAAAGTTTATAAAAAGCTATATAAAGTAAACAATTTTAGTGGCTGGATAACCCACTACCGTGGGACTATATGCTCCAGGCCGAACTTAAGGCATGGGATAAAACAATTTTGTATATTATTAAATAAATTAATAATATAATATAATTATATTTTAACATATTTAAGATTTATAATTATTATTGTAAAATATTTTTAATAAGTAAAATAATTTTAAAAATCAAATTAAAATAATTAGAATTAATAATTATAAAATAAATAAATATAATTTAAAAATCTATGATAATGATATATTTTAGCTGAAAGGGGTTACAAAATATTAGTAGCGGTTTGCTCTTAGTTTATTGTGTTTTAGTCGCCAAATGTGTTGATTGTTTATTTGGGAGGAGTTTTGCTTTCTGTTATTAGATTTTTATTTTCCGTTTTGCCTTTTTTTGGGAAAAGGAACGCGCAAGTCAATGAATTTATCCTAATGCATTTTTCTTGTCTAAGTCTACAATCTACCATTTGAAAGTACAGGTTTGCAGAGGAGGACAATAATGGACGCGGTTATCCTCCCGAAAGAATGCACCATCGTACATAAATTTGACATTGTGACATACATAAAACCACATAAAAAGGCATGAACGAGAACATGGGATCCCCGACAAGAAAGGACACAGGTTCTTTCTTTCAACTAATTATGAGACATGCAGTAAAGTACATGAAAGGTGAATTAGACCGGAAAAAAATTAAACCGTTCAGTCCAATGCACTGAAAAATCTAACTGCATAAGTAGACAGTAACCGTGCGAAGGAGACTACGAAGAAAGGACATGAAATAGACAGTTAGGTGTGGCATAAAATGTTAGTGGTTACTGCATCTGGTAACGGTGACAGGACAATGTCAGTGATAGTTACATTTACAGTTACCAATTTTGTAGATATAAAGGCATGGAAAAAACCTAACGGTTACCTAATCTGCAGATATAATGGCACGAAAAACACTGGTCAAACAACCTTCACCGGGCGGCTTAACAGAGGTCCCCTCCTTTAACAGATGCTATGTGGTCCCACCAAGAATAGTTGACAGGTGGCAATCAGGTGCGATCCCGTTGAGAGAAAAGACATGCACCTTGATGATTAAGGGATAGCGCCAACCGTGAGTTCAAAAATGATCTAACAGTGAAGATATAAATGAGAAATTTTTATGTAAGGTACTTGGCCTATCACCGCAACCGGTCCACCGTTTGATTAACTGCCCAAATAACCTTCACCGGGCAGCTTAACAGATGTTATGTGGTCCCCATTGACATTGACAACCGCGGACAGGTGGCATTATGGTGTTATCCCTTAAGTACTTATTGAAGCTCTTTCAATGTTCGCGGGATCATGCCTATTTGACGCATGTCCCAATTCCTTTGACTTGAAACTCACCGAGATAGTAACTGTGCAAAGGAGACTGCGAAGAAAGGACATGCAATAGACAGTTAGGCGTGGCATAAAATGTTAGGGGTTAGTGCATTTGGTAATGGTGACAGGACAATGCCAGTGACAGTTACATTTAAAGTTATGCGGACACGTCAAAAACATAGAACACTTGGGACAGCGTACATGCGCACTTACATTAGGGCATCATAAATGTAATCATGCAAGCTATATCAATCGATTCGATGAAGCAGGACAAAACAAATAACGGTTACATATTCTGCAGAGACGATGGCATGGAAAACACTGCTGCATTCAGAAATCTGACAACCAATGTAGAGATATTCATTTTTGATGGATGCAACCGGATGTTACAGTGGTTAGTAACTGGGCCTGTGTGACATTAACCAGCCAAATAACCCTAACCTTCACCTTAACAAATGCAATTGTGTACAGGTGGCAATAAGGCGCAATCCCGTTAAGATAATAAAAGTTCACCTTGAGGATTAAGGGATAGCCACAACCATGAGTGTCGAGATATTGCTAGGTGGTCCCCATAGACAACTGTGGATAGGTGTCCTTATGGCGTTATCCTTTGAAATACTTATGGAATCTCTTTCAACATTCGCAGGATCACACTTGTTTGACGGGTGTCCCAAATCCTTTGCCGGCAACACAGAAAGTAGATGATTTATTTTATCGAGATCACACTTACGCGATTGCGCACTTCTAAATGAAAACACATAACATTTTCTATAATCACGCATGCGCACATAGAAAGGAAAACACGTGGCAATGAGGTGCGATCCCATTAAGATAATAGATGTTCATCTTGAAGATTAAGGGATAGCGCCAACTGCAAGATCAAAAATGATTTAACGGTTTAGATATTGCTAGGTGGTCCCCATACACAACCGCGGACAGGTGGCATTATGGTGTTATCATTTGAAGTACTTACTGAAGCACTTTCAACCTTGGTGGGATGATGCCTATTTGACGTGTGTCCCAATTCCTTTGCTAGCAACATAGAAAGCAGACGATTTATTTTATCGACATTGCACTTAAGCGATTGCGCACTTGCGCACTTGTAATCAAAAACACATAACATTTTCTATAATCGCGCATGCACACATAGAAAGGAAAACATGTGGCAATTAGGCACGATCCCGTTAAGATAATAGACATTCATCTTGAAGATTAAGGGATAGCACCAACCGCAAGATCAAAAATGATTTAACGGTCAAGATATTGCTAGGTGGTCCCCATTCACAACCGCGAATAGGTGGCATTATGGTGTTATCCCTAGAAGTACTTACTGAACCCCTTTCAACCTTCACAGGATGACGCATGTTTGATGCATGTCCTGATTCCTTTACCGCCAACATAGAAAGTAGATGATTTATTTTATCGACATTGCACTTACGCGATTGCGCACTTGCACACTTGTAATCGAAAACACATAACATTTTCTATAATCGCTCATGCGCACCTAGAAAGGAAAACACATAATAGTTTCAGCCAAATTGCCGTGGGAAAAGGATGAGGGAATTAATTGCCACCAACTCACTGTCCTGCGTCTTCATTTGCATTTAATGTAGTCAGTAAATGAAGTCCTAGGGAAGTTTTCCTTATAATTTATGGATTACTTCACTTTTAAGTAAGTTACGACTATTAATAGGATTACTTACTCCCAACTTAATAGTCATTCATCCTTTCAAAAGATCCCTTGGTTTTCTATCAAGTTAATAGTGGTTCATCCTTTGGAAAGATCTATGGGTTTTCTGTCAAGTTAATAGTGCTTCATCCTTTCGAAAGATCTCTGTGTTTTCTATCAAGTTAATAGTGCTTCATCCTTTTGAAAGATCTCGGCATTTTCTATCAAGTTAATAGTGGTTTGTCTGATTGAAAGGACTCTGCAATTTCTATTAAGTTAATAGTAGTTTGTCCGTTTCAAAGGGGAAAAGCACCTTCCATTTTTATGTGAAATTGGTAGTAGTTTGTCCGTTTGGAAGGGGAAAAGCACTCTGTGTTTTCTCTGAAGAGGGCTTCAGTAGGAGACGGAAAAGATTGTGTATTTTCTAGTGAATTTATAAAATAGAAGAGAAGCCCACAACAGATATGTTGTACATATAAATTTTCTAAGCAACATTTATATTTATTTGTATTTGTGTTGTTTTTTGGGGAGTTACAGTACGTCCTTACAGTAATTTGTCTGAATAGTTTTAAAAATATGATTTGTTTTGGGTTTTGAACATTAGCATGTATTCATGTGACATTACTATAGAATAATTGTTTTAACAGTTAATGGATTTTGTTTAAACGTAAATTATCATTTTACCGTAGAGTTAATGTTTGAGTGGCTCAAGATTAACCTTGATCAAACGTGTAATGTACAAGAATGAACCTAAAATTTAAATCATTAAATTGAAATTCAAATGTCCCTATGCATTTCTACTACTACTTATGGATTCACATAGCACACATTTGTATGGCATGTTGTTATGTCATAGTATTTAAAGACCTTCAATGTACCATTAATTAATATGTTTGATTTGTGGCTGAATTTTTAAAATAGAAGAGAAGCCCACAACAGGTGTGTTGTACATATAAATTTTTTAAGCAGCATTTATATTTATTTGTATTTGTGTGAATTTTTTGGGAGTCATAGTACGTCGTTATGGTAGTTTGTCCGAATAGTTTTAAAAATATGATTTGTTTTGGGTTTTGAACATTAGCATGTATTCATGTCACATTACTATAGAATTATTGTTTTAACTTTTAATGGATTTGGGTTTTGATTGGGTTGGGTTGTAGATTCACGAGGAGCACCAAAAATATTGTAGTTATAGGCATTGGGTGTCCATGGAAAAAAAATCCAATCTGGCCGTGAATGTGTAGGGTATGGCTACTCCTTGAATGACCATGCAAAAACACACAACGAAATGCCAAAATGTTCGAAAATACTCAATAGTTTCCATATGTAGTCATGCACAGAAAAAACAAAAGTGATTGGAACGGTGAAAATAGAGAATAGTGTGCAGCCTTGTGCACTTTGGCTTTCGTCCATGTTATATTTAATTGTTGTTGTGCGATTGAAAACCAACATTTGTACGCCAACATAGGTAAGTAGTGAAAGCGATAATTTCCCATATCAGCAGAACAATGGTCATCGGAAGGGGCCAAAAGTAATGAACTAATCACCCAACTTTTCATCGATTTTACAAACAGTATTGGATTTTCCATTTGCAAAACAAGAACAATGTTATCTCTAGCTATCGTGGTAATAATGCCCATTGGAATGGTTGTAAGGTGTCTCACCGACGAAAAATTGATTCGAATAGCTAAAACAGATAATAGCCCGCACCTGTGTACTTACCTTTTTGTCCATGTTGACAAATATGGCAGAAATATTACCACCAATTAAACCTTAAACTTCACAAAATATATTTAATCGCACAAGTGTGATTGAAAAGAAGTGTTTGATGTTGACAAATATTACCATTGATTAAACCTTAAATATTCGGCAACGTAGGTAAGTGGGACTCACAGTAGAGAAAAGAGGGTGCAATTTGTGTCTGTAATTTGTCATAGCGAAGAGGCCAAATTATGCAGATTGCACAATGTCAGCATGTTTTTCATCCGCATGACAAATGGGAATAACCCAGAACACTTTATTCAGCGGTATAGCAAAATGAAGTTATACCGATAGAAGTTATCATTTATCAGTATAAAATTGGCCATCGTGAGGGGTCGAAAATCTTACAGTTAAGAGCTGACTTATGTTGATAGTGAAAACAAAATAGTTGACATTGATAGAACCTATCGGCATAGCATTTCCCATCGGTTTGGGGTGAAATGCTTACTTCGATGCCCTGAGTTATGCTGATGTTGAAAACACACAATAGCTTATGCAGAGGCACAGGAAAAAATAAAGTTATGCTGATAGAAGTTACGGGCATAACATTTCCCATGGGGATGGGCCCCAAATGCCAAATGTTAGAGTGATAACCCAGGTAATGTCAATAGTGAAAGCACATAACACTTTATGCACTGGTAAAATATAAGTAATTTTGATGCAAAGCACACATCTAGAAGCGCCAACAAGCACCAAAAGTAGTCCTCAAAATTCTTTAAAAGGTTTCGGGTAGAAGTTAAAAGAAAGTTCGCCAGCATTAAGTGCCTATCACACTTATCACAAGTGTAGGAAATGACTTGATCCTAGGTTATCACAACCTAATCTACAAGAGTACTCAATCACTGAGTCCTATTAAGTCTTCCAAGTCCAACTAATCAGTAACCGACAACCAGACACTTAGGTTATTATGCAAAAATTTTCCCCAATTGTTACAATAAGAACCAGGGGTGACCATACACTTTGATTGGTCTATTTAGGTTCCTGACACAAGAGCGCAATAAATCATATGCCACAGAGACATCAATTTGGGCATATTAGTCTTACTGTTCGAGTTCTAGAACTTGTAGCCTTTTAGAAGCATAAATGATGACTGCGAACACACTATTCCACACAACCTTACCAACTAATCATATATTCAGGTACCCTTTTGGGCTTAGCAAAATATTCTAAGAGTGCAAGACTTGATTGTGAATGCAAGACACAATGGAATGGTGATTTCACCTTGCAACTAGGCCTAATTAGCCTATGGTTTGCACTACAGGTACCTCTTCCGTACACCCAAATCCAAATCCAATGCTTGGATCATGTGGGGATATATCTAAGACTATGAAATACCAAGTCCCAAGACTTGGTGATTCTCCAGTAGTGAATTGTGTGGACTGGTGTCACAATTTAGAAGGTGCACACATGGGTATGTACACGTAGGGCATCAATAGAAATTCACTTCCGTGCAAGTTGAGGACCTGCACCTGAAAATTCTTAAAGAACATACCAAAAACATGAATTCCACCAAGGGCCATCAAATTCCCATGGTGGAATTGGAAATTACCCACAATTTTTGTAGAACCCTGGTTCAAGGTGCTTAATCCGAAAAAATAGGAATCAAACTTGAATAACTTTCAACTCTGAGGGGAATAGAACATGTGATCAAGAACTAATGAAACCAAAAATCTGGTGCAACTAAAAATTTCAGCCTTTCATGCTCAGTTATCCGTACACATCTGTACGAATTTTCTGATACTCGAAATTGCAAGAAAACAGTTATATTTTATATTGATTTCGAATGCCAAATTACATCATATTACCTTCCACCTGCCTGTCAGGGCTTATGAAGGTCTTTCCCAATGGTTAAATACCAATTTTTAAACTATGTAGTCATTGGGAAGTTAATTACAATCTTTGGCAAAAGTTGTCAAAGTTGCTCGGCAACTTTACAACTTTTGTTGCAACATTTTGCAACTTTTTATGCTAGGTGACCAAACTTGGTCCAAACCTAAATGTAATGATCCAACATGGATCCAAACCATTAAATTAAAAAAATAGCAAAATCATAAGGTTTTAGGCCCTTTGACCATCTTTGACCATAGTTGACCAAGGGTTTATACTTGTGGCAATCCTGGAACTAGGTCTTACAATTTGGTGTAGATGCCTAAATGATAGATGTAGCCTAATCTCAAAGTTCCTCGGACCTTGATGAAGTATTATTTATTGTGGGTGCTCCAGCATCAAATTTTATCCCTATAGAAGTCATGTGCGTAACATTGCCCATCGAGAGTGGCCGCAAAGCTTACATCGAGGTAATTGCGACGTACAATATAGAAAACAGTTGAAGTTTTCGAACGCGTATTTGCACACTAAAAAAAATTGTGCATCTTAAGTTGAATTGCACAAGTGGCGGCTAATGTTCATAGAAAACGCACCAAAGACAATAAAAAGATGATAAACTTTTTTTGATCTAATTTGCGAAAACACAGTGTTGGTGTAAATTTACTGGAAATGGTTTATGTTTTCATATTTTTTGAAATTTTGTCAACGTTGCATTATGTAAGGAGCTTAGACATGTCTGTTATGTTTTTTGACAACCCCTTTATGTTGTCAATGAACCACAAATTTTGTTTTTTGATAGTTTTTATTAGCACTTTGCAATGATGGGGAGAAAATGCAAGTGGCACCTGCTTGCGCAACTTGAAGTGCAAGATGGAGGCGGTGGTGTGCATCGTTTCTCATCTAATGAAATTCATTGGAGTCCAATTGGTGTGGAAGATGATGAGGTGACGAACTTGTGTGTGGCAATTCTAGTAAATAGAATTGAGGCTTTTGTCATAGGGGAGTCAAAGAGGGAAAGCATGGAATGTGCATTTGTTCGTGTGAAGCACATAGAGCACAGGCATGAAGAGTACAAAGAAAACACAACAAAGATATATTCTGCGTGAGTAGAAACAATCATCATTATAATCATGATGACAAATTCTCGTAATTCATTTAATGTTTACAGCAGGACTCTCTTTATGTCCAGTTATTGGTGTTCGTTTGGGCTAGATGATAAGAGGAACAATGCACAGCTAGAGAAATGCGTTCATCACTTTACAAAGAAAAGGGATTGTCAGTGCCACTTCAACGTTAAGGTTATGTTTGGTAGACCGGACATGGCTATTTTGAGTTTCACTAAAATGTTTCACGTAGATGTGGATGGTATAGATTGTCATGGTGTAAATAATTCAAGCAATGAGCCACGTTCTAAGTTTGTGCCTCACCTTTCTACGGAATGCAAGGCTTACATAGAGGACCTACTGGAAATGGATGTCAGTGTGGATGCTATCATGGATAGACATCTGACCGATCCATATTTTTTGGGTATGTTGCAGATGAGAGATACCTTCCTAACACAGAAAGATGTAATGAATGCATGGAGAAGAGTGAAGTCCAGTCAAGCCGAAAGACATGTTCATGACCCCACTAGTATCCTTAAATGGAAACAATTGGATCAGAATAATTTCTTCTATTGGAAGCAGCCACAAAATGATGGGACACCTTTCATTATGGGTATACAAACCCCATGGATGCTTGATATGATGGTTCGACACTCACACAATTCTATAATCTCCATGGATTTGACATTTTCCACCAACAAATACGGTGTGAGACATCTACAATCATGCTTGGAGTGAGTAGTGAAAAGTCTTTTATATTCGTTAGATGTCATTAAAATATTGCAGTCATTGTTGTTGTGTTTACCACATGCAGTATCAGCTGTACTCGCTGCTCGTGTTTGACAAGCAATAATCTGGGGTTCATGTTGCATGGATCGTGTCCTCCTGTAACACGATTGAGGATGTCGAAGGGTGGCTATCCATTATTTTTAGATGAGGAAAGGAGGCTAGAAATGGGTGGACGGTGAATGTTTTCTTGACTGACGATGCCAACACTGATATACAGGCCATTCAGTAAGTTCTTTATCTCTTTGTTTGACCGTCCATTTCTACTGGCATTTCAAATCCATATGGAAGAATGTTTACCCAATTTTCGAATACTAACCCCAGTCATGCTCCTATTCATGTGCACCAGGGCATCTTTTCAATGTCATGTCATTCTATGCACTTGGCACATGCATCGGACATGGCTGAAGAATGTGCAGAAGTATGCATCGAAAGATCGAGCGAAGGCAATGTTTCAATGCCTCGGCAAGATAATGACAAAAATGGGTGAGAGTGAGGAAATCACTCATAGGTTATTATATGAGTTTTTTGTTGATTTTTCTGATCAACCACAATTTCTAGACTATTTTTTTAGGACATGGTGTCAAGGGGACATTTGTATAGGTAAGAGATCTCTGTCTTTTTGTGCAACAATTTTTGTATTTTGCAATACTTGTCCTGTTAATTACAATGCATTTCCTTTAAAGCTAGTCATGTGTTGTACACACAAAAATGTGGGCAAAAATCTCTAGAGTCTTCCCACATGCAAATTATGACACAAATGCTGCCATAGAATCGTACCATTACACGTTGAAGATGTGGTACCTTTGCAACCATCAAAAGAAATGTACACATCGAATGGATCATCTATACTTCACCCTCGTTTACAAGATGGAACCATTCTATAGGCAAAAGGAGAAGTTACAAGATGTTGGTTTCATCAAGAACTATAGGGTGCAAAATTTGGAAAAAAGTATAGAGAAGGCAAAGGCAATTCTTGATGATGATTGCTTTCTCGATGAAAGTAGACCAGGATTCTACTTTGTGAGAAGCCAGACATCGTGTACTTTTTATTTGGTCAAACCTTGTGGTGATCAAGGTTATGTGTGTGATTGTCCTTGGGCCCTATAGGGAAATACATGCAAGCATGCATTGAAGGTTTCAACCATGACTACAGGACGCATTATCGGCAAGTGTATGTTTTGTGGCCATTTACTCTTTATTCGAATAATGTAATTTTGGTATGTATTTGTGTATTCATCAATTGCCTGTAAAATGAATTTGTGAATGCAGCCAATATCCACATGGAGAATGATTTTGTGACATTAGAGACGGATAGTTCTCCACCTCATATGGGCATGGAGGACGCACGGAAGGGTGCATGCAGTTCAGACTGCTCTAAAAGCAAAGTTGATGTTCAATCACCTGTCTAAACAATGGATTACTGGAATGAATCGATCGAGTTGTTGAATTCAGTGATGAAAATGAAGCCATAGATAGATGACCAAGCGAAAGCATTCTCAGAATGAGTAGGCCATTTTCTTATTGATCTAGACCAGTCCAGGGCCATGCCATTCAGCCTGACTCCCAACACAAATCCATCTGCAATGAGCACAGCTCAGATGCATCCATGGTTTAGTGCTAGTACGGTTCCCATCCCTCGAAGGTGACAACCCATGCGTGGTTCTAACCATGACCAATTGCATGAATTCTATCCTTCATAGTCATTTGTGTTTCCCACCGGTGGCACCAGGAGGGGGAGGTCTATGAAGGATCCCTTACATTTTGTAGAACACGGTGGGCACGCTTCGTCTACTCCAGCAATCGTTGGTGAGCACTTAATTTTTTGAAAAACACATTCTTTGGGAATGGTTGACACTTGATAGCATTGGATCTTTTTTATTTTGCTATTCATTTTTATTGGCAGTCTCCAAACTTAATCAACAATTGTTTCTTATGTTTTGCAACCACCACCAGCAGCTGCCTCGAGGAATCATCGACGGAGATTGTCTTATGACGGTGCCAGTGGTGGCAAAGTTTCCCATGGTAGTGCTAATTAGTTCGCATGCAGAAGATTGTGTTCACCTGTTCTTTGCCAAGGTTTTTAATTGGTAATGACCCATGTGGTAGGCAAGTTTCACTGGAAATAGGAAAAATAAGAAAATAATTATTGGTGTAACTATCTACCTTTTCACAAGCTCAATATATAGAACCTTGATTTTAAACCTAGCTAAATCCTTACTTATATTAAATCCAAATAAAATGACCCTTGAAATCTAACAATTAACTTAACCCTAATCTTAATACAATTAACTTATAACCAATATTATGAAAAAAGTTGAGAAAGTCCAGGATTTAAGGGATCACAGTACAAATATATTATTTCTCTGTATTTGTTGTCTTCACATTGAATTATCAAATTTTTATGACCTTTTATATGGTACATTTTTTATATATCTATTAGAAATTAACGTGATTTTTGTAACATACTTGTTAGTTTTTGGCAAGTGCAGAAACTCTTCCATTCAACTATTGCTCACTTGTATTGGTTAGAGATGAACACATTAACAGAAGCACGACATAGGAGGTATTGTCTTCCAACCATAATACATTTAAAGTTGTTTATAGTTTATAAACATATGTATGTTTTTGTTGATCATTTCAATTATTTGTTTTTTCGCTATGCACATCCTTAAATGATGTTGATTGTTGTAATATGTAGGTTTATGGCATTTTGTGTTAGAATGTTTCCAGCAGTTCAAACATTTATTGAATTGCCCATTGAGATTCATGAGATGATCATGTTGCGTTTCATTGAAGCGGACTCTACCTAGAGGGGGGTGGAGATGGTTGTTTTTCCAGATGGCAGGGGCAACCGTCATTTTTCAATTGCAATAAATGCGTGGAGATTTTATCTCTCATATCTGGTTGATCGACCAGCTATGGTGGATGATGAAAGTCAAATTTGGTTTGTGATGATGCACTAGCTGGGACGTCTGCCAAGGGTTGCAATCTTATGTAGCATGGTAGAGACTGCCAGTAGGTGAGAGGGTCAACTCCTACTGCACAGTGACTTCATCTCTATCATATGTGTGCTTTTCCTGGGTAATCTAATTGTCTTGGACTACACGGAAGGGTTCAGGACACGGTGAAGTCAGAGTCCACCTCTGAGATTCTGAAGGATCGCTTTGCGATGACCAAGCCCAGAAAGTTGATTTTATCAGAATGAATTTTCACGAACATATACATGTTTCATATTGATGATTTGCATCATGTGTATTTTAAACTGACAAATGACTCTGCCAAAAAAGCAGTGTGCTTTGGGCATTTATGTAATTGTGTTTCTGTATTTTCTAAGATTTTAGTGCATTTTATATGGATCTCAGGCAGTCCAATGTTAATGTTTCAGTTGTCTGTGGACAAATGATTGTGTACCCCATAATTGCTCCCCCATTCTGTCAGCACTTTGTGTTTCTGCCGATGGTAATAAACAATGTTTTGTACTCGCGCTTGATTATGTAATGTGTTGTAGCAGTCACCCATTATCCCACCACTTCTCATTGGCATTGTTGTAAAAGGACAATTTTTGGTAGTTGGACTTGAATATGTAAGATATTCTACAAGGGTTTTATACTTAGTTTTTTATCAATGAAATATGTTGTTTCATGTGTTGTGCTTAAATAAAATTGACCGTTACAAGAAATCGAGAAATAGGTAGCATGTTTATTTATGTTGATAGCAACAATGGATAGGAAAGGACAATATGAGGACGTGTATATTTCGACGTAAAGATATCATAAAACACACAAGTTTTGCACTCATGTTTTTGACATAAAAAGCATTGAGCTCGAATGTATAAATATTGCACTCATGTTTTAAACATAAAAAGTAGACTTAACAAATATCTTATTTTATATATTCTCAAAATATAAGATGAACAGGCTATTATCAAAATTCATCAGTATTGTATTTATGTTCTTTTTATCCAAGAAATTTGGTTTGCACATATTAGGGTCCTTGCAGAGTCTCACTAACAAGAACAAAATCTAAAGCAAGGAAAACAATTTATTTTCATAAACTAAGAGGCGAGAGCCATAAATTTTATTTTATTTTTATAAATTGAAAAGTACAAACTCTGTTCTTTGCGGGCACTGGTAGGAAACAACAGAGTTACAAATACCTCCAGTGTTGCCCGATGTTGGTTCCCACTTTTTCCCCCACTGTCAGGTTTACACTATGATGACAAACTGGTTAGTAATTGCTCCAAAGTCTAACATGAAAAAGTGCCAATTGATGAGGACCGAAGACATCCTCCTTCTTCTTTGAGCTCCACATCACTCAGGTTGGTATTGCCTTATGTGCACACTCATGACTCTTCTCGATGAACAAAAGGCCTGTAGATATATTATTGTGGAATAGCTTTCAAACCCCTATATGTATCCCATACCCCAATGAAACCATAACCTTATGCAATAGTCCTACTTGCATAGAATGAATCTAAAAACTAGAATGAACCTCCTACTACCGACTACCAACATGAAAGGAAAACTATTTCATTTGAATGAGTTTGATGTTGGGTTGAATGGACCCCTGAAATACCCCAAATCTATCATAGACCAATGCCTTATCCAATGGGGAGCAGAGTCAAATACATCACTACAACAGAGCTATGAAACAAGAAGACAACACATTCACCACTGATCAGATCACACTTCAACAATCCACATGTGTACCCAGACATCATATCACCTATTCAAATGATTTTAACCCTCCCCTTAGAAGAGACCTAGGAATCAAGCAATACATTAATCAGCATCCATTGAAAGACAAGCATGAGATACCCTTGATACCCCAACTCATACACATCTGAAAATAGTCCTAAACTTAGTTGCTTCTGTGAAAAGAACTCTATTGCAGACACTTTGGAAATGCAAATAGAAAGACTAAAACACCCTTGATGCTCTAATCAATAAGCTTAAAATTCAAATGGAGACAATCTGATAGCAGTACAAATATGTTCAAATCTCATACATAAGACAAATTGTTACAACTTATATTGTAATCTTATAGCCAGCTTGGAAAGAGGGAACACCCTATATGCAGAGAAGAAGGAAATATATTACAAGAAAGAACATTCATGGGACCAGGGGAAGGAACCCTAGAACAGAACCAAAAGGTTGGAACCAGGAGCCGGAAAGGAAACTAGAACCATTCTAAATGATCATGAAAATCCTTTTATAGTAACAAGGACTGCAACAAGGTACGAATCATTTAGAGCACAAAATTAGGTCTACAATGACCAATCTGAACAAGAAATGATAGAATGCAAGAAAGCCTAGAAACCCAAGAAGAATCAAATCAAATTTGATGTGCAATTATATCAATTTCATCAACAGGCTAACTGTGATCACAAATTATTGACTTCTTGTTGCAGAAGAAACAAACTTGAATGCCAGGATCCACTTGAAAAACATCACATGTACACAACATGGAGATCTCTGACACACTCCAAACCCTAGCCACGTGAGAAAAGAAATAGCCAACTACATTCAAATCAGCATGGCACCCCAAGAAGCAAGATCAAAATAGGACGGCTGCACAGATCTTCTTCATCATCTTTGCAACTGCTACCATCCTTGAGAAATCAATTCTGAGAAACCCATCTGACACATACGGCTCACTGTAAAAACACTGGTAAGCCAACCCCAGGAAATATTTCAAATTTAGCTGCAACGGCTAACCGGTCAACTATAAAATATGACCGTTAATATTATGTTTTCCTGGCAGATCGAGCAGTCCGTAAAATTTGACACAATGGTCAACGAGCCCACAAAAAGGCACAAAAAATCCACAGCCACATCACCACCTCGGGAACAAATAAAAATCAAGCACCTCAACATGACCGGCACCTCAGACCCACTACTTTACTTACCACACCATTGGATGACTATTGCATCACCACAAAGAATAAACCTCGTGCAACTTCGTTTCACAGAAATGCGATAGCCACAGATCATAGTTGAACTTTAAACTTTCCCAGACACTGAAAACACTGGCCCCACTGACAATCTACCAAGTCACCGCCACACCAACCAATTAGGAGCAAGCATGTTTGTAATGCTTGACAACAGACCCACCATGACATCAACCATAAATCGGAGGGTAGTCACATGATCGCAAAGGGAAAGAATGTTCCTTATGATCAAGTGACAACCATTAGATCCTATCAAACTTTACCCTGCCGAACGGCCAAAATGCCAAAAGAAACCTTAACCACTCGCTAGATCATCGAAGGCTAAGGAACTAACCACCAGGGTTGCACAAACAAACAACTGAAGAAAATGCCAAGTCGGTGAATAAAAAGAACTTAACTACCAGAATCAAGAGACCCCGTGAACACATGATTGCCCAATTGCTGAATGAAAAACTTAACCACCCAGGAAACTAGAGATCAAGCGAGTGAACAACATGAAGAACTGGACCCCACTCGGTCACAGTAGCACACATAAGAAAATTTGACATGAGGGCAGAGGTGCGAAGGAGCACAAGGCTGAAAACATTGAGGGTTTTCTCTTTTAAACTGACAAGGCATCAAGAAATAGAAAACATTGAGGGTTTTTATACTTGGACAATTTTGACACCACCTGACATGAAGTAATCTATTTCTACAGATCTTGAAAACTTGAATATCTCCTTGGTTTTTGTGATTTTTCACATGCGATCAGGACTGGAGCCTGGTGGCACATTGAACAACATGGGGCTAAGGGTGCAAGCCATGAAACTTTGAGGATTTTGGGTGCAAGAAAAAACAAGTTGCAGCAAGGTGGGACAACTTCACAAGACTTTGCAGGGAAAAGGCCATTTTCATTGGATTTTTGTATTGACAGGAAAATGGCCTAACACCTGGGATAAGTGCAATCCATATAATTACAAATATTTTTTGGTACTGTACATGTAGAACACTTAGGTACAAAAGCTTCAGGTTCCTTGCCACAATTTTGGAAATAAATCATATAGTCTATAAAGGACAATACATATCCCATTGTTTTTATATGCTGGACATGTCATTTATGCCGTTACAGTATGGTATATAACAATTCTAACACAATAGTCTAGTTTATGTAGGTTTTTACACTAGAAACTGTCCAAATCATATGACATACAATTATCATTTCCTTATCACAAGTGTCCACTTTGTGTTCGTCATCTTCGGCTACCTTATCCTAATAAAACCTATATTTAACCAAGCATCATCCATCATGGGTACACATTAGTATTTACCAAAAAATCATCATCGACATAAATCCTTCCTAGTTATGAATAGAATTCAAGATGTAATAATTTAATTAGCCATCACTTCGAATAAATAGAGAAAAAGAAAATTAATATATGGACACATTAGTATGTGTGAGGGGTATGCTCTATGTATGTCTAAATATGTATTTGGTTCAAAATATATTCAGAAATACAAATATTATTCACACAACTCACAACTCATACATACCGTGACTCTGTCCATAAATAGTTTGATAGAATGTATACTACAAAGCCATAGATTTTCTTGTACTACACATGCACAATCCATATTAAGAGTAATTGGCTTGGTCACACAACTTTTTTCTATAAATATAAATAGATATATGCTATCAAAGCCCCACATATATGAATATTAAGAGTCATAAACAAATACATATGAAATGTTCATGAAATAAACAATTTAGCCTACCCAACAAGCCATCAAAGCACATCAAGAAGATTTATAATCTTCAAACTAGCGGGGCTCATTTGATGAGCTAATAAGAATTAATAGGCCACAAACAATCCAAAAATAAATGCTCTAAAACCATAACGTGATGAAAGACAACATCACCGGGTAGGGCAAAGCATGGCACATGACCGCAGACAACATAACCCAAAGAAAATAGAGAAGGAAAAGGAAAGGTTAATATCAAAATTTACTCAGTTGAGTTCAACCCTTATGTGACAAACCGAAATACATAAGTTATAACAAGAATTTTAATTGCTCTAATTATGTGAATACACAATTGATGTAAGTCCATTTACATGCATAAGGACTTGCCATGCAAAACCATGGAAATACTCTTAACCTTCCTCAAATGAAATCTTACAAAAAATGTTATCATAAGAAAGCCTATGTCAATGATAGTATGAAGTATAGAGAACCTACATTATACTCATTGCAATGGATTCATCCTCCATTTCACATTTACATGTATACTTTGTATATGAACCTTCCGAGAAAGGCTATTGTGTTTTGCTAATGTCATTGCAAAGTAATTAATACCTTTAACAAAACTTTCAAACTCAAAACATTATAAATATTAGGCCCTGTGAACCCATGATTCGACCACAGATAAATGTTGCATATATTCATCAGATTTTTAGTCACAACATGACCGATGCTTTCCCTTATAGCCATTTCAATGGTAATGAACTTATCCATGAGACAGTGGATCTTCTAAAGCATGGGATCAAAATTATTTGCCTATTTGAAGTCCTCATCCACCATTGTCCTGCACTCATCCACCCACTCGGCCACACCTCTCATGTCTCCAATCTCTGTGTAAAGGTTGGGCAAGCACCCATCTGAAAGATAGTTGAACTCATGCATCTCTAATTTGAGAGATTTGACAAATTCTTTATGTTTATGTTTATGTAGTCTTGCCTCCTGCATGTCTTTATCGATACGTGGCTGTCTACTCTCATATTGTTTCAACTTCTCTCAAATCATGCATCCAATTCTTTCTGCATCTTTAATAGCTTTCACATTGTTTGAATGGGACTCCCAAAATGTTTCAGCCCACTCGATAAACTCACCATACCTTTTTTGCATCAATGCAGAGGCCGTTTCAAATCAAATATTGAAACGATCCTCCAGATGTGGTGTTTCATTGATTAGCCCTCCCTCTTTCGAATCGTGCATGGATCTGAGATGGCAGATATACTCTATATCATAGATTTTTGTCTTTGCCTGGCTGAGTCTAACCCATCCGTGCTGGATTCTAACCAAGTCTTCAATTTGATTATCAAATACATTCATTGTTCTATCTTCGTTGGGTCATGATGATAGAAGGGCAGTATCTTGCATTCTATGAATTTTAGCCTACCAAGCAAAGAATGTCTTGAGATTTTTTGTTTCCTTGTCTCCCTCTTTATGGTCAGCATAAATGGAGGGCATCCCGCAATCACTTAGACTATAAAAATCTGTAAGTTCTCTTGTCATCATGTGGGTGTATAGCTAATGCTTGGAGAACTATTCAAATAAAATAGTGAACTTCCACTCAAAATCAACCACAAGATCTGAAAGAACACAAGGTGGAAACTTTGATGAGTAGAATTTAAAGCCTCTTATCAACTTGTTCAACTTTGACAGTGAGCATGCCAAAAAGCATTGGCACTACAGATGTTTATTCTGAAAGTTGACAAACTCTACAAAAACATTCCATGTTTCTTGTGCATTATTTGTAAGGATGTCTGTCTTGTAGTGAATGACAGCACATAGTGCATTATTACTGGCATCACTAGTCTGAGTAGCTATAATGGTCTTTTTAAAATTGGCTTGCAATCTCTGGTTCTCAATATTTAATGTTGCAATTGTAGTCTTCAATTTATCGACCTCCTCATGATGAATCCCCTCATTAGGAAGTCCACATGCTGCCTACAATTTCTCTTGAAGCCTCTTATTCATAGCCTCCAATGTTGCAATCATGTCCACTTCCCTTGATGCAACTGCATGCGACATCTTTTCCACATTAACAACTAAACTAGTTGCTTGTACACTCAAAAATTCAGTAGACTTTCTCATAAGCAACTGTCCATAATATTCATCCTAAAATGAAATCATGGATGGCTTATTGGTATTGGGATACAATGACCAAATAGCAAGTACATCAAGGTCATCATCAAATGCAGAACCAAATATGAGGCTCTATTCTTCATTTGGCAAGAGATTAGAGAGATCAAGATCCTGCCTCCTCATGAGGCTATCAAATGCAATGGCAGACGAAATATCACAACCTTCCAAAAGAAGAACACCACTTTGTGCTATAATTTCTCTCCCCTATTCCAAAGTGATCTTTGCCATCAATTCTTCTACCCTTGTTAGTACCTCATCCTTTAATTTTGATTGGTCCTCTTCACTCAACGATTGAAATAGTCCCCTGCTAGCAACTAGGTTGATGGCATCTTGTTGGAGAACAAAGTGTTTGAACTCCTTCTTTTTTATGAATTTATCATCACCAATTAACTCTTTGCATACCTCCATTCATATATCATTAGTCAACCCCCCACCTAACTTGAAAGTAGGAAGTGTTCTTTCATTGGATGGTGGCTCCAGTTCAATTGCTTTTACAATGTCGAAGCATGTAGGAGGTGGAAGTGGATGAGTTGGTGTCTAAAATGCCTCATATGGAATGTATGGGATTTTTTGATTAGGAGCCAGTGTTTGAAGTGGTAGAATGGAGAAATGCTTCTGCACAATAGGAGATGGCCCTGGATGTGGCGATGAAGTACCCTCCATGGGTACAGTTGAATTAGATGGAGTGGAAGGTTCAGATGCAGGCCCAATTGGGGATCCAATGGAAGTAGGTGAAGAGCCAGAGTCTAATTTCATTTGGGTGGGCCTCCACTCTTCACCCTCACTATTGATTTCATGGGGCAATGACATGCTATCAACATCAATGTACAAGGTTGCAAGCATATTCAATTTTGTCTCAACATTATGAGCCAATTTATAGTTAGGTTGATAGTTACCTTCTCTCTACCTCTAGTGCTCTGAATGTTGTATCTTGTACCACCTCTCCGTTTGCTTGAGTACATCAACATAGTCTATACAATTACGTATCCAATCTTCTAGCTCATCATCTTGGTGAGTGTTGGATCCTGGGTATATTGCCTTTATGAATCCCTCTGGGTCATTAAATCTGTAATTCTCATCAGTCATGTTATATTCTTTCATTTTTCTAGGTATCACCTCAAATCCCTTTCTTGATAGGAAGTGTAGAAGACCTTTTATGAACACCTGGGCAGGGAAGAAAGAACCTATCTTTTTGTTTGTTTCTCTTAGAGCATATATTTCTAAAGATTCAAGCTACCTCATTACTTCATAGCATGCAATTCTATTAGTGACTGTGATCAGTAGTTCATTGGGCGCTACTTGACTTCCAAAAACTCTGATCATTGTATGGTCCTTGTAGTAAAACCATGATCCCCAATTGTGATTGATTCCCATCTCTGGGTTTAAATCATTTGGTCTGAGGAATTGCTTCACTCTATCAGACAGCCCCCATGGGACACTCCCTTTCAAATAAGTCATCAGAGGCCTAAAAAAATGATTCTCAAAAAAAATATAGGATGATGCGCTATCATCCTTGTCCCAAATGTAAGTCCACTCTTAGACTAGTGCCATCTCCCCATCAACACTGGCTTCAACTCTGAGTTTTGGATCCCAAATCTTGAGTCCGCTCCACAGAATCGTGTGCATTAAGATGGAGTAGAACCTGAACTTACTACTCTTCCCCTGCTTTATACTAATGAAGGCCTTATGGATGTCATCTGCTAATGTTCCCGGATAATCAAAACATCTATGGGCTTCATTTCCTTGTATATCCAAGCACATGACCAACATCCAATTAGGGATATTAAATGTTGCATCCTCACCACGCCACTGACATAAAGTGTAGTATGTATATTTCATGTATGGAGCAAACAAATCTACATGATACAGAGGCTTGTCTCTGTGACTCAATGCCTTCTTTACCCTAGTCAAGTGCTTTGGCCTGTGAAGAGAAATCTTGTTTCTATACAAATTATGTAACTTTTCAAAATCATGGCCCATCATATTTGTATCAAGTGGCCACCAGTCCTTGTTTGTATCTAGCATGTATGTCTCATTTATACTTTCTCTCGTTATCTTCATAATTTCCTTTTTATCATGGGTCATTACCTATCTGGTGTCAGGGACATACCTATTTGCAATCTCAAGTATCAAATCCGCATTAACAAAAACATTTGGGACAATGATTCTAGCTAAATTGGAATCCCATATGTTCTTGACAGGTTTTGCCTCCTTTCTCTTATTGTAATTTCTTCTCCACAAGGCAAAACCTGTCACGCCAGGTCCTAGAAAAGGGTCTTTTATCCTTCATGGGCATCAATTAAAAAATCTTCAGGGTGAGTATTATAGGTTGCTCTTTTTTTGGATTCCATGTGACCCTAGTAACTGTCTTGTTATCTCATCGGGATACGAATTTTGATCACAAGGTCCTTCCTTTTGCTTCATGATCACAATTCTTCGGTAGGGTTGACGGGAAGGTTAGGGCTTTGAATTGATAGCTAAATTGCTTACCCTATGCTCACAATCGTAATTTGTTAAGATACACGGCCTCTGAAGAATTTAGTAATAGAGAACTATGCACTTGAAATATTCATTCAATTTGTTCATAGAAGTCGACAACGCAGAGTGATTTGTGTAATTTGCAGGAGGAAAAGCCATAAACGGAATACAAATGGGAATGGATAAAGTGTAGAAAATTACCATTTAAGAGTGCAGAATAACACCTTCACTGGACAATTCAGATGCAATGTCCCAAACCAGACCACACCTGTGTGGTAAGGCAAGCCAATGAGCCGTTACAAATCGAATTCAAAACCTGGGAAAGGAAATGCGTAAATCACGGTGGGCGGCAAGGCAACATGTATTAAGCTGTTTGATGGTTCAACAATGCAAGAAATTTGACGGCCCATTCAATCTTACCGGACCATCATTTTTGAACTATTTGTGCACCTCTGCCTTAATCGTGTAAAGGCGACAGCTTGGGGGCCATCGATGTCATTCAAGATGGTTTGCAAGGGACCCACTTATTGACTTACTTATAAGTGTACACGCGGCCGAATACAAAGGGCGGTGGCTAAGCTCCCAATGAAAATGCACTACATTTATTTTTTCAGATATGCGAAAAGGAACTATTTTTTAAACTTTTTTTGGGATTAGGATAAAGGGTTAAAGGGGTTCTAGATAATGATTTTGTATAGGGTTAGGTTTTCGATTGGGGTTATCTACTTACGGTTTTACATGAAGGTTGGGGCTACAGTTAGGGCTAGGTTTTCACAAATGTGAATAAAATATGACAACATTTTCAATAGAGTGAAATTGAACAAACGGTAATCACAGTGGATTTTTGGAAATTCAAAAATACCTAATACATTCTACATTTTTGTAAACGTGAATAAAAAATGACAACATTTTCGATCCGTATGAAATTTTTAGCATTATTTGGAATATAAAAGTGTGTTCTTCTCATTCCATTTTTTATTAAGTCCTTTATTTTTTTGGTCTTTAGTGTATTTTGTATGGAGCTTGGTTTCTTCCAATAAACATACAGAGAAATCAAAACCATACATGAAGACAATAAGAAATATACATGGAAATTTTGTATATTTTATTGATAAATCTCCAGTGTCAGTACATTCAAAGAAAATGGATTCCTTGAGAATCAAAAGACTAAATCTATCAAATCCTATGACAATAAGTATTTCACCACCCTTTGGTGTGAGATAGAAACAACTATATATAGAGAGACCACCTTGGGATCCTTGAGAAAAGGATGCAACAAGGTATGGGTGGCTCTGATAGCGACTTTGCACTAGAATACAAAAGTTTTAAAGCATATAACAGAAAGAGGGAAAATGGCGCCAATCTAGTTGCTTCTTGGAGTTTAAACTTCCACTTTAAGTTGCACCTTTGTCTATAGGTATTCAGATGCCACTACTGAAGTTTGTTGTATGAATGATGACCGCCTAACCGGCTAACTTACATCATCCTCTGTATGATCAGTTTCTCTTCATGTGCTCATATATCAGGTGCACTGCTAGAACTCATTCATCATCGAAGTCATCCAGGTCATCTGTTGCAGGCCTACTTATCTCAGGCTTTCTCATGTTGTCCCATGTAGTAACCTAATCTTCTATTGGCCATGGGAATTGCTAAATGCTCTGCAATTGCTTCTTTTGTCTTTCCCATCTTGCATCAACAATTTTTTTTACATCTGTGGTGAACTTGCTGATGTCCATTTCTGCCCTAATAGCTTCATCCAAAACTATGTTGAAATGATCTAGATCAACATCATTTTATCAAAGGAAACCTACGTTCATACTGCTTACTCATATCCTTATGTAAAACTTTAAAGAATTTATGCTATGTCTAAAGCTTATTTAATCTAATCTTGAATCACAGCTAAAGAACACAAACATACACAAATAGAAAATCTATGCAATGAATTTCAATAATTCATAACTCCAAGAGAAATACACACAAGAGAGCTTTGAACTTTGGATTTTAATCAAATGCTATATCAATATCATGTATACAAAATGCAAACTGTCTGTATTTAATTCAAACCAGCAATATTGCTTTCGTACAAAAATATGCCTAATACAGTCTACTGTATCATAGACTCAAAACTTGTCACAAAATATGGTCAAGTCTCGGTCCTCCTATAATGATCCTGGTAATCCTTTTATAGATACAAGGATTGCATACAAGCTTCAGATCTTTTCTACAAGAGACAAAAGAGTTTCTCATATGAGACAAAAAAGGAAAATATAACACCTTGTTACAATTTTACCAAACATTTGCAAAGGTGAGCTCCAAAATTTTGTAACAAGTCCGAAGGTCAGTTCAACATCTGCCAGGTGTTTCATCCATGCATCTTTCAATTGTTTGATGCTTCTAGCATTATTTGCAATAATTTTTCAGGAGCTTGGGGCCCCGCCACCTGTTGCTTCTTCTTTAGATGTTTCTCCTTGTTTCTCACTCTCCACAAGATATGTTGCTTCCCAAGCTGTAAAAGTGTCTTCACTTGGCCATTCAAAAGCCAGAATCTCATCCCTCTTTGGTAGGATTTTATCCCAACCAGAAACCACTTGGTAAACTTCATCCATTACCTTTGTGAAGTGTATCATGATGTCTTGTAGTACCTCAATTATTTGTACAAAAGGGGCATTATCCTCTGTTCCTAAAACAACATCAGTTTTAGATAACACTCCATTATTAATCTGTTCTAACCATTGTTCCCTATCCCTTATAATTTTGTCTACTCTGACAAGGCCAGGGATTAGTTGGAAATCATTTTGGAAATATCTAACTCTTAGGAGTCCTGCCTTCCTCTTCAACCCCTCCCTGGTTGCTTCAAAATGAAAAAGGTTCTTAACAAATTTATAGGTGTCTGTTAGTTTAACATTTACAATGCCCTGCTCTTTAATTGAATCAAATAATGACTTTAAAATATTCTCCCTAGGAATCCAATTATCCATAATTTTTCCTACAGTGGCTGCTTCTTCCTTAAAAGAAACCAAAATGCCAGCCAATTGCTTAGCATTCTTACAAACCTTCTTTGGTTTTATATTAGCAACAAAATGTAGAATAATACCTCTTATTCTTTTCTCATACCTCTTCTTTTCTCTCTGTTCTATCTCTTCATTACTTATAGAAGGAAGGAGAGGGGATATGGGATATTGAACTATAGGACTTAAAGAAGAAGGCCCAACAGGGGAAGAGGAAATTTGCAATTGTCCTGAAACTTGAAATGGACCCTCTTCTCCCAACCTTTTCTTCAAATCTGCAATCAATTTGTCCTTTTCAAACATCCCCTGTTACAATTCCCCATAGGTTTTCAGCATTATCTCAAACCGTTCTATAAGCTCTTCCTTTTCCTTGGCCTCCTTCTCTACTACTTTCTTTGCAAGTTGGGCTGTGGCTACCACCATTTCTGATGCTTCAATCATGGAAGTGTCAACAACCCTTTTTACTATGAGGCCACCAGTGAGATAAATTCTAGTAATTTTATTTCCTTTATTCTTTTCTTCCCTTTTCAAAGACCACATGACCAAGGCCTGATGGTCATTACTAAAAGAAACTCCTTTTATGGCATGTTCTGCCTCTTCTTTGGTCTTGTGCATAGGAGTAGTTTGTTTCCTCACTGCATCAAGGACTACTGTGTCTGCTATATCCCATTCTAGGAGGATAAGTGGTCCTGCATTTTTTTCTAGTTCTCTCCCCTATTCCAGAGTAGTTTTCTCAAAATTTTCTGTCATCTCTTTTTTGACCACCGCTGCAATGATCTTAAGATCTTTATCTGGATTTTCCTTATGTCCTTTTCCACATGTTTCCTCAAATTTATTCATATTCAATCTCCAAATAAATTTCATAAAAACCCTAGTTTTAACAAAGTCATCATCAACAAGGAATTCATCAAAGCTTGTTTGATTATAGGGTCTAGCTCTGTACCTACCATCTATTCTATTGTTAAGCCTAACTCAGGCTCTCTTGGT
The DNA here is from genome assembly GCA_027943335.1 of Chamaecyparis obtusa. NCBI lineage: Eukaryota > Viridiplantae > Streptophyta > Pinopsida > Cupressales > Cupressaceae > Chamaecyparis > Chamaecyparis obtusa. The sequence goes on along the minus strand of BSBK01002744.1, from coordinate 445,796 downwards.
TGCTATGGTACTCCTTCATTAAGTTCTTCATAGGTCATACAAATTTGACCTTGAGAACCCATTTGTTGTGCCTACTCTATACTCGCCTGATCATCTATGATAACTAGAGGTGATTAGGAAGGAGAGTATTCCTCTTCTGCATCCTGGGGCCTCTCTTCTAATTTTTGTTTCTTTGTAGGAGGTGAGAAATTAGGAACATTCTTAATTGATTTATCTTGAGGTGTGTCTGCAACATCCACAACCTCCTTGTGCTTCTTCACCTTTTATGATGTGGAAGGGATATCCTCCTTTTTCTTTATTTGTTTCTTTCTGTCACACTCTGGGATTACCACATTATAACCAGTCTTCTTCTATACCACATACTTGCCTAGAGGCAGACTCTTTGTGAATGTTGTTTGGCTCAATAGTGTTTGATCTTTTCCTAGATTTTCACTCATGACCTTCTCCTTTTTCTCATTTAAGGTCTGATAGATCTCTTAAAAATCATCCATAAGAGTATCTATTTTCTTACCCATAGGATTTATACTATTTAGGGGGTCATTTCTTGGGTCAAATTGTCTGACAAAATCCAATATCTTCTTATACGCCAACCACTTTTCTTTTCTTACTTCTTGATCATGCAATCTTGGGACATTCCTGGTAATGTCTTCTGGAAAATTGAAAATATGGTTTATGGCTGAACAGCTAACTTTCTTCTTGAACATCTCTTTATAAAACCCTTATGGGTCTGCTATCCTAACAACTATGGTAGCCATATGATATGGTTCCAGGAATTTGTCCATATGAACCCATCCACCATTTGTAATTATAAATTGGTGGGAAAATGTAATGTTTGGGAACAGACATCCCCTTTGTTTCCCTGCGAGAACATTTTTCTCAATATCTCCTAGTTGTCTGAAGAATTCAGCTATACCAATCTTAAGAGGAACTTGATATGGTAATATAAAAGGAGCCCCTTTAAAACCATATAACCTAATAACAGTAGAATAAGGATAGAAAATAACATAACCCCAATTATGAACTATGTTGAGGTGGCTGGAAAACTATTGTGGCCTAATCAATTTGGCTAAGGCAGTTGGGATTCTATGACTATCATGAACAAACAATTTCCTCAATCTAGCAGCAAAACATTTATCAAATTGTATAAAACTGCTATCCTTCCTATCCCATGTCATGCTGAGGTTCCAAAACTATACTGGCATGTCCTCACCATCCCTCTGTTTTGCCAAATCAATTTCCTCCTCAAAATAGCTAGCTTTTTTAAACAAGAACATGTACATCATAAAAGAATACCAGCAAAAAGGCTTGTCAACTATTCTCTTTTGGATTCCAATTAATCCATTATGAATCAATTCAGCAATGAAAGGGGCGTAATCAAAAGTAACTGACAGGTATGAATGCAAAATCTAGACCATCATGCACATCAAATGTACTGGCATTCTCTCGTCAGCATCTTCCCCAAAAACTTGACATAATTCCCAGTATGCACCTCTTGCTCTCACATCAAAATAATCTTTTTTGAAAGGCTCCTGTTTGCTTGGCCCTATGACAACCATCTTTCCAACTTTAGTACATAATTCCTTTAAAGGACCATTTTTGAGATAATTCCTTTATGCATTGTACACTTCTCTCAATTCTTCAAAATTAATCTGTTCTAGGTAATTTGAGGGTTCACTTAACCTAAAAACTATCCTAATTTCATTAGCTAAAATCTTCATCAACAATTGCCCTCTACCATCCCTAATCTCCCTAGTAATAGGGTCATAATTCTTTGCAACTTGAACCATTAGGTCTGCATCTAAGAAATCACCAGGCACCACAAGTTTCCCTAGGTCGAACTACCATATATTACTAGTAGGAATAGGGGCATTTCTTTGGCTGAACCCTACTGTGAATAGTGTCAGACCAGTGAGATCAGAGATGCCAATCACATTAAGTGTACCAATCTTAGCATCCCTAATGTAGATTCTTGTATCATATAAACCATCCTCAATCTTTAGCCTAGGTTCTTTTGGCATTAGTTGTTTCACCTTTACTAGTTCAGTTGTCGAACTGGGCAATAATTGTAACAAATCCTCATGCAAACCCCTCTTACTATAATTGATCTTGCCAGACAATTCCTTTCTACGTGGCATTTTTAGGGTATTGATTCTATATAGTTGACGCAAATGAAATACTACAAAATTGTAATGATTTTCTTTCTAACAGGAATAGAAAATGCAAAAACTCACCAACCTTCTCTTGAAAATTCTTAGAAATGACAATCACTCTCTGCAAAGTTCTCACCCAGCTCTCAAAAAACTTTTATCTTCTTGTGATTTTCTAAAACGTGGCTATCCTCCCGAAGGAATGCACTGTCGTATAGTTTTTGGGAATCGGAAAATGCAATAGATTTTTATCAAAAATTCAGGATCTATTCTTCTTCATTTGTAGATTCTTGATCGAAAAAAACCAACAAATTTTAGGAAAAACCTCTGCATTTTCGCAGATCTGAAGAATTTTTTTTTTTTCAAAAAAAGGCATAGATCTTCGAAATATTATCAATCAAAAGTAATCATTCCAACAATTTACTCCACATGATTTCACAATTAATTCTTTGACCAATCAACCTATCATCGTCAAATAGGAAAAATGAATTTCCCAATTTCACACCTTTCTGTATTAAGTTTGAATTTGGGTCATTCATCTTCTTTTAAAAAACATCTAACGGCTGTCACATGATCACAAGGCCTGAAAGAAACCTATGTGAACATGCGACAACCGTTGGATCAATCTGCATCGATGATAATCTTTATACACGTCACCCAGGCCCCACTTTGTACCTTGGACTCTTCACCTTCGTCAGATGCTACATCCAACAGTCATTTTGATTTCACCTTTATGATTGGACATGAAGTGGGCCATCATACCCTTGATACTAAATCTATGGCTGTCGCATGATCTCATAGGTTCAAAAGATTATATGTGAACATGCGACCACCGTTAGATTTTCCACTTTCCATTTATTCTTTAAATATTATGGCCCCACCCTTTGCCTCGACCATTTAGGAAAGTCCACATTTGCATTACCTGGTAGAGAGGACCTATAACTTTTCCTTACTGAGCGCTAGTGTTACTAACATCTTCCAGATCATCACACACCTTGGACCAATACGTAGTGGTAACATGTATACACTTGGCAGCAGACCCACCTTTATCTTATGCCTGGGAATAAAGTTAAATCTACAGTTGTCGCATGATCGCATTGACTCAAAAGATTCTATGCAAACATGCGACTACCGTTGGATCTTTTGTAGATTGTCAGGCGTGCAGATTCTCCTAAGGCTAGGCCCATTATTCTTAACTAACGAGGAGTTGCCACGTTGCAATATCCGGTAGGCAAACATAAAGTTTTCTTGCTTAAGTGTTAGCCTCGTCAACGGTTTCCAAGTCAGCAAAATATAACCAATCAGAGAAGTCCATGTGGGATACATCTGGTAGCGGTCCCACCTGCTATAAACGCCAATGAATAAATAAGATCGACGGTTGTCATATGATCGCATGGCTTCAAAAGATTCTATGCGAACAAGCGACCACCATTAGATTTAGTTTCCAGATTCCAAGAGGGCTATAGTGCCAAAATATTAAGAGATAAGGTGGCAAGGACTTTAGATTATTTAGTAAAATCACCAGGCTTAGACTTAGGAAAAATTAAAAATGGGTCGGGTTTAGGTGACTGAAGAAGTGTTACTAACATGACCCCGCGTGGTGTTATAATTTTGCACATGCCTCAATTTTAATTCTAGGTTCTGAGGAGGATTGGCAGAATGCTCATTTTGGACTAAAATTAGAATTGGCCTATACCAATTTACCAATTCATGTTTTCCAATTCCAAGTCAATTCTAGCAACCAAACGGTTCTTCCCATTTGGTTGCGGGAATTAGGAAATGTTGGATTTAATCAATTGCTGGAAATGGTCAAATCATGGATTTGATAATCCGATTTTTCATTTCTAGATTATAGTTTGTACCATTTGGTTGACCCATAATATGAGCAAGAAGATGCATTTCCTCCATTTGGTTCCACATTTTGAAACCGGAATTAGAATTTGAGTATGATTTTTTCTTTTTTCTTTTAATTATTTTAATATTTTTTAATATAATAATTTATTTTTTTAATTTAATATAGAAAATTATTAAAAAAAAATTAAAAATGTTTTCATTTTTTCATTTTTTTAAATAAGGTTAATTTTAAATTTTGTTTAATTTTATATTGAAAATCATAACAAAGTCACAAACAACAAAAAGTTCATGAGTTTATCAAAATGTGTCCAACGTATCTACTTCAAATTCTAAAAAAAAATCAGTATCTATAATACCCTTTTGTTAACCACATTTACGCATACGGTCCAGTAGTGCACAAACTACACAAAGAAGGCATTGCACAAACATGATTTCTACTTTCGTTATTGAAGCAATCTTGATGACACTAGCTGCCTCTCGAGCCTTGCACAAGTTGCAATCATTTCTTACATCAGGTATAGATGTAAATGGGGTAGATGTAAATGTGGTTTCATCGACCTACCCAAAGTATTGACATCCACTATTTCCCTGCAATACCAAATCTACATCAGTTCTTCCTAAAATGATTAGTTGTCACATTATTTTTAAACATAAAATATAAATACATATCCGGACCTTTTTCCTATTTGGGCAATCCCAAAATTGATGCCCAAGATTACTTGTTATGTGTGACATCTTCAACATGCAAGGGCCAACACCACATTGACACATAAGCACATTGACTGAAGTCATTAATGCTATATCGACAAATATTGCATTGTCATTCCAACATATCATTTTGTTTAGTTGATTATTCGACACTGTAGGACTCCACAAACAAACCTACAATATCTATCAAGTAGTTTGTTAGCACTTAAATATGTAGATGGTTGAAATATTCAGAAATTTATTGAAGTTGTGACTCATGCATTCCCAATAGCTGCATCTAGCAAAATTTTAATGCTAAGGTACTAAGGATTTTAGCCTTCTTCACTTTGAGTATAAAACTCAGGTGGGTTTACCCTTCAAATGCTTCTACAAAGCATAATAAAATTGATCTATGTACTTGACATAACCAATGCAGCTCACAACATACAAATAAAAGTAAATGGATATAATTTCTTGATCAAATGATGGTGAACAGATGCAAATCAAACTAAACCAGTGCCCTATCCATTGGGTTAGAGTCAAAATTGAACATCTACAGAATCTTATTAACATAAAGATACTAAAATTCAAATAAATTGCCTAACAATTCATTCTCCCAATTCCCAACCCTGTCATCAGATTAATGTATTGACTTTCAAATCCCAGAGACCTCTCTGAAGGTTTTATTCTCTCCTTGAGAGAAACTCAAGTTCAGCCCCTATATTCACCTTGTGAACAATGCATTAAACTAGCCTTACTAATTAATGCATAAGAAATTCAAAGCATCCATACACAAAGACAACCAGAAATGGCAACAAAACTTCAGTATATTTTTATTAATTTTGAGTTGTATCCATTACAATTTTAGCAAAACATCAAAGAAAGTCGGGATCTATATTTAGTCTTCTTTACAAAAAACTTCAACCACCCTCTACAAAGGAGAAAAACTTGCTATATATACCTCTAACCATCTTGGAATCCTCGAAAGGATGAAACAAACTTCAGATGGCTAGGAAAATGACTTGCACTAAAGACAAAAAGTACAAACTAAAGACAGTGATCATAGCAACAGAAAGTAGTTAACAACAACTAACATCTTCATAGGTGGCACCTTCGTCTGGAGAGATATTTCAGAGCAGTTACTTTGATTTGTAGCATGAATGATGACCGCCATTATAGGCTAACTTACATCATCCTATGTTTGAAACATGCTCTCCCTTGAATTCTAGATCAAGTGCCATGTGTGTTCTAGTCCTCTTCCTCTGCCTCTAGCTCTTGGACAGCTGGCTTCTTCTTCTTTTTCTTTTCCATTTTTCCCCAAGTTGTCACATCATCATCAGATGGCCAATTGTAACCCTGCAGCTCCTATAATGATTTGATATGTAGGTCCCACTTTGAATCAGTTATAGCCTTAACCTCTGCAACAAATCATGTGCAATCACCTTCAACTTTGAACAAACTGTCAATTATTCCATTGCACCCATCCATATCTAAAACATTATCACCATTGAGGAGAGCCTCTTGCCTAATCACCAACTGATCCATTGATGTCTTCCATTCATCCAAACTAACTACACTTCCATCACTTGCAAAAATAGAAGGTAAAAACTTACTGTAATCTTTATCAAAAATAGTCAATTTGGCCCTCACTTGATTGGACTTCCCTTTGAAAAACTTTGAAACAGAAATAACCAACCCAATCTTTTCATAAACCTCAGTTACCACCTCGGGGATATTAGGCCTATGTTCTTGCAAACCATCAAGTTTATCAAATAACAAACTCCTCCCTGACCAAATGCTATGAAGTGGCTCCAAAGTAGCCAGTGACTCATTCACTTTATCATTTGTCTTATGCAACATGATAACTGACTGATGGACTGATTCCATCTTTTCTTTTATCTTGTTCTGCCTATGTTGCACAACACCAGTCATAGTTTCCAGGGCTACTTCCAGTCTGATTTTCTTTAGATCTTCCATTGGATGGTCAAGGACCTCAGCCTCAGGCTGAGGAGGAGCCTCAATTTGGAAAGGTAGGGGAGACACTATTTTAACTGCTTCATCAAGTTTTGCCCTTAATTCCTCCAATTCACCTTCCATTTTCTTGATCAACATAAGTTTTAAATCCCTATCCTTTGCAACCCTCATTGAGTTCTCAAAAAACTTATTATACCTCTCAGACAATTGAATAGTTTTATCTTCATTGAGGTGAGCCAAATGGGTTACTACCTTTGACACCTCTAGATCAGTGGTATTTTGGACGGTCCAGACAATCTTGTTACCTTCCATTTTGTCTTCAATGCTTACTAGAGATAGTTTCTGAGTTCTTGGAGCCAAAGACCAAAGTGCAATAGCTTGTGACTTAGGGTCATAACCACTCCCTCTGATCATGTCATCAATATGCACTTCATATGACAAGCTTCCCTCTGGTTGTTTTCTAATTTGGTCAATGATAAAGGCAAAAGTCAAATCCCATCTGGGAGTCAAAAGCATGCCACTTGTTTTAACCATTTCTCTTGCTTCCTCCATAGTGATCCTCTCAAGACTGGGATCATATGATGTAAGAGCCCTTAGAGTCTCTTCACTTGGTTCCATACCTTCAAGTAAGGACCTCTTCACTTCCTCATGTTTCCTCCAGATAAGGAAATCTCTGAATTCTTTGCTTTGGAGAAACTGGTCATCACTGAGGAATTCTTCTTGGTATAATTCTCTTTCATCCTATCCCAACAATAAGGCCAAGTCCCCTATTTCTTGTGTTGCCATCTTCTTTCCTTCCCTGATAGCCTTTCTCAATTGATGGTGATAGGTGCTCTTACCAGGCACAAGGACTGAAGCACTATCCAAAACCTTCTTTTGTTTCTTCTTCTCAGAAGGTTCACCAACCTCAATTCTCTATTTTTTCAATGGTGGCTCTGAGATAGCCTCCACCTCTGTTGATTCTTGGGTTAGGTCAATAATTGGTCCTTCCCCTGCTAGAAGTGGACTACTACCTTCCTGTTATTCATCAGTGAATTCCTCATTTTCAGAGGTGGAATAGTTCCTCAGCACCTCCAACTTCTCCTCAATTAGCCCTTCCAAATGGCTAGATAGGAGACCATGCATTTCTATCATTTTTTCCAATCTTTGCAAGTATGACAGTTCAGGGAAAAAACCTCCAAAAGGAATTCTAGCATTCTTCAATTGAGTCTCCAAGTCTAGTAAATCAAAATACTTAGTCCATCTTCTCTTTTGTTCATCAAAGTCCAGCACATTTCTTATTACATCCTCCTCATGAAGGGCCTCATGCTCTCTAATTGTTCCAATGCTAGGAATCAAAGTCATCCTAGCCATCCTGATGAAACCCTCAGAATCAACATACCGGTAGGTACCCACAGTCATCTTGAAATGATTGAGCCAGCCACTGACTTGATCCATTGCCCTTTTTCCAATCAAAAAGCTATCAACCCTAAATTTCTTGGGTGTGAAATTACCTTTCCTATGATGCCCTAGGTGCTCTTTGTCAGTCCACACTAATTGCCAAATAAACTCCATCATGGCTACCCTAGGAGGTACATATCTTGGAAGCAGGTGTGGGGGTTGAGGGCACCCATATACTCTGATAATTGTGGAATTGTCCCCCAAGTAGAAATCTCCCCAATTGTGGTTTCCTGGCCAATTATCCTCATATTGCAATGGTCTTAAAACCCTCAACACCCTAGTTGGAAACCTCACAAAATTTGTGCCTAACATTTCAAGTATTGGATGGACAAAGTAATTCTGAAAAATGGAGAAGTCACACTCATTGGATGTGATATTCCAAACCCTCAACCAATACTACACTAGGTTGGGAGTGCCCTTAAAATGGGTCTTAACCTTCAATACCTTTGCATCAAAATTAGTAACATGGTGGTACAGAATCAAATGCATAAGAAGGGAGTAATGCATTAACCTAATAGGCCTTTTCTGCTCCTTGACAGACACAAACTCTTCATGCATCCTATCGATTATATACTGGATATAATCATAATCAGTGTTGGTGTGAGAATTTTGAATGTCCAAGATTATCATTAAAAGATCAGCAGGCAATTTCTCATCATCCCCATCTATTCACAGAACCCTACACAACCCATGACACAAGAGTTTCATATAACGATTGAGGGATGCAAAAGAATAAGGGGCATTCATACCTGGCGGGAGAGGGGCTATATATTTATCATTCTTGGGCATATGCCTAACTATTTAGCTCTTTACTTACCCTACATTACTAGCATACTTTTTGCTTTCCTTCTTTAAGTCAATTTCAGTGGAAGAGGAGGAATAGAAATTGAAGGTTCTCATGAAAGACCCCCTATCTAAAGAGATAAACACAGACTGGTCTTCACACCTAATGCATCTAGAAATGGGGTCATACAACCTAGGCAGCTCAATGATTAAATCAACATCTAAAAACACATCAGGCACAATTAACTTTGCCATTCCCAACACCCAGGCATTGCAAACAGGTATAGGTCTACTCCTATTATTGTAAAAATATGAGAACAAGGAAAAAACAGAACTTGTAGGAGTAATAGGGTCCCTACATTTATCCATGAGATCCTCAAATGTCATGTCGATGGCCTTCTTGTTTTGATTCGAACTAGGAAGCAACTTGACGAACTCCTCTGAGTAATTCGACTTTCCTTTATCCTGTCCACTCTATTCTTTTACAGCCCCATTGGATGATGCTCCACTTGTCATAGGATGACTCATCTTGATAGAACATGAACCTCTTAATTCTACAATTTTCACACTACTCACTCTCTGCTACAGCAACAATGATCTCAATTGTCTCTAGAATAACTTTGAGCACAAAAAGCAATGTTGTCCTATCTATATACTCCAAATTGTGTGTGTGTGATTGCCAAATCATAGCAAACCCAACCTAATTCACTTATGCATTCAATTCTACACATTACCAACCTTCAAATTAGAGCTAGCCATGGCGTGGATGTTGACAGGATGATTTAAAAAATAAAAAATAGGGCACGAGAGCAATGATCATGGTTTTTTTGCATTAAAACCCTTAATTACTGATGTAAACCCTCGTTAAAACCTGATTGGATGGCTTTCTACTTTTTCCATCTTGGCACGGTACTTTTTCCATGTCGTAACAACTTATAACATTGATGGTATGAAAACTCAACCAGAAAAAATTTAGCGACCACGCGAACAAAGGAACTCATGATCTCTAAAAGGAATACTAACCCAAGGTTGAATCTGGAGATCACGTGACAAGACTATTCGCTTAATCTCAGAAGGACTTCATAACTCACAGATTTACTCCAAGATTTCACGAAAATCATTGATGTCTAAGGCAATCAACGGTTCATGTTTTCCTTCTGACCTTTACTTTAACCCTTGACAATCCAGCGAACAGGCAACCATTGAGTCTCAGATTCTCTAAACTATTACGTTAACCACACTTCTATTTGGAGAATGGGTGACCGAATACTTCTCTTATTATTCTTGAGACCTATTCCTTAACTCATCTTTCATTCAGAGAACCTGTGAACAAAGAAAATATTACTTGAGCATTTGACCATAGTCAGCATCCGGAGAATCAGCCACTACCGTTATCTCTGAATCTCTTAATGCTTTGATTAACCCATTGACTTATTATGAGATCTAGCGACCAAGGCCTTCGCTTATTCACTGAAAGGAAAACTTAACTACATGTTGGTTGCAAGATATGGAAAACAAACCTATTCTCTAAGTCATTGAATGCTTTCCCAACCATGGGTTTCAAACTGAGATTAAGAGCCAACCATTGATCTCCAACACAATCGGTGGCTGCCGCTGAATCACCCAAAGACTTTGACCATCACCTTTTTATTACGAGAATCAGAAACCATTGAAAACACACTTGACTTTCCCTTCATTCGCCAAGTCGCTGAATCATTTAGAGCCTCCCTAATTAACTTTGAGATCCCGCGAACACTTTATTTTCTTAATTGCTAAATAGCTTAGGGCATCACCATCTTTTCTTGAGATTAAGCGACAAATGAAAACTAAAACCTCCGCCAAAGTTCATTGTCAAAAGCCACCACACTTAGAGGGTATGAAAACATGACTCAGTCGCTAGATCACCAAATCATTTTGAGTAGGACCTAGTCTTTGTGAGATTAAAACACAACCGCCGAATGAAGAGACAATCAATGGCATTCGCTAGTTCACTGAAGAATCTTGATCATAGGTGCCCAATTCAGAGAACCAAAGATAACTGTTGCACCAAGTCACTAAAGGTTAACATGAAACTGCCAGTTATTAAGTGAAGAGGAGACCACACAGTCGTTGGATCGTTGAATGAGAACTTAACTGCAGCCCAGACTTGGAGACTTAGCGACAACATAAAAAAAAAAGGCAAGGGCTGACAACATTCGCTAGTTCATTGAATGAAAAAGAGACTCGAGACAATGTTAAGTGATTCAGCGAACACCTAGAGGGAAATAACCATGTGCACACATACGACTTTAAGTGGACAAAAAAAAGGTAACGTGGAAACATAAGGATTAGGGCACACTCAAAGCCAACCAAAGAAATAACCATTTGAAAGAAAAAAGTGTCAAAGGTAAGGTTTTCTTCTCAACATTATTACAGAGTTTTAGGACAAACCTAAACCCTAAACCAGACACTTTCATAGGCTAGGACATTGAAATAAAACCAAAGGTAAAGACCTTAGAAAACCTAAAATACACCCAACATAGTCATCCCCTGAAGCTGTAATTGGAAGACAAGGTGTACCCTGTTGTGTTGAATCATATGGACCTATCACTATAGCAATGTATGCATATGGAATGTGCTGATGTTATGACCTTGTCCTATGACTTTCTGAAGGATCCCCACAAGTGAACCTACTGAATCAAGTGTCTGTCAAACCCAATGAGGTCTAGTGGGAGATGATGAAGGAGTATCCTCAACCTTAAGTTTACCAAGAAAAGGTGTAATCTTTCATGTAGGTGTTGAGGAAGATGAACCATCTAAATCACTACCACTATTGTCACTATTAGTTTCCACAATGTATGAAGTATCAAGAGGAGTAGAGGATAAGCTAGGTGAACTTTCCTCAAAGTGAACATTCCTCTCTATGAATATCTCATGAGTCTCGAGATCCATAAGTCTATATGCCTTAACACTTTCTTCATTGCCTATTTGCAAAAAGTAACGATCAAATAGAAACCTTAATAATAAAGGAAAACCTAGGGTTCCATTGAAAATAAAAGTTTGGTTGCTGGAATTAACTTAGAATTGGAAAATAGGAATTGGTTTCCCTTCTCAAAATTAAATCCCCAATTCAAATTCCATGCCTCAATTCTAATTCTAGGTTCTGAGGAGGATTGGCAGAATGCTCATTTTGGACTAAAATTAGAATTGGCCTATACCAATTCACCAATTCATGTTTTCCAATTCCAGGTCAATTTTAGCAACCAATAGGTTCAGCAGGACTGGATCTATTCAATTAGGGCTTGTTAGATTGTAGTGAACTGTCGGTAACTTTGTAGGATTTTGCTGGGTTTTTTGCAGCAGAATTTGCTTAACTTCAGGATCACATATACAACTTCAATTTTGTGAGGAAAAATCATAATTTTATGTTTTGAAAATTGAAGTGGCAACAGTGAGGGTTTAGATGTTGCTTATTCTTTTGGTTATGGTTTTGGTTTTGATTAGGGTTATGATTTAGGGTTTATGATTACAATTATCATTATGGTTATGGTTTACATGTTGGTTAATGTTAGGGTTACCTGGTTAAGATATAGGTTTATATGCATGACATGGTTAGAGTTATGGTTATATTTAGGGTTCGTGTTACAATTATAATTTAGCATTTAGGGGTTCGCATTCAGGTATAGGGTTTAGCATAAATATGATGAGGCTTGACCATTTAGGATTAGGGTTTGGCATTTAGGATCTATGGTATGGTTAAGTTTAGGTTAGGGTATTATGTCTAGGGTTAGTATTTTTTAGGGTTGGGGTATTATGGTTAGGGTTAGGGTTTTGTCAAGCTTAGGGTATTATGGTTAGGGCTAGTGATTTTTTAGGTTTAGGGTTGAAGCTAAGCATACCTAGGTATTGATTATGGTAAGGGTTTGAATATGGATAATGTATGATTATACTTAGGGTTAGAAATAGAGTTCAACTATAGCTATAGTTAGGGTTATAGTAAAAGCAAAAATAAAACTATATATTTACAAATTTATTAAGTATGACCTTGATATTTGGTTGGTTTCTTTCTATTAAAAAGGGTTTGCTACAAATGAAATGAGGTGACACTCCTTTATAATCAAAGAGCATGTCTTCATTTTCCCCAAATATGTTAATTGAACTATAATCGTAGCTCCCTATTTCAAACGTAACCATATACTCAAATTGAACAAGAATTAGGACGTAATTAGACCTAATTAGACTCAATTAGCCCAATTACGACTTAAGTAGACTTAATTAGACCAATTATACCAATTAGGGCCTAATTAGACTCAATTATACTAATTAGGACCTGATTACACTTAATTCTAGACCAATTAGGATGGTATTAGACCCAATTAGACCAATTAGGACCTATTACGACCAATTAGAGTCAATTACAGCTAATTATGACCTAATTAGACCCTATTAGACTCAATTAGGACCTAATTAGACCAATTAGACCAAATAGGACCTAATTAGACTTAATTATACCAATTAGGACCTAATTAGAATTAATTGTAGACCAATTAGGAAGGTATTAGACCCAATTAGACCAATTAGGACCAATTATGACCAATTAGACTCAAATAGAGTCATTTACAACTAAGTAGGACCTAATTAGACCCAATTGGGACATAATTAGATCCAATTAGGACCTAATTAGACCAATTAGTACATAATAGGACCTAATTAGACCAATTAGGACCAATTAGGACCAATTAGACTTAATTAGACCAATAAGGACCTAATTAGGCTTAATTCTAAACTAATTAGGACCTATTAGGACCCAATTAGACCTATTAGGACCAATTAGGACCAATTACGAGCCAATTACACCCACTAAGACCCAATTAGGAGACAATTAGGATATTGAATTCCTAAAGTTGGTTCCTCAATTCTTTTTATGCATTAGGATATTGACCCCATACTATTTGTGTGTCTCAGAGCATAAACTCGTAACATTTTCAGGAACCATTTGGTTCAATATGGTTTTCTCTAGGTTTGGGGTTCAATTTGATTTAGGATTTGGATTTAATTTAGTTGAAGGTTAGGGTATGACTTTACATCATGATTACTATTAGGGTTATGATTTAGGATTAGCTCTTACCATTTACGATTGGGATTCAGATTACGGTTCAACATTTATGATGAGGGGTTAGCTTTTACAATTTTGGACGAATTGGAAAAGGTAATAATCTAAAACTTGTGTACTAAATTTCAAGACAATAAAATGGCTTACATTGGGTTTTAGGATTTACTGTTTGGATTAAGCTTAGATTTAATATTATATTCCTCCGATTTAGGATTTTGTGTTATGATTATGATTAGGATCATTGTAAGGATTATGATTTCACTCTGGGAGATGAGTTTATATCATTAATTTACTATTATCTTTACGAATAGGATTGAGTTGAAGGTAAGGATTATGATTAGAGTTAGGATTTAGAGTTTTGATTAGGATTTTTGTTAGGATTTATTAATTAGGTTATGATATTTTATAGGATTATGAACACTATTAGGATGGGAGTAAGGGTTTTCCATTTTTATTAGTAATCATGGTTTAAGATATTGAATATGGTTAGGATGATGGTTAGGGTTAGGTAGAGAGAAGTATCGCTATGGTTACCATTTTGGTCAGAGTTCCGATTAGGAGTGGAGTGGATGTTAGTATTATTGTTAGGGTAAGTTGTAATGTGATGTTCCTATCGTGCTTGTTGTTACAACTACTATTAACATGATGGGTAAACCCCTTTTTAGAGCCATATCCACCTCATCTATGCATTTATTGAATGAGTCACTTTGTTGGGTAGAACAATATGTTGCATAAGTTAAAATTTGAGCAATTTTTAGTTCTTTCTTTCTTTTGTGTGTTTTCTGTGAGTTCCTTCTTTGTTCGTAAAATTTACAATAGTTAGATTGCAAGTACTATTAAAATAAAAATACTATTAGAATAAAAATATACAATTAGTATTACTGGTGGGGTTAGGGTTTGGGGTTAAGATAATGGTTAATATAATGGCTAGGTTTACATGTATATCATGGTTTAAATTGTCATATATAATTAGTGTTAAGATGACAAATAGACCCCTGGCTAAGAATCCAAATCACGTAATGTACACATTTGTTAAATTCCTTTCTTAAATGAACCTCATTTTGTACAATACTATGGTGCATAAGTTAAAATTTGGACAATACATTTTAGTTCAATTTCAAATTTTATTTTTTTTCCTTTATTCCATGTTTGTTTACTAAATTTTAATTCTACCAATTAATCCTTTTTTATTTTTTTAGTAAGTTCTGTCGGGTCCTGTTCTACCTAGGGGGCAGTACCCTTTTGTATTCCTCAAAAATAAAGATTACAAATGAGGGAGAACCTACAGATTACAACCAACAGTGATTAGTGGAATAAGTACATTATTCCCTCTTGCTCCTATCTCCTCTAAAAATAGCTTATCATTTGCTTGGAGAATGGCTCCAAACTTCGCCTCATCATACTGCTTAACACCTGCTTTGAAGGCAGACCACACCTTCTTCATCAAAATATTTTTTCCTTCACCTTCCAACGCAAAGAAACCCAACAAACCATTACTTTTTAGTTGGGTATCGATGCTATCCATTGCCTCCACCACCTCTAGGTATATTTCTGTAGACACGAAAAATTGGCAAAATGCTTAAATCAATCAAAAGGTGCATCAAATCATCAAAATAATATGAAAAATCAATAAATGGAACAAAGGCAATTCAAATCAAAGGAAAATTCAATAAAATGATTAAATGATTAAATAAAGCTTGAAAAGGGGAAAAACACTACGAAATTGATTAAATTCAATTAATGACATAGTTGTTGAAATGAAAAATCAAATTGAACATTTTACCCTTCATGGCTAAATTTAATTACTTTAATTAATTAATAAATACTAATTTCTCTCAACAAAGCAAAAAGGAGACAAAATGGACACAAATCACTCACTTTTGTTGAAATGGTCCAGCCTTTTGAAACCATTTAAATGATTGTCCCCTCCTTGTCCCCCCATTTATGGACAAAGCAAAGCCAATTGACCTTACCCAAGCATAACCATGGTTATCTCACTCTACCCCCTACCCTTGGGAAAATCATATATATTGAAGGCATTTAGAAGCATAATTCATCCACTCCATACCTTTGAATTGCAGCAAAGCTCTGGCAATTTGCATCCACATCACTCACTTATCATTTTTCATTGCTAATTAGCTTAAATTGCTTGGATCATAGTAGATTGTTTATCAAATAGAGCTAGAATTTGATAGAATAGATCTAAATTTGCATATCATATAGCTTAATTCTCATCTTTAGAGTGTCACTAGTGAGGATCATAGCTGAGAGCCTCATTTACCACTTTATTTTAGAGATCCATGAGATATTTAGATTAATTGTGCATTATTTAGATTAGTTTTCTTTGAATAGTGTAATTATCTTTTAAATCTTGTTATTTCATGAAGGTGTAAATCACTCACACACAAATGGCGCCCACCATGGTACCAAGGTGATTTATTTCTTTTTATTTTTGCTACCAAGGTACCTATTGCTAGGTTTTCACCAAGGCACTTTTTCTCTTTTTTCAGTTTTTTCTTTTTTTCTTTGTTTTTTTCTTTTTTTGTATTTTTCAATATTTTCCCAACATTAGAATCTTTGGACAATGCTCCTTTGAATGATATGTTGTAATAAACCATGGGTATGACTAGGATGCTCAAAGGTATTGATAAGAGGGATGGAAGTACAGAAAGTATGCATTGGAAAATGAATGTGAGGATAAGAAGAAGGTATGTTGAAGATGGAAATGTTGGCAAGATCAACTCTGACACACACTTTGAAGAGTGGTGGAATGATGGAGGAACAATAGATGACGGAGGTAAGGATATTTTTGAGGTAGTGGATTTTGGGATGTAAGAAGATGAAGGATGTTTGGAAGGAGATGGAATGGAAGCCTTTGGAAGCTTGAATTTTAATTTTGATTCTTCTTTTTTGTGCAAGTCTTTCAAAAATGACTTGGGAATCCACATATTCTTTGATTTTTCTTCCTTTTGGAATGCTTTTGAATGCATTTCTTCAATGAGGGATTTAGGAACCCACATTTTATTTTTTTCTTTTTGCTTGATGGACCTTTGCAGCCTTTTGGATATTTCATTTTTCTTTTCATTCACATGTCGATTAGATGGGACATTGTGATTTTTATGCACATATGGATTCTTGGATTTATTATTTTTATGTTGCACATCAACATTGCTTCCAAAAGACTTAGGAATTGTGGATGAATAGGAATAATATGGATGGTTCATATGGATCGGTGTTTGGACATTCTTCAAGTATGTGTGTCTTTGTTGATCTTGATACATGGTAGGGTAAGTGAATGGATATCTAGGGATGATAGGAATGGTTGATGGGGGAATATATGGACCTAGTATGGATGGAAGGGATGAAGACTTTTGTTTTGGGACATAGGCACCCAAAATGGATTTGGAGGATAGTGGAGGTATGCAGTTGTATTTGAATGGAGGGATATAAGGTGTGAAAGGGATATCAATATCTTTGGAAGGAGTTGCATCACCAAGATTCTTATCTTTAGGATTTATCTTTATACTAATAGGCTCATGAGTAGCTTTGATAGGAACACATTTGATAGGATCAACTGAAGCTTGAAGGGATTCATTATCATGCAAGGGATTTGGAAGAATGATGTTTTCTTGAGGTGAACATGGAGGAATATGACAAGGAAATGATGGGATACTTTGATCTTGACAAGGATCTTTGAATTGTGTAGCGAAGGTATTTTGCTCTTGATTTTCAATATGCTCATTGGAAGTTATGGAAGGGATATCTTGATCTTGCTTGGGAAGTGGAGAAGATGTGGAACTTGGAAGGGTACTTTGTTCTTGGAACGGAAGGATATCATCTTGAAAGACATGAAAGGATGCAAGGGGATCATCACAAGGTTCAAGGGAGATGGGACCTTCATCAAATATGGGAGGGATTTGTATATAATCTTGTTCTTGATCTTTATCAATATTTGTTTCTTTTCTTTTTAGATTATCCTCTTGACATGAAGCCACTTCTAAGGACAAGGTAGATGTTTGGATATGTGTGGGGAATGTTTGGAAGAATGGTGTAGGATCCTCTTGAATAGGTATAATAGGTATTGAGACACATGAAGCTTTGGGTTCTAATATCTTTGAAGCATGGAAACAATCTGCAGCAAGATGTGAGTTAGCTTGGGTTTCTTTTAGAGGTAGCCCTTGAGGGTAGACATAGTTAATGGGAAAAGTTTCATCATTAGGCTCATTCTTTGATGGAGGAAATTTGGATAATTGTGGAGCTTTTGGAGATGAAGAAAAGATGAAAGGAATGCTAGCTATGGGAGGGTCTTTGCTAGATAGAGGTTTGGGAGATGGATGAAGGATGAAATGTGTACAAGTCATCCAGGGAGAAACCTTGTTAGGAGCTGGACAAAGGATGAATGGATTACTCTTGCTATATGGAGGTTTATTATCTTTCTTGAGAGTGGTATTTTTCACTCCATACTCTTTATTATCTAGATCACAAATAGGTTGATTATGCAATTTCCTTTGATCTAAGATAACTTTGTTTCTTTGAAACGCTTCTTTTTGTGAGGAGGATGAAGATACGGATGCCCCATCATCATAAAGGAATGGCCAAATTGATCTTAATGATGGCTCTTTAGATAAAGTATCTTTTTGTTTTTCCTCATCCTTTCTCAAGGTTGATATGTCAAAATTACGAGGAAGCTTAGCTCCTGATTGAGCTAAAGTTAGGAAATATGCTTCTTTATCCCAGTCCAAAATTCCTTCCATTATCTCTATAAACATGGGATCTTGGGATGCTCTCACAACATCATCTTTAGACACCTCATCACTTTGAAAAGAATAGCTTGATATTAATAATGGCCTTTTATATGATGTATCTCTTTGTTTTTCCTCATTATTTCTCAAGTTTGATGTGTCATAATTATAAGGAAGTTTAGCTCCTGCTTGAGCTAAAGTTAGAAAGTATGCTTCTTTATCCCACTTAAAAAGTAATTCCATTATTTCTAGAAACCTGGGACTTTGGGATGCTTCAACAACATCATCTTCAGAAACCTCATCACTTTGATTCCTATGGAGATCTTGATCTTGACTTTGATAATTATGCTCCATAATAGGATTGATTTGTTTCTCAAATAGGCTCATCATTATGGATCAATCCTTCCTTCTTTAATTTCAATCTGGTTGGGTTGGTTTGGAATGGGTAAATGGTATTGATCAATTTATAAGATTTAAAAATTTAATTGTAGTTTGATCAAGTACTTTGGAACTTCTGGTTTGAAAAGTTGAAGACAATCGCAACACACACATCAATAGTTCACCATATCCCTAGATCATTCTAATGTGTATATTCTCGAATGTTTCTACGGGTTTGATCACAAGAAAGACTTCCAAGCAAGCTACCTAGCACAAATTTGGCTTTTAAATGGCTCTATTAGGTAGTTTTTGCTATTTTTACCATTTTGTAGTGTGGATTCCGTTCAAAATGGATTTCAACCATTCATCCCCCAAGTATGTTAGGGGGCTTCCCACACGCACCAAAGTACGATTTTGCACAATCCGTTAGGACTACTAGAGGAAGTTCGAAAGGGCTAAAATCCTTTTGTCATGCACCCCATTAAGGATACACGCATTTCTTTTTATAGTGGGTCAGATTCTTGCGGCAAAGGCAAGTGTATCCCACTTTGGGTTGTCCCTCTCACTAGCCCTTTAAGGCAATCTCGGGAGGTGAGCCCACTAAGTTCTAAACATGTTCATTGAAAGCATGAAAAGTGGATTTCTCCCAAACACTTACAATCAATTGTTCTTTTTCAACCCCGTGACAAAGGGGTTCTTAGAATTGAAGTGTTTATTCTTTCCCTTTTATGATTAAACTATGTTTTGAACTTTGAAATGCCACAAGCTAAGGGAATGTGCAAGCTTGATGAGAAAAATACCTTAATCGATGCTAGCAAAGGCTAGGCGCATTTTTAAGTAGTAGTTTTTCTCATTTTCTCTTAAATCCTTCCCTTACCTTAGCAAAACATTCCCTCCACCAACAAGTTAGTCGGCACAATACAAACAAAGTGAGGGGAAACCAAAATCAAAGCTTAAAATGATCAAATTGATTATGCTCTTGATTTATTTTGAACTCAAATATTTGCAAATTAAATCCAAAAGGTGCAAGGTATACTCTAATAGGACATCCTTTTTTGTTTCTTTTTGCATGCAAAAAAGAAATTTTTATTTTTTTTAGCACTTTTCTGTGACAGAGCATGTACCTGAGACAGAAAAACGGACATAGAGTTAAAATTTAGTCATCATTTTAACAATTTGATAAAACACAAAAATACAGTCCACGCGACATTGTCTAGACTGCACACAAGATCAAATTTGACAAAGGCGTGATTACTTTAACCGCGAGCATCACCTTACAGGGCTCAAGCGAGATTAAAATAACCAGGAGCGATGTCTAATTTTATCCACGTGTGAAATTTTTACAAGACCGCGACAAATGATGCGATAAAAGTGATATCTAATTTATCAAAGGTGACATTTAAAATGAAGAATGCGAGAAATTAAATGAGTAAGGAAGAATACTCCCTTCACACCAGACGTAAAATGATTCCTCGGCTGTGACTTTTTAAATCAAATTAAGTGACATTTAAATGACCAAAGCATCACTGCTTTATACCAAACGTGAGAGTTTAATTTCTGGCCGTGTGATTTCTTTCGCGAAAGCGTGACTCTACAGGTTTCAAAGCGTAAGAGTCCATACTGTAGGCAACATCTTAATTCGGCATCCGTGACATTTCTTTGCTTTAGGCATGACTTCTTTACTGGTAGGTGTGATTTCTTCTCTATAACCTGCAAACAGCAAGCAAATTCATGCAATTCTAGCCTAAATTTTGCAAATAACATGGAAATAATGATGAATTTGAGGCCTAGAGCCCCATGGTGGGTGCCATTTGTGTGTGAGTGATTTACACCTTCATGAAATAACAAGATTTAAAAGACAATTACACTATTCAAAGCAAACTAATCTAAATAATGCACAATTAATCTAAATATCTCATGGATCTCTAAAATAAAGTGGTAAATGAGGCTCTCAGCTATGTTCCTCACTAGTGACACTCTAAAGATGAGAATTAAGCTATATGATATGCAAATTTAGATCTATTATATCAAATTCTAGCTCTATTTGATGAACAATCTACTATGATCAAAGCAATTTAAGCTAATTAGCAATGAAAAATGATAAGTGAGTGATGTGGATGCAAATTGCCAAAGCTTTGCTGCAATTCAAAGATATGGAGTGGATGAATTATGCTTCTAAATGCCTTCAATATATAGGAGTTTCCCAAGGGTAGGGGGTAGAGTGAGATAACCATGGTTATGCTTGGGTAAGGTCAATTGGCTTTGCTTTGTCCATAAATGGGGGGACAAGGAGGGGACAATCATTTAAATGGTTTCAAAAGGCTGGACCATTTCAACAAAAGTGAGTGATTTGTGTCCATTTTGTCTCTTTTTTGCTTTGTTGAGAGAAATTAGTATTTATTAATTAATTAAAGTAATTAAATTTAGCCATGAAGGGTAAAATGTTCATTTTGATTTTTCATTTCAACAACTATGTCATTAATTGAATTTAATCAATTTCGTAGTGTTTTTCCCCTTTTCAAGCTTTATTTAATCATTTAATCATTTAATTGAATTTTCCTTTGATTTGAATTGCCTTTGTTCCATTTATTGATTTTTCATGCTATTTTGATGATTTGTTGCACCTTTTTATTGATTTAAGCCTTTTGCCAATTTTTCGTGTCTATAATTTCATCCACCAGGATTCTATGGGCCAGTCCCCTACCATGCAGAGGGTGCCCAAAAATCTATATGATCCATTGGAACAACTCTGCCACTAGTATGCCATCATGGACATGACCACCAAACCAAAAGTCACCCCCCAGGATTCACACCATAGTCACATGCTCCTTCTACTTCACTTTGCTAAAAATCCTCTGTAATTGCTCCTTCGGTGTTTCCTACAATGATTCCACCTTGCTACACTGACATGTTATGCCTAGGTGATTTTCCATTGTGTTGTGAAAAAATAGAAGAACAAAGGAATATAAATAGAACTCTCTGCATCATTATCGAGGAGCTTCCGCAATGAAACACAGACTGACTACAACATAGCCCAAGTTCACGAGATCGATCATGAGTCTCTCATGCGCGCCGTCAAAATCATCCCTTCTGTCTGTCCCAATATCTTAACTTGATCTCCTTCGCTATTTCAAATAACTTGGAAGAGACCTACACATCTATCCACTTCTGCAGTAGTCCTCCTTACTGCTAAATACTTACTAATATTGACTGAGGACGTGATCTCGATATTCTAAATTGAATACAACCAAAAAAATTTGAAAACAAATGACTGTGTTTTTGTAAATCTGGAAAAAAATAATATGTCCTCTAGTGTGTTTTTGTCGTGAGGATAG
Source organism: Chamaecyparis obtusa (assembly GCA_027943335.1). NCBI lineage: Eukaryota > Viridiplantae > Streptophyta > Pinopsida > Cupressales > Cupressaceae > Chamaecyparis > Chamaecyparis obtusa. The sequence goes on along the minus strand of BSBK01002744.1, from coordinate 423,364 downwards.
CCAGGGCCATTGAGGACATTCAAAAAGTATGAGGCGACTGATTCACGGGAAAATGCACTTCCAAACATCAAAAAAAAAACTCTCTGGCATTACCCTACGCCTTTCCTTGTGAAAGTACACTGCTCTTCTGAAACCAATTAATCCTTGTTAAGACGTAATTCTATCATATAGACGTCTAAAAAAAATTGTGCACATATCAACTAGTTTTAATTCATATATTTTTAAGATTTTTATTCATGAACCATAAAGATAAATATAGCAGATGTTTTCAACTATCAATATTATAGCTACCAAAGTTTATATCATAGTTACAAAATGGATGTTGAAAATTATATATAGTTACATCATATGAACATGTGGAATGTAATTATACCTTGTAATGGTTTTTGCATTGCAAATATGTTTTTGGTGTTAGTCAGAAATGTCATCAATAAAAATACTTTTAATATATGTTAGAAGCATACATTTGTAAGCTCCAATCTAAACCAACGTACCCAAAATTGAATATAATTTACATCTATCATGAAAAATGAAATTTTAAAGAAGCATCAAAAGGTATGAAAGAGGAAAGTAGCTTAATAGTATATGACACAAATGAAGGTCCCCAATATGAATGGGCATACGTAAAAACAAGAAAGCTTAAATTTATGTGTCAATCGGGCAACCTGCTCAAGCACCCCTGACTGTGCTCCCCATTCAATGGTGTCATCATCTTGGCGCGCTGTGGGTCAGCCTGAATAGTGTGCTATAGTCTAACAAAAATTTGGATGCTAGAATGCCTTGATTTGCATACTCTATCGTGAGCTCCAAAACTGCATCTACCACCTGCATGCCATAGGAAGTCACTTGATATGTACAGTCCATAACGATTCGCCCATTGCCCGAAGGCCACATTGTCATAATAGATGTAAATAAATTGAGTCCGACCGTCACTCTTAAGAGCGTTGCAATAAAAAGGTCCACACATCCATGTAGAAAATAGTAAGTGCACAAGTCCGTGGTCAAAAACATCAAGTGTTTTATGTGAAGTCGGTCCTAGTTATTAGAAAAATCAACATCTCTCCTTTAGTGGTTAGATTTGCGAATGCACCAATGTTGTCCATCATCTCTACATAATAGGTAACTATTATTTGTTTGGTCCCACTTGCGTGTATCAATTGATAGAGGTTGCACAATTACATTTATAATGCCCTATATGTAAGTGTGCAAGTGTGTTGTGTGAAGCGTTATGTAAGTTTATTATTATCAAGGTTTTAGTTTATTAGGGTCTATTTATTAGATGCCTTAATTTAATCAACTATAAGTAATTAACTATATAATTCGGTATTAGGGTTGGGATTAGGGCTTAGAATTATTATTATTGTCATGGTAAGGGTCTACGTCATGGTTAGTATTGTGGTTAAGGTTAGGAATTTGGTTGTGGTTGAGATTAGGGCTTACGATTAGGATTATCATTAGGGTTATCATTTACAACATGGTTAGTATTAGGGTTAGGGTTTGGATTAAGGTTAACCATTAAACCTAGGGATATGGTTTGGAGTTGGGCTAGGGTTAGGGTTAGGATTGCATTTTATTTAAAAGGCTAGTGTTTAATTTGTATATTGGGAATCTTACAATACCACTTAACAAATATCCAAATGAGACTGTAAGACAAGGCACAAGAATAACCCTATTTTTCAATGATGATCTACTGGTTACTATAGACTTGTGTAACACTTCCCCAGCAGAGTCGCCATATTGTTGGTGGTCAAAATGGACACTTATGCTCTTAGGCTGCCAATATACCCTCAAGTTGATTTTAGGATTGGTTAATTCCAAAATGTATAAGGATCTTAGGGTTACTGGACCAACTATAGGGACAAGACTTCCCTCTTCACTTATGGCTCTTCAAAACCAAGGCGGGTGTACCTAACCCAATGAAAACTATACTTCACACACCAAAGATTGGGTCCAAACAATAGATTGAATAGTAAGAAAGTGCTAAATGCCAACCTCACATTCATTGACTCTCCATTACTATAGGGTATTACTACTATCAACCAAATACAATTAAAACTTGAAAAGGTGTTGATATATGAAGATGGAAAAAAGTAAACAAGAGCCAATCAAGCATTGAACTCAATTGAATATACTAATCCCTGATCAGTGTCATTATCTATTGGGCAAATCTCAAATACAGACATTGAACATGAACCAACTACTGTCTAAGACTCATAGCCATGAATACAAACATTCCAGCCCATCCACTACTTATAACATCCTTCTGCAGACAAATCAAAGTGAATCTATGTCCTATCCAAAGTATATTTCACTTGATCCTAGATCAAGAACTGAACACTAGAACATATACAAAGGTAATCCTATGCAATAGATCAGAAAATCTAGAATTCACAAGATTGACACCAAGGAGAGACTTGAAAGCTTGAATAATTGTATTAAGTATAATGAATCATGTACATGTTCAAAGAAGAGAAGAGAGAAAACCACTTCAATAACCTGCAAAAGACTACAAGGAAATTCTATTCAATCTAATACAATATGATACCACCTGTTACAACTCCCTAGAACTAATCAAGATCAGAACCCTTTCAAAATAAAACATCTTTCTTCTTATACCTCTAGTCACCTTGGAATCCTCAAAAAGGATGCATCAATCTTTGGGTGACTAGGGTTAGGGTTTCAACAACTCAACCAACCAAAAACTACATCAAAATTTATTGTAGGGGAAGAGACACAAGCAACTTGGAGAAAATAGATCTCAAACAAATTTGTAATTATGAAAATTTGCGAGATCAGCATAGTAAACCAAGGAATTGCCATGAAAACCAGTCAAATCGGCCACCTGCAAACACTTTTCGAGCACAAAAACACATTTTATGGTATAAAAAAAACCCCAGCAATCGATCATGGCACCCTAGACCACACTACAATAGCAAGCACCACCAATCCAATCAAAATGAGCTATTAAAACCATAAATTTTGGTACCTTCTGTCGCTAAGAAACCCTCAAAAATTTGAATTTAAACTACAACGGTTACTTTATGGCACCTGCAACAAATCGATGGTCAACATTTAAAATCAGATCAACCTTAAGTCGCAACCGTTAGATCTCCCCCTTTCGCGATCTTTTATGATCTTAACTCAATTGCCACCCTGGGTTTACCCCTAGCGACCCTGCGACAATGCTTTTCCAATTCACGAAAAGAAAACTTAACCCACCACCTAACTCCATGACCTGGTGACCCAAAGAAAATTCTAACCTCGACCCCACATTTAGCGAACTAGCGACAAAAGGACACCACCAATTCACAAAACACTTTATCTATCTGCCAGCAAGTTTAGCGATTCCACGAACGCTTGTTCACTGAACCACTAAAACACTTAGAGAACAACCTCTATTTCATGTGAACGAGTGAAGCCTTCATAAATTTGTCAGACTGCCAAAACATTCATCAAAACCACTAAGCCTTCGCCAAGAAGATCAACGGCCGTCTGAAGTTCACAAAGACTTCCAAGATTTTATCAGATTACATGCCCACCATTAGATCAAGACTCTCTTCCCATCTCTGACAACCATCTAACAGGAAACAAAATCAATGGCCATCACAAGATCTTAAGCCTCTGACAAAACCCATAAGATTATACGTCATTCTTCGATTCATTGATAGGATCAGGACCCACTGACACATCCAGAAACCAGGTCCCACTGATAGGATTCCACCTCATACTATGTGGACCAATAAAAAACCTCCAAATCAGCTCCACCTAACACCGAGACCACTGCCAAAGATACATTTGAGATAAATGAGATCAACAACTGGCATAAGATCTCAAGCCTCTGACAGATTCCATGAGAACTTACGCCCGTCGTTGGATGGATTACGGATGTCAGGAGCCTCTGACCCATCGAAAAATTAGGTCCTACTGACACATGCTGAGTAAGATTCAAAATCAACCGATGGCGCATGATCTCAAAGGGGAAGAATATTCTTTGAGATCATGCGTCAACCGTAGATTGAAAAGCCTTCACTATAGGCCCCACTGATAGGATCCCTCTCAGCAACACACTGACCAATGAGAGAACACCAACTGTGCCAACATGGTAGTGGACCCGCTCGAAAAGAAAGGCTACGTCATGGAAAAAATCAATGATTGGCGCAAGATCTCAAGCTTCTGACACATCCTATGAGAATTTACGCTGACCGTTGAATGGAAATTTTGTCAGAAGACCGGGCCCAAAAAACACTAAGGCTGAAACATAGGAAAAAAAAATGCTGAGACTTAGGCTTTCAGGGAAAATATTAGGCATAGGGGACTTTAGGAAATATTAAAGGCTGCCGGGGTAGAAACTTAGGAAAAGTTAACACTGGGGCTGACCAAAATATAAAGCACATACAAATTAGGAACCTTAAGTGACCTGCAAAAAGTAACATCAAAATAGAAAAGGGCCAGGATTTTCAAAGGGTTTTGCATGTAACGGCTAGTTTTTCAAAAATTTGAACCAGGGCTAAAGGCAGAGACCTAAAAATAACTGCAGAGTCCAGGGGAAAAGGGCTAGAGCCATGAAATTTTTTGCACGTGCTAATAGTGGCTCATGCTCGGGGACGTGTATCTCCTACAGATACAATGAGCAAGCTAGAATCTCCTGGAAGAGTAGACCAACTCAAAACTTTGACACACAAAAAGAAAAAACAACTGACTACATAAGGGAAAACCTAAACTACTGCTCATGGAAAAGATACTTCAGGAGAAGTAAAACTTTAGTAATTGTCCATGAACAGGCAATTCCAAAGTACCACCAGTTAAATCTTTTAGAACATAAGAATCTATCCCCCATTTGCTTTCAATAAGATAAGGACCCAACCAAATTGGATCAAACTTTCCATGCTTCCCCTTATCTTCCAACCTTGCATTCCACATCAAGACGAGGTCATCAATTTCAAAACTTCTTTGGGTGGCCCTCCTATCAAACAAATTCTTACATTGTCTCTGTAATGCCTCATTTCTTTCATGTGCATCCCTCCTTACCTCTTCCAATTGGATCAGTTCATCCATTCTTACTCTCATTTCATCATTCAAGTCTTCATCATATGCTTGGATAAATTTGTACATCTGCAATAGATTATTTTGAGGCAATCTAGCACCTATTCCATATACCAAATCAAATGGAGCACAACCTATGGCCCTCTTTACAGTTACCTTGTCAGGCCATAGTGCCCACCATAACTTTGAGTCCCAGGCTTTCTTATTTTTGTCCAACACTCTCTTGAGAATCTTAATCAGACTTTTATTACTGGACTCAGCTTGGTCATTTCCTTGTGGATGATATGGAGAAGAAAATGAAATGTGTATCCCATACTGCTGACAAAAATTACTAAATTCCTATGATCTAAAACACATTGCATTATCAGCCACAATTACCTCTGGGCAACCAAACCTGGTAAGGATGTTTTGCACCATAAAATCTGTCACCACTCTGCTAGTAGCCCTTCTAGTGGGGATAGCTTCAACCCACTTAGTAAAATAGTATGTTGCCACTAGTATGTAAGAATGTCCACCACTAGACTTATTTGGAATTTCCCCAATGAAGTCAATACCCTACTTCTGGAATGGAGCCTGAACTGCAACGGGTCTAAGTGGTAAATTCCCATTAAACTTCAACTTTCCAGCAAATCTCTGACATGCATCACATTTTCTTACAAACTGATGGGTATCCTTAAAAATTGTAGGCCACCAAAATCCAGACCTAAGGATCTTGTGGGCTGTGGTCTTTGCCATATAATGTCCTCCACATACACCTTGGTCCATTTCCTTTATCAGAGCCTCAGACCTCTCATGGTCTATGCATTTTAGCAATACTCCTTCATTGCTTCTCCACCACAACTTACCATGTACAATGGCATACCTTGTAGATTGCAACTTGATAGTTCTCCTTCTATTTTCATCCATCTCGGGGGGAAGGACCAATTTTTGCAAGTAGCTAATAACATCTTTGTACCAATCACAATAATCCATATCGCAAATGTATGGCCTTTGTTCCTCTTCTAACACATTCACATGATTTGCAACTAAATTGCTTTGTGCCATCAACTTTTCAAGACCTAAGCCTCTTACCAATTTTGTAATTTGGATATCAATATTAAATTCTTGGATCCTATTGATCCATCTACATCCTTTACTTGAAACTTCTTGTTGCACCAATATATCCTTAACTACAGCACCAGGAACATAAGCAACCACCTTAGCTCCTATAAGATAACATCTAAAAGCCTTGACTACTTTGACTAAGGCATAAGCCTATTTCTTAGTAATATCATATTTCAATTCTGCTTCTTGTAAGGATTTACTAAAAAATGATATGGGTTGTTCATATCCATCTGAATTCTTTTGTAATAAAACTGTTGCAACTGTATGATAAGAAGTAAAAGAAAATATATGCATGGGCTTACCATAATCAGGTGTCCTTAAAACTGGAGCACCCTTGATGGCCCTTTTGATACTTCTGAAAGATTCATCTACTTCTTCATTCCACTCAATCTTTGCCTCCTTTTTCAACATCCTAGAGATAGGGATACTAATTTCTACAAAATTTGTAACAAATCTCCTTAGAAAATTTACCTACCCAAAGAAAGACTGTATTCCTTTAACATTTCTAGGTGGTGAAAGTTTATCTATAGCCATAACCCTTTTAGGGTCAATTCTCATTCCATCCTTGGACACAATATGTCCTAAGAGCTTGCCTTCCACAACACCAAAAGAACACTTATTTGGATTCAAAGAGATCCCATACTCCAAGGCCGTAATAAAAATTTTCTCAAGATGTTCACAATGTTGACTTTCCTTATCTGAATATGTTGTGAGATCATCCTGATACACCACTAGAAATTTGTTTATCAAGTCTACAAAGGCTACATCCATAGCTCTCTGAAAAGTGGCTCCTGCATTTGTCAGACCAAAAGGCATTCTAACATAAACATATGTTCCCCAAGGGGTAGTGAATGCAGTCTTAAATTTTTCTAATTCCTTGACCATGACCTGATTATATCCAGAGAAACCATCCATCATGGACATCAACTCTAATCCAGTAACCTTCTACAACATATTCTCCATATTAGGCAAACCATAATTGTCCTTCAAAGAATTGACATTCAAATTCCTAAAATCAACACATAACCTAATGTCACCATTCTTCTTCCTGACTGGAACCAAATTTGACACCCCAGTAGACTGTCTGACAGGCTTAATAATGCGAACATCCATCATCTTTTTAAGTTCATCTTGCATTTTTGGTGCCAAAGTAGGGTTCACAGGCCTTAATTTCTGCCTAAAAGGTTTAGTGCCTTCCTTCAATGGTATTTCATGCTGGAATAAATCTTCTCTATAGGCTTTCAAATCATCATAAGACCATGCAAAGACATGTCTGAATATTTTGAGAAGATCAATCAAATTATTCCTAGTTCTTTGGGATAAACATTTACCTATGTAAACATTTTTGGGCATTTGACTTGTTCCTAAATTTATTTCCTCCAAATCATTTATCTTATCAACAAATTTAGGAAAATGAGTCCTTTCTTTATCATCAAATGCCCTCTCAAGAGCAACCAGTCCCCTTGGGATCATATTTGATTTTAATTGCAAAACTTCCTTCCCAAGAACATTCTCTTTTCCATTTCTGATGTCAACAAAAGTGTTGAAATCCATCTCCTGACCATCAAAATGAGATTCACATTGCAAAAACCTTAGTATATCATGATCATCAAAAAATACCTGCCAATTCTCAACATTGTCTGGGATAGAAGGCCGAGACTTGCACTCAATCCTAGATATCCCTGCAAAGGTAATATCCTCTAGCCTTAATGCTATGTTTGCTAGTAAGTCAGCCATCCTATTTTGGCTTCTATCCACCCAACCAATACCAAAGGCACTGAAACCTTCAATTTCATCCCAAACAATATTTCTATATTGTTTTAGCCTTTGATTCTTTGATGCATACTTTGATCTAATCTAAGAAACTATTAACTCAAAGTCACCAATCACCCTAAGATGTTTGATCCCATATTTTGATACTTGTCTCAAACCAATCAGTAGGGCCTCATATTCAGCAACATTATTTGTGCAAGGGAACAAGAGAGTAAAAGAAAACTTAAAAGTCTTACCACTTGGGGATATCAATAGCACTCCTGCTCCAGCACCTTCCTTTGAACTTGCTCCATCAAAATACAGGGTCCGTAATACATTACCTTCTACCATGTTACTCTTATCATCAGCCAGAAAGACAGGCTTGACCTTCTCTTGCATCTCTCTCTCCTGAACTTGGAAAGAACCAATGTCAGTGTCCATAAAACAATTCATATTGTCCTCTTCATCCTCCTTAATCATATGTGGAGTTCTAGCTTCCCTTGAAACTTTCACACTTTCACCTTCAATGCTAAAAGTGGCAAAGGAAAAGTCACATTGAATACTTCCTCCCATGGAGGCACTCCACTTTCTAGATAACAACATTCCATATTGAGGGGGAATGTCAACTACAAGAACACTCATAGTTAATTGTTTGTCAAGAAATGCGACTAATTTATAAGGCAAAGCCTTAATGGTACCAATAACTGGCACCTCTCTTGAGTCCATAGCTTGGCATCTTCCATGAGGTGTATCAACCTTTAGTCCCAGTGAATTCATGATCTCTACAGGCATGACAGTGTTTGATGCTCCAGAATCAATCATGCAATTCTTCAATAATTTTCCATTTATCATAAGGGACAAGAAAAAAGGATCAACTGTCCCTGATGTAGTATTTACAATGTTTGCATCCAAATACCTTTGAGGAATCTCAGAGACAATTTCTTCATTTTTACTGTTAGGTGTGTCATCTAAAGTAGCCACATGCTTGTCACCTCTGTTCATTTCTTGGACCTTTATGGAAGAGGCACCATTTACCCAATCCAAGGCCTTGACCTTGTGCTCTTCTATTCTCATCATTTCTAACAATGGAACCTTGATAGTTATTTGTGAAAGCAATTTAGTCATATCAATGGGAACATAAGAATGGTTTCCCATATCTTCCTTAATCTCAGAGATACCCTTATCCTCTTTTTGGACAATCAAGTCAGAGTTACTCTTTTGTACAAATTCATCTTCCTTTTGAGGTATGGGGACATCTACTTCTGATGTCCTTACTTTACCCTTAGGTATTGCAGTAGGCCCACTCTTCTTTTTTATTTTAACCTGACTAACAAGACCAGCACCCTTTTCCTTTTCCTCATGTTGTTGTGCATTCCTTTCAAAATTCTTGATAAACATGCTACCTAGTTTACCACTTGTGCCTCCAACTATCCTGCTTCTCAAATTGTAATTACTCCTAGCTTGAGTGACCATGTCTACAATGATTTGTGCAATTTCCTCATCAGAGGATCTCCTTAAGGAAACATGTTCCTCACACTTCACTGCACCACATCCAACATCATCAAATTCTTCCTCCTCATCATCAGTAGAGTCAACCTCATCCCATGCATGTGAAGAAGTCATTCCACAACCACTCCTATCATATTGCTCATCTTGTTCTCGTTTATCAGGTAAATTCAAAGCAATAACACAATGCTCTGGACTATGAGGAGACTGACAAATAGTACACCATGGGATATCATCATTCAAGTTAACTGAATTTCTTTGCAAAGGATCAGGAATCCTATCATCAAGCCTATCCCTTTTAACTGGAAAAATGGGCATGCCATCCTTCCACTAAGTATTGTATGGGTAATTTTGCATTCTTGGTTGCCTACTAAAATTACTTGAAGCTTGTCTATCATTTGTTGCAACCTTATTATTTCTTTTTTCATCAGGCTTTAGACTCTCTAAAGCACTTAGAATCTAGTTTAGATTGTCCTCCTCCTTAGGCTTAAAATTAGCAAACCTTCCCATTTCTTTCTTGTTTTGCACTTGAGGCCTATAATCATCTCTTCTCCCTAATTTTCCTGATATTCTTCTATTACTTTCTATGTTGATAGCCAACTTGTAAGCCTCCCCAAGATTTCTAGGGTTCTTATCCCTTAAGAGGTAACCCATCTTTGCATCAAAAGCATTTAAGTATGTCACAAGACACACCCTATCTCTAATCTGATAACTTGCAGTAGCCTATGCATAGCCTTTTGGAACCTTATATTAAACTCAAGGACCTCTTCATTCTGATTTTTTTTTATGTTATTGAATTCATTCAAAATAAAACCCTCATTTGTTTTATCTCCATAATTCTCTTTGAAACAATTCTTAAATTCATTCCAAGATCCTATACTAGCATGGGGCAATCCTCTAAACCAATCCCTAGCATCCTCGGTTAGAGATTGTACAAATAACTTCATTACAACATCATCAGGCTCAACATTATAATCCTCTATTACATCCATAAAAAAATTTAGATGTTCTTCACATGTAATGACATTGTTTCCAATAAACTTAGGGAGTTTCTTTCTAATTTCATCAGGAATAACATTAGGATAACCAGGAATACCAAAAAAAATAAGTTTTTTGTACCATTAATGAACAGGAACTCCATGTGGTGGATCCATTCCTTGAGATGTAGATGTCCTTGTGTTTGAACCATCAGGAGTTTTAGCAGCACCCAGAATGCCATTTGTCTGAGCTGCAAGGTTACCATGATTTCCACCTTGCCGCAAGAAAGAAGCAGCAACATTTGAAGGTCCTAAGGTATGCTTGAGAAAATCAATCTTCTTCCTCATTTCTGTAGCAGTAGCCTCCAACTCTGCCTTCTCTGGTTCTTTAGCCCACGTTTCTTTCTCTTTTCTAGCCCTCTCAAGGTCTGCATCTAATCTCAACCCTTGATCTAATGGGTTTTCCACATGAATCTGTTCACTAATCTGCACTCCAACAGTTTTTTGTTTGCCCTTATCTCTAGGCCTAGTTATCTCATGTGTTTTATACATAGTAGGTTGTTCCTCTGCTCTTTTAGGCTCTGGGACAAAATTAATTGCCTCCAAATCTAACAACTGTCTGTTTTGCTAATCAGCCCTTATCATTGCTCGTCTTACTCTATCCTCTTTGTCCTTTTCTCTTTGTTTCCTGATAGAAACTTCTTCTTGGACTCTTCTTTCCAATTCATAGACCTCCTCAAAGATCTCCTCTGATTCAGGGAGAGTAGTCTCAGACTCATCATCTCCCACTTGAAATTCATCCTCATACTGGTTCAATCCCAAATCAACAGCCTCTTCATATTCTTAAATATTTTCTTCTTGACTAGGCTTGGTTTGAGTTTCTTGTCTTGTATCCTTTTTATTTCTCCAAGTATGAGAAAGATTTATTTTCTTCATTCCTCTCCTTGTCTGAATAGGCCTGGAAGTGCTTGGAATACCTTCCATTATGTTTTCAGGATGTTCGTTCCTCTGGGACCTAGTACCTCTATAACTCACTTGATAAAAATCTACTGACTAGCACTGCTACAGAGATGTTCGAGTCACCACACAAGTATATTGGGAATCTTACAATACCACTTAACAAATATCCAAATGAGACTATAAGACAAGGGACAAGAATAACCCTATTTTTCAATGATGACCTACTGGTTACTATAGACTTCTGTAACACTTCCCCAGCAAAGTCACCATCTTGTTGGTGTTCAAAATAGATGCTTATGCTCTTAGGCTACCAATATACCCTCAAGTTGATTTTAGGATTGGTTAATTCCAAAATGTATAAGGATCTTAGGGTTACTGGACTAACTATAGGGACAAGACTGCCCTCTTCACTTCTGGCTCTGCAAAACCAAGGCGGGTGCACCTAACCCAGTGAAAACTATACGTCACACACCAAAGACTGGGTCCAAACAATAGATTGAATAGTAAGAAAGTGCTAAATGCCAACCTCACATTCATTGACTCTTCATTACTATAGGGTGTTACTACTATCAACCAAATACAATTAAAACTCGAAAAGGTGTTGATATATGAAGATGGAAAGAAGTAAACAAGAGCCAATCAAGCATTGAACTCAATTGAATATACTATTCCCTGATTAGTGCCATTATCCCTTAGGCAAATCTCAAATACAGACATTGAACATGAACCAACTACTGTCTAAGACTCATAGCCATGAATACAAACATTCCAGCCCATCCACTACTTATAACATCCTTCTACAGACAAATCAAAGTGAATCTATGTCCTATCCAAAGTATATTTCACTTGATCCTAGATCAAGAACTGAAGACTAGAACATATACAAAGGTAATCCTATGCAATAGATCAAAAAATCTAAAATTCACAAGATTGACACCAAGGAGAGACTTGAAAGCTTGAAATAATTGTATTAAGTATAATGAATCATGTACATGTTCAAAGCAGAGAAGAGAGAAAACCACTTCAATAACCTACAAAAGACTACAAGGAAATTCTATTCAATCTAATACAATATGATACCACCTATTACAACTCCCTGGAACTAATCAAGATCAGAACCCTTTCAGAATAAAACATCTTTCTTCTTATACCCCTAGTCACCTTGGAATCCTCAAAAAGGATGCATCAAGCTTCGGCTGACTAGGGTTAGGGTTTCAACAACTCAACCAACCAAAAACTACATCATAATTTATTGCAGAGTAAGAGACACAGGCAACTCGGAGAAAATAAATCTCAAACAGATTTGTAATTATGAAAATCTACGAGATCAGCACAGTAAACCAAGGAATTGCCATGAAAACCAGTCAAATCGGCCACCTGCAAACACTTTTTGAGCACAAAACCACACTTCATGGTACAACAGAAACCCTAGCAATCAATCATGGCACCCTGGACCACACTGCAATAGCAAGCGACACCAAACCAATCGAAATCAACTATTAAAACCCTAAATTTTGGTACCTTTTGTCGCTCAGAAACCCTCAAAAATTTGAATTTAAACTACAACGGTTACTTTATGGCACCTGCAACAAATCAGGGGTCAACATTTAAAATCAGATCAACCTTAAGTCACAACCGTCAGATCTCCCCCTTTCGTGGTCTTTTATGATCTTAACTCAACTGCCACCCTGGGTTTACCCCTAGCGACCCTGCGACAATGCATTTCCAATTCGTGAAAGGAAAACTTAACCCACCACCTAACTCCATGACTTGGTGACCCAAAGAAAATTCTAACCTCAGCCCCACATTTAGTGAACTAGCGACAAAAGGATATTGCCAATTCATGAAACACTTTATCTATCTGCCAGCAAGTTTAGCAATTTCGTGAATGCTTGTTCGTTGAACTGCTAAAACACTTAGAGAACTACCTCTATTTCATGTGAATGAGAAAAGCCTTGATAAATTTTTCAGACTGCCAAAACATTTATTAGAACCACTAAGTCTTCGCCAGGAAGATCAATGACCCTTTAAAGTTTGCAAAGACTTCCAAGATTTTATCAGAATACATGCCCACCGTTAGATCGAGAATCTCCTCCCATCTCTGACAACCATCTGATAGGAAACAAAATCAACGGTTGTCGCAAGATCTTAAGCCTCTAACAAAACCCATAAGATTATACGTCATTCATCAATTCACTAATAGGATCAGGACCCAGTGACACATCTGAAAACCAGGTCCCACTGACAGGATTCCAAATTATAGTACGTGGACCAATAAAAAACCTCAAAATCAGCTCCACCTAACACCGGGACCACCGCCAAAGATACATTTGAGACAAATGAGATCAACAGCTGGCATAAGATCTCAAGCCTCTGACAGATTCCATGAGAGCTTACACCCATCGTTGGATGGATTACGGATGTCAGGACCCTCTGACCCATTAGAAAATCAGGTCCCACTGACACATGCTGAGTAAGATTCAAAATCAATGGATGGCACATGATCTCAAAGGGGAAGAATATTCCTTAAGATCATGTGCTGACCGTAGATTGAAAAGCCTTCACTACAGGCCCCACTGATAGGATCCCTCTTAGCAACACATTGACCAATGAGAGAATGCCAACTATGCCAACATGGCAATGGACCCGCTCAAAAAGAAAGGCTATGTCACAGAAAAAATCAAGGATTGGTGCAAGATCTCAAGCTTCTGACACATCCTATGAGAATTTACGCTGACCGTCGGATGGAAATGGTGTCAGAAGACCGGGCCCAAAAAACACTAAGGCTGAAACATAGGAAAAAAATGCTGAGACTTAGGTTTTCAGGAAAAATATTAGGCGCAGGGGACTTTAGGAAATATTAAAGGCCGCCGGGGTAGAAACTTAGGAAAAGTTAACACTGGGGCTGACCAAAATATAAAGCACATGCAAATTAGGACCCTTAAGTGACCCATGAAAAGTAACATCAAAATAGAAAAGGGCCAAGATTTTCAAAGGGTTTTGCATGTAACGGTTAGTTTTTCAAAAATTTGAACCAGGGCTAAAGGCAGAGACCTTAAAATAACTGCAGAGCCCAGGGGAAAAGGGCTAGAGCCATGAAATTTTTTGCATGTTCTAACAGTCCCTATCATATATTTTGACACATTGGAATGCTCAAGTGTGTCCTGAGGGGTCTTGCGATGCCTTCGAACACACTTGAGCATTCCAATGTGTCAAAAGGGATCATGGGGACTTCCTAGGAGTCCTAATAGGCCTTATCACGCGTTAGGACCCCTAGGAAGTCCCCGTGACCCCTTTTGACACATTGGAATGCTCAAGTGTGTCATAAGGGGTCCTACGAACCCTTCGAACACACTTGAGCATTCAAATGTGTCAAAAGGGGTCATGGGGACTTCCTAGGGGTCCTAATAGGCCTTATCATACATTAGGACCCCTAGGAAGTCCCCGTGACTCCTTTTGACACATTAGAATGCTCAAGTTTGTCCTAAGGGGTCCTATGATACCTTCGGACACACTTGAGCATTCAAATGTGTCAAACAGGGTCATGAGGACTTCCTACGGGTCCTAGTATGCCTTATCGCATGTTAGGACCCCTAGGAAGTCCCCGTGACCGCTGTGGACACATTGGAACACTCAAGTATGTCCTAAGGGGTCCTACGATGCCTTCAGACACACTTGAGCATTCCAATGTGTAAAAAGGGGTCATGAAGACTTCCTAGGGTTCCTAACACGTGATAAGGCATACTAGGACCCCTAGGAAGACCCCATGACCCCTTTCAACACATTAGAACTCTCAAGTGTGTCCTAAGGAGTCATGGGGTCTTCCTAGGGGTCCTAATATGCCTTATCATGTGTTAGGACCCCTAGGAAGTCTTCATGACCCCTTTTGACACATTTCAACACTCAAGTGTGTCCCCAGGGGTCGTATGACTCCTTATGACACACTTGAGAGTTCTAATATGTCAAAAGGGGTCATGGGGACTTTCTAGGGGTCCACCCCTTAGGACACACTTGAGGGTTCTAATGTGTCAAAAGGGGTCATGGGGACTTCCTAGGGGTCCTAGTATGCCTTATCATGTGTTAGGACCCCTAGGAAATCCCCATGACCCCTTTTGACACATTAGTACCCTCAAGTGTGTTCAAAGGTTCATAGGACCCCTTCGGACACAGTTGAGGGTACTAATGTGTCAAAAGGGGTCGTAGGACCCCTTCGGACACACTCGAGCATTCTAATGTTTCAAAAGGGGTCATGGGGGCTTTCCAATGGTCCTAACGTGTGATAAGGCATACTAGGACCCCTAGGAAGTCTTGGTAACCCCTTTCAACATATAAATCTCAATCTAACTCATTGAACTAAAACTAAATCTAAATGTAAAACAAAAACAAAAACTAAATCTAAATCTAAATCTAAATACAAAACTAAAATTATAACTATATATAAAAAATTATTAAATATAAAATAAAAATATCACCCTTATATTTGGTTGGTTGCTTTCTAAAAAAAAAGGGCTTCGTACAAATGAAATGAGGAGACACTTGTTTATAATTAGAGAGCATGTCTTTATGTTCCCCAAAGATGTTAACTGAACTCTAATCATAGCTCTCTTTTTCAAACATAACCATAAACTCAAATACAACTATAATTAGGACCTAATTAGACCTAATTATACTAATTAGACTCAATTAGACCAATTAGGACGGAATTAGACCAATTAGAACAAATAAGACCTGATTAGACTCTATTACACCAATTAGGACCTTATTAGACTTAATTCTAGACCAATTAGGATGGTATTAGACCCAATGAGACCAATTAGGACCAATTAGGACCAATTAGAGTCAATTAGACTCATTTACAACTAATTAGGACCTAATTAGACCTAGTTATGACCTAATTAGATAATATAGGACATATTAGGACCTAATTAGACCATATGGGACATATTATGGTAAGGGTTTGAATATGGATAATGTATGATTATACTTAGGGTTATAATTAGAGTTCAATTAAAGCTACAGTTTGGGTTATAGTTTAATTGTATTAGGATTAGGGTTAAGTTGAGTGTTGTATTTGAAGGGTCATTTTTATTTTGGATTTTATATAAGTTAGGATCTAGGTAGATTTAAAAATAGATTATATATATTTATATATATAATACGCCGAGAGTAATCCTTCTCGAGGCGCCTATTGCAGCTTGCAATTTAAAGAAAATAGGCACCTCGAGAAGGATTACTCTCGGCGTATTATATATAAAAATATATATAAGCTAGTAGCAATCGTAGCACAACACAGTAGACATTTACGATTTCTAATGTTTATGTATATGGCAGAAAAATTAAATCAAATCAAATTATTGGGGCAGCAATTAGGTTTAATGTTGTAAAATAAAAAAAGTAGTCTATATATAGTTAAATATTATAAATAAATTATAAATTATTAAAATAATTTGAAATAAGAGTTACAGTTAGGGTTAGGGTTAGGGATAGGGTGAGAGTTAGGGTTAGTAGGACATTTTAGCTAAACTATAATTAGGGTTTGGGTATGATTTATACTAAGGGTTAGGATTAGGGATAGGGTGAGATTTAGGGTTAGTAGAACATTTTACATTATGAGTTAGGGTTTAGATAAGACTTACAATTAGGGTTAACAAGATATTTTACCTTATGAGTTATGGTTCAAGTAAGAGTTATAGTTAGGGTTAGGGTTACGGATAGGGTGAGAGTTAGGATTAATAGGATATTTTACCTTATGAGTTAGCATTCCAGTAAGAGTTATAGTTAAGGTTAGGGTTAGGGATAGGGTGAGAGTTAGGGTTAGTAGGACATTTTACGTCATGATTAGGGTTCAGGTAATAGTTACAGTTAGGATTAGGGTTAGGGATAGGGTGAGAGCTAGGGTTAGTAGGATATTTTACCTTATGAGATAGGGTTTGATTAAGAGTTACAGTTAAGGTTAGGGTTAGGGTTAGGGAGAGGGTTAGTAGGAAATTTTACCTTATGAGTTAGGGTTCAAGTAAGAGTTACATTTAGGGTTAGGGTTAGGGATAGGGTGATATTAAGGATGTGGTTAGGGATATAATGTTAGGTTTATAGTTAGGATTAGTATCATATTTAGTGTAACATTAATGTTTAAGATTAGGGTATGGGGTTAGGGTTAGGGTTACTAATATGGTGAGGCTTAATCTGGGTTAATGATGGAATGCAGAGTGTTGAGTTTGGATTAGTATTAGGGTTAAAAGATTGGTTAAGGTTAGTATGACAAATAGGGCCAATTTAAGGTTATGCACAAAGTTATGATGTATGGTTTATAGTCATGGTTAAATCATATGTAGGTTTGGGTATAGGGTTAGCATTAGGGTTTTTGTGAGAGTAAGATTATGGGCATAGTTAGTGATGGGATCTAGGTAATACATTTTTGGATGTTGTTTATAGTTTAACATGATAATTATCATTAGTATCTTATTTAACATTAGCATTTAACGTATTGTAAATGGTAGGGACATGGTAACAACTAACTTGAACGGTTACAGTATATAAGTAATTATAATGTTAACAATAACATAGTAGTTAGGATTAGGGTTACGATTAGGGATAAGATTCTATGTTTACAATTAGGATTAGTATCATATTAAGGGTTACTATAAGCGTCATGTTTACCATTTTACTTAAGGTAATCGAGAGGGTTATGGTTACAATTAGGTTTTAATTTTAACCTTAGGAGTACTATTAATTTTGGACTTGCACCTCTCACATTAAAGGTAAAGATTAGGGTAAGGGGTTAGGGTTAGCATTACAGTTAGTAATATGGTCAAGATTACTAATAGTTACAGTTACATTTAGGCTATTGTACATGTAGGGTTATAATTAGAGTTCAATTAGAGCTACAGTTTTGGTTATAGTTTAATTGTATTAGGATTAGGGTTAAGTTGAGTGTTGTATTTGAAGGGTCATTTTTATTTTGGGTTTTATATAAGTTAGGATCTATGTAGATTTAAAATTAGGGTTATAGCTCATTTTGGTTTAGTATACTGGATAGGGTTAAGTTTAGGGCTTAATTTATCAAGTGACAAGGTATAAAGTAGTTAATCATTATGGCTCAATTTGGTTAAATGTTCAAATAGTTTGAAGGTAATGGTTTAATTTGGTTACTATTATGATTAGGGTTTCAGTTGATCATATGATTGTACACACATGATATAAGATATTTTCATTAATTATATAATATATAATTATAATTTTTTATATAATGATAATTGTAGTAATAAATAATTTTTAAAATTATAATTATATAAACAATTATTGATTGCAAATGATAATTAATTTAAACCTTAATTTTAATTTTATTTGTAAATATAACAATAGTGCTAATTTTATTGTATTGATATATATTTTTTATTACATATGATTAATATTATTGTATATATAATATTGTAGTATTATATTATACATAATTATAATTATAATATAATATATTTAGAATGTATAATAATTATAAATATAATATTATTATTTTGATTTATATTATAATATATATTATAATAATAATATATAATAATTTATCTTAGAAGATTATGTAATAGAAATATATATTATTTTTATTTAACATTTCCAATTAAT
Source organism: Chamaecyparis obtusa (assembly GCA_027943335.1). NCBI lineage: Eukaryota > Viridiplantae > Streptophyta > Pinopsida > Cupressales > Cupressaceae > Chamaecyparis > Chamaecyparis obtusa. The sequence continues at coordinate 404,405 of BSBK01002744.1, read as the reverse complement.
TATAAAATAAAATATTTATTTACTATGTTTAGTTTAAATTATAATATTTTGTAAGGGAAAATATATCACACATTGGTTTACCTAAATATTTATTAATGCATAATTTACATATAATAAATTTTAAAATATTTTTTAAAAATATATAAATGAGAATAAATATATATTATATTATATCATATATTTACAATATTTTTATTTACATTAGAAAAAGTGAGTTATATACTAAAATAAACTCATGTAATATAATTTAAAATTTAAAAAATTTAATATACAAATAATATAAAAAATAAAAAGATTAATGAAAATCCTAATTAAAGATAGAAACAAAAATTGTGTCAAAGCTGAAAACTATGCAATGTGGAAGGAGCAATGCATTTTCATTATATTAAATATAAAGTGTACAATAAATAACAAATGTGATAAATTTTAATTGGTTCACTCCTGTAATAAGACTTCAAGTGATTTAGCCAATCAAATGATAGAAAAATGATTTCTATAAAAATAAAGTTACAAATATTGCATCTAACTTTACAAAATATGAAATTTATTACAAAATACAGAATCTAAAAAATTCTAATTGGTCTAAACAGTTTTATTTAATCACTAGTTAACACTAAAAACTCAAAAACCGATGCAATAGTTCTTGCTTAGCCTATCGGCAAGTACTAATAAGGAAGAAGAAAGATTTTTCACCATTTTGAACCATTGCAAATGAACAAATTAAATAATCTAAATCTAATACAATATGGTAGGTTTGCTCTCCATATTTAAATTTAAATTTAAATATTAAATTAATAATGATCAAAATATAAATTTAAGAAAACAGATAAATCTAAATCCAACTAAGTCATTTTTCCTAAGTCCAAAGTCCCCGTGTCATTTTTCCTCCTAAGTCCCCGTGTCATTTTCCTAAGGGTTCAGCACTTTATTTAAGTGATTATCTTCCTCGCTAATCGAATGGTCAGTGCAATGCTGCAAAGTAAATATGCAGGATCATTAACCATCATAGCATTGTGACAGTTGTCAATGCATCGAACACTCAGCATGAAAGAAAACTGTAAAATGTTTCGTAAGCAAAGATTGACGGTCCTCATTCAAACTTATCCAAATTTGGTGGGAAAGGAAATTCGCCCATTGAGTTCAAACCGTTTGAATTGTCAGATAAGTTATGGCCCGATCGTGCAAATTGAATTGTCAAGAGTTAATGATTTTTGTGCACAGTATATCTTTTCGATTGTTTCAATTCTAAAAGCACAAAGATAGATAATTTGCAGAGCTCGGGTGAAGAAATTTGTAGTGCGAATTACCGTCTCATGGGAAATCACTGGAATTGGTCAATACTATACAAATTGTTGTATCCCTGCTATCATTTGCCTGAATTTCTTGTTGAGAAAGTCTCGGTGACCTTCCTATACGAAGAGGACCACCTCCTATACTTATAAAGAAGAACTTTGGTGATACTGGTAAAAGTTTTACTGAGTACTCCAATTAATTCAATGATCATTTCAAGAAGCAGTCAAAGAGCGAAGATAGAAAAGTAAGTAATGTCAAAGATTTCAACAAGACACTGGTTAAGGGAGAGATAGTAGATGGTACTGTCTCTTCGCAAGTGATTAACCCTGAGACATCGACCTAGAAGGCCGAGCACCCTTATGGGGAGCATTGGATGTGGGGAATAGAATATATCGAGCCCCTGTATATGTGGAGTAAGCTCATGCGAGTTTGGTTATGATGTGTACAGACAATGAGGAATTTGTAGCTGAGACCGTAGCACTTGGAGGTTCATCTACTGTACTCACGAATTTTATGTTGATGGGATGACATGAAAAGTTGAACTACCAGTCTTTAATGCACTTACTCAACTTGCGATGGCTAAAAGGACTAAGTAGATATCATTTCCTATCATTTCTATAGTGTTTGTTGATAACCGTTTAAGGAGAGCAAAGTTGTGAAGGATATCACTCATCTTCCATATTGATTGCATACTCGCGTGAAGCAAAGTCCCAGACTTCAGTGCATTAAAAGTATTTAGATTTATATTGAGTGAAAAGTTATGGATGCACCGATAGTTTATGATGTTGTTGATAGACCCAGGTATAAGTTCAAGAAACATCCATTTAAGTCTTGTGAGGATGATCTGGAGGGAGCGTTTTCACAAACCCCTGTCGAGGTATTGCATGTAGAAGATATTAGGGCATACATTCATTGCAAATATGAAATCATCAGGGATGTAAACATCTATAGTGAATTGGGCACAATGAAAGAAGCAGATGGATCAATGGTAGATGAGTTTAAACACCTACAGGATCAATCTATCATGAAGCTTACCCAACTCACCGAATTCACAGAAGTAGAATGGTTTAAGATTATTCTTAGCAGAGCACATGATCAATTTCTTTGGATTAGAGATCATCCAGTAAAAATAGGTGCATAGATGATACATGAGATAACAGGCCTAGACAATGAAGGATCCCTACCAGTTTCAGAAAAGAACTCAAGGAAACAAGCAAAAGCCCTAACGCATTCCAAGTGGAACAAGAGAGCAATGACAGTCAATGACATCTATCAACTAGATGTTAGGTTGGTAGCTATGTTGTTGGGATACAAGTTATTTTATAGCAGCAAACCTAATTTAGTTTCTGTTGGAGTTGTTATGATGGCATATCAGATGGTCAAGTAAAACAAGAAGTATAACCTATGCGAAGTTCTTGCACAATAGTTCGTAGACAATGTGAAAGAGATAAAGAAAAACAAATCTAAAGCATTTAGGTTCGAGTCTTTGTTAGTTCATATGTATATACATATCATTCACAAATTCCCTGGCATGCACCCCTGTGCATGGAAAGCAGATGTACCTACTGGGATTCAGATTTTAGAGAGTTACAGGAGACAAGAAAAAAATTGGGTTGATGGGGAACTGTTTGCATGGATCAAGATACTTCAGAGGAAGATGAAGGAAAGGTATAGGATACCTGAGAGTCTAGTTCAAAAATATGAAGACACTATCTGTTTCATGGTTGAAACTGATTGTGTTTTCTTTGAGGTAGTAGTACCAAGAAAGAAATGGAGTTATCCTATGGGATATGAAGTCAGTGCAGAAATCTTAACTATGCATGTAGAACATGTGTTGGCAGCAGAGGTAGACCCTGTAGAACAAAGATGGGGAACTTATAGAGAGAAATCAGAAAAGGTAACAGAAGAACATGAAAAAGTTAGAAGAAAAAGAAAAATAAACAAGATTGTGGAAGATATTATTGCGAAGGTGGGAATCTCTAAGGAGCAGTTGATACACTTAAGAACAAAGATGGATGCATCTTCTAGCATTGGTAACAATGCACTTATTCCTACAGAGGCAGATAAAATAGTAAGTCTTACCATTGAAATTGTTGATTTTTCAGTTACTCAAGAGGAGGCAGCACAAGAAGTTGTGCCTACGAGCTTGCCTAGGAGATATAGAAGATCTAACAAGCAGGGCAGTTGTAGAGAAAAAGGGGTAGAAGTGAAAAGGAAGAAGAAAGAGGACATGGTAGTTGAAAAAGTTGAAGAGAAAGCAGTGCAGAAGGATCCACAAACCTTGTAGAAACCTGACCTTACATTTTTGTAGATGAGAGTTTTAAAAGATGGAAAGGTAAACTCAGTGGACAGGTACTATGACAGATACAATTTTGAGGATCAAGCGATCATTGAAGATACTATCATTGAGTATCTACTAGCTTTTCAAAAGAATCTGTTGGAAATTGTATTAAGCATCCCTATGGAGCTTTACAGAAAATTACAGATCAGAAAACAGTTGGCAAAATTAGAGGATGAAAACATAAGGAGTAAGGCTATTGAGGACACCTTACCAGTTGTCTCAATACAGGAAAGAGAGAGACTTTTAAATGCATTGAAACCCCTTCTGAGGACAAAGGCCAGACTAGTCAAAATCATGGCTAGAAAGTATGATGAAGTGATTGAGGAGACTCAAAAGGCATTAGACCAAATCCTAATGGTTGATATGCCAAAGAAGACATCACCTCCCAAGGTTACGAAGCCTACATCTCTAGGATTGGGAGAAAGTTCCAAGGTAGTCGATGAAAGTGTATAGGCCAACATGTAACCAATTTTATTTGTTTCTGGTGTGCCTATGACCCTTGACACTTCGCAAGATGTTAATGATCCATTTCTAGATTATTTGGGTAGTGTGATGGAAGTTGAAGAACAGGAGCAGGCAGAGGAAGAGAAAATAGAGGACAAGCATGAAGAGAATATAGAGAATAAATCTATAATGCTTGAAGAAAACAAGCAAGAAAGGATAAAAATAGAGAAAGTTGTTGATGTTAGATTGGACACCTCTTCAATGTTGGAAAGTATGGCCAAACCGATAAGTTCAGATGTGGACAGTATGGATGAGGATGAGCTGATGAGGCTATCCTTCATGGCCTTTGATAAGGCTAAAGAAAGAGCAGTTCAGAAAGGTGACAAAAGAGTAAAGGTAATGACTAGGGCTGTAGAAACAGTGAACAGGCTACTTCCCTCACCAATTATATTTCAAGAAAATGACAAATCTAAGAACCTTGGTATGGTATTGGATAGCTTTGATAGTCATTTGGACTCGTTGCTAAAGAGTGCAGAAGATATGGCAGAGAAGAAATTTTTGGAGAAGAAGATGAGACAAGTATGTCAGTCCATTTCATTGGATTTGGACATTCTAAAGGCTACTACTATTAAGGCTAAGAGTTGTGTAGCACAAGGCGGGAAGATTTACAGCTATTGCATAAGTCCTTGCAGGCATGTAAAGAACATTGAGGAGATATTAGCCAATGATAGGACTACTCTTGATCATCTGATGGATAGTTATGAATCATCTTCACTAACAATGGGTGAAATGGATAACAAGACATCTAGGCTATTGGACAAGATAAGTGTACTGGAAATGGAGAAAGGGAGAGTTGTAGACAGATTTGGTTTATTGAGAAGCCAATTGACCCCTAAGCTTAGAATGCTTGAGATACATCTATCAAAGATGGAAAAGTTTGAAGGATCAATGACTGTGTCTACACCTAGTGGGCTAGAGGCAGCGGAGATAGCATCATATGCACTGAATGGATTGATACATGTGAGTGAGCTACTGATAAAGTCATGGGCTGAGGAAGTGAAGACTTTGGAAAACTCTTTCCAAGATGTATTAAAACATATGAGCAAGTAGTAAATATTTTTGTGCTTACATTTTTTGAAATTTTGAATGTACCTTTGTCATTGATGTCAATGGGAGAGGAAGACCGAAAAATGAGCAAGACCATGAATAGAAGAGACTTGTATTGTGACACTTACTCATTTTTGTAAGTTCGCCATCGATGCCAATGGGAGAGATTATTCACAAGTGATATTTTGGGGTGGTAGGGATCACTTGAGAGTTTTCATTCATGGCAACAGTTATGTTGGACTGATCGCATGATGAGAAGTTTGCTATCGGAGTCACAGTCATGAAAATGACTAAGTCCACAATCAGGATAACAGGGTACAGTGCTACAATTTTGGTCAACAATGAAGATATATGAGGTATGATGGCTTAGGAAGATAACTAAATGTATATTGGGATATTTATATGCTTCAATTAAGAGTGCATGATTTTTCATGATCTGATAAGTAAGATACAGTGTTTGGAAGGTATGCGTTGACAGAGAATCAGTATATCAGGGTATATGAGCAGTTGCGAAGATTATGGAGACTATAGTGGATATGGTGACATGCTAAGTCAGGTGAATGAATTATATTGCTAACTATTTGGCAATATAAGATCATTGAATACATAATGATCAATTGCTACAATTTATTGATATGTTTTGTATGGTATTTGTGAAGCCGAGTGGAAATCTAGTATGTAAGAGGTGGGGAATTACTTATTGTAAAAAGATTTTTTGCATATGTGTTTTGAGTTTTAAGAATTTTTGTCTCTAGATGTACTGATACAGAAGATTTATTACTCAAAATATACTGAAATTCCTTGTATATGTTTTGGTGTCTTCATGTGTGAATTTGGATTTCTTTATATGCCATATTTGTAAGGCATTTTTGATACATCATTTGCAAGGTACAATGTGTGGTTTGTTAATGCTCAAACTTGTAGATGATAAATAGGTATCAAAAACATCTGATTTATAACTCTAACACTCCCAACAGATGCATCTAACAAAATTTAAACACTAAAGTATTAAGGTTAACAAGCCTTCTTCACTTTGGGTTTCAAACCCAGGCGGCTTTACATGATTTCAGATCTCCTTCTTTAAAGCATTACAATAGTTATCCATGCCTTTGACATAGACAAGATACACTCAAAACATAGAATACAACTTAAAATGAACGGATTATTTCAATTGTTGATGGTGAAAAATGCAGATGGAGCTAAGAGCAGTGCCAAATCCTAGGGCATCAGAGTACTCTTCATAATCAGAAGAAGAGTAACTGAAGAGTAACCTTTCTCTACATCGAACTTCTCCTTGGGTTTTCCCTCTAGCCAACAAGACATGCCACCATGAATCTCAACCATTCTATCAACACATACATAAGATAATCCATGCAATGTAAAAGAAAGAGAACACGAAGGAGAGATATGAACTTTGGATTTTTTTTTTCAATTTTCTATATCATCTGTACATATACATAATGCTTTAAAATGAAAACCATCTGAAAATTAGCTAAACAAGTCATACTTGGTATTCTATAAAAAAACTTGGCATAATACAGTCTACTGTATCCTAGATTGAAAACTTGTCAATCAAATGTTCAAGTTCTGGTAATTACAAAGTGATCCTAGGAATCCCTTTATACAAATTAAGGATTGCATACAAGCTTCTGATCAAGTCAAATGAATGATGACAATTTCATCAAGTCAAATGAATTCAAGGACTTCCTTTTATGGCACAAACAATAGCAGGTAGCTTCAAATGTTCAAATCAAAGAAGATGGCCAGATACCTAATGAAGCCATCCAAGCCTTGAGGGATTATGATCCTGAATCTGAAACCATAACCCTAGAAGAAGCCAGGCGATTAGTAAAAGCCAGTAACATGATGCTTGTACCTAGGTGGGATTTGGCCTCAGCTTTTATAATTGACCAAATCAAAAAGCAAGATAACATAAGTCTAACTTCGGAAACCCAAGTAGGGGATTTGATAAGAGGGTTTGGGTACAGCCCTAAAAATAAGGCATTGGCTATGTGGAGCCTATATCCAAAAGATCAAAAGCCTTCCCTATTGAACATCAAAGAGAAGATGGATGGTGATAAGATGATATGGTGAATACACAATACTCAAGATCTTGAGATCTCAAAAGTGCTGACTCAATTTTCCAGATTAAATGAAGATAAAACCAAACAATTATCAAAGAGGCATCAAAAACTTTTCAATGATTACAGTGCATTAGTGAAAGATAGAGAGATTTTGATAATAAGAGAAAAGAGCTAGAAAAGTGTGTAGAGGAATTGCAATTGCAAATTTTCAACATGCCTGAAGTTGCCCCTACACCACTAGAATAGCCTGCACTACTAGAGGTACAAGGTGTAACTGAAGAAGAAGTTGATGCTATAGAAGAAAGGATGAACAAGGAAAAGACTGAGAGTATAGTGCAGTCCCTATTGAAAATCTTGCAACATAGGATAGAAGTCTTGAAGGATAAGGCAAAGGCAGTTTATACTGCATATAATAAATTTCCTAGTTTACAAAGTGAGGTAAACAATTTTGTTTCTATTTCAAGTACCTATCATACAACTTGGTCCACAAGGGAGTCATTGTTTGAGAGACTAGCAGCAGTACAGTCTCTAAGGAGTGACATCCCAGATGTAGTATTACAAGTGGGAACTGAAATTGCAAAGATTAGTATTGTTTCCTCTTTCTTCAAGGGCAAGGCAAATCAGGTGGAGGCAATAATGGAAATGTTTGGACCTAATTTCAATAGATTCATTCCTTGAATCAGAATAGAGGGAGAAATCAAGAACTTGGATACATGGAGGTCAGGTTTTGATCTCTTACTACCTAAGAAAGAGGCTTTTCTTAAAGATAAAAATGATGTTGATCTAGATCATTTTAACACAGTTTTGGATGAAGCTATTAGGGCAAAATTGGACATCAACAAGTTCACCATGGATGTAAAACAAATTGCTGATGTAAGATGGGAAAGACAAAAGAAGCAATTACAGAACAGTCAGTAATTTCCATGGCCAACAGAAGATCAGGTTACTACATGCGACAACATGACAAAGCCTAAAATAAGTAGGCCTACAAAAAATGACCTAGATGACTTGGATGATGAATGAGCTCCAGCAATGCACCTGATCTACGAGCACAGGAAGAGAAACTGATCATACAGGGGATGATGTAAGCTAGCCGGTTAGGCAATCATCATTCATACAACAAACTTTAGAAATTGCATCTGAATACCTACAGACAAAGGTGCAGCTCAAAGTGGAAGTTCAAACTCCAAGAAGAAACAACATTGGCACCATTTTCCATCTTTCTGTTATATGCTTTAAAACTTTTGTATTCTAGTTCAAGTCACTATTAGAGCCACCCATAGCTTGTTGCATCCTTTTCTCAAGGATCCCAAGGTGGTCTCTCTATATATAGTTGTTTCTCTCTCACACCAAAGGGTGGTGAAATATGTATTGTAATAGGAGTTTATAGATTTAGGCTTTGATTCTCAGGAATCCATTTTTCTTTGAATGTACTGAAACTGGAGGTTTATCAATAAAATATACTAAATTTCCATGTATATTTCTTATTGTCTTCATGTATGGTTTTGATTTCTCTGTATGTTTAAATTTGCAATGCATTTTAGACATATCTTTCTACAAGGTAGATAGTGGGGTTGAAATTTGAGTTCCTTTCAAGGGAGGGATAAATCTTGAGTGAGGTCTCTGAGATTTATGTTTTCATACATGAATTAGATGATATAATTTATGCATAAGAAGGTAATTTGCAAGACATCTTATCTAGGGTTTGGGTGTGTTTGATCTGAGAGATTTTCTATAGATGTTCATTCATTGACTCTGATGCCCTAGGATTAGGCACTGGTCTATGCTTATTTTGCAGTTGTTTTCACCATCAATCAAATTAAAATGATTTACTTTAAACTGTATAAGTGATATGATTAGATCTATATCAATAATATAGATCATAGTTGTGATATTTGAAGAATTCAATCTAGAAAGGTAATAGCCACCTGAAGCTTTAAGCTCAAAGAGAAGAAGGATTGAAAATCCTTAATACCTTAGTATTGATTATTGATGATGCATCTATTGGGACTGCTAGAGTTATAAATCAGATTTTTCTGATTGAGTTTTGATCATCTGCAATTTTAAGTACTAACAACTCTTTCTCAAGTCTGCTACCAACTTATCCTTTTCACTAATCTCCTTTTTCATCTCTCCATAGGCTTTCAACACTGTCTCTAACTTTACTATGAGCTCTTCCTTTTCCCTGGCTTCTCTCTCTGCCACCTTCATGCTGAGCTTGGCTATTTCCAAGGTCATGGCCGATGCCTCAACAATTTAGGCCTCACCAACCCTTTTTACTAGAAGGCTACCTGTAAGATCACCTCTCACAATTTTTTGGCCTTTCTTGTTTTCATTTTTCCTCAAGGACCATGTTAGTACTACAAAAATTTTGGATCCTCATGTTTTAGAAAATTGACAAACCCTTATACCCAGCAAGGAGCAAAGAGGATGTAAACCCTAAATTGATATAAGCCTTGTTATAATTGAACATTACTTTTTCATTCACTAAAGGTACAAATAAGACATGTGCCATTATAAACCTTTGAAATTTTGTCTGCTCCATGTGTTTTACGGTTAGGTTTTAAGCGGGTTACTTTTTAATAAATTTCCCTCAAACTTTGGTCTTTCACGTTTATTATCTAACCATCCAATTCACTTTAATCTTGTGGCTGTCGCTTTATCTCAAGGCTCTCGGTTGTCAGATTTTCTGACTTGCAGAATGACGACAATATGACACTTGTTGAGGCAGCCCCATTTTCAGTTTTCCCATTTTCAGTTATGAGTTTATGTACGCCACATGGATAATTTGATGGGATTTGAAACGTTCTCATTGTTTGGTTAGTGGGAATTAGACAGAAATTGAAATTTGTTTGTTCTTATTTTGTCAAATCCTCAGTTTGGGAGTGCAACAAAGAAATAGAAGTGGAAGATGTAAATGCTCATTTTGGCACAAAAATTTTATTTTTGCGTCTGCATTGTTTTGGCATCCACATTTAGTTTTGAGGGCATCCTGCATTTGCGTCCGTGTTGTTTTGAGGGCATCTTGCTTCCGTTTTGAGTGCATACTGCATTTGTTTCATTTTGAGGGCATTCTACACAATGAAGCCAAGACATTACATTTTTTGAAGGCATTCTACACAATGAAGCCAAGCCATTTCACGGTGAAGCGCTTGCATTCTTCTTTAATCTGGTATGCATCTAGGGTTTTCAGTTTTCATTCAAAGAATATTTGACTATGCTAACTCCCCCTTCCCAACCTGTATCTCGCTTGTTTTGGAAACACATCTTCTAACTCCATCCCCTCTCGAATCTTCATTCATTTTACGGACTCGCACCTACTATTCTATGGCCATTGTTTTCTGAATAATCTTGAATGTTTTTGGGAGTTTCAAGTTCGTGGGTTTTCTATTGTATTTTTGTGCCTTTGCAATCATGCCATGAGAGGGTTTCTTTGTTGTGTATCTTGGTGGTCGCACCTCTTCATTTCCTGTATATTGAAGATTGAAACAATATTCAAAACACCCAGAACAATTATAATGAGGGTTTTGATAGATCCATGTCGTTCTGTCTATTTCTGTAAATTTTGTCTCTTTTCATCCCTTTGAATAAAACTTCAAGGGTTTTATTTATTTTTGTATATAGAGATAAGAAAGCTCTCTATTTTGAATTTCACTTTCAGATTGCTTTATTTTGATGCCATACAATATTGGGTATCTTGCATGTCCCCTACCATGAGGACTTTGTGAAATCTTAACCACCTTACACTCTTTTCTTATATATTCAAACGTGCTGAGATTCATTTTATGGCTATAATTTTTGAGTTTTTTAAGCAGGCTAAACCTCTGTACCTTTTAATGCATTGTAAACATAATGGCTTTCTTTTCCTGGTGTTTTTATTGAATGTCTTACTAGACTTGATGGTATAATGACCTTTCATTTCTATCATGAACAATCCTCGGTGTATTTGTCTCATCACCGTGGAAGGAATCCTACTCTAAAGTCTATTTTGTACCATCCTTTAACAATGATTTCTTTGAACAATGCCCAACATATTGCTATAACTGATATTTAATTTTGACCATTTTTTATATCTGCACATTATTACATGGTAACATTGTACTTTTGCACTGAATATGGATGACTTGATAATAGTGACCTTAAAACAAAACACTACATATCCATTTACTATTCAAGATTATTCAATGACTATTTCCATGTCATAGCTCCTTTGATAAATATGCTCTTGTAGCATTATAGCATGTTGTACTATAGGTGCTTGCTTCAACTTGCTTCTTAAACATTACATGCTTCTTTGTCTGCAATCATTGTAATGATATATAAATGCTCTGTGGATTGAGATTATCATTCTTTGATTATGTTCCTGAATGATTATAAAAGTGAATGTGTCTATTGCGTCTTCACTGTACCTTGTGGACACAATGCCTTTGCTTTACCTGTTACTATTTTTGGCCTCTCAACTGATGCGTGTTTATCTGATTAACATTGGTATCTACTTTTTCCATTGTATCATTAGCTCCTCTCTATTTTGACACCATGATTCTTTGGAATTAGTATTTGCATTCAACCTATGTCTATCTTTACATCATGCTGATATCAATTAGGAGCCTACTCTGTATGCTCAGATGTACTGTCAATGTTGTCCCTTAAAGCTTTGTTGTCACATCCTCCTTTTCTGTAGCAACTGGTATACAATGCACCTATTTTGTTCATTTTTTGAGTTTTCTATTGATGATTGTGCTCAAGTGTCAAGTGAATCAACCGTGTGCTCTCATTTTCCTCCAAGTTGGATGGAAGATGTGTGTCACCACTCTGTCGTCGAATACTTGAGCCTTGAAAGTCTCTCAAGACTAGGATAAATGCATCTATTCCTCATTCCTTCTTAATCCTCAATCATACCATGAATGGTAAAGCCTTATTTATAAATCCTTTTGGAATATCATTCAGGACATATATTTGCAACATTTCTTAGAATATAATTTATCAGTCCAAAATGGTCAAGCTTGTGCATCCCAATCCTAAGCATAAAGCTAATTTGGAAGCTTGAACTAAAGTGGGTTGGGTGTTTACTAGTTTTAGCAGCTACCTATATTGGCATATTGGCATAATGCATCAATTGGTGCCATGAAAATGTGATTCAATTAATCTACATCCATCTAAATTATATACATAATGCAATTAATCAAGGCTGGCCATGAAACTATATTCTCTATAATCTAAAGTTCATTTCAATGATCTTTTTGTAAAACATCATTAATAATATTACATACTTATATAAATGTGTGTGTGCCTATATAAGAACCATATATGTGCACATATACATGTATATAATAATATTATTAATCATGTTTTACAAAAAATATCTTCTATGTTTTTCCCTCATTCGGATTTCTTTCCTAATGCAACAATGCTAACAAATTGAACACCTATAGATAATAACCAGCTAGGAAGACATTTACAAACAATTGTGTCAATAAGTACATACATTTCTTGGCTTGTCCTCTTCCTGCCTGTGACTGTCGATTTTGCATATGAAACCTTCTTCGCCCTGTACTTTTTAGGGATGGATCATATCAACAATCCAAATGTACAAGCACTCATTTGTAGGAAGGTCAGAAAAGCTCATATTCACGCACTTGTTCTTGTTGTCATTGGAGTAGCGAAAGCAGTGTCTCTACTTCAATGTAGGCAAACAAATCATGATGAAACAAGTGATGGAAGTGGTTTTTATAAACACGTTATTCATTCAAGTGAGGTGCATTGTCACGACCAAATTCACATGAGTGCAGCAACCTTCTTTCGGCTAGCCAATCTTGTAAGGCAAAAAGGAAGCCTATCAGATACGATCAACATAACGTTAGAAGAACAATTAGTCATGTTCCTCCACACCCTTGGCCACAATCTGAGGAATCATAAGATAGCCCACAACTTTGGTCACTTCGGAGAGATAGTAAGCTGATACTTCCACAAGGCCTTGACGACTGTCTTAGCACTCCATGCGGATTATCTCATACCACCTGGGCCAAACACTCCTCAAATTAGTGGGAAGGACCATTTTGATCCTTACTTCAAGGTAAACCCCCTAGCGCTACAAATTTCTTTGCTTAGTGATAATCTTACTACTGTATCTTTCTTGACTACAATTTTTCTTTCTATAGGATTGTGTTGGAGCAATCAATGGAACCCATATACCAGTCAGTGTCGATGTCGACTTATAGGGTAAATATCGAAATAGAAAAGGGAACTTGTCATAAAATGTTATGGTTGCCTCTTATTTGATTATAAGTTTCAATATGTTCTTGTTGGTTGGGAAGGGTCTGCTGCAGATAGCCATGTTCTAGCTTCATCTCTCAGTAGAGCCGATCCACTTGTAGTTCCCACTGGTATGCCATTTCACACCGTATTTTTACTGAAGAAACTGATAAATGTTTGACGGTGTCAATCTTTCACGGTCTAACAATATATGTTATTTTGTAGGAAAATATTATTTAGTCGATGCTTGATATCCAAATGTACCAGGATTTCTTGCACCTTACTGATGTACATGTTACCACCTGCAGGAGTTTTCAAGAGCAAACCCTATAAACAACCCACAAGATTTGTTTAACCACCGACACTCCTCTCTTAGAAATGCAATAGAGCATACATTTGGCATTTTGAAGTAGCGTTTTCCTATCTTGAGGCATGCAACGTCTTATCCAATCACAACACAAGCACGTATTATTTTGGCATGTTGCATTTTGCACAACTTCATTACTATAGAGGATGGTGTTTCACCTGAAGTGGTTAGTGAAGAGGATGATGATTGTGATGGGATCACTGTACCAATACTTGAGACATATGGGTTGAGTCAACATGATAGGGATGATTGGGGGAAGTTTAGAGATGATATAGCAAGTAGGATGTGGGAAGACTACAGATGTAGAGAATAGTTGTAGTTTTACAAGACCTTTCTTTGTTCTTTAATGTGCTTTCATTCCTAACTGGTTATTGTCTATGCCTCTTGAATTTGTAAGACTTGTTGCATTACGAAATATAAATCATATTGTTGTAATGTTGATGCTCAAAACATGTGTTCTCATAGTTTACATATACAATATTATTTGAAAGAAATAAAGCATGTGTATGATTTCCAACTATGATTTCTTTTTTATTAACATTCATGTGTGTATCTTGTTTGACACTTTTTCTTCTAAATGGGGATTGAGAGAATGGTAATTTGGCCCTCAAATTCCAATTCCACCTTTTCATGTGGAAGATGTACTAGAGCATATATACTATAGCATATATAGTACAACTGTATGAACATAGTAGACCATATATAATTACAATACTGATTCAGTGTGCAACATAATGAACATTGATTCAGTGTGCAACAAAATGAACACTACAAGACACTGATTCAGTTGCTCAAGATAGAATGAACACTACAAGACACTGAATCAGTATTTTAATTCTATAGTGTCAATACTGAATGAACATAGTAGACCATAGTAAATTGTGTGAACATAGTAGACCATAGTAGACCATAGTAGACTGTGTGAACATAGTAGACCATATGTACATGCATACTTAGCTACATGCAAATGAGAATGGATAATAAAGAAATATATTACATATTGTTGGATATCATGCATAAATGCAATATTTTGGATTATATGCCTCTGTTGTATGACTATTTCTTTAATATCCATTCTCATTTGCATGTAGCTAATGATTGCATATAACAAGTGGTGTAGGTGAAGTCCTTCACAGATCTCATGACGAGCATGGATGATGAGGTTCAAGGCCACTCAACTTCTTCCTCCAAGAAGGTTATATGGAAAAGAGAGATGGAATGAAAGTTCCTAAACTTGCTCCATGAACAAGTTCACCTGGGAAGGAAATGAGAAGGGGGCTTCAGAAAAGAAGCTTGGACAGCCATTCAGATGAAGTTCAATGCTGAGATGAACCTTAATTTGTCAAAGGAAAATTTCAAAAATAAGCTTAAAGTATGGAAGCAAGGTTTTAGAGTCATGAGAGAGTTGAAGAATATGAGTGGGTTTGCATGGAATGAAGCTACTCAATCTATGGGTGTTGATGGCATGGTGTGGGAGGAGCTTCTAAAAGTAACATGTTGTTTTGAATATGTTGGTCTTAGCAGTATTTCCTTCTTATTAAGTTAGATACAAGAAAAAGATCTAATTCATTCATCATGACAACATGCAGAGAAAAGAATTCAAAAGTGCCAAAGTGTACAAGAGACAACCCTTCCAGTACTACAATGACCTAGCCTTCATTATAGGTAATGACATAGCTGAAGGTATCGCAGCTACTACTGCACAAGAGATAGAATAAGGGGTCAATATGGATGGGCCCGCCTACGTGGATTGTGATGAGGATGTCCATATGAGTACACCTCTTAACACTACACCTAATTTGGATGATGATTTATATCATTCCAATCAATCGAGTGTAAGTGGTCATCCAAATGCTTCAACATTGTCAGCAAGGAGGGGAAAGAGGAAGAAGCCATCCATGGCTAGTTCATTGGATGTACTTTGTGAAACTATGAAAAGAATAGAAGAGGACTTATGTGCACCTCTTCTAATCAAACTGGTCAATCCTGAACTAGATCCTATCTTGGATAGTGTCTATGAGGCTATCAAAGGCATCCCTGATTTGAGTCAACCAACTATGCTAAAAGCATATGACACGTCCGTGGCTGAAAAAGAAAGAGGTAGAGGGTTCTTGAAAATGAGTCAAGATGAGAGGGTGCAGTTTATTGCCATGAAGTTTGCAGACCTCTAGCTACTTTTTTTTTTTTTTCATTTTAAAGTATCGTTACTTAAACATTGGCAAGGCTAGCCAAGATAATTTTTAAGTTGGCAAGGTTAGCCAAGATACTTGTCTTATCAACACCATACATTGTTTTTGTTAATCAGCTTCTGCACTATATATGCTCTAGTATATTTTTTTGCTATTGCATCCATGAGGATATTGTTTTTACTATTATTTCATGCTATTTGAGCCATGATGATATTGTTTATACTATTATTTCATGCACTACAATTTTTTTTCTGCTATTTGAGCCATGATGATATTGTTTTTACTGGTTCTTCATGATTATGAGTGGAATACACCAAGGAGTAACACATGATGAAGATCAATTATAGCGATAATGCTATTTCAGCCATGATGATATTGTTTTTACTGTTATTTCATGCATTACGATTTTATTTTTTCTATTTGAGCCTTGATGATATTGTTTTTACTGGTACTTCATGATTATAAATGGAATACACCAAGGAGTAACACATGATGAAGATCAATTATAGCGATAATGCTATTTCAGCCATGATGATATTATTTTTATTGTTATTTCATGCATTGTGATATTTTTTTGCTCTTTCCGCCATGATATTGTTTTTACTATTATTTGATGATTATAAATGGAATACACCAAGGAGTAACACATGATGAAGATGAGCTCATAATTGTGATATTGTTTTTACTGTTATTTCATGCTATTTCAGCCATGATCATATTTTTTTTTACTATTATTTCATGATTGTGAATGTACCTATGCCTTTAGATGAGTTCATAAACTAAGCCCAATGCATATATAGTCTCCTTAGGCTGGATAGACTTCATTCTAAATTCAGTTAATACCAGACTTTAAATTACAATTATGAGTTAAGTTGTCTCTATATTAGCCTTTCTTAAACTAAGCCCAATGCATATATTATCCTTACAAGGAGTCACATTGGAGTCAATCATGGTTTCAAATCTCCTGATAGAGTGACTTCACCGTGGACCCGACGGGACTTTATAAAATGGGAGTTCCAAAAGTGGAATTTGGCCCCCAAATATCAATTCCACATTTTCAAGTGGCTGACATGATATCAGGATGATGGAGCAACCATCCCATACCCAAGTTTGTCTCATTTCGTATGGAGCAACTATCCCTTACCCAAGTTTGTCTCATTTCTTCTATCAACACAGTCACCTTAGAATTTTCCCTATCAAGGAAGGTGGTGCTTAGCTTATGTTCTCCATATGGGAGAAATGAGATACCAACACCTAGTGCATCTTTGATCAGTTTTTCAAAATAGGGAGAACATGCCACATGAAATGGTATGGCATGAGCATAAAAGAACAATGGAAGAGTCAACCACTTCTCATGATTGTGTATTAAACAACCCTACAACAGTAGTAGTTATTTTCTTTCCCTTTGTTGGATTAGAATTGTCTCCCCTTTGAATACCAACATCTATGGTTTCCATAAGAAATGACATAATCAGCTGCATGCTTTCCAATGGAATTCTCTTCTTTCTTGCCACTCCCTCCATATGCAACCTAGCTACCTTAGCCTTTGTAGCTAAATTTTAGACTCGCAACCTTTTACCCCTAGTCCACTTATGCATGAAAGATGAGAATAAACTCTTGCACAAGTAACATAGCCATATTCTACTCCCCCCTAAATTTTTTAAGTTATTTGTCTCTGCGTGTTGCAAACTGTAAGAGGTTTTGGGTGTTAAATAGGCCCTTTGAATAGGTTTTGAGCAGTTCAGAATAGGCATTCAAATGGGTTAGTTGAACTTGTAGACCTTGTTAGCATAACTTGTATGAATTCTAGTTCTTTGTTACATTTCAACTTCAATCTCTTCCTCTCACTAATCCCATTGCTTCTCATTATATCCTTTTGTTAAGAATTTAAAATACAGCTACAAGGTTTAGCTATAGTTCAAAGGGTTAGTTGGTTTGGGGATTGTTTGTAGGTTTAGGTATAGTTCAAAGGGTGTGGGGGTCCTTGTGAGTCCACCCATCCCTTTTTAACTCAAAATTGTATTTATTTTTAAAAAAGCGCAAAAAAAGTGTCTAGGATGTTGGAGACAGCTACCATCCCCTACAGCTACAAATGTGCCTTGCAGAATTTTGAACATCCTGAGGATGTTTGTAATATTTTTAAAAAGAAGGGATGGGGTGGGGGTGATGTACATGTAGTCTTTGGGATAGTAGGATCATTTGGCCTCCCATAGTCAGTGCCTATCCTCTGCTGAAAAAGTTCTATGCAGCCATCCTTTGAACTTTAGCATCCTAATAAGCAATGGTTATGACTTATTGCAGGTAGGGATCTTCAGCTTCCTACTTATCCTGCAAGGTTGCATTCATGAAACCTCTGAAATACTATACTATGAAAAATAGAAACTTTTGTTCATAAATAGGAGTGTGTGAGTGGGATTGAAAATCTATAGCAACCACTCAAATATCTTAGGATTATTCTGCCAAATGACAACCATCTTGTACTTTTCTTCTTTCAAATTACTTACAATAGTTTCAAATGAAGATAACTGGAAAGCTGCAGCAGATAGGTATACTTTTTATGACTTTTCCATGCTTCTATATTTTGAACACATCTTCTTGGCAGCTACAAATTTGCAATCACAACTTTCAACAAAGCTCCTTTCATTTATTTGTTGATGACTTTCCATACCCTTTTCCAGAGTTCCCATTTTATAGAGGCAGGTAAAATGAAAACAAAACTGTAGAGCTTGGCTTTATAAGATCACATTTCTTTCAGGCATTTTTTCAAACTTCACACTGCCTTGTCCATGATTCTTCATTTTGCATACATGTATGCCCAGCCAGTTGCAGTTCTACAACTATAATGGGAGCCTTTCACTCCTCAAAATACACCTGGGTTTCTTAGAACACTAATCCCATGGTGATTGTAGACTGTCATGTCCAATACTGATTTAGTGTCTTGTACTATTCATTCTGTCTTGAGCAACTGAATCAGTGTCTTGTAGTGTTCATTATGTTGCACACTGAATCAGTATTGTAAGTATATATGGTCTACTATGTTCATATAGTTGTACACTGAATTAGTATATAGTACAACTGTATGAACATAGTAGACCATATATAATTACAATATTGATTCAGTGTCCTATACTATTCATTTTGTCTTGAGAAATTGAATCAGTGTCTTCTAGTGTTCATTCTGTTGCACACTGAATCAGTATTGTAATTATATATGGTCTACTATGTTCATATAGTTGTACTATATACTAATTCTGTGTGCAACAAAATGAACAATATAAGACACTGATTCAGTTGCTCAATAATGATGATAAGTGGTATTCTTGAGCATGAATTTCTCTCCATTGTGCTTCTATGACTATAATGTGCCCAAGCCCTTCTACTTAAACTAGTGTATAGAGAAAACTTAACTCATAATTGTAATTTAAGGTCTGGCTTGTCAATTATGCCTAAGAAGACTATATATGCATTGGGCTTAGTTTATGACAGTGGTAGCTCAGAGAATCTGGTGAGATTAGAATACATGGTTTGTTGTTGTAGCAATTCACAAAATCTACAAGCTAGAGTATTTTTTTAAAATAGTACTCCAGCTTGTACAAATTTTGTACATTGCTCGAACACCTACTTTTATGGTTGCCATCTTATATACATGTTGATAGTTCTTCAAGTACACATATGTTGTTCATGATTTCAACTTACAATCTATATTTCTGATGACTACACATATTTCTAATGTTACTCCTTGATGTATTACATTTATTATTACGAGTATAGATGTGTTATTAGATCATTTCAGTTTCAAATAGAAAGTCTCTTTAATCAACAATGGATTGTTAGAGTAGATTTGATTATGTGGAGTTTCTAAAATGTTATGAACTATATTTGAATGAACTCTCATTACTTCTTCACCACTCATATGTTGTTCATGATTTCAACTTACAATCTATATTTCTGATGTTACTCCTTGGTGTATTACATTTATTATGGGAACTTTGCATGGTGTGTCCTCACACCACCATTTCGTTGTTGGATTTTGTTCTTCCCCATCTTCTATGTATGAGTATAGATGTGTTATTAGATCCTTTCAGTTTCAAATAGAGAGTCTCTTTAATCAACCATGGATTGTTATAGCCTCAATGACTTAGGTCAATGCGCCTATGTGTCAATGTGGTGCTGGGCGATGCATATTGAGGACGTCACAGACACCAAGATGCCCCAAGAAATCTCGGGTGTCAATTTTGAGCTTGCCCAAAAAAGAAAAAGGTATGGATATGTAATTATAGTTTTATGTTTAAAAATAATGTGACAACTAATCAATTTAGGAAGAATTAATGTAGATTTGGTATTGCAGGGAAATAGTGAATGAGAATTCTTCCGGTGGGTCGATGAACCCAAATGTACATCTACTCCATCTACAACTATACCCAAATTTACGTCTACCCCATCTACATCTATACCTGATGTAGGGAATGAGTGCAAGGAGTGCAAGGCTCGAGAGGCAGCTAGTGCTGCCAAATTTGCTTCAATGGCGAAAGCAGAAATCATGTTTTTGCGATGTATTCTTTCTATAGTTTGTGCACTACTTTTTCGGGAACATATGCATAAATGTGGTTAACAGACGGCTATTGTAGATACATTCAATTTTTTATAATTTAAAGTAGATACGTTGGACATATTTTGATAAACTCATGAACTTTTTTGTTGTTTATGACTCAATTATGATTTTGACTATAAAATTAAACAAAATTAAATATTAACTTTTAAAAAAAAATTGATTTATATTTATGATTTTCTATATTAAATTTAATAAAATAAAAAATAAATATTTATGCTTTTCTCTATAAAATAAAATAAAATAAAAAAATAAATCATAAAATGAACTAATAAAAATATAATATAATATAAAAAAATATTACAATAGTTCAAACAATAAAATAAAAAACATAGTCAAATTCCAATTCTGGTTTCAAAAAGTGGAACCAAACGGAGGAAATACATCTTCTAGCTCATATTCCGGGTCAACCAAACGGTCCAAACTATAATCTGGAAATGAAAAACTGGATTATCAAATTCCGGGTCAACCAAATACTCATATTTCATAATTCCCGCTACACAAACTACATGTTAAAGGGTCCAGCCGGTGTTAAATGGTTATGACGATGATTTTTTGTGAGTCGTTCGATGCGCCGGAAAGAAGGAAAATGAACACTTCAAGTTCAAATTTTATTTTGTGACAGTTGTTGTTTCACGTCCTGTGAACATTGAAGCCACTATTTTTCAGTAATGGCAGACTTAATGAGTTTCGTGTCGGTGAGCTGCGATGGGTTGCCAACGATTACATAATCTAATTTGATTGTTAAAGAAAACGCTTCTCTTTCAAGTTCCTCTACGAGTGAATTGGTTTCCTTTGCGAGCGTCAACAGCGAATAATCTCAAGCGTCTGGTAGGCCAGTTTGATCTTGAAAGTACACAATTTTTTATAAGAAGAAAGTCTAAGTGTTTAATTTTTCTTTGTTATTACTATCTTGTGGTATATGGGTAGTTTTTGTTCTAGTATTCATACGTTTCTTCGAACCCTATTTAAGATGTCGCCCATAAGACAACTCTCAGGAAAAATAGAGTATAAGGATAGGGGGGTTTTTGAGGATTTAATGCAGTTACTCCCGCATTCAAAGAATGGGCCATCTAGAATGAAAGAAATGGTCCCGAAAAACCCTAGAGACTTTGTAAATGAGGGACTGTATGACAGGGGGTTATGGATGATAGATGCCAAGGTGGGAAAGGATTACAATCACTTGGTTTTATTTAGGGCTGCATACGCTCAGAGAAATTCATGTGCTCCTCTTAGTAATATTTGGCAGTTTGACATAGGAAAATTGATTGTGCCTGGGGTTTTCATGGATGCAGACCTTCTAATACAAATTGCTAAATGTTATGACCCTATTACCAGATCTGTCAAGGATATAAATGGAAATGATTTGATAAGTATTATAGAATAAGAGATCAAAGATGTCTTCTCATTAAATGACCCTTCTGTTGGATTGGAAAAGATTGACTTTGGGGAATTCAATGAGATTTATGAGGCACAGAGGGACTATCTGAGGTCAAGGCCTTTAAGAGATTTCTTTGGCGAAATTGGATCCATGTGTATGGTTAGCCCAAGTACACCTGAGCCTATCAAGTTGGACCTATTTAGTTTAAGAGCACGGGGTGTATACAAGTCTTTGGCTTTGATTTTTGGAGAGGATGAGGCTACTCACATGCCAATTCCTTACATGTTCATGATAGTACAGACTTTACACCCACAACTGGCATTAATTTTTTATTTTGCCCCTTACCTTGCAAATCTTATCCATGAAGGATTAATGGGAATGAAAAACATGAAGATAAATAGGCCTTTTGGATGGTATTCTATGCTGATGCATATGCTTTTGTACAAGGGTGAGGATTTTTTCAGCAAGACAATGGATATTGTCAAAGAGAAGAATGGAGAAGCATTGCCAGTCTAGTTATGGACTACAGATTTGTCATGGGACAGGACTAATGCTAGTTTCCTTGTATTTGACAAAAATTTTGCTTCAAGGCTTAGAACATTATTATTTGTTGAGAATCCTATAATTCCAAGGGATTTGCTAAGGCTAATTAGGCCTAATGAATATTGCAAAGATATCACCATCATGCATAACTTTTATGATATAATTTTATATCCAGTTTCTACTATTTTCAGAGTATATGGTTGTAAAAAAGAACCCTACATATTGCCTTACCAAGTTCCATTGAAAATAGGGTATGTAGAGATTTTGAGGCAGATTGGTGATCTGCAGGAGACAACCCTGACAAGGAAGGGAAGGGGAACTTTGTTCCCAGATATTACAATAGCCCATCAGTATATCATTGTCAAGAAGGGATGGGTACACTTGAATCAAGTTCTCCAACCCTACAGAATGGCTACAACTGTGGCAAGATGTGCCAACAATGAGGGATTCATTTTTGGAGTGTTTAGAGAAAAGATAAGGTGTGCTCTTATGGAACACCAATTTAACTCTCTTGAGGATGTAATTAGAAATGAGTTTGATCTTTAGGCTCAAGAAATCAAGAAAGAAAAATGGGTAATCTACAAGAAGACTGTAGATTTTATAAGAAACTTTGATAAGGAGTACGACCCACTGAAGGCTTTTCAACCATGGGCAAAGAAGGTGGATGCCCTCAAGAAAATTTTTGAGGGAATTATGCAATTAGCAAATGAAAAGAGGGCTGCAATTAGTAGAATAGATCCTGAGAGAGCTAGGAGAATTTTGAGTCAGCCAAGGTACACAAAGTTGACCCCAAGGGGAACTTATACAATTCAGCCGAGGAGAGGGTATAGTGTCCTTCTCCCAACTCAACATAAAGATGAGAGTCTCCCATCTACTTCTATGGGGAAGAGACCTATGAGTGACCCAATAGTAGAGGAGCCTTCCTCAAAGAGGCAAAAATAGGAGGAGTCTCAACCAGAGCAGGATATATACTCTCCTTCCCAATCCCCCTTGGAATTGGATGAACATGGAGTTTCTCAGCAACTTATGCAGTTAAGTAATGAGGGAAATATTTTTGTGTCTAATGATGAGATACAGGAGGGAATGCCAGAGGCACCCAAAGGAATAGAGATGGATCTCACAGTGGCAGAGTTTGAGGGTAAACAAATTGACCCAATTTTGAAGCAGGCCAATAACTCTTTTATTTCAAATGATAAGTTTGTGAAGACTAGGGAATTTATTCAGTTCTTCTGGAGGATGAAAATAAATTAGTACAAGGAAATTTGTTAGAAAAGGAAAGAAGATTTCCCTGATAGGGATATGATTGAAATTGAGAATGAGACAAAGGGGGAAATGATGAAGGAATTTTAGAAGATAACCCCGGAGGAAGGAAGAGCCATGATCCATACTGCAGGAGTGTTAATTCTCCCTGAGTGGGATATTGCCGATGCAATTTTTTTTACTCGGTCAGAAAAAGTAAAGTGAAGACCCTATCTACTGCAGAACAGGTCGAGCAGGCCACCAGGGGTGTGGCTTTCTCTGATGACCATGCAGCTCTAGTCATGTGGTCCCTTAAGAGGAAGGAGAATAAAGGGAAAAGAGCAGTTCTCTCTTCAGAATATGATGGAAACTTTCTAGTACAAAGGGTTGGTGAGACTTCAGGTGTGGAAGCCTCAAACATTATTTTGGAAACAGCTAGATTCAATGTAAAGGTAGCAGAAAAGGATGCATAAGAAAAAGAGGAGTTAAGGATAAAATTTGAGACTATCCTTAAATCTTACAATGATTTGAAGATAGAATTGATCTAGAAGGACAAGCTAATTGTATAATTGTTAGGACCACAGGATCATAGATCACCTCAGTTATGGTGATTGATAAGCATGCAGTGGCCTCTTCTTCTAGTCTTATTATTGAATTCCCACCATCTACTCTCCCGAAAGCAAACATAGATTCAAGGATCAGTTGGGAAAGGCAACAGTTGCTTGAGGAGATAAATAATTTGAGGAAAAGTAGGGCAGAGCTGAATAAACAAAGAGATGAACACATGAAGGCTAAATGCCTCTTGGACTAGAAATATGAGGAGAAAGTTACAGAAGCTGTGATGTAGTTTGCTACTAATATGAATCCTACAATTTTGTTTGATCATGCTAGGAGACTAAAAATATTGCTCACATCTTTAAGTAAACATAAAGAGGAGTTGGGTCCAATTTTGAATAAGTGGGTTGAAAGATCCCCAAATGTGAGATTATTTCGTTGCTTATCTAAGGGCCAAGTTGATCCTGATCCATTGATCAAGCCAGTGCATCAGTGTGTAAAGAGGCTTGTAGAATATAGTATAATTTTGGATGATTTTGAAAGGAAATCCAATCTACTAAAGAAAGAATTGACACTCCCTTGTTGTAACCTAATTCCAGGAGTTTTCAAGAAAAATGGTGAGCTTAAGGAGTTAGTCAAATGGAGAGGACAGATGGATGATGATTTTTCTGCTAGGATGACTAGCATTTTAACTTTAGAAAATACTTTGTTCTTCATACACACTATTGAAACATTAATATCTGCCAAGTCCAAGTTTGACTTTATTCAGCGCGAGATCACTCAGATGGAGACAAGTGGGAACAATTCTCCAACAGAAAGGTTGAAATTCTCAAATTTGTGTTCCCAACTGAAGATGTATTTAATAGGTGGAGGTACCAGTACAATCCTCAAGCTGACATTTGATCGAGGTATTTATTGTAAACCCAGTAGGGTTGTTGTAAATTTTTAGGGTAAAGTTTTGTGAGCCCTAATATTATCGATAGCTTGTTGCATTTCCTTGTATATAAAAGGATTTTCCATGATCATATCAGGCATTGAGAGTCTGAGGTGTTGAGAATATAGAAATTTTGAAAACCCTAACCCTCACTCGAGGATTGTAATATTTTGTATCATTTCTTGTCAAGTAATAGAGAAGAAGCACAGGTTGATACTGTTATTTCCCGGCTTGCAATTTAGTGTATATTGTATACAGATGATCAAAGGTTATACTTAATATAAATCTCAGGTCTTTACCTCTCCTTCATGTCAAATCTATGAATTTCTAAGTCTATCAGAGACTTGTGTGTATGTATTTATATTTATGTTCATGAGCTAAGTTCTTCAAGGATCCTTGTATTTGCTCTACCAATTAACCCTTCTTACGATATAATTGTATTATTTATACCTATAAAAATTATCAACTAATTTTTCATATTTTTTAGATTTTATTCGTCAAACAATGTATGTATGTATGTATGTATGTATGTATATAATTGTATTATTTATACCTATAAAAATTATCAACTAATTTTTCATATTTTTTAGATTTTATTCGTCAAACAATGTATGTATGTATGTATGTATGTATTATTTATACCTATAAAAATTATCAACTAATTTTTCATATTTTTTAGATTTTATTCGTCAAACAATGTATGTATGTATGTGTGTATGTATATAATTGTATTATTTATACCTATAAAAATTATCAACTAATTTTTCATATTTTTTAGATTTTATTCGTCAAACAATGTATGTATGTATGTATGTATGTATATAATTGTATTATTTATACCTATAAAAATTATCAACTAATTTTTCATATTTTTTAGATTTTATTCGTCAAACTATGTATGTATGTATGTATGTATGTATGTACATGTATGTATGTATGTATGTATGTATGTACGTACGTATGTATGTATGTATTTATGTACGTATGTATGTATGTATGTACGTATGTACGTATGTATGTATGTATGTATGTATGTATGTACGTACGTATGTATGTATGTATGTACGTATGTATGTATGTACGTATGTACGTACGTACGTATGTATGTATGTATGTACGTATGTATGTATGTACGTATGTATGTATGTACGTATGTATGTACATATGTACGTATGTATGTATGTACGTACGTATGTATGTACATACGTATGTACGTACGTATGTGTGTACGTACGTACGTATGTACGTACGTATGTATGTATGTATGTACGTATGTATGTATGTATGTACGTACGTATGTACATATGTACATATGTATGTATGTATGTATGTACGTATGTACGTATGTATGTATGTACGTATGTACGTATGTATGTATGTACGTATGTATGTATGTATGTATGTATGTATGTATGTATGTACGTATGTATGTACGTATGTATGTATGTATGTATGTATGTATGTATGTATGTACGTATGTAGGTATGTATGTATGTATGTATGTATGTATGTATGTACGTATGTATGTATGTACGTATGTACGTATGTATGTATGTACGTATGTATGTACGTACGTATGTATGTATGTATGTATGTATGTATGTATGTATGTACGTACGTACGTATGTATGTATGTATGTATGTATGTATGTATGCTTTCAACTATCACTATTATAACTAGCAAGGTTTATATCGTAGTTAGAAAATGGATGTTGAAAATATATATTTCGATCATCTATTTCTATGTAATATATATTTGTAATGTACTAATTGTTGACTTATTATGTGTTTCAACTGTCAAATATATTAAAATCTTAAATAGTATATACGAATTTAGACAGAAATGTCTTTACAGAAGTAAACACAACTTACGAAATTCTAATAACATATCACCGAAGTTAACGTGTTAGAAAGCTAACACATTTTTTGTTGAAATTAGAAGTTTTAAACAGCCAAACAAGTTCAAAAGCTGGTGTACGAGCACCTACGGATCATAAAGAATGTAATTATACCTTCTAATGGTTTTTGCATTGCACATATGTTTTTGGTGTTATTTGATGCTGTAATAAGACCCTAACGACCATTGACCAAATTTTCAACTATTCTGTTAAGCCTTTCAAAGGAATTGTCTATAATAGACCTATGGCACTGGTTTCCTAAAACTGATAAAACCACTCCAAATATTAGAATATGATTTATAGCTATATTCCAAATCCGTAAGTCAGAAATGTCATCCATAAATATACTTTTAATTTATGTTAGAAGCATACATTTATAATCTCCAAACTAATCCAACATATCCAATATTGAAAACAAATTTCATCTATCATGAAAAAATGAAATTTGTAACAAGCATCAAAAGGTATCAAATAGGAAAGTAGCTTAATAGTATATGTCACACATGAAGGTCCCCAAAATGTATGGAAAATGTATGGGCATGTGTAAAAATAACAAGTATGTTTAATTTTTTAAGTCACTCGAGCAACCTACAAACAATCTTAACTGTGGTCCCCGTTCAATGGCGTCATCGTCTGGGTGCCCTGTGACTCGACCTAAATAGTGTGCTATAATCCAACACCACTCTTGCTGCTGGAATGCCTCGAGTTGCAAATTTGATGGCCTATTCGAGAACTACATCTACCAGCTGCATCCCCCATGATGTGACCTCGTACGTATAGTCCATAACTATTATTCTGCTCGCCGATGGCCACAGTCTCATGATATTGTTGATCAAGGCCGTCTGGTCGTTGCTCTCAAGAGCATTGCAGTAAAATGACATTACATCCATGGTGATCTCTACACTATGAGGGTGTAGACAATGGACATAATATTCAATAGCCCAGCCGAGCCACCACAAATCTGTTGTCGTGGCAAAAAGAATCTGACGCTGCAACTCGTCGGGCAGTTGACGGAGATGTTCTATTATGGTGTTGTCCATCTTAGTAATAGCAGTCTCCTGCAAAACTGAAGCACAAAATTCTTAGTAATATGTTTGTAATGTACAAAAATATATATATATATATAAGCATGGCTTACTTTATGGCATTCCTTACTTTATTCCCTATCCATAACATTTAAATAAATTTTTCAATAATCGGTAAAATGCATCTATATAACTCAGATATATAAATATTTGAACACAAAAATAACGGCAGCTAGCATATCCTCTAAAATATATCACCTTCAATTCAAGTGTAAAACAATAGTAAATGTAAAGTTGTATAGACAGTTAAGGTAAGGCTAGTATAACAAATAACTCATTGGCTGATAAAGGAACTGGTATGCTGTATTAATTCAAAATATTAAACATTTACAACTGATAATACTGATTGAATATGAATTACAAAGGATCATGTTCTTTGGATGAATGTTTTCAAAAAAATAACGGCAGCTAGCACATCCTCTAAAATATATCACCATCAATTCAAGTGTAAAACAATAGTAAATGTAAAGTTGTATTGACAGTGAAGGTAATGTTAGTATCACAGATAACTTAATTTGCTGATAAAGGAACTGGTATGCTGTATTAATTCAAAATATTAAATGCTTACAACTGATAATACTGATTGAATAGGACTTACAAATGATCTTGTCCTTTTGATGACTATTTTCAAAATTAATAATTCATAACAACAATAAACAAATATAATTAGGCTTCCTCAAACCATAATCTAACATTGCCAAATCTTGTATCTATTTTTTCTTTCTCATTTGTATAAGGACCATTTATGGCATTTCTTGGCATTTGTTGTGCGCAGTAGAAAACATTATATTCTTTAATAGGAAATATTGTGTCTATGAGCAAAGGCAACCACCTTCCTTTTTAACTGCTCACTGACACATACTGTTGTGGGTTGTCGATACCTTACATCTTTTATCGGCGTAACATTACTGTCCTTTCTCCAGTAAGAGATTTGTGAATCTACCAGAGATTTCCATCATCTCTGCATCTTTATCTAATAGTTTTCAATCATCGCTGCATCTTTATCTAACAGCACCATCGAAAACATCCATCGGTTTCACCATCGGTGTAAATTAGCTTATCCCAAGAAGATTTAGTGCACGAAAGGGTTTAGGGTTTAGGGTTAGTGCATAGGGCTGCACGCTAATCTCTATTTTCACCATTCCAATCACTTTTGTTTATTCTATGCCTAACTAAATATGGAAACCACTGTGTATTTTCAAACATTTTTCCATTTTTTTGTGTGTTTTTGCATGCCCATTGAAGGAGCAACCATACCCTACACATTCATGCACAGACTGGGTTTTTTTTTTGTCCATGGACAAACTATTTTTGGTACTTATCTATGTTGGAGTCCATACTGTAATGGGCGGTCATATATTTGTCAAACAACAAATGTAGGTTTTATATCATGCAATTGCGATTAAATATAAGATGGACAAAAGGGTAAGTGCACAAGGCTCCGCTAATCTTTGTTTTCGCCACCCCAATCACTTTTTTTTTTTCTATGCATGAGTAAATATGGAAACTATTGTGTGGTTTTGACCATTTTTCCATTTCGTTGTGTGTTTTTGCATGGTCATTGAATGAGCAGCCATACACTACACATTGACGGACATACTGGTTTACTTTTTCCATGACACCCAAACCTAAAACTACATTTTTTCGTGCTCCTACTGAATCTACAACCTAACACAATCAAAACCCAAATCCATTAACAGATAAAACAATAATTCTATAGTAATGTCACATAAATAAAGCATATTTTTAAAACTATTAAGACAAAATACTGTAAGGATATACTGTATCACAAAAAAAATAAGACAAATAGAAATAAATATAAATGCTTTTTTTAACAAAATTTAGTTACATACAACACACCTATTCCCTCTCTTGTGGGCTTCTCAGTTTTTGTAGATGTTTGAATCTGAAATTGTTCTGTGTTTACCATCCAAGTCTTACCCAAAAATGCTCTAACATTTCCATCTCCCATTTTTCAGCAAAACAAAAAGAGTTCTTTCAAACGCCCCAACTCTACTACTTAATGCCAGTCCTTACTTAACCGTGAAGTAAGTCTTTGAATATTAACTTCAACACGAGTTGAATTAAAGGGAATGGACTGGCAAAGGCACCAGGCATCTGAAGTTGAATTAATTTCGTCATCCTTTTCTTGCGGCATTTTCATTTTTTCATTTCATGCAAACTGTCATAACACGTCCGGTCTTGTCAGCAATAGGAAACTATAATTCCCAAATGTAAGTGCGCATGTGCGCTATGACAAGTGTTATGTGTTTTCGACATGTCCGCATTACTGTAAATGTAACTGTCACAGACATTGTCCTATCACTGACATTCATAAAAATCTGTTGTGTTTTCAATTTTTTAAAATCTTCATGGTAGTGCATTCATTTGGCAGCATAGATGGCATCATATGTAACTGTTATTTTCTTTGTTTGGTCTCGCTTGCATGTATCGATGGATAGAGGTTGCACGATTACATTTATAATGCCCTAATGTAAGTGCGCATGTGCGCCATGACAAGTGTTATGTGGTTTCGACATGTCCGCATTAATGTAAATGTAACTATCACTGACATTGTCATGTCCCTGACATTCGTAAAAATCTACTATGTTTTCAGCGTTTTCAAATCTGCACGAGGGTGCATTCATTTGGGAGCATATATGGCATCATATGTAACCATTATTTGTTTGGTCCCGCTTGCACGTATCACTGGATAGAGGTTGCGTGATTACATTTATAATGCCCTAATGTAAGTGTGTATGTGCGCCATGACAAGTGTTCTGTGGTTTTGACATGTCCACATTACTGTAAATGTAATTGTCCCTGACATTCATAAAAATCTGTTGTGTATTCAAATATTTCAAATCTCCACGGTGGTGCATTCATTCGGGAGCATAGATGGCGTCATATGTAACCATTATTTGTTTGGTCCCGCTTCCACGTATCAATGGATAGAGGTTGTGTGATTACATTTATAATGCCCTAATGTAAGTGCGCATGTGCATCATGACAAGTGTTCTATGTTTTCGACATGTCCGCATTACTGTAAATGTAACTATCACTGACATTCGTAAAAGTCTGTTGTGTTTTCAGATTTTTCAAATCTACACAGGGGTGCATTCATTCGGGAGCATAGATGGTGTCATATGTAACTATTATTTGTTTGGTCCCACTTGCATGTATCGATGGATAGAGGTTGCATGATTACATTTTAATTCCCTAATGTAAGTGTGCATGTGCACTGTGACAAGTGTTCTGTGTTTTCGACATGTCTGCATTACTATAAATGTAAAAGTTGTTGACATTCGTAAAAGTCTATTGTGTTTTCAGACATTTGAAATGTGCATGGCGGTGCATTCATTCAGGTTTTTAGATGGCGTCAAAAACACACAACAGTTTCCCTCTCCGCTCTTGCACACTTAACATTTCATCTGTCTTATATTTAATCCTGCACGACGTGCGAGTACAGCTCAGTCGGTGATCTTAAAAACATGATGGCTGCATAGACATCTTTTGTCCTTGTGAATAACGTTAGGTAACTATGACCAACTTCACAGCATATGGTTACTGAGAAGATTACAAACAAATGTTCCAAATCGGTTAATTTTATTTAAACCTTTTTTAAGTTTAAGATAAATCAGCAAAGAATACAATTGACAAGTAAACGTGCAATGCATGGACATAAAAGACATGGTGAGAGGTGCAAATTGATCACTAACAATAATTGTCAATTTTATGTATACAACATCATTGTTGAGAGAAGAGATATGATGACTGTAATTAAGCCATGGTGTCCCTTATTTATGTATACATAAAATTCAAAGTTGACATATTTTCCATCACTTGCAAAGTCAATGCAATTATTTCAAGTTAAAACATGAAAAAATGCACATAGCATAGAGAGAAGTGTGTGCCTGTTGCGTCTCGTTAAAAGAACCAATCGCCAAAGAATACAATTGAAAATTACATGTGCAATCCATGGACATAAAAGACATGGCAAGAGGTGCAAAAAGTTCATTAACAATAATTGTCTATTTTATGTATTATGAATCAGTGTTCAGGGAAGACAAATGATGACTGTAATTAGCCAAGCTATCCCTTATTTACATATACATAAATTTCAAAGTCCACGTATTTGTCATCACTTGCTATTGCATTTCTCAGTACAAGTGGGGACAACTGGGCCTTGTCAAATGAATAGCATGCAGCCTATCATGAACGTGTTGTATTACATAGATAGAACTATCCCCATTTTGATAGGTGTCCACATCCATGGCGATTTGATAGGAACGAAATAGGTTCTTAGAGACTATCAGGAGGATATCTAGCCGCCTCCATGAATTTCACCTTCCAGACATCTATGTGACGTCTCCAAACACCTAGCATTGCATCATACTTATCAGTTGAGTCAGATAACATCTTCTTATTAGCAGCAAGGGCTACCTCCACACTGCTACTAATCAACTGATGTTCAAGCAATTCCTGCTCTTGCTTCACATTCTTCTCCCTCAACTCTAGAAACAACCTCTCTAGGTCACTCTTTTTCTTCCACAATTCTGAGTTTTGCAACAAAAGACGTTTGCTCTCTGCTTCAGTAGCCTCCAACTTCTATGATATCATAGTAATATGATTGCGCTGAAGCAAAATATGACTTTTAGTCAATTTCCATACTAAACTCTTCGACATATCAGTCCTCAGGGAATTGTCTGTGGCTGCATTTTTCCCACTCTTGGCCACACCAGCAGCATCTATTACTACCGACAATGGTGCTTCCATTGAAGAAGGTCCTTCCCTCTGACCGGAGGAGTTGGTCGACATTGCACACTTTCCCAAGATAACAGACTGTGAATTTCCTAAACATGTATTGACAGGGTTATGCTTGGTACATTTTTCCCCACCCTCCTTAAGTTGTGTGGGAGAATCTTTCTGTTTTCCCATACCTGCTTCCGAACAGTGCAATTATAGTTGGTTAATGAGGATTGAACTTTATTGGGACTCGCAGAAGATGCCATACTATCAAATTCCATAAATAAGGAATGAGCACTTGAGGGCATATAGGTACTTTATACTATACCTCCACTGTCAGGCCACCAAAAAGCTGCTTTGTACTGTGTTCTGCCCGATCTGCAACAATTTTAACAAAAAAAGAATCATTAAAACTTATTTCCGAGATGCAGAGGGGGGAGCATCTACATATAATGATTAAATACAGAAGTTTACTACATGGATCATGTACAATGACGCCCATTAACATAGTATAGTCCTAACAAGGATGTAACAGAAAATGCTGAGAATGGATTTGAAACCTCAGTAAGTGACAAACAAAAACAATTATCGTTAGCCTGGTTTAGTGATAGCATTTTGATGCCCTTCACTTGCAATAGTAATTAGGAAATTTAGTTTTTGTAAGCACAGAATTTGTTATCTTAACAGAAAAACATATAACCCAAATGGTTAGCAAAAAGACATATCGAATATCATAACAACAAAAAGTAAAACTGGGACCCAAGCGAAGGAATGCACATGAACGCACGAATAAAATCCACCTTATAGTGCCCTACATATATATGCACCTCTTGATAGTACTATACTGCAAATAATGCCACTAACAGAGAAAAATGTGAATCAGGTTTTAAGTTGATACCAGTAAAGGTAAATATTCTACATTACAAATAGAAGCCTTTGGCAGTGCATCGTACTATTCACAAATCACCAATAATTTCATTAAAATTACTATTATACATAATGGTAATATAATGACTCGTCATTCAAATATGCAACATAGTAAAAGAATTCATTAGTAACATGATACAATGTACCACAAACCGAAATGCCTTGTATGCGCACCACACACAATGAAAATATAACAGCGTACGTTATCAACTATCCAAGGGTCCCCACACAAATGGGCATTTAATGGAGAATAATTAAGTAACGCAAGGGAATCTATCCATGAATTGAACTCATCGCAGATCCCATTAAAGCGTACATCAACAAATTAACTAAACTCAATCTAAGAAATGTTAGTAACCCTATTGCGGCACTTGCTACAGTAATGACTCAATTCAGACCCCTCCTCATTTCCTCCTACACTATCTATTTTGCGCAAGTGAAGAAATTCCTGCATAGAATCTACTCCGCTTCTTCGGGTCCTTGTGCACCATTGGAGGGGTTATACCAAGGCGTCAAATCCTCGCGCTGGTTCTTATAATGGGAGGACCCAAGAGGTCGCCAGACTCTATGTCCACTGTTAAGGTGTCACCCACTTTCTCCTGGAGTTACGCAGACAACTTTTGATGAGTGCAAGCTCCAAAATAATGTCAATGAGAATATTACCATACACTTAAACAAAATTTATAATCAGACATGAAAAAAACTGAAAGGAATAATACCTCCTACTGCATCACAAGCAAAGGACGGTCGAGGTCTGAAATGTTCCACACCTTGAAAGATTGAAGGGAGTCACATAAAGATTCTAAAAAAGAGTGGGGAAAGGGAAACCTAGCATGGAGGTCAATGACCTCTACAATCTGGACTTTCACAGTGCCCGACGGTAGTCATTTGTTGTGGCATTTCACATTCATTCCCACACCTGCAATAATGCCTTTTCCAACCAATACATCATTCGTTAGCAACTTGACGTGATCTCCACTTGCATATGTGTGACCAGCTTCCTCTAAGTACTTCTCATCAATAGTGGGTGCCTGCACTTGGAAAATGTACACGGGCGAACCAAACTCATGTGTCAGAAAGACATATGAATCATGGTTAAAGAGGCATAGAAAATTAAAGAATCCTACTATTACCGATTTAGAAAGGCTATGGGAATTGTCCACTTCACCACGCCAAACTTCACCGGCACTATCAGTTTCCATCCCCAACTCCATTCGTGCAAACTCACCAATAATGTGATGCCCCACATTCGTTTGTCCACACACATTTTCTTGTATACCGCAATCCTATAAAGTACATAATGAGTGAAGGGACTAGTATGACACTATGAAAGAGACTACCAACTACAAATAAGATAGCCTATTACATTATTGACAGAATTGCATGGTGCAGGTCTTGAAACATGCAATAGCTCATGACAGAACATTCCCAACAGCTTTTTTCTTTGCTTCGAAACACAATACAGACTCACCGGCACAGAACCAGCTTGAATGGGACTCTCCTGCAAGACAATAAATTAGTTTACGCTGTGTCCGCATCCACTTTCATTTCTACTGTAAGACATTGAATGATAAAATAAAATGTACATCTCTGGTTGGGGCCTAGATGATGGGAGGGTTGTCCGTGCTAACCCCAACACTCTCATCCTGACATAACAAATAAGAACATGTTTTAAGAAAACATGTTATCGACGATGATAGTATCAAATGTGTCTATAGAAAAGGGCCTACACATTAGAACACTAATTATATAGATACCGCTTCTTCAACTAAATCAACACTTACCTATTCACATGCACACCCATCCTCACCTCCATTTCCCTCTAGCATAGGCTATGTCACCATTCACAATGGTCAACATCGTTAACACCAAGACAATAATGCAAATAAAAAATTACGTACAACCACCACATGAGACTTACCCCAACATCCCTCTCATTGCGGTCCACTGACATTTTTTTTATATGCATTCCTTGCACAAAGTTGTATGAACTCCCAGGTTTCCACCCAGTAGAATAAGTACCCCGATCTTCATAAACAGGGAGAGCCAAGATAGTGCATTCTTCATCTTCACCACCCTGCTCTACCAGACCATGTCCTTTATCCATACACGCCTGACATGGCAATTAATTCGGGACTCATTGATTATAATTGTGAATTCGAAGGTGAGTGATGAAATGGAATAATAAATGAATACTTATAATACCATATTACCTTCTCCTCTAACTCAACACAACCACGAGAAGATAATTTTCTCTTCCTCCTTTACTCCAGCCTCTAACTTCTGTCAGTAGAGTTCAACCCAATTTTGAACTCCTCAATCCCGTCACAAATCTCAGAAACCTCATTCTTTCAGGAAGATTTTCTCCTAATTTCCATCTTCTTCCATTGCATGGGGCATCGCTTCTCATGAGAATTGGAGGCTGCAACTGGCATGGCAAGCGATGCATCAGTTGGTGTATCCCTATCAATGTCCTCGCACACAATTTTAGATGGTCCTGGACTGCCCTATCAATTGCGCATTTTTTCGATGTGAGTCAAAATAACGGCAAATCGAACAATTTTTCAAAAGAATTAGAAACTAGAGTCCTAATTCATCCTCAATTTGCTAATACCTTGTAATTTTTTCTATGCACCAATGCTAACACCTTTCTCATTCTTTTATGCCAGGTCTATCGACTCTCATATTGATGCATTTCTTCTTCAATATTCGCCTTGCCTACTACTGGAAGGAGCTCCACTAATGCCTTCTTGTATAGCTTGCATATGTGCTTCTCTACATGCTTTCTTTGGGCTACAGACCTCATCCTCATCTGGTAATCGACATGTCTCTCCCTCCTTTAGTAGTACCCCTGTTCTTTATAACTAGAGTAATGTCATTTTCGGTTGGTTGAGGCAGGTCACCCGCGTTTGGGTGCTTCAATCAATCCAAGTTCATGCATCTACATCCTATGCATGTTCATCCTTGCAAGGTCCCAAAATTTGAGACCTCCATCTACCAAACACGGACCAATGATGCAGTAATATACCAATCTATTGTTGCACCTTTCAGTTCTTTAATTGGTCACCCCCTACGGACAATGCGCCAGAACAATTAAAATGACATTTTGTACAACCACAAAGCTTACAAGATAGAAAATAATAACGTTGGTCAAGAAGGATGATTGCACTATTCCTAAACATTACATCACCTTTGAAGATTTGTGAGATAAATCAAACCTTACAATCGATTTGAGAATCCAAACCGTCTCCCGAACCACTATGTATATTGGGCTCCTCCAAACCATCATAGTTATGAGCACTAGCATAATTATCATCCCGCTCATTTTCTTCACCACTGCCACTATCGACATAAGCGCTCCCTCTTTCAACCTCAAGGGCACCTCTCTCAGCATGACCAATTGAATCACATTCAGCTGCTTCGTTCAAGGGGTCCTCCACCCTAGGAACAGTGCTCAAATCACCCTAGAGTAAACAAAGTTATGATGACAACAAAACACACGTCATTTGAAGGTTGAAGAACATGAACCAAATATATATGCATTTTTAAGGCACACTCATTCTAATTATATGATATTGGTACGATGGCAAATGATTACCAGTTTCCTTGACGAATGGGTAGATCTTGCCACTCTGGGAGCTATCCTTCTGAAATCCATCACTGTCTCCTAACAAGGCTGACTCCACATGTTAGTGAGCTAGCCAACTCCTTGATGGAGTGACACAAAATAATATTTATAGACATCCCAAGACCATACTATCTTACGATTCTTACCAACAAAAATTTTGCATCGTCAAAAGCCCTCCAAGTTGCCCCAAATTGCATCCCCTCACATGAATGAAAGATCTCCTTAAATTTGTCCTTGAAGTGGATCGACATACTAGCCTACCCATATTAAATAACGGGAGTGTTACTGGTCGGTCAAGTTGCAGATACATTCTGTGCCTTCAACCTCCCAAAGAAAACCACTTCGAATGGCATATCAACTTAACATACAGAATGCATTGTAAAGATCTCAGTTCACAATATAATTATCCGCATTCTTTTCTTCTGCTTATTTGCATCTATCTTATTTTTCTTATTTCATTCTACAAATGACATCTTCTATACAAATAGGATAATGGCCTAATTAAGTGACATAGAGCTTACACATTTATTTACAGACTATGAACATATTTACCATTTGTACAAAATAATGCCACATATGGTTCCGCTTGTCTCGTCCACCATTGTATCCGTGAGGGGGTCCCCTGATTCAAATACAAGCTAAATTTTATATATACCCATATTTGACAACTTGCCCTATTATGGAGGTTTGTATTTGTTACTAGACATAAACAAACATTTACTTCCTTGTCGACGTATATATGGAACAACTTACAACTTCTATATTTAATATTATTCATTATCTTTCATGTATATAAGGAATCACTATGACAAGCAATCTAATTAAACAGTTGCGCAGACTTCATAATTTATGGCTATTCCCACCTATTTTTTCTTTGCTCTCAGGCAATTTGAAAAGGACAAATGGACAGTCTTACAAAGAAAAGCTGCAATGAAAGTGAATGGAGGCATGCCACAGGAACGCATAAATATGCCACATGAATGAACAGGCCTCTCCTGACCCAACACAACAATACACGTAAACAATCAGCCCTGCTAAATAAACCATTGCATGGGAAAATAAAATAGCACCTCCAATAAAAATCTGAGAGCTTATAACATCCACAGTGGCAATAGGGATATCAGCCAGCAAAAGGTAGAATGTGAGATGCCAACTAAAGAAAGTGTCGAACTACGCATTGCAACCAATTCTAGTCAACTACGTCAAGGAGAGGTAAGAAAATACTAATAACATCCATTTTCTTTCTATATATATAGGTTGTTCAACTTTATATGACATTACAATGGCTATTTACGTGTAATTTTCAAATAAACAACACTTCTTCCTTTCATTACAGTAGAAGATACTTTCCCTTGAAACAAAAATCACAGTGTGTTTTCTATGTGACCTCCACCATGGTAATTAACGTCCAAACATAGGCAAACAATTGTTAACGAATAATGCATACTATGACAAGAGTAGAAGAAACAATTGCTCGAACTTTGAACATCTCAACTATCAAAATGACTATACCTTTCAGGAGCTAGGACAAACTGTATACCCATTAAATATTGCAATCACCATTATGGCATAAATACAATTAATTACCCATGTTTCAAGAACAATGCCAACAAAAAAAACTAGGCTCTATTGCCATGTCTCTGATTTCGTTCAATTGATTCCCTTTAGATTGCATTAAACATATATATTTCAACCTTCTTCCAGCTAACTACCCGTTGGCCTTGCTTTGCTAAAACCTGCGGAAACCAACCCAATAAATTATGAACAAAAACCCCACACAAACCAATTTATATATCTGTCACATTATCAATTTAGCAACACAACCTACCAAAAACAATGGAGGTTACAACATTTTCCCTCTACATACACCTTCTCATTGACCCCAAAATATAAAAATAAGACCGCAGCAATATTTTTCACCTGCCCAACACACCATTCTCAATTCTTTGCAATCTGCAAGCTATTACTAAACATCTGCATCGTCATTTTCTCCAACTTCCTCTATTCCTTCCAAACTACGATCCTCATTTAAAACACATGGTTCAAGGCCAATCACACCGTCGTGGTGTTTGTGTTTAAGTAGGAATAAAATAGAACCATAGCTCTTGTTCAATTCCTTTATCATCCCAGCATTCAACCCTTGACCGTGCCTCTGTACTCCAACCCTAGCAATTTCGTCGTCAAATAACATTGTAGATTACATGTAAGCCTGAAGAACATGTCTGACACTTGGATCACCATTAACCATCTCTCTTGGCACTATTCCTCCTACCGGGGCTTTTCCCTCATATAGGTCATAACCCCTTATAGCATCATCCAATGTATTTCCTATAATATAAACTTCCTTAACAAATGCCAAGGCTATATGTTGAAATAGCCCAATGCTCTGAAGGAGATCCATGCAGTTTGACAAAAATATAGATATCAACTGAGATGGAAATATGAAGTGGGGCTGGAAATAAAGAACATTTCACCCAATGACATTTGCGATGGCAGATTCCACATACATACAGTCATTTTTGAACCAGCGTGACAACATTATTGGTACAATTTGTCCCTCTTCTACCTTATCCCATTCTTGTATAGGGATACGGATGCGGTAGTTGTGAGGAAGCAGTGCCATCCATAGCAAGATAGACAAGTACAACTTCTGTTTCACACTAACAATAACACAAAAAAATACATCCTTTAGGAAATAGTGGTGCGCTACAAATAACAATAACACTACACTTATCAAGATCACAAATTCAAAACAAAATTGCATCTCTATAAACCAAGACTTGCTTTGCTAAGATAAACATTTTGTGGCCTTATTGAAGAGAACAAATCATATGAATATGACAAGGCCACCACCCATATTGGCTGGGATAGTCTAGTTAACATTTCTTTTCCCTGCAACAAATATCCAATTATAAGGGTGGCATTGTTTTCATCCCTCCATGTCATTGCACCCTTCTTTAACATAAACATGATGCATGGTGCTCAGCAAATCCCATTGTGCTGGAAATTATACCTTTAAATCCTGACATTATGAGAGGGACGATTGTTTCTGCCCTCTCTTTTGTATACCCACAGATTGCACATTTTACTTGTGTCCACCCACACATAAAAGACTTTGTATTTTTTATTCAACTATGTTTTCTTTGCTTGATGCCTTATCTTTTGCATGTTCTCTTCGAAACATTGCTTTCGTCAGACCATAACAGTATAACATGCAATGCCCAATTTTAAGATGGTAGAACACATATGTCTCGATGTCCATGCCATACATGGGGACGGCCTCATCGGCTCCAATCGTTCACACACAACAACTACTATTAACCATGGAACATTACTCATCCAATAAGAGTTTTGGTCACAAAAGTTTGCACCCGTCCTTCGGGTATGGTGAGAGAGCAAATTTGTGAAATATTATAATAGCCTCCCAACTGGGGGACTCACATGTGTCATGGTTAAACAGCGGACAAGGCTGCCATCCTTTCAACCTCAGTGCACCTAACCGAAAACTTTGATGACAAAAGTGAAGAACTAGAATGGAGCTAATTTAAGAAAGGGGATCCAACAGTTATGAATTTCATTGCTAGATGCTTCTAAATAAAAGTAATATGAAAAAGAACCCCTTATATGCACCACTCCTACTAAATGTCCTGTTTCAAAGACATAAATCTACTTTACACCTTAATAGGTGTTCGAAGCAAATATGACTTTCACATTGAAACAACTAAAAACAACATATAAGATGAAAGCAATGTAAAACATGCGCACATTTCGTAGAACATATAAGATGAAGCAAGAATGAGGGATAAAAAAAAAACATATAACATGCGCACATTTCTGACTGTAAAACAACATAACAAAAAAAAGATCATTCATATATTACAAAGATAAACTTTACAGTCTGATAGCCTAAGATGTTTGAAAAGGTCGACAGAGAAAAACCCATGAAATAGGTGCGAATATTCCTTATATAGAATTCAACCATCGCTCAACTCGGACAGGAAAAGAGACCTCTCTCCAATACATTTATTTTACTTGGAAGGGAGTGTTCTAGATGGTGTGTGAGGACTTTGTTGTGTACTCTA
Organism: Chamaecyparis obtusa; assembly: GCA_027943335.1. Classification (NCBI taxonomy): domain Eukaryota; kingdom Viridiplantae; phylum Streptophyta; class Pinopsida; order Cupressales; family Cupressaceae; genus Chamaecyparis; species Chamaecyparis obtusa. The sequence goes on along the minus strand of BSBK01002744.1, from coordinate 362,701 downwards.
TTTTATAGGATTTATATAGTCTTCTCTTCTAATCTATTATAGGATATACTATCTAATGTTCTTGTTGTCTCCGTGCCAACTAAGATGGGTGGTTGTGTTTGTTTGTGGGAAAGTCTATTTTTGCCATTAACATGATTGGGGATTCTACTTACTTTCTGAGTGGGTCTTTTCTTTGGTCAAAGGTTATGGTTTGTTTGGAAGGGAATGTTCCAATGGTGTTGTGAGGACTTGGTTGTGTAATCTATTTTATAGGCTTTATGTAGTCTTCTTGACATTAAAAGTCTTCTATTCTATTCTAGGATATACTATCTAGTGTTCTTGTTGTCTCTTCGTCAACTAAGTTGGGTGGTGTGTTCAAGTATTGACAACACACAGAGAGGTCTAAGCATTAATAAAGATCTATTGACACTTAATCACCAGCTCCAATAGTTTCAATATTCTTCAATTTGACATGTAGTTGGTCATGGAGAATATGATCACCACCCATTGTGATGGCACGTTCAAGTCATGATTGCTATTACCCTTCCATAACTAACAAAAGTTGTTCTTTTTTTTATCACATAAAAGCTAGGAACTCGTACACGGTATTTATTTCAGTAAACTTACAAACTAGTGTGTCTCTACTAACTAGGGTAAGAAAATATGAGTGGCATTTTTTTGTACTTTGTTGGTTAAAGTTTTGTTGGTTTTGGTATAATTCAGTTTTTTATCTTTATAAATTGTTTGGTCTCAAGGAACATCAATATTTTTTCAATTTAATTTAAAAAGTAGAGATCTCTTCACCAAGGTCATGGTTTGTTCAACATAGATAGTGGTAGTAGTTTTCAAAAATGGGTTGTGACCATTTATCTTGAATTATCTATAAGTCATTCTTTACGTGGTTGTGGTGTTTGTCGGCTCTTCAAGTGGTTATTGCTTGTCCTTGCATGATAGGTTTACATTGTCTGGACTTTCATCTCTATGTTTTGTTGTCATTATATATTTTCTTTAAGTGGATGAAGATGCCAATAAATTTTCTTTGTAAATATTAAAATAAAAAATAATGTGATGCTATCTCCCATAGGATCAAGATAATTGATTATCTGACTTATAGTCTAACATAAAAAACTTAGATAACTCGATTGTTCGCCTAGGGAAAACTAGCTTCTTAGGGGGTAGATTTATCTTAGATAACTTGGTGTTAGCCTAGGACACTATGGAATGGGCTCAACAATCAGCTCAAGATTCTCTTATCATTGAACTAGATTTTTATAAAGCATACGATCACATTCGAATGCCTGTTATTCTAATAATGTTAAGCTATCTTGATTTTCGTCCAAAAATCTATGATCAAATTAAAATGCTTTTCACATATGCTAATGCTATAGTGGTTCTAAATGGTGTTCTCTCTCCTTAGTTTACCTTGCAAAAATCCAACCACTAAGGTTGTCCTCTAGCTCCTTTCTTATATGTTCTCTCTGCTGATTCATTGAGATATCATCTCCAACATGCTCTTGACAAAAGGCCGATTATAAGAATCATGCTTCCAAGAAATGCTACAACTCTTAACTCCCATTTTATTGATGACAACATTATTTTCATTCGTAACTCACTAGATGAAGTGAACACTAGGCTTGAGGTTTTGGAGCTTTATTGTTTAATTTTAGGTTCTAAATTATCCATGCATAAAATTTAGTTTATAATGACAAGACCCAACCCTTGCCCTCCTTGGATCTCAAGTGACTAGAAGTAGGTGAAACATGGTACCATCAAAGATATCTTGGGATACAGGACTCCTAAATTGGACTAGAACATATTTCTTTCCATGGCTAGAAGAATTCAAGTCACCAATAAAATACTCCTGGATAGCCATGTGTCTATATTTGTTCTTGTTGATTACCATCTAAATCATGTCATAACCAGTTAACTTGCTTAATTAGAAGCTTCCTGTGGGCTAAGTGCGGAAACAAGAAAGGCGCACCTATTACTTCATGGACCCATTGTATCCAACCAAAAGATAGATGAGGATTGGGGATCATCAACCCTCTCACCCAAGGCATTTGTCTTACAACTAAATGGATCATTAGAGCCCCAAATGGTGATGCTCCTTGGAAACATCTGGTTCATCATCGAATCCAATCTGCTACAATTGGGAGCAACAAATGGGATATAGTCAAATTAGGGGACAAACTTTTACTTTCCCCTTTCTTAAAGACTCGTTGCTCAACTCAATCTGAAAAGCTTGACATACTACTTCAAATAAATTAGTTTGGTATGATCAATCCTTGATGCAATATGGTTTGATTTTTTCCTTTTCCTCTGTATGGTAGAATTGCTTGGTTCACTTGACAATGCTCCTATTGCTACTATCAAAATCCTTAAGGGAAAACAATTGTTTCAAAAAGGCATTCAAACCTTTCGTGATTTACAAGATTCGATTCACTTTAATTGGAAATCATGGAGTTTCCTTCAGTCATAATTTAGTCTCTCACCAATTCAAAAACCTCTAATTTTAAAAATCCAATAACTTCTTCCACCAGAATTTTCTTGCCTATTCCACCCCATGCCATGATAACTTCCTCTCTGATTGGAAATGGCTCTGCAACAAAACCACGGGTATTGAGAAATATTCTTAATAACCAACTCTAGAATTTTTTTAGCATTACCTTATTCAAAGGCCTTTTTATAGAAGCACACAAAATAAGATTTGATCATTAGAATATGTGGAAATACACAACAAATTCATAACAGTTTTCAATGCTTACATAAAAACAATGGATGAAAATGATAAAGCTAAAAAAAAATTTGTAGAAATTTGAAATCTACAAAAATCTTGATAGTTTACATAAAGATGTGTCACTTCAGAAGATGCTAATGGAATTGATCCCTTCCAACAACCACATAAAATAGAAAATCATGTTGTTGAATATTTAAATGCAAATTGGTTAACACTCACTGTATTGATTTGATTGTGGTTCTAAACTTTAACCTTTCTTTTAAAGCTTGTACAATGCTATTTTCTTCATGTATCTGAATTCAGTATGTGATTTTGATTTTCTGTGATGGAAAATCAGCGCCTGAATCTAAATCCCTCTATTCCAGTTAACTAGTCTCAACAAAGTGTTTGCGATCACAATTGAATGTGCAAATTTCAGGCATCACAATTAGACTCTTAATATGTTTTCAAATGTCACCATATAAAATATATACAAAATCAATAACTTGTGTTCCTTCAGATAGTTGTCCACAAAAATTATTAAATAGACAGTGGTTGTAAATTGAGAAGCATTGGGTAGTTGTGACGTACAACCTAGTCCTAACTAGGTTTCAAGTGATTGTAATGACTACAGTTATCTTATTCTGCTTAATGTGTGTATTTGTCCACTCCACCTAACTTGGGACAATGAAGGACCACATTTTGCAACAAGGTATTCTTTCATTCTTACAAATTACAATAATATCAATCTCAAGAGACCTATATAAAATGAACATGCATTTGATGACCTCAAGATGCTCTATCCTTCATTGTTGGGGTGGAGGTATTTAAATATCAGTAAGAGCCAAAATAATCTGCATGCCTACCTAACTCTCTTGCTAAAATTTTCCAATAGCATAAAGTTGTTGTTTGTGTACACTGTATAACTATAATGCTTTTTGGAAGTTACTGATCAATCTGTTTAGTTTTATTTCTGACATTTTTCCTATTTTGTCTTCTTGTTGCCTGTAGTTTCCTATTGTTTGGACTATACTCTGTACTTGTAGCAGCCTAGATTTTTGACATGGTCTTAAGTTATTACTTTGAAAGATGATGATGTAGTATTAGTCCAGAAGAGGTGAAGAGGTTAAATAATGTGTCTTTAGAGGATAATCCTTTATGTCAGGGCCATGAAGCTCCCAAGTGTTGTGCCTATCTAGTGCTTGTGGAGGATGTGGAATTGCATTTATTGATGTAGAACATGTGCAGACTGCAGAAAATTTAGTGTAGATTATAGCCAAACTATGTTTTTAGGTGATTGACCTTTCAGCTAGGGATGCAAAACTTGAAGTAGTGTTGATTCAAGGTCTGCTGTCAAGGCTAAAGATCAACAAAATAAGTAAAATATTTGTAAAATCCAATAGAAATCGGTGTTCAAATGTAGTGGTTAAGTGACTCCAGTGTCTTCAATGTATTCTAGGTTTTGAAATATGGGCTTTAGAATCTGCAAGGATGCTGGGGTTGGCAGTCTTTATGTAAAATTTTCATTTTGTGATAAATGGAATACGTACAAAACCAGATCAAAGAATAATGTTATTCTATATTCAATATAATGGAGCGTAGTTACAAATACAAAGAACTATCAGTTAGATCCATGAATCAAGTAGTGAAATGGCTAAGAGGTTATCGTTTAACTCCCATCACTCCAAATCAGCAGGTGATTAAAGTTAAAATATATACAGTTGTTAGATCCATGAATCAAAGAGATGAGATGGCGAAGAGGTAAGAGCTTTAACTCTTAATTGCTTCCAATCAAGTGTGTAAATTACAAATACATAGAACTCTAAGATCCATGATCAAGGAGATGACATGGCTAGGAGGTAAGATTTAACTCCTAATCTCTCCCAATCAGGAGGTCAGTTAACTCAGCCTAATTCAGACACAGCTAGCCTTGACTAATTAGAGGTGGAAGATAACTGCCATCAGTCAAGGATTGACAACGCAATGGTGGCACTTATGTATGTCAAGTCAAGGTAAACACATCATTATTGGCTACCTAGGTGAGAATAATTAAATATTCCTAATATTTTAAGTAAACATAATAACTAGCTGCAATTACTCACAGTTAGGATAAACTCTATCCTAGGTGAAGTTAAATATTTACTCCAACATTTTACAATGTGAGTTTGCAAGATTTTTGCAAGACAAATTATTGTGACAGATGCAAACCGATTCCATCATTTCAAACATGGACTATGTTCTTTTGGAGATTACTGGTGATGCTAAGTCAATCAAACCTCAAAAACTTATCTATTTTTAGTTTTAGTAAGTTATGCCATATCTTTACAAATATAATACTAAGTCATGTATCCTCTCCTCACACAAATTTATCTTCTCGCTTTGTGCCTTGAAAAAATGATCAATATTATCTATGAGAAATCATAGTTATATATGTGAGTGCATGAAATCAACCACTTCCATCATAATAAAATACTTCTTTTTTTTCTTTTCTTTTATATTGTCCTTTTTTTCTTCCTCTTTATGTGAAAGCAGAAAATCCTAAAAAAAATTAAATTCCAAAATAATAATAATAAATATTTCAAAACCAAAGTCTCAAAAGTAATTTTTCATATGACATACCAACACATGGCAAAGTTAAAAATTGAATTACTTGAATACAATATTTTTTTTAAATCGCATATCAAAAATCTACAAATTGGATAAACTTCCCATTAAATTTTATATTATAACTAGAAAAATTGAGATAATATTCATGATCTATTATCCCAAAACAAAACAAGTATTCCCATAACTATCATAATTGCATTGCCTCTAAAGAAAGGTGTACCTTGACAAACCAATTCATATATAAAAGGAGAAATAAAATAAATATTTTTATTGACATTTAGAATCAAATGAAAAAAACATAGATATGGAATTTTTCACCATTACAACTACAAACCCAAGTTATTATCATCAAACATTTATTGCATATGCAAAATGTTTTGGTAATCACATAAGATTCAATAGGCATGCACCCTATATTGTAATGGCTAACGAACCTAGGTGAGGTGACTGATATGTTCAATTATTACATTTTAAGAGAGGGATTAACTACTCATTAATAAATAGTTAGTAAATTCAAGATGGAAAAATTGTTATTCTGTGTAAAATTATACAGAGTTGCTGGTCTCAATACCCATCATCAGGCAAAGATAACAGACCCATCATTATTCGAAGAGTCAAATGATTTTCTGAGTTAGCCCACACCAGTACGATGATTGTGAATCTTCTTAAAAAAATATTTTCTTTTCCTCTCATTTTCGGCCAAAGATTATTATCATTTCTTCTGATGTGTGCGATTTCATTTCATGTATATGACATGATAGCTTTTATTAAACCAAATCCAATATAATGCAATAATCAGGTCGGCATGCTATCATTGTAAGGAGTTCCTTTGATGAAGTGCATTAGCTTAAATGAGATATATCGATGATCATCTCTTGTTAGGCTTTTCTGTAATATTTTAAAAGCTAGCACTTCAATCAATTTTGTCAGCTGGCTTGAATGTTGGATCTTTTCTCATCCTATTTTTTCAGTTGGGTTTTTAGAAGAGTGAGAAAGGTGCAATGGGTAGTCTAAGAAGGGGTGAAGCAATGGTAGTTCGCAGTGCTGGGGAAGGTTTTAAGGGGGTTTGATACCCTCCAACCCTAATTAGGAGGAGGGATTCAGAATATGTTATTGAGTTTAAAGATTTAGAAGCCAAATCAAAACTGAGGGAGAAGGTTGACGTTGATCACATAAGGCCTGTACCCCCTAATTTGATTAGGCAACATTTCGTAGCTCATGAGATAGTTGAAGCACATGACAAAGATGGGTGGTGGATAGGAAGCATAGAAAATTTTCTACTTGATAATAACTACATTGTTCACTTCACTCATTCTGGGGAGAAAGTGGAGTATTTACCATGTATCTCAGCTGCCTCTCCATTAGGATCAGGTCGATGGCATCTGGATTGCATCTCCACAGGTAAAACTACACTAACTGCTATTAAGTTATGTGTGGGGGAGGAAGAATCACAAGTTTTTTCCTTTCTGTTCTCTATCTTTATTATTTTTGGATTTGCATCACAGAGGAATAGAATAGTAGTCATTTTTTATGAATAAAAACCAAAAATATGATTAAATTCATATTCTGTTCTCCAGCCATCCGAGAACACAGTAAGCATTTCCCCAAAACTAGAACGAGAAAATACTAGACCCAATAAATTCAAAAGAGAGGCCAAGTTTTGTGGAGCCTCAGCAGATGGTGTATGTGTTGCAGACAGTGAGAGAAAGCTTAGGACGACAAGCAAAGAAAAACAAGATGATGGTTCATCTAACACAAGGACAATGAATACAGCTGGAAGAGATGTGGAAAGTGCAAAGAGAATTCCTCAATACAAGGATGGGGAGAAAAGTCATTCCTCTGCTCCACATGCACTTGTTTCTAAAGGAACTGAAGTTCCATTTTCAGAAGCTAAAGTCGAACAAGTTGAGAATATATTGCCTGATGTGGGCATGACAGGAGAGGTAGAAAGAACTTTGCATGCTTCTGAAATAGGTGCAAATCCAACTATGAACAAGATAGAGCTCCATGCTTTTCATTCAATACTCTAATTTTACTGAAGCTATTTCAGAAAGGTGCAAGGAATTGACTGTATCATTGATTTATGACTAATGTTTTGTTCATAAATATGCAATACCAGCTCTATGCTTATATACTAGAATAGTTTGTGTATGGCTCATTTTCAATGGACCTCGTTGCTAATTGTCAACATGTAATGGATTTCTAGCTATAAAACATTACCTTCAAGTGACTATCATTAACTTTATAAACTATTTTATGGCAATATACTATTACACATCTCATTGACCTAATCCTATTACAATTATGTGTTTAATCTCCAAGATTGTTGCAAGAGAAATTATTGTGAGAGATACAAACCGATTCCATCATTTCAAAGATCGACCATGTTCTTGTGGAGATTACTGGTGATGCTAAGTGAATCAAACCTCAAAAATTGATCTATTTTTAGTTTTTCAACATTGCTTTTATACATGTTTGGAGAGCTACAACATGTTGTTAGATATATCAAACCATATTATATGGTATGAATTTCGTCCTACATTTATTGATGGAGTATTTTTCGAAAGCCTTGGTTTATTTTAGCACAAAGCAGTAATGCCACTAAACTATTTTTTGGGAAGCCTGTGTAGTTGAAGTGAAATTGACGAGGATGTTGAAGAATGAGAAATTCAAAGGAAAGTGGCCGCTACAAGGCAATGTAAAGATGTTGAGGTAGCAGGAAACATCAAATATGAGCGAATGGAATTAGGAAAGCTGATTTTTTTAAATGCTAGGCCTGATTTTCATTTGGTAAACTTTAAAAATAGTTATCACTATACAAGTGGCTAAGACATATCATCATATTAACAAAATATGAATTCATTGCATTTCTGAGATGACCACTATTTGAGTGTGTAGGACCTTTTTTAACCCAATGAAATGAAATGTTGAAATAAAATAAAATAAAGCTAAATACCATTTTAGACTCGACTCTAATTGGAAATAAGGCAGATGTCGATCAAAAAACATAAACATCCATGAAACTAAGAATTGTCCAGCAAGGGATTTCGATTTACCTCTTCTATACCAACTCAAGGGTTTCGGCTGTCAGCTAGTTATTCCACTCTGGGTTGAGTAACCTATTTATTTACTAAAAAAAATACCAAACATAAGCGTCGATAACAAAAATTTCTGCATACCATAGTCGTTTGTTTCGAAAACCCTATATGATTCAAATCTCGAATACATAAGCAAATAAAACACTGCATACCTAAAAACACTGCAAATAAAACACTGCACACTTGAAAACACAAAACACTTGGCAAATAAAACACTGCATACCTGTTATTTAGACATGCCGATAATCTTCTGGATTATCAAGAATAAAAACCCCAAATCGTCAAGGGTTTCAGCTATCAGCTATGTATTCAACTCCGGAAACAAAAACCTATTTATTTACCAAAAAAATACCAAACATAAGCGTCGATAACAAAAATTTCTTCATACCATAGCTATTTGTTTCAAAAACCCTGTCTGATTCAAATCCCAAAAACATAAACAAATAAAACACTACATACTTGAAAACACTGCAAATAAAATACTGCACACTTGAAAACATAGAACACTTGGCAAATAAAACACTGCATACCTGCTATTTAGACGCGTTGATACTCTTCTGGATTATCAAGAATCAAAAACCCCAAATGGGGAAAGTATGTTATTTGGGCCACGCCGATAATCTTCTGGATCTTCTGGATTATCAAGAATCAAAACCCCAAATGGTGCCGATAATCTTTTGGATCTTCTAGATTATCGAAAATCAAAACCCCAAATGGGGAAAGAATGTTATTTGGGCCTTGATATTTACGCGTGTGGACGCGTACCAACTATTCAATTTAGCATAGTCACATCTATGGTGACTTATTCGACACAGTTACTTCTCCCATCCCGTCCGCGGTTAGTCGACACAGTTAGTTGATTAATCGCATTCACGGTTAGTAAACGCAGTTACTGTTAGCAGGTTCGAGTCTGCGGTTACTCAACGCAGTCACGGTTAGCGAATTCGGCTTAACAAATGTTAGTGCTGACAATTTAATGGGACGTAGCTTACTCCTCACGATTCAAAACTTTCGGCGTGATATCCCAGCCCTTGACAACCCCTGACAGCCCTTCCTCCTTCCTTTTGTACCGTTTAAACATACGGAAAACATACACATAAACATGGATGATTTATCGGGAGCTTAGCTTCTCCCGATAGTAATACCCGACATGCCACCACCTACAAACAAAACCCAGTTTTGTTGTCTCACATCGGGAAAAAGTTTACCGATCAGTTTAATTTGCACAATCCATCGGCTTTGTCTCACGCTACTGGCACAAAAGTGTTTTTTTTACCCGTCTCCCACTTCCGGCAATAAATAATTTTCCCGACCTCTTTGCAGAATGCATTCCCTCTGTTTCAAGTCCTTCTTTTCCGCTTTCCTCTTTACCCTTTCGTAGCGGCGAATAAACTGCCCACACAATCAAAGAAGCTTTGTCTATTTTGGCATTCAGAGATTTAATGGCAACAGAGGTGGATGAATATTCATTTACCTTGTAACATAAAATTTTAGTGTCGTAATAGTAAGATTAGGGCATGGATTTTTCTTGTGATTTAATTAATTATGTATTTTTATATCGGCATTATTGATCGAAAAATCATCATTGAAGATATTCGAATACATTGTTCACTAGTGCCCCCCAAAACTTTGAATGATGCATGTTGTGTTAAATTTATCTATACAAGGTCCTTGTTTTATCCATATCAAAGTTTTAGATAATAAAAAATATATAATTATTGGGCAGGTAGAGCAACCCTGGTGTAATAGACATCTGCAACTAATAAGATTTTCTTTTTTTAAATCACTTCCTAAATCTTTCAAAAAATATTCTATCTCTATAAGAAAAAAATTGCATCCTATTGTAGAAATTACCAGAAATAGCGGACAGACACAAATAATGAAAAAAAACTTTGAAAATTTTTAATCGAGTCACAGCATATGCAACTCATGTCATAAAACTGTCATTTTTTCCCTTTCTAATCAATATAAGAAAATCAGAAAATAATTTAATTATTAAAGGCTTCAAGGGTCCTCGTTGGCATTAAAATGCCCTTGAGGATTCTAATAACCAACAGTGATTTTTAAAAAAAATGATTGCAGCCTAAACTGATTCACTAAATAACATGACATCCTTCTTGGACAATGCCATCATAAAATAGAAAGGTAAGACTTAGAAAAGGAAGAAACCCTAAGAATGAAAAAGTTTGGAGGTCATGTTCTTTCTTTTGTGTCTCAGGAGCATCAACTATATCAACTTTGAATCCTTTGAGCTTGAACTACCAATTTCTTCCCCTGCAACATCATCAAACAAAACTAAGTATAAATGAGATTGAATTTCAAATAAAAGAAATTGGCAACTCAAACCTGTGCAAGGAAGAAAGCTTTGAAGAGAAGAAAAGAGGAGTATCTTGCAGTACGTGTAGCCCAGATTGCATTCCAACGAAGCATCAAATTCATGGTAACATGTCATTTTTTTGTCATTTTTTGCAGCGGCTATCCAGCCATTGGCTTTGCATATGTAATAGTACTTAAATACAAATAGACACGAACATAACTTTAAATGAAATAAAATATAATTTAAAAGATTTTTTAATTTAAAATTTTATGGTTAGATTCCAAAAGAAATATAGTGAGAAATTTTTTATTTTTTAAAAATAATTTATTTTAAATTTAAATTAGTTATTTTTTTACATATTTTAAAGGTTGTATTGATAAAATAATAAATATTATTAGAAATACAATATAAAAATAGTTAATTATATTTATTATTAATACTTATATCTTAATTTTAAAAAAAAAAATTAATAATAATATTATAACGTATAATATATTATCTATTAATTTTAATAATATTGTTATTTAACTTTTATGATGACACAAGTCATAATTGAATAAATGTATCTCTTTGTTTCAAAAAAATAAATGTGGTTGAAACCTTAGTTACAAGCACGAGACTTGTCAATTAAGTTTTAAAAATGAAAATGATTTAAAATTTAATATAAAATTAGGGTGTTCAACTATTAGGTCTTCTTCTCCTTAATGGGAAATTAATATCAATACTTTATCTATTATATTTAATAATTTATTTTGGTAATAAGTATTTACTTTTAAAATATTTAATTTTTTTTATTAGATATAATTCAGTCAAATTACATATGAACTTAATAAGGAAAAATAATAAAAACAAAAATTATAAAGATAAAAATAGTAGTCAACATTCTCTTGTCAAAAAGCTTTCAATATTGTATATTATTGGGTTTAAATATATTTATTTGTTATAAAATATGAAAAAATAGAAACAATGTATTAAATTTATTTTTTAAATTGAGACTTGAGATAGATAATAATTTCAAATAAATAGATAATAGTTTTAAAAAAATAATTTGACCATAAATTTCAGGCTTATGTTTTCCTAAGGATGAAACTATAATATCAAATACAAACAATTAAGGCATAATGAATAAGAAATTCACATAAATAAATCAAATTTAATATAACATATATTTTATTTAATAAATTTAATAGTTATAATTTAACAAGAAAATAAAAATATTATATTAAAATAAATATATAATAGACATAATGCCAATAATAAATATTTAAATGTAAAAAAATACATAAATAAAATAAATTTAATATAACATATATTTTATTTACTATATTTATATTTAATAGTCATAATATAACAAATTAAATAAAAAATTATATTAAGATAAATATATTTTATTTAATAAATTTAGTACTTATAATTTAACAAGAGAAGAAAATGATTATATTAAAATAAATATTTAAGAGACATAATAACAATAAGTATGTATTTGCAATATACAAATAATTATATTAAATAAATTGTAAAAAATGATATAAATAAACTAAATTTAATATAACAGATATTCTATTTAATAAATTCAATAGTTATAATTTAACAGAAGAAAAAAATAATATTAAAATAAATATATAATATATAATATGTACTATAATAATCATTCTATTTACTTAAATTTTTAACCTATTTCTAGATATAATATTTTATCACTATATAAAACATAAATACAATTAGAAAAGTAATACATATGTTGGATGTGTAGTATATATAATACTTCCTTCCACCATGCTACATGTTTATAGAAGTACACTCCAAAACACTTCCTTTAATTCAGTTGCTTCCACATCCTAGACTTTTACTCTATCTTTTTTAGTGAGAAGCTACCTAAGCGGTTTTGGGTGCATGAGACAACAATACTTATTTTGGAAAAAAAATTCCTCAAACTATTATTTTGTATAAATTTTTCTTAATTATGTTTAAGGTAAATCATTGTTTCAATTATGCTTTCAAATTAAATGCCTATCGGCACATCCTGACATTGTACCAATGAACGAGTGGGAATTATTGTCCCAAATGGGTCTTGATAATAGTGTCAACCTGAATGAACTTGACCTTTTGGGCAAGCATGATTTTGACAACACTAACAGATGGGAAGAAAATAATGTTCCTCCACACTTGCATGATACTACAATTCAATTTGTACACTGGAACAGGTTGTCTCAACAACATATTCATTCCAGCACTAAAATTTGCAACCAGAACTATAGTCTATCGCCTCAACAACAGATGGCCCTTTCTCTCATTAAGGACCACTCCATGGCTAATTGTGCAACAGAACCTTTGTACATGGTCATACAAGGAACAACAGGAACTAGAAAATCATATCTAATTAATTGCATAAGAAAATCATTTCAGAACTGTAGACTGGAAAGAGTATGACTCCTTTTTCTCGCTCCAACAGGAATCACAGCATTTAATATACAAGCATCGACCATACATGCAGCCCTCAAGATTCCAATTAGAGAAATGAAACCCCTACAAGGACAAACATTGACAACTTTTCAAGAAGACATGAAAACTATACAATACATTCTCATTGATGAGATGAGCTTCATAGGCCCAAAACTATTATTGAAAATTGACAGTTGGTTACGTGAAGCAATACCACATAAACAACACCTCCCCTTTGGTGGAATTTCTATAATTCTAATAGGAGACCTAGCCCAACTCCCACCTATTATGGATAAACCTATCTATGCATCGCACACACTTGCAAGAAATCTATGGCACAAATTTAGTACTGTTGTAACATTGCATACGATTTTTAGACAAGAAGGTGATGATCCGATTCAGATTAAATTTTGTCAAGCATTAACAAATATGCGTAATGCAGAACCAACTAAAAATGATTGGTAGTTGTTAATGACACACACAAACAAGCATCTAAGTGTAATTGAACAAAAAGAGTTTGACCAGACAATACATTTGTTTGCTACAAATGAACTGGTATCACTCCACAATAGGAAAAGGCTACAACAACTACGTGTACCTATTGCACTCTGTGCTGCACTCAATACACAACGTCACCCTGATGAACTTGACAATGATGACCAATTGTCACAGGAAGTCTTATTATGTAGATCTCAACGTGTAATGCTTACTACAAATCTATGGGTAGAAGCTGGCCTTGTCAATGGATCTCTTGGACAAGTCAAAGATATCAAGTATATCCCTTTGGCTCTAAGCCCCCACAATTACCAACATATGTTACAATTGAATTTGATAACTACCATGGTCCACCATGGCATGAACACCATCCAAACCTTGTCCCAATTCAACCGATAACCTGAGGAAAATGCACTCAACTACCACTTACTACCGCCTGGGCTATCACTATACACAAATCACAAGGGCTTACCCTAGATAGGGCCACAATTGATATAGGTAAAACTGAAAGACAGGGCCTCACCTTTACAGCAGTCTCCAGAGTCAAATCCCTACAATGCCTTCACATTGAACCCGCCTTCTCTTTTGATCGCTATTGCAAAATGAAAAGGAATCCATACAACATTATTAGACAGAAAGAAGAGGCTCACCTACACTTGCTCTCACATGACGCCCAAGTGTGTGATTTTACTTGCACACCCTCTGTTTTTGTTCTACGGTTCATGTTCTTGCTTTCTTTTGCTTCAACCACATTTTCGGTGCTTACCATTTATAATTTTCCCTCGTCTACAGGTACCCCTGCCTAATGAAGATACATGAACCAAAAAAAAGGATGAAACATTCATCTATTGGGAAATCCAACATATAGATATAGTCCTTCAATATTGTAACTTTAATTCATCATAAGTGGGCGTTGCTATGTACAATACGTCTTCCTACAATGGAACTTGAATACACTTACTCCTCTTATGCAAAAAATTAAATACTCTTTTACATCAACTTGTAGATAAATAAGTGGTGTAGTGTTGAAAATTGTATAGTTTTTTAAGTCTATGGGAGGCACATCAATCTTCAAATGTCTAAACACATGCTTTGTTTGTGACTATATATCCTCTCCTTCAAGTACCAAGTTGCATCTATGGAAAATGCCACTTATGTAGTTGTAGATTGAACTGAATATTAAAGTTTGTTAGGTTCTTGCATTTATCAACTAAAGTATCTTAATATTGTTTTATTGTTCTATAATTTATGTCTGTGCTATGTAAGGAATATTTTATTCTGCACTAAACTTTATTGCATTTTGTCTTTCTTGTGCTTCTTTTAACAAAAAAAAAATTTCCTAATGTGTTCAAACATATTTAAATGCTACATTAGTTTGATGGAAATACCTTCGATATATATAGCTTTCCTAAATTTCAACTTCAAATCTTCCAAACTGGATGTTGCTAACTACAAGTCTTCCTTCTACAATTACACAATTTTTAGAATGGTGCTTTCAACTTTATGACCTATCAGCGTACCCCTTGCACCTTCTTCCCGTGCAAATGCTAGTTAGATTGCATCTTACTAATGCAGAGGATAGAAAGAACATTAAAGCAAGTATTTTCAAGTGTACCTTTCTACGTGCCGTGCTTGACTTGCAACTGTCACCAAACATTTTCTTTACCGAAAAAATCGCTCCATTAATTTTCTTCAAATTTTCCATCTTGCGGATGAATTTTCCAAGTTCAAATCTCGTGGTGGAAACGACTAGGAAAATTGCAACTTTCTCCTCGTCAAATCCCAAAACGCGTATTTGCACTGCGCTGCGCACTGAATGGCCTATAAATCTTCCTCACCTTGTATAGCCATTTCATTCAGAGAAAAAGAGTGAAGCCAATTTTGAGATTTGCATAGGGTGCTGCTCATTCTGTTCTAAGAAAGTATTTTTGCCTTTTCTTGTTTTGCGAAGGCAATAAAAATGAATCCGGGCATTTTGGGGGTGCTGCTGCTGCTGCCCATTATCTCCTCTGCGTGTTTGGAAGAGGAGAGAATGGCTCTCCTCGATTTCAAGCAAGGCATTAACTTCACTTTTTATACAGAATATTCCTCCATTGATACCCCTTTTGAGTCGTGGAGAGGGTTGAACTGCTGCGCTTGGGAAGGAGTGGGTTGTGACCCACACACTGCTCATCTGCTCACCTTGGATCTCAGTTATCACATTACTCACTCTGATTATGAGATTGTATGGAGTGAGATTCGAGGGGGACTTTTCCAACTCCTGAATTTGGAGCACTTGGACCTCACCGACAATGACTTCGCCTCTCTTTCCATCCCTCCACAACTTGGGGAGCTGAGCAGATTGAAGTATCTGAGCTTGGATGGCTGTGGATTCACTGGTCAAATTCCGAGAGAATTGACTAATTTGCAGCAGTTGAAGCACTTGGACCTGGGTGAAAATAATCTCCATGGTCCCATTCCAACAGAATTGAGTAAACTGCAGCGATTGGAGCATTTGGACCTCAATTGGAATAATAATCTCCATGGTGCCATTCCAAGGGAGATCAGCAACATGTCTAGCTTGAAATACATTGACCTCTCTTGGAATAATGATTTGCAGAGCAACAAGTTGGAGGAGTGGATAACACATTTGAGAGGGTTGGAAATACTTGGTCTGGCTGATGTGAATTTCAGTATGGCAGGAGATAGTTGGGCGGGGAATATTGCTTCTCTCACCAATTTGACCGTGCTTTACTTGCCCAGTTGTGGACTATCAGGACAAATTCCTCCCTCCTTGGCAAATCTATCAAGGCTTCAAACGTTGGAGCTTCAAGGGAACTCATTAAGAGGTAACATTCCTGCCTCTCTTGGAGCTCTCCCTCTCTCAGGTCTTGCACTCAGTTCAAACAATTTAAGTGGCAGCATTCCATCTATTCTAGGTAATCTCTCAGATCTATATTATCTTGGTTTTCGGAATAATTCTTTGAGTGGTCCAATCCCAGTTTCCTTTGCTAAGCTATCTAACCTAAAATATTTATCTTTGGCCAACAACAGCTTAGATGGAACTTTCTCAATATTTAATTTAAATAATTGCACCAAACTAAGCATTTTGGATCTCTCAAACAATTTGTTGACCGTAAAAACTAGCACTTGCACCTTCTACTGGTGCAAGGGGTACGCCGATAGGTCATAAAGTGGATAGCACCATTCTAAAAATTGTGTGATTGTAGAAGGAACACTTGTAGTTAGCAACATTTAGTTTGGAAGATTTGAAGTTGAAGTTTAATATATCGAATGTATTTCCACCAAGTTAATGTAGCATTTAAATATGTTTGAACACATTAGAAAGTATTTTTTCCATTAAAAGAAGCACAAGAAAGACAAAATGCAATAAAGTTTAGTGAAGAATAAAATATTACTGACATAGCATACACACAAATTATAAAACAATAAAACAACGTTAAGATACTTCAGTTGATAAATGCAAGAACCTAACACACTTTAATATTCAGTTCAATCTACAACTACATAAGTGGCATTTTCCACACATGCAACTTGGTACCTAAAGGAAAGGATATATAGTCACAAACAAAGCATGTGTTTTGACATTTGAAGATTGATGCACCTCCCATGGACTAAAAAAACTATACAATTTTCAACACCACACCACTTATTTATCTACAAGTTGATGTAAAAGAGTATTTAATTTTTTGCATAATAGGAGTGAGTGTATTCAAGTTCCATTGTAGGAAGATGTATTGCACATAGCAACATCCACTTATGATGAATTAAAGTTACAATATTGAAGGACTATATCTGTATGCTGGATTTCCCAAAAGATGATTGTTTCATCTTTTTTTTAGTTCAAGTATCTTCATTAGGTGGGGGTACCTGTAGATGAGGGAAAATTATAAATGGTAAGCATCAGAAATATGGTCGAAGCAAAAGAAAGCAAGAACATGCACCGTAGAACAAAAAAAGAGGGTATGCAAGTAAAATCACATACCTGGGCATCATGTGAGAGCAAGTGTAGGCGAGCCTCTTCTTTCTTTCTAATAATGTTGTATGGATTCCTTTTCATTTTGTAGTAGCGCTCAAAAGAGAAGGCAGGTTCAATGCGAAGGCATTGCAGGGATTTGACTCTGGAGACTGCTATAAAGGTGAGGCCTTGTCTTTCAGTTTTATCTATATCAATTGTGGCCCTATCTAGGGTAAGCCCTTGTGATTTGTGTATAGTGATAGCCCAGGCGGTAGTAAGTGGTAGTTGAGTGCGTTTTCCTCGGGTTATCGGTTGTATTGGGACAAGGTTTGGATGTTGTTCATCCCATGGTGGACCATGGTAGTTATCAAATTCAACTGTAACATATGTTGGTAGCTGTGGGGGCTTAGAGCCAGAGGGATATACAATATCTTTGACCTCTCCAAGAGATCCATTGACAAGACCAGCTTCTACCCATAGATTTGTAGTAAGCATTACACGCTGAGATCTACATAATAAGACTTCTTGTAACAATTGGTCATCATTGTCAAGTTCATCGGGGTGACATTGTGTATTGAGTGTAGCACACAGTGCAATAGGTACATGTAGTTGTTGTAGCCTTTTCCTATTGTGGAGTGATACCAGTTCATTTGTAGCAAACAAATGTATTGTTTGGTCAAACTCTTTTTGTTCAATTACAGTTAGATGCTTGTTTGTGCGCGTCATTAACAACTGCCAATCATTTTCGGTTGGTTCTGCATTACGCATATTTGTTAATGCTTGACGAAATTTAATCTAAATCGGATCATCACCTTCTTGTCTAAAAATAGTATGTAATGTCACAACAGTACTAAATTTGTGCCATAGATTTCTTGCAAGTGTGTGTGATGCATAGATAGGTTTATCCATAACAGGTGGGAGTTGGGCAAGGTCTCCTATTAAAATTATAGAAATTCCTCCAAAGGGGAGGTGTTGTTTTTGTGGTATTGCTTCACGTAACCAGCTGTCAATTTTCAATAATAGTTTTGGGCCTATGAAGCTCATCTCATCAATGAGAATGTATTGTATAGTTTTCATGTCTTCTTGAAAAGTTGTCAATGTTTGTCCCTGTAGGGGTTTTATTTCTCTAATTGGAATCTTGAGGGCTGCATGTATGGTTGATGCCTGTATATTAAATGCTGCAACTCCTATTGGAGCAAGAACAAGGAGTCGTTGTACTCTTTCCAGTCCACAGTTTTGAAATGATTTTCTTATGCAATTAATTAAATACGATTTTCCAGTTCTTGTTGTTCCTTGTATGACCATGTACAAAGGTTCAGTTGCACAATTGGCCATGGAGTGGTCCTTAATGAGAGAAAGGGCCATCTGTTGTTGAGGCGATAGACTATAGTTCTGGTTGCAAATATTAGTGTTGGGATGAATATGTTGTTGTGACAACCTGTTGTGGTGTACAAATTGAATGGCAGTATCATGCAAGTGCGAAGGAACATTGTTTTCTTCCCATCTGTTAGTGTTGTCAAAATCACGCTTGCCCAAAAGTTCAAGTTCATTCAGGTTGACACTATTAGCAAGACCCATTTGGGACAATAATTCCCACTCGTTCATTGGTACAATGTCGGGTATGTCGGCCTCACCATCAGAACCATTTTCATCTTCAAAAATGGCTTCGTTTTGTTCAATACGATCAACATGCCACACACTATAGTTTTGTGTATTCAAGTGTCTCCAGTTACTAATGATTTCTTCTTTGGTAAGGCCTATATCACGGTCAATTTCTCTAAAAGGTTTGTACAAAAGCAGCTCGCTCCAACAAAATGACTCATATTGCTCAGAGTCTATTTCTGGAATTGAAAAAAACTTGGGAAAGACCTGGACTATTGCTTTGTCTTTTCTAGAACGCCATTTGCATCCTTTTTGAGTGGCAGCATATGTGTAAGATCTTGCTGATTCAATTAGCGTAACCCATTCCAAGTGAGGTGGACGTTGCAAGTAGGCTTGTATGTAGCTAGATTGTATCTCAGTACCACTGCTTGTGTGCTTTAGGCGATGCAAAATCTTTTTGCCAACATTCAGCGTTATAAATTGTCGGTTGCAAATAACAAGAGGCAATTTTTGTAGCAAATGGCAAGTTTCTTGTGCGCTAATGTCTCTCTCAGCGACAAGTTGAGCCATGAACTTTTGGTATGCTTTTATGGCACGATCTTGCAAGCTTGCATCAGAACATATTCTTTCCAACATATCAACACAACTCTCAGATTTTTTTTCAGCTTTAGATGCATACTTGGCGATGTATTTTAGAACAAGTTGTCGTGAAGTGACAGGTTGACAGTCTATATTTGCTCTCCATATGGAGAGCATATGTGGGTTATGGATATTTAACCTATCATCATTTCTAAAGGGTTCAAAGGATTTGTGTCCCAAGTCATCGCAAACTAATTTTGACTCTTTGCACATTTTCGAAGGAGCTTTATATCTACACTCCATTTTCATACCTTTTTTACATAGGCAAGTTCGCTGAGTACACTTTGTGTGTCTTTGTACACGATTAACAAGCTCTTCATAATCAACATAAGGATTTGTAGCAAATATTTCAGATGTGTTTAGCAAGCATGGATCATCTGTTGGAGTTCTATGTATCATGTTTCCTATTTCCAATATTGGGCGAGGGTTCCAAGCAGTGACAAATTTGTCAAAGAATGTTGTTGCTCTTTTTACTTCGTCGGGGTTTTCCCAATTCAATGTATCAATGTTGGGTGCATTTTTTAGCCAAATAAAACCATGGATATGTGTTGAACCTCGGCTCTGCCATTCATATCGATACTAGTAGTTAATCGCCCCCAAGAGTTTCTCAATTACTTCTTCACGAAAAATTGTGAATCGTTGATGCAGATATAGTGATGTTGTGTGTGGGTTTCTAATAACATTATCTGTGCGTTGTTTGTTAGAGAGCAATGAAGGTATATCACTTGGTGAAAGAACACAATGTAGATCAGGCCATTTTGTGTCAGCGGCACTTAATGTAAAGAAAAATGTCGGAGAACCTATTTGGGTTATCATATTTGTCAATTCAATGTGTCGCTTGTTCCAATACGAGCGTGTCCCCCTTAAGGTCGAGCCAAAATGCATCAATTCTTCTGCCAATTTATTGTCAAGCAAGGTGGTCAAGTGGCTATGAAGGTCTTCAATACTAGTTGGCACATGATCATCCACTTTTTGCTTAATGAACACTGCAGCAGCAAACTGGCTACGATGACGCATCATAAGGTTTAGAAGGAAGTATCTAAAGCATGGGTGTTGGCCAAATCTATTATCATGATATCGCATTAGATGTAAAGCATATTCATGGAGTTGCACGGTCCTGGCCCAAGGTTGCATGGGTAGTGCATTTCCATTGGGGAAAAGAGTAGGAAATGCCATGTCAAACAAACCCTCAGTAGTGTACTCATTAATGGGGGATGAACCAATGTGTGGCCAGTGAATAATGTTGTCAGGGTCATTTGGGAGGTGCAAAGATTCTTTAATAATTTCTAGCTCCCGCTGATTGTTTGGAAGTCTTGCCATAAATGAGGTTGAATATTCTATTTCACTTTCTAGTTCACTTTCTATGGTTTCAAGTTCAACTTCCCCTAATTCTAGAATTTCATTTTCTCTTTGAATTGTACGAAGCATTCCAGAAACATCAGTAGTGGTAGCAGGGAGCAATGATAATGTAGAGTCATTGATTTCAACGTCCTTGTAGTATGGGTCATATTTGATCTTGTACATCAGTGCATTATGAACATGACTTCTACTAACATAGCAATCATAATCATTTCCATGTGTATTAAGTCTCCGGATTATTAATACATCCAACTCTTGTATTGTACGTGGCAATGAATTTGCAATTGTTTGTATATCTTGGGGGAAGCTGATTGTGTGACCACTATATTTGTATTGTCCACCATGAGCATGAGTAACTTGCAAAATTGGATTAACACGTGCAATTAGCATCTCTTCTACTTGTGTGAGAACCCTCAAAACATGTGGTTGCTCAAATGGGTCCATATTGTTTGTTGCACTAAAGCGATGTATTGTTCTCTCAGCAAAACATCTCCTACAGTTGAGGCCACCAAGGGATGAACAGACATGCATACCAGGGTAGTGTTCCTTACATATGACACATGTGTGCAATTGTGAAAGTGCATCTAGCCTAGCTCTAAACTTTTTGGCTGTCTCTAAAAATTTATAGGACATGTCAATTTCTTGGTTGGAAAGGGAACATGGACTGTGAGGCTCATGTGTTGGTAGAGGTGTTGGAGTGGGAGTACATGGTTGTGAATTTTGAGAACTTGTACACTCTTGAAAATGGGGGGGTGGTAGGGCATGTACTGGCTGGGCCAAGTTGTGAGCACGCCTGATGGTGCAACGCGCACTTATCTCTTCTCTATGACGAGCATAGTAAAGACAACTTCTCTTCCGAGATTGCAGATCAACAGACTTACTATGAAGTAGTTGTCTTTTGGAAGCTTGACCATTTGAATCCATTGGCTAGAATACAAAAAAGGGGAAAAATGTATCATTGGTATTTTCCAAAATTGTAACCTTTATACAAGCCTCAGAGTAAAATGCTAGAAGAAAATTAAGTTTTACCTTTTTTAGCATTTCTTTAATAGCAATAGAAAACAAATGTCTACAAACTATTTCCAAGTAGAGGTTATTTGAATTTGAAAGCTCCTAGTCTGAAGTAGAGATAGCAGTGTTGGGCAATGGAGAGTTTTGTGCTCGATGACATAAAATCCAAAGAAATAGCTTCAACAAAAAATAATTCCATGCAAGATATAAGGTAGACCATGGTTGTCGAACATAGTAGATGCCATTTCATAACCATAAATACAAGCATAATATATAGTCAACAAAAGGAACAAGTTTTGAAGGGATCTTGGAACCCTGTACAAAAGAAGTTGCTACAACAACAGAAGTTGATACAAAGTAGAGAAATACGAACAACTACAACCAATACTCCAAAATAGTTTTTTTTCACGTGCTAGTGGAACATGGCACAAGAATTTCTTGTAACAAAAACTTGATTTCATCAAGAAAATCAATCCTATCAACTTCAACAATGGTTGTTTTCATTCGTGCTTCATTGTTATATGTTTCCATATTGCTAGACAGGGTGAAGAGAAATCGATTATATTGTAGATTTATAATAATATTCTCAAAACTTGCACATTCTTCCTGATTGAATTGTAGCATATAGAGGTCTTTTGCAGGCATCCCAACGAGTCTTGTTGCATCTTCGTCAAAAGCAGTTGCCCATATAGCTCCTGTGGGATCTTCAAGCTTGGCTTGAAGAACATATCTATAATCACATTCCGGAAAAGTTGCTACACACTTTGAGCAGAACCATTGTGCTTCATTGTTTTGTTCGACTCTTTTTTTACACTTTTTTCCCTCAACCTCCATGGGACAAGCTGGATAACAAAAAAAATTTGTCTTGACAAAAACCAAGGTTGCTTTAACAATGCATTGTAGGGGCTTTATCAAAGTGGAAGGGTCTTGTGCAATAGTGGAGATTGTCTTTCGTGCTAAGAGTGTAGGTGCATCTAGAAGGTTTGTGGCTGGTGTGAGAAGATCAACTCCATTATGTTCAAACCAATTCTGTAGTTGTTTAGTTTCTTCGATGCCAAGGTTGATAAATAATTGAGAAGTTCCTAGTGTACTCACAACCTTACCATTATATTCTGCAACCCGACCATTTTTTATTGCAAGCACAGTAACCTTTTGTAGATGGTACATCTCCTATAGTTGTGTGCCTTCCTTTTGTGCCGATTTTCCCCACAAAGTAACATTTATAGTGGAGCTAGACATATCTATCATTTTTAGACTCCTCCTAAGGACCTCGGTTGCATCACTTTTTCTTTTTATTGTAGAGGAAGGATCCACACATATGACAATTCCAACAAGATCTACATAATAGTTAGCAGGCAGATTATGGATATCTGCGATGGGTGTGAACGAGAATTGAAATGTTGGAATTAAGAGGTCATCGTCACAAAGGTTGAGCCTTGAATCATCTGTTAAAGTGATTTCTATATCACTATTAAGCTTATTGTAAAACTTGTTTGTTGTTTTGACGGTACCACGAGATAATGTATATACACTACCAACTTGAACTTGTTGGAAATAAAGGTCTACAATGGCATTGAAACAGGTGACACGAACTTCAGTCCGCTCACAGTCAATCAAATCAAAACTAAACATGTGGCCATCACCATTTTTGTTGTTGAAGTGGTGGATTTTCTTCTTCAAAGTCACACGACCTTTTATCATCCATTGTGTTTGAAATGGATTCAAGCTCCTTACAGGAGTAATAGTAGCAGGGCGAGGTTTCTTTCGCAGAGATGCATGCAAGCCAAACATCAATTTTGTAAGATTGAGATGTTGAGTTTCAACAATATCTACCACATTTGTGCATGCGTCTGATGAAGTTCCTACATGTTTTGTAGGTTTTTCTGGTTCTTTGAAGAAGAAGGTGGGGTCACCTATGATATCATGATTTGTGCAAGAGACTTCTAATTTGGAGACAACAATCCACCTATGAATCCATAAGATATGTACAATTAGTAACGTATCTTGATTACACAAGGAAGCAAAAATGTTTAATTTCAATAAAGACCTAGTAGCTATTGCCTCACCTGGAGTTACAAATAGTAGGAATAGTGAATCCTTTGAGTTGCACTATAGACCCTTTTTGGAGTTTCCCTGTTGTTATGAGATCATTAAACTTACTTGGCAAGGTTGCTTTTTGCAAGTGTAGACCATCTGAGAGTTCTAACTTGTATCTATTTGCCGACCCACTTTGTTGACCAAATGTTGCAATGGCAAAAACTTGAAGAAGGGGATGTAAATCTAAGTTGCCATCATTGATAAGCTTTATTGCATTCTCCGTTAAAGAGTGACATGGTTTAAAGGAGTGGCAGCTGACCTATAAATTTGAATAAGTGGTCAATATAATTTGTGGAATAGAAGTACTAGGAAGCTTTTAAGAGTATAAAGGACAATGCAAAACAAGATCATCAATAAATGAAATGCAATTCTAAATCAGATAGAAATGGATTAAGCACCACATATAATATCAATGTATGTATAAGAAGAGTTTGAAAGGGTAATCATAGTACACGATTCTTTCTACATACATGGTGTATCAAATATGCAAGGGACAAAATAAATATTGTAGGCATTTTTAATTACAAATCGTAATGGGCGAAGGCAATTTGCAACGCTAAAATGGAAAGATAAGAAGATGTACCTCCACCCAAAAAATAGAGAGAATTTCTTCCAGCAACTTGTTCAGTCAAGTAGGTGTGTTCCTACAAAAGTCGCAAAAAAAGAAAGCATAGTGAGAGAACACAACTTGATGCATAATTTGGTTAATGTTGGTTGTGATGTTGTAGCAGGTATCATCGCTCTGTGGTAGTTTTAAAAAAACATGGCCTAACAAATATACATTTAATGATAAATGGGCGATAGCTCAAACAAACAAGTAAATATAATGTTATCAATCCACATTGCGGGGATATATAAAAAATCATAGAATAAACATAAAATAGACTATACGAGAGTACAATACACAATATAACCATCACAAGCATAGTTTGTGAAAGTCAGCCAATGTAATAGTGTACTTTTTTTTGGGAAATGAATAGTTGAAGTGAGATGGAACAAATAATGCACCTCTAATTTAAGCTATCTCACAATGAATAAAAACTTATGTGTACATTTATAGCGAATGAAAGAAAGGGGCAAAGCAAGTACTTAAATACAAAGGTGCAAAGAAGATACAAATTAAGTTTTCTCAAATGACAACAAAGTGTTATAGGAACTTGATTTTGAAATCAAAAGAAATAAATCTGGGCATGCAATGTAAACAATCCATAGTGACAAGATAGATAGTTTGTCTAATTTCAAAACACACAACACGGAAGTGTGAATTGAGCATATAAATGAAAAAAGTCTTAGAAACATAGACCATACTTTTTTATTGCTAGTGGAATCAAATTTGTACAAGCTTCATTTGCAGTAAGAGCTAGTGGATCTAAGAGGAAGGAGTGGAATATTATGTTAATTACATGAGTCCAAAAACTTCAACTTCTCCCTTTTCGTAGTAGGGGTAGTGCAAGACCAAATAAAGACAAACTACAAAGGGAAACTTCAATATACAATGTGTTATGGGCGATTTAGGTAGGCTTGAAATGCACGTCGAATATCAGGAGCATTTCCTTCTCCGTAATATTCGTCATAATACATCTCTTGAAGGAAGGTACAAAAATCAGAATATTTCATGTAGTATGCATGCAGACCATGTAAAGTCTCTTTAGCGGCTAGTATCTCAAAATCTTTGACAACATTAATATGAGCAGTTGTAACTTGCAGTTGTTCAACATTCTGCTGGCAACAAAGGGAGACAGTACTTGCAACATTTTGTACTTCTGTTTCATGAAATCCATTCCAATTGATAGACGCATTTGAGCCAGTGGATGGTTGTGGAACAGTGATTTGTGAAGAACTACTTGAAATCTCAATAATCTAAATTGGACGTGGAGGATTTGCCATGACCTAAAAAAGAAATGAAAATATTAAATCTAGGAAAGGAGCTTGCAAATAACAGCACCTTTTTTTTTGTTTAGAAGACGAGATCCATTTTAATAAAAAATAGTGATGAATATATAATATACCCAACACCAAGAAGAAAGGTCTAACAATATAGTTAAATTAGGTGTTCTAATAATTTATATTATAGATATAGTTTTATAATACTAACTAATAATCCAACCTAAAAACATTATATTTTCACATTCCAGCAACAAATATAATTTCAATAATAATTATGCTTACCATATATCTCTAAAATTTAAATATTAACATTATCTAAATTCCATATAATATATACTTTAAAAGATGTTACTCCATTTAAAAACAGATATTGTATTTTTACCGATATTGTTTATGGAGAAAACTTGGTGATGCATACGCATTAGTATCATCTGAATCCATATTTTTTGAAAACGTTAAATAAACCATAATTAGACATAAGAATATAATTTCAATAATAATTATACTAACCATATATTTCTAAAATTTAAATATCAATATTATCTAAATGTCATATAATACATATTTTAAAATACTCCATTTAGAAACAAATATTGTATTTTTATAAGATCAATAGTTATAATACCTTATACCATATTTAAAAAACTCTGATCTACTCAATCACAATGTATTATTTTAAATTTACTAAAATCTTTAAATTTGCAAAAAAAAAAAAACATTGTGTCTTAATAAATTCATTAAAACTCTTAAAAATAATTGATTTTATATATCTACAAACAATTCAACAAAATTTACACCTGATAAATCATGTGTTTAGATGTCAGCTGAACGTTCGGATTTCTCACATATATCCCACGTTCTGCATAAAATTATTCCTTTCATTATGTTATAAACGCGCTTCTTAATTGTACTATCCTTAAATTCTTCAATTTATACCTATCTAACATTCGAATCGTCCATTTATAACAATTTCGGTAGTCTTCCAAAAAAAAAACTGAACTGCCTTAAATTTTAAACAACCAAGCTCTGTAACAGAAGGAAAACATCTACTTTTGAATTCCAAAAATAAGCTACGGTACACGACCATCATAAACCAATTGAGATCAACCACATATATCAAACAATAAAAGAGTACCCTGACCTATTGCAGGCATCAACAAATTCAAACTCATGCTTCTCAAAGGATTCAATTTATTTATATTTGTGATAACCTATTTTAATCAATAAATGTGTTTCTTCCTTCATCGCCTACATAATAGAGAGGACATGATCAATTCACAAAACCTAATAAACAAATATTTCAAATTGCAATATTAATGATCAGGGTTCGAATTGTACAAAATGCCTTCATGTTGCACAAAAGAAGCTAAAAAAAACTAAAGGCCCTAAAACATAAAAAAACAATGTACTAAAATTCCTAATTGGATTCACTAAACAAAGATTAGTATATTTACAGACGTTATTAAATGCACGGACATAAAATACAAACTACTAAAGTTGCAGATGGTATTAAACTCAGCTTAGCATCCATAGCTCTAAACTAGAAACCTAATTTTTGAATAATTTTGGAAACAAAACATCATTAAACAATCTACTGGTAACCTAAAAAAATTGTCAAAGAAACAGAACAAATAGAGAGAAAAACCCTTGGAAAGCAAAGAACACGACAAAACCGACCAAAATGGACAGGCTACGATTAAGCATTTTAAAACGTTAATTCAAGATAGTAATTGGCGGATCCAATGCTTAAACTTGAAGATCTTTGAGTGAAAGGAAAATAGAATTAACGTTCTTTTGGATTTAATGTAAATTATTTGAGCACTATTCTAATGAAGCCAAGGCATGAAGAAAGTTGTTTTAGATATGGAAAAATCCATCACATTCTTCCTCTACTATTATACATCTTGAGCGTTATCTTACTGCAATAAAGGGATTTGTTCACGCCATGAAGTGTCGTGAATGGCCTGAATTTTGCCCACAATGTTATCAAAGAGGAATGTAAGAGATCGAAAATGCTTCTATTCTACTACCAAGAAGGTTAAAGTAGGCTTTAATAGGCATTAAAATACAATGGTATTATTATAGACAGATACACACAAGTTCAACAATTTGGGAATGTTTAAAATGTACAGAGAAAGCATGCAGAGCATAATTGCTACATTTTTAAAATTCAGAAGCAACTATCAGCAATGGCACTGAATAGGAAGAGAATTGAATTTTCCTTTCATTGTCAACATTCATTTAATTAAACTGTTAAAGCATTTTACCAGAAAGCTAATAGATATTATTCCACCTTTAAGTTGTTTACCCTAGAATATATGTAATCATTTAATTACCTAAATATATCAGTAAAAAATATTAAATAAGTGCATTTGGGATATGGCAAAGAGACCAGACCGAAGAATTTGGCTTTCTGTTAGTTTATAGTTATAAACATTACATATTGATCTCATGTGAAAATAATAGCTTTTAAAAGTTAGAGGGGAAAGTCTTCAAATAAATAAAATGTAAACCAATACTCATTTCAACCCATACATAATCAACGATGCCCACCAAATTCATTCTAGAACTGAAAAAATTTGACTCAAGTTTACATGTTGAGATAATTTATAGACTTGTTCTGGTTGGATGCTTGATTTTCTCAGCAAAGGGAGAGACAGTGTAGCTCTTGCAGGAGGCCTGTTAGATTCTCTGGAAATTGAGTGAAAAGTATGCACTGTTGACATCTGTAAAGGTCATGGGAGGAGATGTATTAAAGAGAGCCCCTTTTGCAGGATTCAAAGTAGGTGAGAAGTAAATTCCCAGTGCCTTGCAAGTAAAAAAAATGATGATGCATTAGGTGCACTGCAGGGAGAAGAAAGCATTGGGCATATAAAATTTCAGTGTCCATTAATGCAATATCAGAGAAATTGTTGATCAGATTTTGTTAATATCGCTAGACAGAATGATTGTTGGAAACGTGGGGAAGTGTTTTTGTTGTACGTCCCAACTGCAAGTTGCCAGGGAAAAAGGCAATCCACAGAGCTGATCTACTGCAATTTCAGCGGAAGCGTGAGAAAGTATCCATACACATTGCGCATATGTAGGTAAATATTTTATTGTTTATGTAGTCCACTTGTATTCTCTTTTAATCTAAATTTAAAAATGGAATGATATTCAATCAACCAAATTTATCAAGAATTAAATTCAAACTCAAACTCATTTCTTGTAATTTAAAACCTTTTACACATGAAAGCAATTGACCTATTTGAACTAAACATTCTCGCTAATAAATCGAATGAAGTGTAATGTACGCCCCACTAATGAAATGTTGTCCTGAATTCCGGGATTTAATATATCACATCTAAAAAATGTTGTTATATAGTATTATAAATTTATCCCTATTACTTTTCATTTTCAACTTTAATCACATGTCTGCAGTATTAAGGACTGGTTTCTGCTCAAATTACAAACAGTGTAGTCTGTACTATTTATGATTAGATATAGTAATTGGACTCTTTAATTATTATTATTTTTAATCTTAGTTTTTTCCTGGAGTTTTCCAGTTACAATAGGATTTGTTTAAAAGAGTCCTCCAATTATTCCACACGCATTGACAGTTTTGGCAGATGATATCTTGAATTTTTGATACTTGATTTTCAATGTCAATTTTTAATAAAATTAAGATACTATCATGCCTTATACTTTCTTACTGAGCAGGTACTTTAGTAAAAGACTGTAAAACAATGCCATTACTGACAGAAAAAAATTTCATTTTGGAAAATAGGATTCAAGACTTCTTTTCATCCTCTACTATAATTTGGAGTATAACTATCCACTTTTTTGCTTTATTTAATCTAAATCTCCATGCTGCTCCTATTTATTGCAGGGTCACAATCCTATTTTCCAGCGCGTCTCTGGGCATGAAGTAGCCGGGTAGGTTCCCCTGCCTTCGTATCTCATATCTCTAAAATAACATATTTATTATACATGTCAGTTTTATTGGCCCTGAAGCGACGCCTTCATTCAGACAATATTTTGTGGCATACAGAGGATTATCTACTAATATGAATCGATGGTCTAGCATTGGCTAGAAACGTAGCTGAGGCTGTCTGATTTGCTGGAAACGTGCGTGAGAAGAAGTGGGATGCTCAAAATCTGGACAGAGCATACAATCACGCAAACAATTTCTGACGAAAACCATTTCCCACCTTCGTACGAGTGAAACCGATTTTGTTCTGGTATTAAGCGTGAGACAGGTATTTGGGGGTACGGACGCGAGCAACCTCGCACTATAAGCCTATCGGCTAATTAGTGCTTCCACCATTCCCAACTTTCAACTTGACTACTTAGGGTTACATCAGTGCAACATTAGAGGAGATTTCCCTGCATTTATTTCAACTCAATATTCCATTTGGTACTTAGATTTGTCCAAAAACTTTCTCATCGGCTCCATTCCAAATTGGCTTTGGGAATTAACATCTCTTTGGTATATTGATTTGTCAAATAACTTATTGGATGGACCAATTTTAAATACGAGTAGCAAATACATAAAAGACCTTCAATTTCTTTCATTAGCTAGAAATAATTTTAGTGGTTTTTTTTCAGATTTTAGTTGTAAATTGGACACTTTAGAAATTCTAGACTTGTCAAATAATAGTCTAAGTGGTAGAATTCCCCAATGTCTTCAAAATTATTCTATGTTATCAGTCTTAAATATAGAAAAAAATATTTTAGAAGGGATGATACCTAATATATGTGAAAGAGAGAATTCTCTTGAAACAATAAAATTAGGAGATAATGTACTTAGAGGGCATATAACATCAGCATTTCAAAATTGTACTTCTCTTAAGATCCTTGATTTGAGAAATAATAATTTACAAGGGAGCATTGAAAATTGGGTTAAAGATTTGCAGAGTCTCCAAATTTTAATACTAAGAAATAATAAGTTTCAGGGTAAAATTCCATCACAATTAACAAAACTTCAAAAACTTCAGATTTTGGATATGTCGAACAATAATTTTTCAGGAGTTGTTCCAAATGACCTTATGAAGTTTCTTGTGATGGCTAATGAATCAGAAGATGTAGAAGATTTTGCATAAGAAGTTTCAATAGATTCCACATTCTATATAGATGAAATCATGGTTAAGAATAAAGGACAAGATATGGAGTTTACAAAAATCTTGAGATTAGTAAAATGTCTAGACCTCTCTAATAATAGTCTATCAGGAAAAATTCCTCCCAATATTGGATCCCTAAAAGGCTTGATTATCCTGAACATTTCCAGAAATTATTTCAATGGTGAGATTCCTAAGTCTATTGGAAAGATGAAAATGTTGCAATCACTTGATCTTTCACACAATAGCCTATCTGGGGCTATTCCTACCGAGCTGCAACTTCTCACATACTTGGGTTACTTTGATGTGTCCTACAACATCCTAGCAGGGATGATACCACAAGGAGGACAAATGATGACATTTGACTCAGTGTACTTCTCCAACAATTTAGGTCTATGTAGACTACAAATCTATACATCATGTTCAAGTAGTTATCCTACTTTTGCAAAGGCATGTGAAGAAACCAACAAAGATTCAGATGTTGATATATGGTGGGACATGGGAATGACTACAGGGTTTGTAATCAGCTTTTCAATTGTAATGGGAATGTTGTGGCTCAACAAAACATGTAGTGTCATGTGCTTCAAATGTATGGATGTCATTATCATTTCTCTATTTCAAACATTGAGAGAGAAGTTGTAAACTACAATGTGTGATCATTTTTATTCTACTTTTAATCAAGAAGTTGAATCTCGATATATGTATTGCAATATTATTAAATTGTAATATAAATACATTAAATAATACTTATTATGAAATGTATTCATGATAAAATTATGATTTGGAAATTTTATATTAAATTTTACAAAAAGTAGTTGAGAACGCTTTAAAAACTTGAATTTTAAAATTTGAGATCCATTATTATTTTTATTTGGATAGAATTGAGATTTATATTTATCAGATATCATTTCAGAGATTTTCTAAACATAGGACCATTGTTCCTCCTCCAAAGGTAATTTAAAATTTGAGGGAATCTATAAAACATCATTTCCAATTCAACCCTTCCTCCTACGTTGATGTTTGAATTTGATAAAATGATGAACATAACAACATCCATTAAAGTTTTTGTGACTCTCACATGTGCCAAATAAATTGAATCTTCAATTGAATATCCCTTTGCACATTGTGGATAAATGTTGGGCAACTCTCTTAATGTACACATAGATGTCACTCACAATTTCCAAGTGCTCTTATTACAAATGAATTTAATCAATATCTATGTTTCAAGTGGTGATTCTCTTTCTTTCGAATATCTAGAAATGGTGTGGTCTTTGTATTGCAAGTATGTTTAGTAGCATGTAATCACATTTTAGCCATTACAATCAGCTATTACAAATTTTGTTTCCTTTTTTGCTTTTAACACAAATTTCACACACAGAAAGGAGTCCCTTATTGGTTGCATTTCTTCTGGGGTGTTTATGTCGGGTCTGGCAATAAGGTTGCTAATTAATAGAGTAGGTTACATTTTTCTATCATGGAAAACATTCTATATTATAATCGATAGATTCCAAGAATCACAATTAACAGACAACGGATGAAGATTTAATGTCTTTAAGGCAACGATCCTGATAACTAGCCAGTGGTCAAAGTAAAATCTCAAATTAATTATTAATAGCACATAAGTCAATAGAAAACAATGGCATTAGGAGATAATGAAAAGTTTCCTTGCCACTAAGGTCAAGGGGATCAAAGTTCTACTCTTAGGTTTAGTGTGGAATGGCTTCACGCGAACCTATCATATGCTTCTTCTCCCAATTATAATATGTTTAAAATGATGCTATAGGTATCATGTGTTGTTGACTAACCCTAATAATGGATATATATGATATACATGTGCATATGTTTCTTATATTATGATTGCAAGATTCAAATCCAAGATCACACCATTTGAAGAGATATTTTACTAGATAAGATGTAGTTCTAACCATAATTTTTTGCAATTGTGATTTTAAGGAAAATTCAAGGGAAAATTAGGAAGGGGACATCATAGATAGTTTTAGAGTATAATATTACCATCCTATAAGACAAACCTACCTTAATTGTCATCTAACAATAGTTAACTATTCGGCCCTTTTCTTAAGTAGGTCAAGAATATAATTCGGTAGGTCAACCAACATTGTGTGTCTATATTTATGTACCTTGAATTTTTTTGTCTCTAATATAAACAAGCTTGTACCCTAAGTGTATTTCATACACATACTCTCCACATCTATACCTTGTTTTTTCTTCATGATTATTAAGCTTCATGCATATTTACTCCGTGAGAACACTCCTCACGTATGCTTTTGTGTATTTCATCATGTCTTATATTTCTGACATGTACTTAGGTATTGTTTCATGCCTTACATGCCTAATGATTATTTATGTCCTACTTCATGTCTTAAATCTCTGACATGTATTTAAGTCAGCGTTCCAGGACTCGCCGAGTCCATGCCTGACTCGGCGAGTCCGAGCCAGAGTCAGGCCAGCCGAGTCTGGCTGCCTCTGGACTCGGACTCGGCCGAGTCAGGCATGGACTCGCCGAGTCCTGCAGAGTCCATGGACTCGCCAGACTCGGCGAGTCCCGATGCCTGGACTCTGCCGGCAGTGAGCGCTTTTCAGCGCTTTAAAAAAGCACTTTTTAATTATTTTGTTTTGTTTTTTTGGTTTGTTATGCATGTTATAATATGCCTTTGACCTAAAAAGGTCATTCTATCACTTGCATAAGGAAAGAAAAGAGAAAAAAGGCTTGAGAGAAGAGGATTGGGGTTTTAGGAAGAAAACCGGTTGGCTCTCATTGAAGAATTGCCGTGAAAAAGATGAATGATCTTGTGTTTGTTCACTACAACCTTCGCCTTCGTCACAAACGTATCTTGGGCACTGACACATCTCCAATTCAATTAGAGAACATTGATCCACAAGAAGAGTGGAACACTGAGATGAATGATCCTGTCTTCAGTGATAGAGACTTGGAGTGGGTTGATCAGGTGGATCGAGAGGCAGAGGCAGTAGCGATGGCACAGGAGGAGGCTAGAGCATGAGGAGACCCAGTGCAGGACCCTGAGGCTGACAGTGGTGGATCCGAGTCTGATGATGAGGATTATGAGGAGGGTGATGATGAGGAGGATGATGAGGAGGAGGAGGTTTCTGATGAGCATGTCACTGAGGATCCTGTTTTGGTTCAGCCTCAGACACAGGGAGAGAGGATGGCTATAGAGTCTTCCATTTGTCATTTTAGGCGTACTCGTAGGAGGACATAGGCTACTATGAGGCTATGAGCCTTTATTTTGAATCTTTGATATATGTTTTGAACTTCTCATTCCATGGATTTCATATTCCATGAATATTGTAGACATTTTGATTTATCATTTGACAGTGACACTATATTTCAGATTTCTATATGTTATTTGGTTTAACAGTGTCAGTAACTTTAACTAGTTTTCTTCCGAAATCCGTATTTTTACTTATGTGATCTATGCAAAGTTGTGTATGTGTGCAAAGGAGTTTCTATTTATCTCAATTATTGTGTATTAGATGTTAATTGACTAAATATTGCAGGAAAAAAACTTAAAATCCTTAAAAATCTTTGCATTTCATGGGTTTTTTGATTTGCCGAGTCCTTGCCGAGTCCTTGCCGAGTCCGGGCGCCGAGTCCGAGTCCGAGTCCATTTTGAGCTTTTCGAGTCCGAGGCGAGTCCGAGTCTTGGAACACTGATTTAAGTATATTATTTCACATGCTTTACGTGTCTAACATGTATTCATGTTTTTTTGTGTCTATTCACATTTACTCATACCTTGACTATATTCTTGTTGCATGTATTCATGTGTATGATTCATGCTTTACGTGTATTCATGTATTTTTGTATATAATTCATACATGTATCTATGTGTATACCTCATGCTTTGTGTGATATGTGTATTTGTGGTGTAGTTGATTCATGACTTAAGTGTATTTATGTGTGTACTTCATGCTTTGTGTGCTATGTGTATATTCACTTATATGCTTCATAATTTATATTAATGTGTATACTTTATGCTTTGTGTGCCACATGTATGCTTCATGACTTAAGTAAATTTATGAGTGCACTTCATAATGCACTATGGGTGTTCATGTATATGCTTTGTGACTTAAGCATATTCATTCTTATATGCCAAATGTATTTACATATATGCTTCATGCCATATGTGTATTCATGTGTATTAATTCATGTCTTATGTGGATGATTCATGTCTTACATCACATGTATTCATGTATATGATTTATGCCTTATGAGTATCACATGAATATTCATGTATATATATTGTGCTTTGCGTGTTTTATCGACACCTAATGTATGTTTAGGATATAATTTATTTCATTACATATCTCACATGTCTTGTATGCATTCTTCAGATTCCACGTATATTTATGTGTATATCATGTTTCCAACATGATTAATTCATGTGTTTACTATGTGCACCTTATGTCTTAAATATGCCTCACATCATGTTTGATGTGTTTCCAACAACTTTATTCCATTAGTGTTATAAGAGTACCTGTAAATATTTCTAGAGCCACTCTCTTGCATTCAAGGGAAAAAGGGTGTGTGTATTAGAATTCACGATCCTTCTTTCTGCAAACATGAAGTAACACTAGGTATTGGTGCATATATTTGTCATATATTTTACTACTATGATCTATTAAGTTCAATGGTAGTTTGTCAATATTTTAACCATCATGCATGACACCAAACTATCATTATGAACAGTAAGACCTAACAAATCCTTGATGGTATATAAAAAATGACAAATCAAAACATTATTCTAGGAAGTTAAAAATATGACCAGTACGTAGGCATCCATCTCTAGAACACCATATAGCATATAAACATTTGAGTTGTATGAACTTTTGAAAAAAATTCATGGTGACAACCTCCATAAATCTCATTCTCAAACCAAAATGAACATAATTATGATATCAAATAAAAGGTCAACATTCACAAAATCTCAATGAGTTGTCCACTTATATATCTAAGAATTAAAAAGGGAACAAGAGATAGTTAAAAATGACTCAATATCACAATTACAGACTTATTCATATAATATCTTTTTGAATTGATGATTTGGCTTTGAGATAGAGAACTGATTCTTATCACTAATAAATGTTTGGACTCACTAATAAATGTCACTTTATAAACCCTAAAAAGTACTTATCAGTACAGAAACTATTGCTCATGCATAGTTAAACACCAAAAAGATCATATTCAAAGTAGAAAGAATGATTGAACATAGTAATCTATCACTACTCTTATGGAATCAAACTCATAAATTGTACAGGGTAAGTTCACAAAGATGGGGCACCAAAAAGGGGGTTTAAGATGCCACTTTTTTCCCTAAAATCAGCAAACTCTGAACTTCAACAAGAAATTGAAGATAGTTAGAATCAAAATTTTAAGATGTGACAAGAAAAAGAGTTGTAATACTTTGAATCTAGTTCGTAAACTGCTAATTTATTTTGAAAATGGTTCAGATTAAGGCCCTCAAAAAGGGGGAGCACAAAAAATGGTCATGTT
Organism: Chamaecyparis obtusa; assembly: GCA_027943335.1. NCBI lineage: Eukaryota > Viridiplantae > Streptophyta > Pinopsida > Cupressales > Cupressaceae > Chamaecyparis > Chamaecyparis obtusa. Next base: position 325,867 of record BSBK01002744.1, on the reverse strand, counting down.
TTTTGGTGAAAAAATATAACATAGCATCTGGTGTGCTCCCCCTAAAATGTTAAAAAAAAAATTAATTTTTTTAAATTTCTCTAGTGAGAAGTTAGCTAACACCACATAGTTTATCCTGAATTTTTTTGCTAATTTTTTTATGAATTTACGAAGTGTACACATCCTGAAAACGTGAAATTTTTGTGTGACCCCCCTAGAAATCATTTAAAACTAATCGAAAATCAAATTTTCTTTTTGGAAAAATTTGTATAATGGAGTCTAGTTTCTAAAAACATAACTTGTTTAAAAATTCGATGAACGGGCCAAAATCTATACCTAAAATACTACACGTTGGTTCTTGACAAAAATTAGACATACATACAAAAGAAATTAGAGATAAAAAACTTAAAATAATCAGAATTCAAAATAAATTATATGGTTAGATAGCTAACAAAGAGATCTACAATATCACATCGTCTGATTTTAACATTATTGAACCATAAGTAAACCTGACAAGGAGCACACAAAAAAGATGTCATTTTTTGGATGTCTGCTAGAAAACACGTATTAGGCCTATTTGAATCCTCCAAGCCTTTGGTTTGGATCTCCAAGGAAAATCCAAGCCTTAGGCTTGGTGGATTCCAATGTCTTACAAAGCTCATGCACGCTATAGTGCGTGTGCGCTATTCAATCTATGACTTGGATAGGGCGCACATGCTATAGGGCGTGCATCTTATCCAAGTCATAGATTTGAATAGTGAGAGAGAGAGTAAAAAGGTGGTGGGGGCTGAGAGAGGAAGATACAGAGTGAGAAAATGAGAAGGAGAGAGAGAGAGAGAGAGAGAGAGAGAGAGAGAGAGGGTGACAAGAGTCTAGGAAGGTGGGAGAGAGTGTGAGAGAGGGAGATGAAAGAGGAAGTGGGAGAGAGTGTGAGAGAGAGACTAAGAGAGGGAGATGAAAGAGGGTGACATGAGTCTCTCTCTCTCTCTCTCACATCACTTTTGTGTTTCTTGCATAGAGTGCACGCGCTATAGCGTTCTCACGCTCTTATCTATTCGAGATCTCGTGAAAGAGGCCCACATTTTCTATAAACTGTTTGATTTCTAAGTTTTATCTGACAAATATTAACTTTTTATAGTGTTGAAAGTGACAAAGAAGCATATTCTATCAATTTGTACCACCTTTTTGTTTAAAAATCAACATCGAATTGTGAAAGTCAATCATTATTCACCAAAATTTATCAATTGAGGTAATTTTTTTATTTTTTAGATGTGAAATGTGAATAAAGAGTCTTTTGGTTTATAATGGTATGATATAGACTTGTTCAATACATAATTTGATATAATTGTAATAAATTTATATTATAATTTGTCATATTATAAGAGATTTATATTATAATTTGACTTATTGTAATAGATTTATATTATATTTTTAAAATTGTAATCAATTCATATGTAGAAATCATCATCATTCTGAGGAAATGAGCAAAGACTTTAAGACAGGAAGAGCATGAAAGAGACTAAGAGAAGAAAAGGGAAAGAATGAGACAACTTGGTGAACACAAAAAATTGCACACCATAGAAGAAGAGTTTTCTTTGGATGGAGAACATGAAACATCAATATAAAGTAAGAGAGAATTAGAATTGGAAACAAAAAGACAACAAATGAAAAACTTGCGTGCAACACGACAATTGAATTATGAAAATGCGGTCACATCATCTATGAGTTCCCAAGTTGAAGAGACATCATTATCCAATGTTGGAGGCACACCATTGTATAATGTTGAAGGCACACCATTGTCTACTTCCCAAGGTGTGGGAACACCCTTGTATCATGTTGAAGGCACACCATTGTCTACATCCCAAGATGTACGCACCCCCTTGTATCTGTATCGTCAGAAAATGGAAGCACTTCCATTTAGGAATAGTTTAGCCCTCTGAGTAAATGGTTTGGGGTCATGTAAAATGCCTTGAATGGGTCTCTAACTTGGATCTGAAATTTTTTTCCCCTGTTCTACCCCATTCTCCACTTCTTTTCTGCATTATTCTGGCATCCTGACTTGAAACCCTGAGATTCTTGACCTCAGGGTCAAGGTCGACCTTTTAGGTCAAGGTCAACCTCAACCCTAAACTAGGTCAAGGTTGACCTCGACCCTGACCTAGGTTAAGGTAGACCTCGACCTTGACCCAAGGTCCAAATTTTAAATTCTGGGGGTTTTCAAATGTCAGGTTTCAGAAAAATTTATTTCCCGCTTCTGGATTGGTTGTTTCAAGCTTCAAAATGGTAAACTCTTAAATTATATTTAATTTAAGTCCACTCCTAGGGGTAAAGGCTTAATTGGAATTTAATTCTCCTATGTTGGCCTCTCTAGAAATTTGTGCCCTAGACTAGTATATAAGGAAGCTTTCTCCTCTCATTTCAATAGAATCAAAAATTCATTCTCCATCAAGATCAAGCATTCAAGCATTCAAGAATTCAAGCATTCAAGCCTTCAAGTGTTCAAGCATTCAATTCATCAAGGAGATCCATTGGTAGTCGTTGAAGGATTCAAAGCTCTATGGAGCCCTCTTATTGAAGATTTCTCCATCCACATCCATTCAAGCTTCTTCCAAATCCAAGATCCATTCAAGATTGTTGTTGAAGATATAAAGACAAGTGATTTGAGACATCCTAAATTCTACATTATACATTGACGTCATGCAAGGCTTAGAGAATCCCCAAAGGAGATGTCTGAGCCCCCAGCTAAACAACCACATAGCGGAAATTCAACTGTCAGCAAGATATACTCACAAATTACCTTTCAAATAGTAATTTCATTTAACATGCCCGTCTGTAAGACCTTTCAGGTTACGACCAAATACAAAGAATTACAAAAGTATCTCTGCAATCTCCTAGCTAGTCCAGCTCTGAAACAAATTAGCAACTGATGGAAACCCTAAGGGAAATATAAACTTGAGCTCGCAAGCCACCAAGAAATCTCCTTGTCTCCAAGCATGCAACCACTAGCTTTGCTATTACAAATATCAGATAAACAATATGATCTTCAAGATCTCGCATAATCAAATCGCTATCCTTCCTAGCTTATTCCACTGCTGACTCCTCACTCTTTCACTAACTTCTCTACTTCTAAACATCTACCCAAACACTCTTTATATACTAATCTTCAACCACAAGTTAGCTGGAAGAAACAATTAACTCCTAAGCCAAGTCAGCTTCTACAACAAACAAATATTAAATGCAACAACAATCGGCTCTCAAATAGCCTTACAATTATTTAATTCTCCATGTCGGCCTCAAGATTCACATAGGAGAATACAACAAAAGCTACCAACAATAAATGCACTAAGTCAGCCCACCAAATCCACAAGAACTCTAGTCGGTAAGCCAAACTACCGAGCACCAATAAAAACAACTGAGCACGCTAGGCATCGCTAAGCCACATGTCAACCGAGCACCACAAGCATCACCGAGCACAAGTTCCACCGAGCGCCATAAGTTTACCGAGTTCCTTCAGTGACCGAGCCCTTTAATGACCGAGCTCCTTGGTCAAAGCTGCAACCGAGTAACACAGAACCAATTCAACACACCACCATGCAGATTTGTTGAGTACCCTAGAATGCCCCTGCATCAGACACCCCAGTTTCAAAAAATATGTTCTCAATAGCTAGAAGAACATCTTTTGAGATTCAACACATAAACCCCGAACTGGTTCTTCACATACATATCCTCCAAGTCCTCAACTTACATACTCTTCCACTTCTTCTTTCTCTGTCTCTTCATGTCTTTCCACGACAATCCATAGGTCTATTCTCCATACTAATCTCCAATCCTCTCAGGATCTGACAACTCAACTCGGCTCCCAAAGCTCGGGTTACTCCTACCAATTGTTGTATCCAGCTTGAAGGCATCAGGGAAAACTTCATGTCACTCTTCTCAACAGTGAACACATTCTTAACACAATCATGCACATCCCTGTAATCATACGGCCAAGGTCTATCAAGAAAAATGTGACAACTACTCATATCCACAATATCACACAACACTTGATCATTATACTGGCCAATCTGAAAATCAACAAGACATTGCTCCCTGACCTCCAAAGCATAAACATCTTGCAACCAACCAATCCTATAAGGATAAGGATGTCTTAACCTCTTCAAACCAAGTTTCTAAACCATCTCCTCAGCTACAAGGTTATCAGTACTACCACTATCCACAATAATATCACAAATTTTACCTCCCAACTTGCACTGAGTTATGAACAAATTACTCCTCTGACAAGGTTCCACCTTACTACCAAGTAATGTTCTTCGAACCAGCAAGTTCTCAGAATCTACCTCAGGTTCATTCAAATCAAACACCTATCGGCTTACCCTTGCACCTCCTTTTGGTGCAAGTGCTAGTGATAAAGCTGTTATTAGTAGAGCAGCTTCCTTAATGGAAATGATTAATTTAAATGCAACTAAGTGATTAATTTAAATGCAACTAAGTAGGGGGAAGAGGAGCTAATACATGAGTGGGGTCCAATACATGTTAAGATAGGTGTTAAAAATAGTTCTCATAGTGGTACACTAAATGTTCCAACAATGCATATTCCCAAAAAGATGCCTCTAAATTTCAAAAAACAACCTGTCATGTGGTGACACATCAGTGCACCATTAAACATGACTTAGTATATACCTATTGGTCTTATCACTTTTTGAGACCGTTTTGGACACTCACAAAAAAACATACTGATGTGACATCAAATTTGACCATGTGGACTTGGAATTTTGTTTTTAAATAGGGGACTTGACAAATAACATGCAAAAAGTTGAGAGTAATTTGAAATATCCACATACCCAAAGTTAGGGTGAGCATGTAGTGGGCCCTCTCCCTATCATGACATGAGTCCATCTTTACTCAAGATAAAAATAAAGATTCATAAACTTAATCTTAACTGTAAAAAAAAATCATTATTTAGAAATTTTGTATGATGCATTCTCGTGATTTTTCCTTTCTCATCTCTTGATCAAATCAGATCATAGGATTATTATGTGGGACTTTTTATCACGGTGTGCAATTGTTCAATTTGGGAAAATAATCAAGCACATAAGAAACTAAATATGTAGCAAACTTGTCCTGACCATACACTGAAATTATGTGCTGAGCATATACATGAAATGTAATATGAAAATATATTGCAACCACAGTCTACAGTCTTATTGAATTATCTATAAATAGTAAATGGCAATACCAATGATGCTGACTCGTCATAATAAGTCTGTGCACAGGACAATAGAAGCTAAAAGAAAAATGGAGTTCTCAACTTAATGTCCATTTGCGACATCAACAGGCATTTTATTTATGATTCTAAAATGATCCTCACAAAAAGAATATGACACTTACTGTTTAAAACTCCTCTAAATACATTTTACAAACATTACTCCTTTCATTTGCCTAAAGCAATGCTGATTCCTGCTTGCTCTGCAGATAGATGCAGTCTAATTTCTAATACATAGAAAATACTGTTGATGAATATCCTTTGCTGCCAATGACAAAATTGGGCAGACAAAGTAATCCTGAAGATATAGAGGTATTCACGATATCCTTTAAGGTTCTCAGGCAACAACGGTTTATAAAACTGCGGAAAACGCATATCCAGCTTCAATAATATGGTTTTAGAAAATTCATTACGAATGCACGACTTATTTAGTCTAAAGAAAACAAAGGATACTTAATAACCAGACATGTATAAACAAGAAGAAATCATCAAAACCTTGAAGATAAAGCCTCATCTCAAATGAAGCAGAAGATGCTCTGGATTTTCAATAAGAAGCTTCCACTTGTTGCAAAATTTTGCCACAGCTGCACCATCTATGACTCTGTGATCAGCACCAACTATAACCTGCAGATGAAAAACAAAAAAATTCTAGTGCATAGTGGTGTACGAACGTTTGAAATTTTCATCTAAATAGAAATTTCTAAACCTTGATGTGACAAGGCACATATTCCATTGAGAAATTGACTAAGTATCATATACAAATGCGTATACAAATACATCAATGTAAGTGTGCGTGTATATGACCTGTTGCATTTGCCATGCCATTTTCCAATATTTTCAAGGTCGTACTCATATTTACGTATCTTTCTTAGGCTTATTTTAAAGCACATTAAAAAACTCATAATGAACACATCGACTGAAAATATTTAGTTAAGGGTTAGCGTATTTTATATTCTTTTTCAAATTTTACTGTGGATAATTTTAATAGATACGTTTAGATGATAAATTGTAAGCCCTAAGAGATTTTTTCATTTAAATCATAACCTTAATTAAGGGTACAGGTAAATAACATAAAGCTGCCACTGACATGGTGAGCTGTCCTCCATGAGAGCATAATAGACTATTTTAGAGGCAGCGTTTATTTTAAATTAAGCTTCCTATGTGAGACGTAAAAAGAAAAAATTGAACTCTATTCATCTTTTGTTATGATAGCAATTGTTTAATGTACTCCGTCGTATTTTTCTCTCTGCACTGCATTTCACATGAAATAACAAAAACAAAGTTCTTTATTTTTAGGAATATTACATTGATATTTTGTTTCCTGAGTTTTTCCCATTTGAACCCTAATAATTAAATTATATTTATATTATTGCCACGCCATTGCAATGTCATAATTGGAACAGTAATATGACATAATTATATGCATGTCTATATGTATGTATGTATAAATGTTAATAGCTCATCTACAGAAAATGTCCACGCATTACAATGAGTCAATGGCTAAACACCAATTAAATGAACAGACACGAATGAGAGATGGAGAGGAAAACAATACATACATTCATAAGTGAAGCAGGATAAACTGTCCCTTCATTTGAAAACCGAGGAAGCTTTTGGATTCTGCCGATTGCTATTATAGAAACCTCAGGCAAGTTTAAAAGGGGAGACCCAAATTTACCGCCAATGGCCCCAAAGTTGCTAACTGTTATTGTTCCACCAGAAACATCATCTGAAGATAGCCTGTTGTTTGAGGCTTCTTGAATAAGGCGTTGAAGTTCCTTTGTAATCTATGAAGTGACAAACAGAGTTATTGCAAGCAATCCAGAGCAACCCTTTTAGATTAAAAGAATAGATGAACATTACTTGACAAATAGTCTTTAAAACAATAAAAATAACTTGAGCTTGAACAAAAAGCAGACAAGCACACTTTCTAGATATACTTTCATTCAAAATCTGCTCATCCTGTACATATTCATGGAGGTGAATCAGCAGTTTCCAAGTATGCATCAAATGGATTGGGATAGCCCTCCATGGAAGGGTAATGAGTTGGGGTTAGACCTATTCACTCCACATGCGCCTTTGCTTCAACTAATAAAGATTGGATACTCTATTTTCCAATCCCAAGAATAGAAACAAGGAATTTAAATTAAATTCATGTCTCACATTGGAAGATTTTTTTTGTAATTTTAAAGATTTATAATTCTGTCAACTGGAATAGAAAAAGAAACTGTAAATTTATTGTTACAGTGGGAATATTGTAAGGATTGCAGCAAATGAATAGAGAATAATGGAAATTGTCACCAAACAGGTCTCTACAGGAATTGTTGAGTAATTTTCAATGCCAATGGAATAAAAGCAGTCATTACAACGAGTGATTTTCTAATCCAAAAAGATACGGAGCCCGTCAAGTCAACAATTATCCAGCTACTACAACCATAATTATCTCAAACAAACTGATTATGTAGTAGCAGCAATAATTGCAACAGTGAGCCTTTTATCCACTAAGAAAAACAACATAGGACTTGAGTGCCTCCTTAATACAAATTTGATGCTCCTTACTTAGGAATATTGAGCTGTCACTCATGGGGAATAGATCAGAGTTTATATAATGGAACCTCCTTAAATATCACATTTCCATGATAGCATTCAAAGATTAAAGCAAGCATAAAAACGTAAGTTTGCCTAGCCCAGTGATATCTGTCCAGAAAGGAGTGCCGGATTCCTTATGGACAGCAATGTAACATATGCAATATCAACACAAGTCATGTCTTAACTAGGCCAAGGAAATAGCAATGCAGCCAACAGTTTGTCAGTCGCAATTTAAGACTTTGAAAGAACTCTGATTACAATTACACTGAATGAAAATTATGATCACAGATAAGAAGTACTAAGTTGGTGCAGATGCATAAGAAAGATAATACACTCTTGTGCCCAAATTAAATTGCATAAATTTAATTGAACTGTTAATTCTTAAACTATATCTAAGGCATGATCTCAACCCCCTAAAACATTAGTCATACCAAACAAGATAGGTGGTTCATATCCACCTGATTTCTTCATATGAGCTTTTATGCAATCTTACGCCTAAATCTGGTAGCCAACATGTAACTTAAGGGGTGATAATCCTTGATCTGTCAAATGCACGTCCTCAGCTCCCTACAATAAAAATCATAAAAAAATGTGATAGATGATTCCTCATATCCACTTGACTTCCTCAACTGACCTACAAATCTGTAGGAAGGTCATACCCAAGCTTCAACCCTCACAAATCCCAAAGAAAATAGAAATCAAACCAGGTCACAAGTTCAAGACCCATTTTCAAAACTGGAAAAAAACCAACATACAAAAACTCACACAAGCATAACTGCATCTGAAAACTAATAGGTGCTTTTCACAAGACCTCCCATCCTATGTCTGAAAGATATGCTCACCAACATTGCTGAGCTGTTGGCGTTGATTTTTTTCTCTAGTTACATGCCTAAAGACCTAGCTGGAAATATTTTGTGCCCTGCACTTTGCTGCTTGTTATAAGAAGCTATATGGACATATTAGTAATACATGATTGAGAAGGAGAGAGAAATTACAAGGATGACAATGAATGCTTATAAAAGCATAAAGATGAAAGTTAAAACCCTAGATGAAAACACTAGGTGAGGATAAGATTAGATGATGACAAGTGCCCTCATCCTATTCTATGAGACAAAATGACCTATAATTAGCTCAATCTAAATATACAAAAGCACCCCTGAGTTTAGCTTAAGTGTAATAAAGTCAGATCACACATGGAGGGAGAACAACTGTCTTAAGGCACCCTAGGATGCCTCCTTATTCCATATCTTATATGACTGAGATTCACATACAAGTCATCACCGCTTATTGATGAATATATGATTTCCCTGTTCTAATAATAGATTTATTTCATGAGCTGTGTCTGCAATGTTACCTAACTTGCTTGTAGGTTTCCAGAACAGGCCTAGCTCATCTTATTCTTATGTTAAGAATGTATCCCTAACTATATGCTTTGTTTTATCTAGTTTTGTGAGTTTAGGGCAAAATATAGAGTGGTCCAGAAGGGGACATTACATTCATCTTGCTGATAAACAATCAAGCACTGAAACACATAAATGCTCAACCTAAATTGTACCATAAGCATATAAGATGGATCTCGTTTCTGCAAATTTTTACATTTTTAGTGCAGCATATTTTTAGGTAGCTTAGATTAATTTGTTCTTTATTTGAGGCTTAGGCATTATCCATGAATTTACTTAGTTTGTAGACATGAAGGAAGAATAAGCTGTTGATCTCAATGATCCAGGACTTACAGGTAAGCGTTTTTATAGAAAATATTTGTTAGCTAATGCTTAATGGGTTTTGTTTTAAGAGCTCCAACTTTGTATTCCCATTGAAATTGTAAGAGAAAAGTTTATTAGAAAATGCATTCAAATCGCTGGGAAACCACTTTGGTAGAGATAAAACTTAATGCTTGGTAAGTGAAAAGTTTATTTATCCTCAGATGAGGGATATCAATAAATTTGTGTCCACATACTCAAAGAGGAAACAATTCTATTTTTGTAGTGGTGGATTGATTACCAAAGTAGCCCATTTTATTACATGCAAGAAAACAAATAATCTAAGTAAGATTACTCATTTGTTCTTAGGGAGATGGTAAGCTTGCATGGGCTGCCCAAGAAAATCACAAGTGACCATGAAATGAAGTTCCTTAGTCACTTTTCAAGGACATTATGAAAGAAACTTAACCGCAAGCCACAGTATTGTTCTGCCTATCACCCACAAATAGATGGGAAATAGATGTACTTAACAAAAAGTTTGAGCATTTTACTTTGGAGCCTAGTTGGTGAGAATCTAGCCTAGTGGGATTCAGTTTTGGCATAGGCCGAGTTTGCTTTCAATCCCAGTATGAACAGATCCAAAGGTGTGTCTTCTTTCAAGGTTATCTTTGGAGACAATTCAAGAGGGATGGTAGTTCTAATTAATCTTCCTAAGGGAAGATAAGTTAGTCAGCTTGCTAAAGATTTAATACAGCATGCATTTGGTGTGCAACAAGAAATTAGGCTGAGGATAAAAATCATGGATGAGAACACTGAGAAGCACACATCAAGGTACAAAAGTATACCAAGAAGATGAACAATTCGTGATGTATTCATAAAAAGAGAATCTCTATGGGAAATTGCCATAAATAGAAACCAAATTAAATTGGTCAATGTAGAATAACCAAGCAAATAAATAAGAATGCTTATTTGGTAGATCTTCCTGAAGAATTTGACATCAGTCCTTGTGTTCTCTATTGCTCTCTATCATCCTGATGATGGATCACGGAGTGTGATCTGAAACATTGATGCAAAAATATTTTAACACAATTTAATCCAGAAGCCATTGCATATTATTATTATGGATGGTGGAAATCTTGTCTTTGATCAGTCCCATCTTCAATGTTGTGGGTATATATCCTTATCAGGGTAAAAAACAGGTTCAAGAAGAGAATGCAAATGAAGAATAGACATGACAGTTACCATAGAAAAAGGGAGCACATTTACAAAGTATTTTACACTATGCTCACTGCTACAAGATTGAAGTATTAAAAAAGGTACTTAGGAGTTCCAACATCAAGTGGAATATAAAAGAAAACTCATAAGGTCTTCTGAACTAGATTCCTCTGAACCAGGAGATTCAGAATTTTTATAAATTAAGGGGAGGACAATGCAGTGTTCCCTCGTGAATGAGATCCTGGCAGCTTTTGAATGTTGTGATAAGGATGCAATAACTGAGGAAAGTTTCACTGTGAGATGCAAGGATCTTGTCCTACTAAAAATAGAGGTGAGTTGTAGACTAGTTTGCATAGAAATAATAAGAGAGTTTCTGTAATAGACTTCATTTTCCATTGTATAGAGAAATTATTAATTTCATTCTGCTGAGATTAACGAACAGGAGGAATTCTACTTGACAATTGATGTTGTGGGGATTTGTTTTACTGCTGGTAATTATGTATATTGTTACCCATTGTCTCCTCTCTTCCCTGTCCATTCTTCTGTGTTTTCTTTGTGCAGGTATTACCACAAAGAATAATTCTGGCAGTGGAGAAGAAAAATGAAATATTCTGCATCAATTTCCGATTGAACATCTCAAATTTGATTGCTTACAAGAGAAGAAAAGAAAGAAAGAAATGTTAATTCCTGGAGAACTTGGTTATCATAAACATCAGCTAGCTTCATGCCAATCTCAAAAGAAGAAAGCACTCAAAAGAATCAGAAAAAAAGCTCTCCAAATCAGGATCAGAGGGACCTGACCTCCTTTAATGTCCTGTCTTGCTAATACATGCCTGGAACTCAAGTGGCCTGGGAGTTGCAAAGAAGCAGGATTTTTTATTTAAGATTGTCTTGTTTGCAGTAAATAACTAAAAGATACAGAATCAAATAAGTAGAAAAAATAGTGTCCAATGTTTTTGTTCTCTCTACATATCTCATCCAATAATCAATTCTAGATTTTAGGTCGATAGGAGCATTTAATAAATCTCTTTTTAGCCTTGTTTTTCTAAGCATTATGTTTGTAATGTTCAATAAGGTATGTGCAATTAGTGGTTACTAGTGAAGGTGTTGCCAAACAAAAGAAAGATTGACCTGATCTTAGGATTTCATTAACTAGACTTAGAAACAATAATTCACTTTGCTTAAAATGTTTTGAGACATAAAATAAAACCAATACATGGATTCAAATATTAAAATATGTGATCTTAAAATTTACCAAAGAGCATTGGCAAGGAGACAAACCTCTAATATGGAAAGCAATTGAACATTCTTGATGTTAGGGACAACCAAACCATGAGGCGTTGCCATGGCAACTCCTATATTATGTGAGCCTGCATGAAATCATTGTTATGAAGCCACAAAGGGACCAAAACCAAACAAAGGTGAACCATACATATGTGTAATACAATAAATGTTAGTGGTCCAAATTCTGTCATAAATAGATTAACATTTTACAGATATTGTAGGTCACAAGTTACAACAGGCTTGGGTTTCCCATACATGGTCAACCCACATTTAAATGATATCTGCAAAGTTAAAGGATATTGATTGTCAGAGACTTTCAGAGAATATTTCTCACCTCACAGACAAAGGACATCAATTACTCTGTCATTAGGTATACCCCATTGATATAAGCAGTGCTAACAATGGCTTAAGAATAATATTGAATAATGAAGACTAACAAACATTACAAGCTGAAACATGATGTAAAGCATTTTGAAACAAGTATGATATACTTTCAGACATGTCACTTTTTGAAATGCCTAAGATGTCACTATATAATTCCCAGTTTGCTTCCAGTCAATCCTACAATTACATTTGATAAGAATTTTTTATTGAATAAGACTGCTTCTACTGTTTTCACCGTGTACTCCATAATCTTGCAAAATTTGTGCTTCTAACATTTTTGGTCAGCATAAAGGAGTTACCAATGGAAACAATTATCAGGGACACTCAACCACTGGAATGGATTATCTCTAAGAAGTGAGACCACTCTTGTATGTGCACATGTAAACAAAGAACACAAAAAATTATTTGCAAAGATTTTAAAGAAAAAAAGAAAGGCCTAGGCCTAGCGCTCTATTTAATGTTGGATTGATATCAACCTCAGTCTAAGAAGCTGTTCTAAACTTAGCTACAAATATGTCAATAAATTCTAGCTTGAAATACAAATTAAACATCTAGAAAACATGCATATTTGAGTTTTAATCCAATATCTTATAATTTCAACTTCAATGGACATACCTTTATAAATGAGTTCACTTGCTTCTTCATTGAAAATACTGTTCATTGAAGGATGATCCATCAGAGCAAATGATAAAGACTTCATCAGAAATGGCATGTATGTATGCTTCATAGCTTGGTCAGCTGTTGCACCCTGAAAAGATTCCTTTAACTTAACAAGGGAGTCAACATTAATCTCTTCCAGATAATGGAAGTGAGGCACTTTTGCAGCCATGTTCATAGTTTTGACCATAGCACGCTGAAATCCCCTGAAATACAAGATCAAGCGTTAGTCCTTACTCCTGACTGATGAATGCCCACAAGCTCCATTCTCATTTATATATCCTCAATGCCCAAATGCTGCAAGTTTCTGCTACAAAATGACAAACACATAGAAAATCTGCTGCTGCCACTAATCAGCATTTGCTAATGCTGCATCAAAATTGGACTCGAGTCATTGTCACTATGAGGAACTACCTCTATCCAATGGAACCTCAACCAATCCCTCCCATGCCTCACCATCAGCCTATGTGTCATTTTTAGGATCAACATCCCAAAATGCCACTAAAATCTAACAATACTCGGGAATCCATCATGCTGCATATTTTTAATCTGCTATATCAATAATGTTTTTCAAACTTGAAGCATTTATGATAATTGCATGTGTTTTTCTATAGTTCATTAAACATCTAAGGTAACTTATTGTTGATGTACATCTTCACCACAGTTAAGGATCATGAAATACAATAGAAAAGTTGCACTTGCAACCATCAAATTGAAATAAATGTCTTTTGAATTCTTTTAAAGATCTCTTTTACATACATTTTCCTGCGATCTTTTTGAAATAATATATATAATTGTTTAAGTCTTGATAGTACAACTAAATTAAGATTAAATACCTTAATTTAATGATATGGTTTGTTCTAGAGATTAACTATCACCAAAAATAAAAATTTAAGAACTCGTGGCACATCAACATATAAGTAATTCTGTATGAAGCACCATTGCCTATTTTACTTAGAAATTATACTGGTTAGTTACCCATTTACTCCAATGAGATGGCATGGAAACCATAGAGAAACTTTGTGTTATTTTCTTGAATCTTATTTATTAGTTTTTAGGATAAATAAACTAGCACTTGATGACATGCAAGCAACAAAAAACTTATTAAAAAATTATGAAAGAAAGAAAGAAACCAAAAAAAAACTCTTACAATGAAAACCGTTGGATACTATACACTCTTCTATGTTTGAATCACAAACCCAACTCAATCCTTCATACACATAATCAACATATAAATCAACTTGAGACAATTCACAAGAAAGGCCCTACCCTTCAAGTTCTCTCTATTTCATGCTCTTCATGGCAACCAGCAACATGGTCACTACTAGCACAAAGAAACTTACCAACAATTTCATCCTCCTCTTGGAAACAAACATTTAGGTATCCTTGACAACAAACAAGTTCAACCTCGACACATCCAACCAACAAGTCTAGAAATGAATCCTCAATATGATTCACATCAACAATAGTCAATGCCCCTAAGCCAAGCTCCATGATGTCATTGAGACAAAAATCCCCATGACCATCAGCATTCAAGGTAGGCACATTTGGATTAGAAACATGAGTACACTCCTCTTGTGAAGCAGAATCATCCACCACACCATCATAAGACAAAATTGATGCAGTAGATACACCAATGGCATCACAATCCTTAGCAACATAAAAAGAGAAACCATTAAAGACATATTCAAGTTCTTGCCCTACAAGGTTATAACTAACATAGTAGTGGTCTCTACCCCTTCACTTTCACTCTCAAGCTTAATCCAATGTAGTGGTCTCTTTGATATGGCATGCATCTTCATCCTTTGCACCAACCCCATACTAACACATGTTGCCTCCACCACATTGCTACTCACAGTAGCCAATTCATCATCAACAACACTTGCATTTGAGGACAACAAATTTATTAGTCATTTCTCAATTTTTAAGGGAATCAAGGCATTTATAGGCTTGTTGCAAGCTTGTAAGTTTCAACTCATTAAGCACAAGATTCAAACCAACCTCATAAGCTTCAAAGAATAGATTAATGCATTTAGATACATTGGGCTTGTAAACATTATGGATTTTGGAAAAGAAAAAACAAAATTATAGCTGAAACCCTTACAAGATTCTCCCTCTTGCCTTTCAATATTTACCAATTCTTCGACAAGAGCAACAAGGTCTACATTGTTTGTGTACTTCTCATCAAAGGCATCCACAAGGTCCCTCCAAGAAGCAAAACAATTTTCAGGATTCAACATGCCTTCAGGATTCCGCCTACCCCGGAGGAATCCAAATTCCTCTAGCAACCCTAAGTTCCACCCCTTGCAAAAGCGAATTCCAAGTGCAAATTGTTGAAAAAAGGTGAAAGAAAATGAAAAAAACATTGTTTTTTGAAGTGAAGTTGCAAAGAGGTAATTCCTCTAGGCATGGCAGATTCTGCCTGCTGAGGAATCCAAATTCCTCTCACACTCAAAATTTCCACCCCCCTTTTGTCGCTCAAACTTCTCCCCTACCCCTCAATTCCGTCTATAGGTAGGTCATTGAGGAAATTAGATGAACAAATGGGGTAGTTTTGAGGACAAATTATCGAAGGAAACTTGAAAATCAGAGAAAGAAAGAGGGGGATGAGCATGAAATCAGACTTGAAGTGATCACCAATCTCACCTTAGAAACATAATTGAGAGCTTGATTGCATTTAAGAGGGCGTGGAATGGTTTCAAACTCAACTAAGGAGAAAATGATGATTTTTGAGAAGATGAAAGACCAAGAGGAAATTCCTAAAGGCGGGGTGGAATCCACCTGCCCTAGAGGAATCTAAATTCCTCTCCTACCCCATATTTCCGCCAAGGATCAATGGCACAAAACTTAAGGCAAAAGGCCTCCCAACACACACAAATGAAAACAAGAACATGGAACGATGGATTGGATCAGGTTTTGGGTGAAATCAATTTGAAATGAAGTAGGAAAATCTAAAATCCTCTCCATGTCTCAATTTCTGCCTCAAAAGAAAGTGTCAAAAACATGCACTAAAGTCCCCAATCTGCATTCTGAAAAAGGGAAACGAAAGATAGGATGGAGAATTTAAAAGAAAAGTTGAGGTGGAGAAATAGAACAAAGTGAAAGAGGAGATTCCTCTAGGCATGGCGAATTCCAATCCACCACTATGCTTCTCCTACTTCAAACTCTCCCGCATTGAGCTTCTGTGAATAATTAATTGATTACATTAGAACAACATTTCATTTTGAGTCAATCAAAACATTTACTTCTATCCATCCTTACCAATTCATCACATGCTCTCCATGTTTCTGCAAACTCAAGATTATCTTCATACACATCTCAACTTTTCAAATTTAACTATTTCTACTCAAAACATCAACAACCTTGTTTGATTTTACACTTTTATGCCTTTAAAAAGTATAACTTTGCATAGATTCTACCCATCTTCTATTCTTTGATTCATCTTACCTCAATTGTTTGAGTACTACAATGCTTGATGATCAATGTAAAATGCAAACTCCTTTGATAACAAATGATGTCTCAACTTCTTCAATGATTGAATTATGGCATAGAAATTTTTATCATATGCTGAATATCTCCTTGCATTACTCAAATTTCCAGTAAAAATATTGTACTAGTCTTCCTTCTTAGCTCACAACTGCTCTAATTGTGTTCTCACTTGCATCAGTCAACCTGATATACTTTGTTTAAATCTAGTAATGCTAACACTATTTATTTTTTCACCTTCTTCAACTATTTCAAACTTTTGTTGGCTCCTATGGTCCACATGGATTCCTTGTCTCCTCTCATAGTCTCAATTAACAATGCTCATATACCACTAAAAGAATTTGTGAACTTCCTATAGAAACTTACCAAACCATGAAATAATCTTACCTCTAAAACATTTGTTGATGTAGGCCACTCAATTATTTCCCTAACTTTCTTTGTATCCATTTTGAATCCTTCAACTAAGATTACAAATCCCAATTAT
This sequence comes from Chamaecyparis obtusa, assembly GCA_027943335.1. NCBI lineage: Eukaryota > Viridiplantae > Streptophyta > Pinopsida > Cupressales > Cupressaceae > Chamaecyparis > Chamaecyparis obtusa. The sequence continues at coordinate 308,826 of BSBK01002744.1, read as the reverse complement.
ACCAATTGTTTCTTCATGAAATTACATTTCTTCACATTCATCAACGACTTCTCTTCCCTCAATTTATACAATACTAACCTGATATATTCTAGGTTCTCATTGCTATTCTTAATAAAAATCAAAATATCATTCAAGAAAACAATCATTAACTTACCCAAAAATTACTTTAAAACTCATTCATCTTGGTGTCTCAATTAACTGCAAGGGAATAACCAATCATTCACACAATCTTTCATTTGTCTTGAATACAGATCTGCATTCATTTAGTTCTCTAATTCTAATATGATGCTTGTCACTCTTCAACCCAATCTTGGTAAATTACTTTGATCCACTCATACAGTTCATTAGGTCATACATTCTTGCTAATGGGAAGCTATAGTCTATAGTGATCTTATTTATTGCCCTCAAGTCTGTACACCTACTCCACCCACCATCCTTACATGCTAGTCCCGCAAGTACTAGAAATAGGATCAAACTTTTTCTAATCAATCCTTTCCTCAACAGCTCCTACACTTACCAATTCAAATCCTCATTTTCTGTTGGTGTCAACATAAGAGTCGCCTTATTTGTCAAACTTGCCCTAGAATTAGGCCAATATGATAACTAATACTCCTCACCAATGGTCATCCATCTAGCATATTTTTGTATGATATCTTTGTACTCTTTTAACATAATTGAAAATTTATCATGCAGTATACCTTTTGTATTTGCAGTGGTGCCTATTGTGTTTATGTTGCCACATACCTTAGGAATCAATGCTTAACACACATTCTAATGCATCGAGCCATCCAAGAACTTTCTTCCATCCACAAAACAATTTTAGAACTACTTCAAATTTTTCTGTCTATTTCTTTCAATGAAATCAACCTATGTCTCGTATCATTCATTGTTAGACTAAGCATTCACTCTTCCATCATGTATAATGCTTCTATCAAATTTTCATGGTCTCCCCAACAACAGACAAAACACATCAATTAGCATTATGTCACACAAAACTTCATCATGATATGTAACTATCTTGATTTTGACTCATCATTGCTCTTTCACCAATACACTATGTTCTTTTTGCAACTAAGAAATCCTCTATGCTTTAGGGTGTTCTAGCCTTTCCAATTTTAGTTTATCAAACATCTCTTCTAACACTAGATTACCTATGCTACCATTGTCTACAACAACCTTACAAAACTTACCTCCTAATTTTCATATTGTTCTAAACAAATTCTTTTTCTATATTGGTTCCTCCTTATAATCATGCTTCAATAGAGCTCTACTTGTGGCAAGTGATTGACCTCTTTCCAATTCAATATCAAAGTCATAAGATCTCTTAGTCTCTTCATCAATAGGCACAACTCTCACTCTCCCTTCTAACCTTTTGCTAGGGCTTCCTTAACCTTGGTGACATTCAAACACTCAATATCCTTACCCATAGTTGAAATATATTCCCTTAAAGGGCCTCCAATCACATCCATCATATCTCCCTTTTCCTCTCTAATATCCGTCAATTTTGTCATTGATATGTGAGTTTATGCCATGCTTTACTCATGTATGAATTACTATCTACCTTGCTATTGTGATGGGTTTTACTACCTCCCCCTTCCTTGTGATATGAATTATTATCTTTAGGATTCTTTGCGTATGGCCCCTTCACTATTGTGAAACCTATCCTCCAGGAACCTTCTCTACTTTTTTGTCGATTCTACCTCTCCAAATCATTTTGTTAAATTTATTTTCAATGGTTAGATCTATCAAATATGGTTCCTTTATCATCTGCATAGTTAATATACTCAACTCTTCCAAAGTTGAATCGCTCAAACCATCAACTTTCTCTACTCCCGTATCATGATGTCCTAAAGAAATTGTTATCCCATAGTATTCTTCATTGTAGTCTTTTGTAGTCATATCCTTTATCTTTAGATTGTGCATTCCTTTAACAACTCAAACAAGTAATTTGCAGGAATGAGCTTAGATTTTAGCTTCTTCACCATTTCATGCCATCCCATGATCTCCCAGTACCACGTTTACCTTTCCGATTTTTTTCTACCTGAACTTTCTTCACCAAATGGCAACATAATCCTTCAATTTAGTCTTAAAAAATTTTACCTTATCCAATCTTTAATATTTTCACAACCAAAAATGTTCATTTAAATCAATTATCAAATACATCATTTCTTCAAGATTTAGACTACCAAACTAATATGGAATATCTACTCTAGTTTTCATACCAATACTTGATATTCAACGCTCTTCCTTGTCTTCACTTACACTTAACTCAAGATGGTCAACTTCTGCTTAACTCAACATGGTTACTGTTGTCACTAGGGATTGCACCCGTGGAGGCTAAGTGTGAAACCTAGCAATCCTGTGAAACATGGGACTACTTTCAGGTTGTGGGTGACCTATAAGAAAGTAGACCTCCGGATTAGGGGCCGGCTTCCCCTTGAATCACCTTGAAACTTAAACTAACTTTTGGAGGAAAAGGGAAGAGGGTGCATGAATTGAAATAACTGAAAGGGAAACTAGTGAAGGAAATTGTCATTGATGTCATGAAAAGAACATACAAAGAACAATATAAAGAAAATATATAATATTACATACAAAGAACAATATAAAGAAAATATATAATATCACAGCACATATATAATACAACATATATACAGCAATTATATGCAGTGATACATATAGAAGATGTTGTTTTATAAACATTGACTTATGGCATATAAACCAAGGATGATAAACAGTATATATGATATTAGATTTATATATAAGCATATATATGAAAGCATTCATTATAAATCGGAATAGATGATCAGATATGAACAGATGTTATAATATCAAAAAGGCAGTGATATATATGCAGCAATTATATGTTAGATACATATGTTATCATAAATGAATGATACAGCAGCACCTTTAAATGCTTTGAATGATACAACAGCCTCTTTGAATGAAACAAATATATACTGGTGGCATGTATATTTTCGAAGACAGCATATATTGAAGACGAGAGTGATATAGGCGTGGTCATGTTCGTATTCATAGATACTAAGGTTCCGAAAATGCAAGGGCTGTAACAAGGTGTGATCAGCAGGTATCGAAAAAATGTATTGAAGTTATTGAAACAGAGATATCGAGTTCTAAAAATGGATATTATCAACAGCATATATTATCAACAGCATCATATTGAAGGCATACGAACAGAATCGATGTATGTCCAGTAGCGACAAAGGTTTGAAACGGCACTAAAAAATCACAATCCGCGGCACGTAACACAGCGAAGGCATATAGCGATATACTATGTGCAACGGTTGATGGATTGAAGATAAAATAATAACAGAGGTTGAGACGGTCGAAGTAAACAATATTGAACGCATGTGCAGAGCAGAGATAGACGTACACAGAATGAAGTATTATCGATGGTCAAAGACGTTACAGATGATGTAGTCGATATATGTGATATGCGACAAAGATACAAGGATGTATATAATATACAGCGAAGAGTATATGTATAAACGGCAACATGAATTCGGAAGTGTGCGATAGTTTTTAATATTGCAGCGGTCTTTGGATGAAGAGTTTCATTTTTTATTATTATGTATGGAAGGTTTATACAGCGATCTATATTTTATTGAAGACTCAAAACAATTAACAGCAAATATAAAAGAGTATATCGATAATGTTTAAGAGAAGATTAAAGTTAATATTATTTAAAGAAAGATATTAACTTTAAGTTAATAATTTTAATAAAAAAAAAGAGACACCTTTTCATTTAAAAAGTCATGTCTTTTAAAAGGACATATTGTTTCATCTTAAAAAATTATATATAAATATTCAATTATTTTTGTGAATGAAGAACAAGTCAGCATGGAATAAATAGAAAAGAAGAGCAGAGAAAGATATAAGAATTCAAGGCTTATATATTCAGAATATACAGTGATATAAGATATATTTGTGAAATAAAAAGAACAGCAATAGAGTAAAGGAGAGAAAAATTACAGAATTATATATTCAAATATTGACTGACTTAAAAGAGCAGATTGCATCCATCATCAAGTTGAATAAGCAACTATATAAAGGTGGAAATTCAGAATTATAATCAGAAGTGAAGTAGGTGCTTTGCTTCAAGGTTGGTGCCTTCAGATAGTGGGTTGGTGCTCACAGAACAGCGTTTGGAGGTTGGTGCTTCCAGTGGGTTGGTGCTCACAGAACAGCGTTTGGAGGTTGGTGCTTCCAGTGGGTTGGTGCTCACAAAACAGCGTTTGGGGGTTGGTGCTTCCAGTGGGTTGGTGCTCACATAAATTGTAAAAGAACATTATTATATAAATAAAATAAACTATTTGGAGAATTATTTTCTATGTGCACAATTGTTTATTTTCAAGTAAATTAAAGTTACGTTTGAATAAAGATTTTAAAAGTTAAAATTGTTATTATACTGATTCACCCCCCCTCTCAGTATAATCGTGTGCTCTTCAACTAGGTGATTCACCAACTTTTAAAGATCCGCAAATTGAAAAAATACTCACAATAGCACTGAAACATAACTTGTAACTCACAACTTGACCCTATTGCTTTGATATTCTTTGAAATAAGGAGGTACTTGGAATAAAAGAAGGGAAAGAACTTCCACAACTTTAAAATCCAAATGTACACAGATTAGGACTGCAAATAACAAAACACTTCCCTGAATACTCAACCTAAACCACTATGGAAAGTAAAGGACATAACAGAATCACAATAACTTTGACATGAAATTCAATAGAGAATTCAAAAAATGAGTAAGGCCAAGAAGGACTACTGCTTAATATTCACTGAAAAAGAAGCCAAGTACAATTTGTTTATCTAAGAGCTACAAACACTCCAATCTCCAAGTGAGATAGGATGCAAAAACTCCCTCAATCACCAAAGTGAGAGGTATAAATAGGTGAACCTCAGAATCTGCATATCCAAGAATCTTGGGGATTCGTTGTCTAACTCCACCAAATCCGGGATTGGTGTGAAGGGAAATCTCTGAAAAGACTGACAAAATCCCAAGTAGGTCAATAGATGCTTCTCAAATCTGGATGATAGTAATCCCAAAAATATAGGGGTAGGTGAGAAGATGAAAATCTTTAGAGATTTAAGCCATCCTTTATCAAATCAAAATCAGTCCTAGCCTACCCCCCAATCATGCTTAAAATGATATTTGACACAATGATTTATAAAAATATCATTTGTCAATATCTCACAAGGAAAGAGCATGATTTTTACATTTATCCTTCTATTACTTCCCTCTAACAAGAATTACCTATGGTCTAAGGGGTGGGTTATTGTTTAATTAATATGTTAATTAAAAAGTTCAATGAATAAGTTCTCAACCCATTTTTAAAGGGGAAAACCCACTCATTAAACATTAAACAATAAACACTTTTATAATTCAAAAACCTGATCCTCAAAAAATGAAAGATGCTAAAAAGCATTGAGCCCTAACTGCTGTCATTTTGGGGAAGTTGCATCTTTGGACTGGTCTTTGGCTCTGTGATCATGAGCTTGATTTGGCAACTTGTGGCTTTTCAAATCATCATATGGGAGCTCGATTGAGGTAGGTATTTTGTCTTTATCACTTCTTTGCATTTCTTAATGGCATCATTGCATCTATTATTCGATGTTGTTTAACTCAAGGGTATACTTCCTGTGATTTTTATTACATCATTGCTCCATGCTTATAATCTCTGTTGTATTCATGGCACTGAGCTCATTGCTTTAGAATGATTGAGATATTTGATAGCCCATGCTTGTTGGAGCTTTATGATTTGTTGTTGCTATTATTTGCTCATACATTAAGATGCTCACTGTTTATTGTTTTAGAGACCTTCTAAGGCCCACGAGCTATGAGCTATGGCATCCATGCAATATCATTTACTCACTGTTATTGTATTATGTTAGGGCATCATTGCTGTTGTTTTCATGGCGCCATGATCACTGTTTTGAAATGGCTGAGACACTTGACAGCCCGTGCTTGAAAGAGCATTGTTGTTGTTGTTATATTATCATCACTGACTGCTTCATAGCTACTGCTTTATGACTGAGGTGTTCAAGGCCTCGAGCCTATGATTGATACCTCCTTTTGTAATGATCAACATTTGTTCTCATGGCATCATTATCACTGTTGTTTGAAAGGCTTTAAAGCCCGTGAGCTTGAACTAGGGCATCACTAATTCTTCATTGGACCAATTGATGCCATGTTGTTTGACGCTGAGGTCTTGTGATTATCTCTTCTCCCTTGCATGGCATCATGATGGTGCCCACTGCTAAAATTGCATCACTTTTCATTGAGACCGCGGGCTTCATGTTGACACATTGCATCTTATTATGTTGTGACTGTGATTGCTTCCTTGTCTCTATTGTATCCATGGCACCATGATGTAACTTGGGCATTATTGTTTACTCATCCCTTACTAGGGTTCATTATCTGAACTGTCACTTGTAGAATCAGTGATGCTTGATCATTTGTATAATGATATGCTTGGAACACTGGTCATCACATATTGGATTTGTATTGATAGCATCATGCTCACTATTGTATTATGATTTGCTATTGCTGGCTGTGTGGTATTGATGTTTCATACATGTATGTGCTGTCCATTTCATCTTGAGCATAGCTCCTCTTTTGCAGCCTGTGTCTATATATCAGCGATGTTGAGGTTTGAATGCCATCTTATTATGATGCTCCAAAGTAATGGAATATGTTGTACCACTTTGTTTCATAAGATCTCTTGCTTCATGATGTTATGTCATTGATTTTTGATTAGTATGAGGCACCATGTAATCATTCACCATTTGCAGTTTTCTCTCCTTAGCTTAATAATGCTGATTTGATACATGTCTTTGGAAACTCCATGCTATAGTATTACTGAATTCATTGATGGTACTAGGATGCAGATTTTGTGTACCTCTTGCTCCATGATGTTCTTTCATGTAGGCTTGATCATGACTGCATCATTATTGGGGTACCAAGACATGATGGGTCAGTGTTGTGGATGCATCATTTGGAAATGATGCTGTAGCAACATCAGATGGAACAGCAACATTTGATGTTGCTGTTGCATTGTTTGGATGATGCAAGCCACAGTAGTGATTCGTTTGATGTTCATTTGCTCCACTAAGACTTATGCATGTCCACTTGATATTTCCATGACACATGATTGTAGAGGAGCTGTAAAAGGCAGCTACTTACTCGCTGCTGCTCCATGCTCATTCTGGCTGTCCTCCTTAATGTTGATCTTCTTCTGTTTGATTGTGTTCCCATGCTTTCTGTTTTTGAAACTAGCTTGTGCCCATCTGAAGATATGAAACTCATAGGTGCCCTTGTGTTGCAAATTAGTGTTCTCCAAAGGTGGCTCTAAGAGGCTTCCCCTTGGAGAGCCCAATTTGCGATGCAATTGCATTTATTGCAGAGCTCTTTGTACCATTCTGGATCCTGAATGTTCCAGGGCCACTGTTGTTTTACTGATTGCTCCCTCTTCCTGGATCAATGCTCCTCCTTAGGGTTGTGGGGATAATCAGAAACTTTGTGGAAATAGGGCTTTTGATAACCCTCACAACTTCAATGTGGGGTGCTAGGATGGCACATGATCATGGGTGCTCTTGGCCTGTGATGTGGGTTTTGTCAAGGAGCTTGAGGGCTTCCTGACAGTGCCCACATTACAGGGAAACATCATTCGTTACATTTCAACACCTTAAAACTGCTATTGTCCAAACAATAGAGACATCTTGAGGATGACCCCTTTTAGGAAAGGCCATCCTCTCGGTACTGCTATTATCTGAGTGAGGGTAATCAACAGTGTCACAGCTTCTTCTGTACCTGCACATGGAACAAACATGGTATCTTCTTCTTCCTGCAGCATCTTTCTTAGTGCACAAGTCTTGTAGCATGGTTTCCTTCTAGAGATGTATGGCTTGATTATGCACATGCATGACGGTAGATGAGGATATGTAATAGGATATCATGCATTGCTTAGATCCCTTGGATCTAACTCCATCTCTTTTCTTCTTGTAGGTTCTGGATCAAGTAGGAGCACACTGGATTCACACCCTAGTCATCCTTCCATCATCTCTTCAGGCAATGTCTGGTACCTTGTTATTTATGCTCATTTACTCATTTATGTCTGTATTCAACTTTATCTTTCTAGGAGTTGGCTATGCTCACGGCCTATGTGAGCCCAGATGTTTTATTTTCACTCCTTTCCTTGTACAGTACATACAATCTTTTCAGCATATATATACATGTAGTCCTTTACACATACATATTTCTTTTCCTTTACATGTACTCCATCTTATGAAATGAACACAAATTTAAACAAGATCACTTAATAATGCAAACTAGGGTACTGTAGTCATTCATCTAGTAATTAGGTTACCAATTGAAATGAATATAGAAATATGGTAACAATTACCTTTTTGTTCGTCATCTTTTTCAACATTTCTAGGGTTAGGGCTTCTTCTGAAGTATTCTCCAGAAGATTTTGTCCAAATCTTCACAGCATTCATCATCTCATCCATCCTTCCAATGACATTGACAATACCATGCACTATTCATGGAAGCATCTTAGATCTAGTGTAAATTGCTAAAGTCAATGGATTATCCACAATCACTACTACAAACCTCATAGTCGATGCTCTAATTACAAGCTTCTTGTGGACTACCTCGATTCGCCAATCCATTTATAACCAATGCAAGTCATAGGAATCTTACACCCAACACTCTCTCGATAGAAGATTCACAATGTGCTTCCTCTTTTAAATTTGCCAACCTCAGATCATGGTCCATGGCTCTCTCCCCTTTTTCTTTCACTAAACTCATTTTACAAAGCCACTATAACCAGCTGTAATACCACTTGATGTAGTATTGTCCAAAGGGCCCAGTTAAGAATTATTCAACTATGCAGCCAATTGCATTGAAAAGATATTAAAATACAATGCCATTCCAAGCTATCTTCTACTTTCTTTGTTGCCTTCTAATGATATTTAAGGAGATGTATATATCAACTTCTAGCCTTAAGAGTGATCTCAGTTGACCACAAGGTGGCACAAAGCCAAATGCGCAATGAAACATGTAAATGGTTCTTTTAGAATGAACGTGCGGATGAAAGATCGATGTATCTTGATGCACTTTACATCACAAGATCTCTAAAGCCCAACGTACCTAGGAATGTGTTCCCATGTTGTGCAAGAAATGACAATAAAACTAAGTAAATTCATGGATAATGCCTACGCCTCAAATAAAGAACATATTAATCTAAGTTACCTATATATGTACACATTCAAAAACGGGCTCAAGTTCAAGATTTACATATGTTGATATAGCAAAAATATTTCCAGAGTATGGGTACAACTAAATATATACAAAAAAATATACATTGGTAACTATACATAATTTAAAATAAATTTGATATTTGATAGTAAAATTGTTGACATAACTTAGTTGTCATTGCTGAAGTCATTAGCAAACATCAATCCCACCGGAACACCGGTACATCACACTAGTACTCATAATTGTGAACCGGTAGACAAAACAAGGAAGTGGTGTACTTTAACCGGTCACGCTTATACCGGTCTAGGTTATTCCAACCGGTCATGGGAAACACACAAGGAACAAATGACTAACCAGGCACAAGTTCTTTACCAGTTAAGTGCATGATAATCTGAACCGGCTTATGCAGAGCATTTGCAATTAAAACTAGAGTTAGCTTTTTCAGTGGAACTAGAGTTAGCTTTGTTTTATCTACGAGCATTTCAAGGTAAACTCAGGATCAGTAGCTTTTTATTCAAGGGTTTTGCATGCATGATTTATGAGAGAGTTTACAGCTTGGCGGATCTATGAGATGTATTTTTAATGAGATTAATCTCTTATAAATACAGGTCATAGGACAAAAGAATTGTTGTTGAATATCAAGAGCATAGAGCGAAATAGAGCAGGAGAGAGGAATCTTTTGTGAAGAGTCACAGTCACGAGAGGTGAAAGACAAAGAAAGGTTCAACAACCAAGCAGAGCAAAGGGTAATAGGTATGATCTGATTAGACATAAAGTGTCATCATAAGATCATTGCTTTAGATTGTGAAGCATATTCTAATCCCTTAATCAAGGTGAACCCTAACAGGTTCTTTGTATAAATCCCTTTACCGGGTAACATCTTTATTGATGTTTTAAGTCCTCTTACAAGGTGACTCCTAACAGCGTCAAGATCCTAACAGGTCTTCTACTAGATCCCTTAACCGGGTAGCACTCTTACCAGTGCTTTGTAAGCCTCTAACAAGGCATCTTTATTATTGCAATAGTGAAGTTGTGGGTTCTGTCCCACTGTGGTTTTCTCCTTCTAACCAAGGGTTTCCACGTATATATGTTGTGTTAACCTCTGTATTTCAATTTTTGTTTATGAGTGTTGTTATATTCTTTTAAATTTGCAAGAATATATATAGAAGGATAAATTGAAGTAGAATTTGTATTTATTGATTCACTCACCCCCCCCTCTCAGTAACCGCTTAGGATTAACAATTGGTATCAGAGCTTTTGGTTCTCAAGATATAAAGCTTAACCGCTTGAGTAAAGATCATGGAGGGTTATAGGTATCAAAAGTAGCTTGAGGAAGCCAATGACATGATTGCCTCTCTTGAGAATAGACTGAGGAGGTCTCTTGCAAAGAGAAAAGAGTTGGCTCTACAACTGAGTGAAAGCAATAAAACAATTGAGGAACTCTCTGGGCAAAGTGGATCTGATGAAGCAAAAGAGACAGTCTCTAATCTTATGGAGAAAAATCAAAGTCTAACCGATCAGATCTCCAATCTGAAAAAGGTTGCAGGAAAGTAATGCTCTGAGAATGACTGAAATCATTGAAGACAAAAGAAAAGTTGAAGATGAAAGGAACAGTGTCGTAAAAGCATTAGTAACCTCTGAAAGAGCAAGAAATATGGCAGAAGATAAGGTAAGAGAAAGTGATGTTCTTGTATTACAACTTCAAGAAGACATGCAGATCATAACTCAAGAGAATGTAATTATGCATAAGAACTTGCATGATAAAGATGCATGCAAAAGGTTAGATATTGAATTGTATCAACTAAAGGAATAGATGAAAACTCTTGAAGAGAGAAATGAGATACTTAGACGGTACAATAAAAGCTCAAAAAATCTTGATGAGCAATTGAGGGTTCAAAGAAAGCACAAGGATCCCACAGGACTTGGGTACATCAGTCAAAGCAACAAAGAAACCGGTGAGTCCTCTGAAGTCAAGCAAGGTAAGAAGGAAAAGAAGAAACCGACAAAAGAAAAAGGTAAAAAGACCTTCAAAACCTCTTGCCAACATTGTGGTAAACCGGGTCATAAAACAAATGACTGCAAAAACGCACCGGTGAAACCATTCACTTCTAACAGTTACTACAACAACTGTTACAAGTATGGTCACATGACCTTTGAATGTAGGTCTCACTCCAACAGTGTCCAGTGGAAAGTGGGGAAGTTTCAAGGGGTACTGCTATACATGCAACAAGTTTGGACACAAAGCTAAAGATGCAGGTCCAAAACCATGGCATTCAAATCCCCACCAAGACCGGTATTCCATAATAGGAATATAAACCGGAGCACAATCAACTGTGCTAGTTGTGGACCAATAGGCCATAGCAACTCTCGATGTCACTCACCCAAGAATAGGGAAAGAAGGGTCAACCCATGGAGGGAAACCGAAATGGCCTGTTACAACTGTAACAAGGTGGGACCTCTGGCCAAGGAATGCAGGAACCGGCCATTAAACAAGAGAAAAGGACCGGCTAAATCAATCAAGAAGAACTTGACTCCTAACCAAAAGGATATCAAGGGAAAAGAGACTGAAAGGAAAATCAAGAAGATTTGGTTCAAAAAGGAAACAAAGAGCTCTGCTGAGGCGAAAACAGAGGTAAGGTCATCATCTGCTGATGGTGATATCTCTTCAGCAAATTAAGCCTAAGGGCTTAAAGGGAACAAGTACCCTGCCTACTGTTCCCGGTGGAACTGGTGAGTTGTGATCTCACACAGTCAAGAAGTGCAACCGGGAAGAAGTCACCGATCTATCAGGTAAACCAGACAGGTAAGTGCTGACATTGCAACCAAGGATTGATTAATAGGTAAACGTATAAGAACCAGTTGTCGTAAAAAAGATTAGGTATGGGTAATTAATGTTGTACCGGTTAACAATTGTTACCGTTTGTTAATTATCGTTATGACCTAAGTCTATTTAAGGGAAGGATGAGTACTCATTTCACTTTACATTGCGAACTGTGATTTTTTGATTTCTTAAGCTTGAGTGATCTTGTCTTGCTTTGATTTACATTCTTTTGCTAAGCGAATTCCGTAAATCCTATCAAGAACTTTCTATGTAAACTGGTCAAATACGATGGCATCTTCATCTTCTGTGGTTAACCTAATCGGAGCTAACCAACTTGATAGACGAGTTTACGATATAATGACAGTATAGAACCAAGAGAACGATATGGCGGGAGCTCTATCGTCGATGCCTAAAGGAGTTTTGATGACTGAAGACATAATGATGTTCATCCACTCCAAGCAGGAAGAACTGGGTGAAACATTCATCCAGAGTCAATACCTGTCACTCTATGAAGATGGAAAGCTTCAATCCAAAAACGCGAAGCTTGAGTCATCAGGACTGATTAATGGAGTGAAATATCCAACCGTGTTTTGACCAGATTGGATCAAACTGGTTCTGAGCAGAGTTCACGAGCCAGGAATGTGGCTTGCGAAAGGCGCAGTCACATTGATAACCAAAGAAGATTTGCGAAGGGTGACTGAGTATAATGACAAAGGGGAAGCTCTTACCCTAAGAACGATAGCCAATGCAGAAGTCACACGGTTGACAAAATCAAGGTCTGACAGTCAGTTGATGACTATAAACAACATCGAAGACGAGTGCATTCGAGTTGCATCAGCGGTTATCGACTACAAAATCTATCAGTCAAGCAGCCTAAACAGTATACCGAGAGGAGCCATACATGTTGCGCACAAGATCATGCATGATAATGCACAATACGATATATGCGCTATGTTGAGAGGGCAAATCTTTGAAAACTTGAAGAAGCTCGGTCTAGTAGAGAAGAAGTTTCTCAAATTTGGAACGCTGCTAGTATGTTTGTTTTTCTACTATCAGAATTTTTTTCCAAGCATAGGAAAGGTTACATGGCAGGTAGATAAACCGGTTATGATACAAATAGAACTGGCAATATCCTAGGAAATTGGTTCAATAAGATTATGACCGATTATTTTGAAGCCTTCAGCTAAGAATGCATAACAGGGAAAGAATTCCCTTGGCCATTGTTGAACAATACAAGGATGAGGTGTGCTTTCTGGTAAGCACCGATCATTGTATGATTTAGGCTGTGGAGTCTAGAACAATTAAGCACCGAAACTCGGTTATGAGATCTCTACCAAGGTAGCAAAGGCATATGATGATGCACTACAAGATAGTGACCTAGATCTCTTTGCATATCAGTTTGGTACCTATGGAGAGATTCAAGAAAATCTGAAGAAAAAGACATCAATAAAGGAACCGAAAAAGGTATATGTAAAAAGGACTCCTACACCTAGGAAGAAGAAACCAGTAGCAGAAGAACCCAAGGTTCAAAGAAAAAGGACACAACAAGCATCCAATGCACAAGGAGAAGAACCGGAGGAAACAAAAACTAAAGAGACAACTACTCTTCACAGTAAAAGAAAGATTGGGAAACCGGTGAAAGAGGTTGCACCGAGAAGAAGAAAACCAACCATTGATGAAGTGGTTGAAGGAATAAAGGAGTCAGGTGGATTGGGAGCAGCTGGAAGGAGATATGAACTGAGTAACGAAGAAGATAAGAGAAAAATGGAAGAAGCTGTAGTTTATTGTCTCTACAAGTTCAATTATACTCTCACTGAACTTCACAAAGTTATACCTGATGATCTATTAGAGATAATAGAAGGAAGATGGAAGTCTTCGATTGATAAAGAAAGAGAGCCGAGGATTAGGGCTCTACTTGAAGTTCAAAATCAGTTCAAAATCATCTTACTCTGGAAGAGGCAACCAATCAATCTGACCTACACAAACAGAGTTTCAAGATAAGAAAGAGAATTAGTCAGGTGTTGATTGGAGAAGTGGACAAAGTGCATGAGGAAGGAGTTTCTACATGGACAAATCTTCTTCAGTAACAACATCAAGCAGAGATAGAATGCTAGAAGACCACAGAGCCATCGATGATTGACACTGGAAAGGGAAAAGGCATACTGGGAGTTGAGACTCTGGTCAGGGCAAAGATTTCAACTGAACCGGTCATTGTTGATATCACCGAAGACAAAGCTAGAGATCTAACTCCACCAACCCTACTTGCTTCCCCAGTCAAAGGTAAAGCACGAACTTTGACTATAGATAATATAGTTGATAAAGTTATGGATTTTGGTGAAGTGTCAAACGCAACTAAATGGTCTAGTGTTTTAGTAGAAGAGGATAAGCAGAAAATAGAGATTTCTCTATTGGAAACCTTTTTAGATTTTAACAGAAGTCCTAGAGACTATAGGGCTCAATTTCCTCCTGAATTGAATCAAAGGATAATGGCTAAATGGAGAACCGGTTTAGCATCAAACAATAAGATTATAAGGGAAACTTTGACACAAGTTAGACCAAGTCTCAGTGATGAGACAATCAAACTTCTGATTGAAGCAATGTCACTAAATTTGGACACAAAGAACAGGGTTGCAAAGATAACTAACGAACTAGAAAAAGATGTATATGAAAATACAATAGAATTCTGGCAGAAATATGACTTCAGTACTCTTAATACAACAAATCCACAGGACATCTCTCAAGATGAACCTGAAAGAATATTGGTACCACCAGTACAGTTCACAACTGGTGAACAATCTACAACCGGTGAGAAGGAAGTTCCACCTGAACAGTTCACTTCCAATGAACATGTAAATTTGGGAGAACAAGTTCAACCAAAAGATCTAGTACAGGGAGAGTCGTAAGAGAAGATGACTACTGAAAAAGGAACAGATAAAGATGAAATTGCTTTGAATGATCAACAGGTTACTGAAGAGCAACAAATAGAGCAACCACCGGAAAAGGAAGTCCATTCGGAAGAAGTACAACCAAGAGGGGAAGTACATCAAGAACAGGAGGTACAGCAAGAGGAGATACCTCAACAACAAGAGTTGCTTGTTAATACAGAAAAGGAGAAGCCTGCAGAAGAACAACCTGCACAGGAGAATAAACAGGAGGAACCGGTAGATGTTCCTAGATCATCTTCATTGAAGAGAAAACTAACTTTTGCAACAGAATCTAAGGCAAAGAAAAAGTAAAGTTAGTGAAACAGTGGTTGACATAAGCAAGATGTCAACAAGACAACTAAAGGAGCTCACTAAGAGAAAACAAGATATGGTTCTCTCTAGTGTAAGAAACATCTTGTACAATTTTGTACCAGATACAGAAATAGATGAGGATGAACCTATTATAGATCAATTGGAGATTCTTGCACAAGCAATTGGGGAAGATGTCACCAACCTAGAGACAATTGCAATTGATCACTATGAGAAAAAGCAAGTACAAATTCTTCACAAACAGGTTGAAGAACTGAAAATCACCGTATCTACAAGCACTGGGGAGCTAATGCAACAAATACAGGATGCAGGAAGATTGATAACAAGGACTTCAAACTTTGAAGACTTTGTCAAAGATATAACTGAAAGAACAACCAAGACTACAGAAGAGATAAAGGTTTTGTCATCCAAGTTTGAAGCAAAGAACTCTTCTGCAACTGAGTGCAGCCGGGAGTTGACAAGTCGTGCTCTCATGTTAAGGAAGGCATCTAAAGAAAAGACAAAATGAATTCAAGATCTTATTAGATTCCAATTGTTCCTTGCCCCAACTTTTGAAATAATGCAGACAACAACAAGCGATGCAGACAGACTGATCAAGGAACCTGATTACAAAACAATGGAAGACATGGAAAATATAATTGTCTCACTGCAAGCAGCAAAGAAGAACTTGGATCATGTAACAGGTATATGGAAACCATTCCTTGATTCTGCAAAGAAAATATACAAGGATATCTTCAATAAGTCACAGTTATGTTATAAAAACATTTAAGAAGTAACAACCCTTTGACCTATGGAGGCAAAAAGGGGAAGAAGATCTTAGATATAGGGAAGATCTCAGATACAGAGAAGATCTCGGATACAAGGAAGATCTGAGATACGGAGAAGGTCAACGCAAATGAAAGTATCAGATGAAAGAAGAGTTGAAAAAAAAGAGATAACAGACAGTGTGTGTTGTGTGCCAAAGTAGGCTACAGGTAAACAAGGAGATCTACAGGGGAAGTCTATAGGTGATGTATTGATATGTTTTTCCACCAATGCCAAAGGGGAAGATTGTTGACATAACTTAGTTGTCATTGGTGAAGTCATTGGAAAACATCAATCCCACCGAAACCCACCGGAACATCACACTGGTACTCATAAT
This sequence comes from Chamaecyparis obtusa, assembly GCA_027943335.1. Classification (NCBI taxonomy): domain Eukaryota; kingdom Viridiplantae; phylum Streptophyta; class Pinopsida; order Cupressales; family Cupressaceae; genus Chamaecyparis; species Chamaecyparis obtusa. The sequence goes on along the minus strand of BSBK01002744.1, from coordinate 292,324 downwards.
TGTGAACCAGTAGACAAAACAAGGAAGCGGTGTACTTTAACCGTTCACACTTATGCCGGTCTAGGTTATTCCAATCAGTCATGAGAAACACACAGGGAATAGATGACTAACCGGGTACAAGTCTTGTACCGGTTAAGTGCATGATAATCCGAACCGGATTATGCGGAGCGTTTGCAGTTAAAACTGGAGTTAGCTTTTTCAGTGGAACTGGAGTTAGCTTTGTTTTATCTACGAGCGTTTCAAGGTAAACTTAGGATCAGTTTGCAAGCTTTTTATTCAAGGGTTTTGCATAGGTGATTTATGAAAGAGTTTACAGCTTGGCAGATCTATGAGATGTATTTTTAATGAGATTAATCTCTTATAAATACAGGTCATAGGACACAAAAGAATTGTTGTTGAATATCAACAACATAGAGCGAAATAGAGCAAGAGAGCGGAATCTTCTTTGAAGAGTCATAGTCACGAGAGGTGAAAGACAAAGAAAGGTTCAACAGCCAAGCAGAGCAAAGGGTAACAGGTATGATCTGATTAGACAGAAAGTGTCATCATAAGATCATTGCTTTAGATTGTGAATCATATTCAAATCCCTTAATCAGGGTGAACCCTAACAGGTTCTTTGTATAAATCCCTTTACCGGGTAACATCTTTATATGTGTTGAAAGTCCTCTTACAAGGCGACTCCTAACAGGATCAAGATCCTAACAGGTCTTCGACCATATCCCTTAACCAAGTAGCACTTTTACCAGTGTTTTGTAAGCCTCTAATAGGGCATCTTTATTATTGCAGTAGTGAAGTTGTGGGTTTTGTCCCACCATGGTTTTCTCTTTCTAACCGAGAGTTTCCACGTATATATGTTGTGTTAACCTATGTATTTCAATTTTTGTTTATGAGTGTTGTTATATTCTTTTAAATTTGCAAGAATATATATAGAAAAATAAATTGAAGTAGAAATTGTATTTACTGATTCAACCCCCCCCCTCTCAGCAACCGGTTAGGATTAACAAAAATAAGTTGAATAATGGAATTGATAATACATTTCATAAGTCATTCATATATCTTATTATCTATATGTCAAATCATAATTCACAACATGTAACTTGGTACATATCATATATCAACATTTCATTTTTTGAATTGAAAAGATAATTGCCAATTCAATGTTATATCATATAATATATAATAAACCTGAAAATAGTAAATACAATAAAAAGATTGGATCCTCCTTCCCATCAAAAGCATCTAGATCTAAGTCATCACTTGGTTCAATTTCATTGGAACCACAACCAATTGCAATGCCACTCCCACTAGCTTCATGAGCATCATGTGTAGTAGTCTCATTGCCATCTCTACTAACTTCGGAAAGCTCTGAAATATATGCATCCAATGAGCACACTCCAAGCTATATCTCGATTCCTCGTCACTTCTTCCTTTCCAGAAGCTTCCTTATCTGATAGAAGGCAGCAGTTGAAATCAATGTAGAACTAATCTTCTACCTTTTTCGCAGCCAACCAGTTGCACCTACCTGAGTGAATAAATGAGTATGTACTCCAATTCCGCTTAGTGGAAGAACTTGCAACATGTTGAAATTGAAAGAGAAAGTCAATACAAGAATATGAAATACTTACTTGTGCTAGAATTATGATTGCAAGTGTAAGGAGCCCAACCTGGCTCCAACTTCTCACTAAGCTGATAAATGTAGTTTTGCCAATTTTGCAATGATTTTGGTTTTAAATATTGAAATTTTTTAACATTCTTGCCAATTCATTTGATTTGGGAATAAATAATGTTTTGGCTTTTTCACAATATAAGAATGCAAACTAAATTCTAAATACAAAAACTTTGGATCTATTTGATTTGCAAATATATATACAATGTATTTTGATGCAAATTCAAATTAAAACTATTGTTATGCACCTTATTGAAGTATATAAGTTGCTGCTGCTAGAAATGTTCAAAACGCAGCCCATTGAATGAGCTTGCTGCCTAAAACAGAAATCGCAGCCTTACTATATACAATCACAGCCTGTCTATACATGCTCACAGCCCTTGTAACAGTCATACGCTGCCTCTATGGTGATGGGCACAGCCCAAATAGCCAAACCGCAGACCCTAAAATGAAATCCCAGCTAATAGATAGGGATTGCTGCTCACTCAATGAATGCCATCCAGCTTAGTATGTCAATGCAGATTGAAATGAACACAATTCATCACCAAAAGATGGTTCAAAGTGCAGACACAAACCAAGAGAATCGCTCCCAACTTGCAAGGTAAAACCGAAACCCTTATGGAGACCAAAGTCTTCATCAATTGCAAATATCAATAAAATGGAATGAATTGCTTTTGCACAAAGCATTGCTTTTATAATAAAAGATATCTTCTTCAAGACACTAAAGGCAAATAGCTTCTCTCACACACTTTTCACTTAAAAGCCTTCATCAATACACTTTGCAATTAGAAGCCTTCATTTAATAACTTTCAATTAATAATAAATAAATCTAAAGCTAAAAGCTTCATAAAGACACATTTCACTTAAAAGGCTTCTTCAACACACCTTTCACTTAAAAGCATTTCTTTTAAGACTTAGGATTATATTCCATGTGAATTAATGATTAATACCCACACTACGCACCCAAAAGCAATTTATAAACTTAATTCAATATATACCACTGAAAGTGCCAATACCATCACCGAACTGAATATAGCACCTAGGTGCCTGCCAAAAATGGAAACTACCATCACCGACTTACTATTAATAGTAAGTCGATCTCCATGGACCCTCTAAACAACCTGCCAGACCTCGAGGATCACAATGCTGGACTGGCCTCATTAACTACTTGCCAACTGCAAAAATAGGAGACATTACAGTCCTCCCTCCCCGAGATTGCTTGTCCTCAATCAATCACCAGAACCAAAGGCACATATTGATCCACCCGGATCCAAAGAAAAAGTGTGTAATATCCCTGACACCATCTACAAACTCCTATGATAATAGCTCTATCCACAAAGATATCATGAACATACTATCACCATGCCAATGATGGCAACTCAACCAATCCACAGTGCTAAGCTTGTCTCCACCTGGATCCCAGTAGAGACGTAACTCACATCCATCAACAACCAAAAGGAATAGATATTCAATATCAACTGATCGATCAAATCTCCCTACACATCCTACCAACTTGCTCTGTGTATGTAGTCCATTTGTGCAACAGGGACAAGAACTCTCATATCCCAGATATCCACCCTCTGCAAAATCATCATAGATAAGCTGCCACTGCAAGTCACCTCCTGTTAGCTTGCAATAACTAACTCCATCAACTCTAGATGGAGAAAATCCATCCCATAAAGGATGATACAACCTAGGAGCCAACCCACACCAACTTGCAACCAAATCCTCAATCGGTGGGTCAAAAGAGAAATGATGAGTGCTCCTCACTATGTAATCATGGTGAAATGCTCCAATCTCTGTCAGGGGCTCGTCAAAATCCAAACCATGAATCAAGAGATGGCTCCAATCTCTGACTCTAAACAACGGATTGCGTAGGATCCTAGGAAACCCTTTCAGCAAACACAACCACAAAATCCCTGTGGGGAAGAATTGTAGTCAGGGTATCTACAATCTTTCCAACTAACAGTTGAATATTGCGAGAACCCCGGATGAGAGTACCTTGGGAAATCCCAAAGGGCCCTTCCAGCAAAACCGGACTCTCAAGCAAGTACTCCATGAAAGACTTTGTGCAGTAGAAATTATAAGAAGCAGCATCAACCTGCTCCCCTACAATCCACAACTGATCCCTTGGAAATTGTGGTGTTGCCAATTGCCTACTGTTATTAGCTGTAAGAGATGAAGAAATAGATTTACTTCCAGCCAGCGTTCCAGGACTCGCCGAGTCCATGCCTGACTCGGCGAGTCCGAGCCAGAGTCAGGCCAGCCGAGTCTGGCTGCCTCTGGACTCGGACTCGGCCGAGTCAGGCATGGACTCGCCGAGTCCTGCAGAGTCCATGGACTCGCCAGACTCGGCGAGTCCCGATGCCTGGACTCTGCCGGCAGTGAGCGCTTTTCAGCGCTTTAAAAAAGCACTTTTTAATTATTTTGTTTTGTTTTTTTGGTTTGTTATGCATGTTATAATATGCCTTTGACCTAAAAAGGTCATTCTATCACTTGCATAAGGAAAGAAAAGAGAAAAAAGGCTTGAGAGAAGAGGATTGGGGTTTTAGGAAGAAAACCGGTTGGCTCTCATTGAAGAATTGCCGTGAAAAAGATGAATGATCTTGTGTTTGTTCACTACAACCTTCGCCTTCGTCACAAACGTATCTTGGGCACTGACACATCTCCAATTCAATTAGAGAACATTGATCCACAAGAAGAGTGGAACACTGAGATGAATGATCCTGTCTTCAGTGATAGAGACTTGGAGTGGGTTGATCAGGTGGATCGAGAGGCAGAGGCAGTAGCGATGGCACAGGAGGAGGCTAGAGCACGAGGAGACCCAGTGCAGGACCCTGAGGCTGACAGTGGTGGATCCGAGTCTGATGATGAGGATTATGAGGAGGGTGATGATGAGGAGGATGATGAGGAGGAGGAGGTTTCTGATGAGCATGTCACTGAGGATCCTGTTTTGGTTCAGCCTCAGACACAGGGAGAGAGGATGGCTATAGAGTCTTCCATTTGTCATTTTAGGCGTACTCGTAGGAGGACATAGGCTACTATGAGGCTATGAGCCTTTATTTTGAATCTTTGATATATGTTTTGAACTTCTCATTCCATGGATTTCATATTCCATGAATATTGTAGACATTTTGATTTATCATTTGACAGTGACACTATATTTCAGATTTCTATATGTTATTTGGTTTAACAGTGTCAGTAACTTTAACTAGTTTTCTTCCGAAATCCGTATTTTTACTTATGTGATCTATGCAAAGTTGTGTATGTGTGCAAAGGAGTTTCTATTTATCTCAATTATTGTGTATTAGATGTTAATTGACTAAATATTGCAGGAAAAAAACTTAAAATCCTTAAAAATCTTTGCATTTCATGGGTTTTTTGATTTGCCGAGTCCTTGCCGAGTCCTTGCCGAGTCCGGGCGCCGAGTCCGAGTCCGAGTCCATTTTGAGCTTTTCGAGTCCGAGGCGAGTCCGAGTCTTGGAACACTGCTTCCAGCAGAAGGAAACGAATCACCCTGAAAGCTCGTCCCCAAACCAGATGATACCCTGTCCATGTCATGTGAATCAAAGGGAGTAGTGTTAGAAATTGGCACACAGCTCTCCGACAAATCCACCATTACTACCTCAGGCCTCTCAGCAACCTAGTCCATATCATTTGTCATCATGCTAACAACTGGAGAACCTGATACCACAAAACTCTCTCTGCAATCCTCCACTGAAGCACTCACCTCCTCTATGTCTATTGCATTTGTCTCAAGGATGGATGTAACTATGTCTCCAACACATCCATCACTGCCAACTGTGGAAGCTAAGTCATCACCAACCACCACTATATGCAACTGAACTAGATCTATGGCTGGCAAGGACTGCATCCGCTCCAACTCCACAGTCACCTCTCCCAACAGCAACTGCGACTCCTGAAGAAACCACTGAGTGCCCTCTAAAGCCTCAAAATTCATTGTGAGATCTTGAGTAAGCTCACTCACCTCCTCTTCTCTAAGCATCAATGACACATATGTTGTACTCCCCCACTCAACTAGGTGATCTTGATCAACTACCAACTGTAAATAGTTTTGTCTCAAAATCTTGACAGCCTCTCCTGCAAGGAAAGAATCTTTGTCAAGGAAAGGTAACTACCACCATGCTCAACTGCCATAGGAGCACCCCATATGTTTACTACCAAATGCTAACGAGGGGCATTGAAATGCTCGAGAGTAGAAGTAATGTCTCTCTCGCTAACTCTCAATTGGCTAGTCACATGATGACTTTGCACAACGGGCCTCCTATGTACAATCTCAACTGTACTATCCACACTATGGAAAGAAGTTGTATCCAACAAACTCCCCTCGAGATCACCGTATCTCTGTGTACTGTCATCCGAGCACACATCTACCAACTGAGTACGGACATTGGACTCATCCTCATCTACCCCCGAGGAAGCTGTTGTTGAATCTGACTCATCACAATCCTCAGCCACCTCGTCCTCTGTAACCACATGACAATTCAAATCCTGGGACCCGTCCTCACTCACTAACAACTCAGAGTCCTCCACCAAGGTCTAATAAATCAAGCATAACTCGCTACAGGTAGAGTCAAACTCATGAGTCCCCGATGAAGTAATCTCATCTAAAGAAGTGGAAGCCCTGGCTGTAACAAACTCCTACCACTCATGCTTCCCCATCCTCATCCATGATTCCCTATAAAAAAGGATCCTGGGACCCACCACCATCAGATGATAAAGCTGAGTCAACTCTCAATGTCTAATATAAAAGACCAAACTCACTACAACATGCCTCATCCTCACACTCAACATTAGAGGTATCCACAATGCTAGTGTCCATGTCGTCTAACTGAGACCCCTTTGCTAACTCTGGCTGCATACATGACTCAATGTCATCATATGAATCATCTACACTGTGGCATGAATCTGTCACCTAACTCATCTATAACACTCCCATCATGAGTGCCATCACTTGATAGCTCCATGCCCACACCCTCAATATAGGAAAAGATTATTGTCTCCTGTACCGACTCAACACTACGACTGTTGTCATAAACATTAGAGTTGTCAGAGCTCATATACTCCTCGCAATCCTCAAAAATAACATTGTCATCTAAGGTGTCAGAATCCATAGTAGTATCTACAACATCCTCCACTCTCACACTATTAACGACATCAACAACAAGCTCACATAAATAACTGCTATTCTGAAAATCAGACCTTGTGTCACTAACTCCGATAGGCTCAGGATGTTGAAACTCAGTACCACTATCTGCCAACGAGACAGGCACATCTACATGTCCCTATAAAGAGTCTCCAACATCATGTGTGCAAATAAGACTAGTGGTTGTCCTACTAAGAACATGATCATCTCCACAATGATCAATAGCTGCTTAAAACTCATCATGAAGATTTTTGGACGTCTCACTTGTGTAAACCTCTCCTTTCTCTTCCTACATTCTTTGTGAGGAAGACTTCTTGAAGAAGTAAACCATAAAACTAGCTACCCTATCAACAGTCGCCGGATCTGAAATTTGTGCTTTTAGCCTTTCTTGTGTTCGCCTCAATTTTTCCATTTCGTTTTCCAAGGCACTTGTTTGTTTCCTGAACCGTGACACACTGCTCAACTAATTTCCATATTTACTTGGTTTTCTATATTTATCCATGACTAAAATAAAGCTAGAGTGTTGATCCCTTACAAATCAAACGTGGGAACTCAAGATTTCCAAACCCCACAGGATGGTAGGAAACCGCTTTGATACCACTGTAAGGAGCCTAACCTAGCTCCAACTTCTCACTAAGCTAATAAATGTAGTTTTCCCAATTTTACAACGATTTTGGTTTTAAATATTGAAATTTTTTAACATTCTTGCCAATTCATTTGATTTGGGAATAAATAATGTTTTGGGGTTTTTCACAATATAGGAATGCAGACTAAATTCTAGATACACAAACTTTGGATCTATTTGATTTTCAAATATATATATATACAATGTATTATGATGCAAATTCAAATTAAAACTATAGTCATGCACCTTATTGAAGTATATAAGTTGCTGCTGCTAGAATTGTTCAAAATGCAACCCATTGAATGAGATCGCTGCCTAAAACAGAGATCGCAGCCTTATTATATGCAATCACAGCCTGTATATACATGCTCACAGCCCTTGCAAGTGTCATACGCTGCCTCTATGGTGATGTACGCAGCCCAAATAGCCAAACCGCAGACCCCAAAATGAAATCGCAGCTAATAGATAGGGATTGCTGCTCACTCAATGAATGCCATCCAGCTTAGTACGTCAATGCAGATTGAAATGAACACAATTCACGACCAAATGATGGTTCAAAGTGTAGACACAAACCAAGAGAATCGCTCCGAACTTGCAAGGTAAAACCGAAACCCTTATGGAGACCAAAGTCTTCATCAATTGCAAATATCAATAACATAGAATGAATTACTTTTGCACAAAGCATTGCTTCTATAATAAAAGATATCTTCTTCAAGACACTAAAGGCAAATAACTTCTCTCACACGCTTTTCACTTAAAAGCCTTTATCAATACACTTTTCAATTAGAAGCCTTCATTTAATAAATTTGAATTAATAATAAATAACTCCAAAGGTAAAAGCTTCATAAAGACACTTTTCACTTAAAAGGCTTCTTCATCACACCTTTCATTTAAAAGCATTGCTTTTAAGACTTCGGATTATATTCTATGTGAATTAATGATTAATACCCCCACTACGCGCCCAAAAGCAATTTATACACTTAATTCAATATATACCACTGAAAGTGCCAATACCATCATTGAACTAAATATAGCGCCTAGGTGCCTACCAAAAATGGAAACTACCATCGCTGACTTACTATAAATAGCAAGCCAATCTCCATGGACCCTCTAAACAACCTGCGAGACCTCGAGGATCACAATGATGGACTGGCCTCACTAACTACTTGCCAACTACAAAAATAGAGGACATTACAGCAAGAGGTTGGAGGAACATATGACTTTACCCATGGAGTTACTACCATTTATAAGCATTTGTCTTGTACTTGTCTCAAATAATGCAAATACTATGTTTTCATCCCATAATGTTCTTACCAAATTCAATCGTAACCTTATCCAAAACTTCTAGATTTGTGAAGATTTTTCATAATGCTTTTTTATAACCATCAACAACTTCATTATCTCTATATATTGCCATTCTCCGAGGCAAGGAAAGCATTTCTATGCTATAATATTTGAGAATAATGCATGTACAAAGAGATACAACGATGTGGTCATCTTGTTCTGATGATCAAAAATGATTTTTTCCACTCTTAGGAAAAATGATTATTTGAGGTCATTCTCCTCTACTATTATGGCCCTTATTTTTTCTATCATGGAGTCCATGTCATCAGAACTGTCATGCCCTGCCCCCGCCTTACAACATTTTTCACACAATCATTAAGCAAAGAGAAAACAAAATTGATCAATGAATTCAGATATATTTATATTCGGAAAATTGTCTTATTAATAAGACTTTTCTCTAAGGTTGAAGCCGACAGAAATACTGACTTCATTATGGCAGCGCTGAGTTTATTCACTATTTTCTAAGGCAGAAATAAATGTAAATTAAGAAGTCTGGGATCAAAATATTATTATTGTTTTGAGGGCCGACTCCTTCAAGGAATCACAACCTTTTAGAGTACTCTATTTAGGAACAAGTCGTCCCACTTTGTATGGGGCACCATCATCAATGAGATGCCTTCCTTTGTAAAAGTCGTTCCTCTCTATGTGGCCACCTCTTTAGAGAGGACTAAAATATTAAAAAATAATAATAATTGAAGAGGCTGACCTCCTTCAATAAGTCACATCTCTTTGGGACAAGTCATCCATCCTTAGAGAAATCATACCTTTTGGGTATGGTATGAAGGGAGATAAAATGGTGATTAAGACTCGTTTCACATCACACAATTTTTTTGAGATGACTTGTGAAAGTGTGAGAGGCATTGAGTGGCATGGTCATTAGCAACCAATGTTATGGGCCAAAAAGGTCAAATCATTAATCTTGGATGATTGGTGGGGTCATGTGGAATACATCTTGAGTTTTTTCTTAGCACATCATGAGTATGATTAGGTTCATTTGACATAGATCAGAAGTGTTTGGTATAAAGTATTGTAATGTCCCCTTTTGGGATATACCTAAAATCTTCTCCTAAATAATATTAGCAATAACATGATTTACTTATAAGAGTGTTTTCTTATTAAATTACATATTAGTAATTGCATCAAGGAAGTTAAAAACAATAGCAATGAAGAATATCATTTACAAACACCCATATTAGAGTTGCAATCCTATTAGAAACTTGAGGGAAGAAGCACCATAGGATGCCGACCATTTTATCTCATAAGGGAGATGAAAATATCATTTGATTTAGACCAGATAAGGGAATAAATACATTAAGTTCAGAACTTATTAGCAGTAGAAAAGAATTAAAATATAGCAGAAATCCAATTTATTTACATCAGCCTGGAATTGGTAAAATCATTTGCATGATATGGTATGAGTATAGTGGATAAGAAATCATCAAGTCTGATTCTGAATATATAATACAAAGGAATAGAATGATCACATAAGATCTGGAATTTTCATACATACATACATACATACATACATATATATATACATACACACACACACACACACACACACACAGAAGTGAGGCATAACCTACATCTTCATATTTCTAAACCATTTGGTATGTCATATGTGGAAAATATGGCTATAAATGAATTGCATGAATTACGTATTTCATAAATAATAGTGTATTAATTTTAAAAAGCAATCTTATTAGAAACAGCAAAGGGAAACACAAGGAATGTGGTAATATTAACTACCCATTAGGTGGATGCTCATTGAGTTGGTTACGTGTGGGTCAAGGCGTCGGATTGAGTTAGTTACTTGTTTGAAATTCTTGGGCTTAATTGGGGTGGATAGTCTGTCGGCATCCTATGGTGCTTCTTCCCTCAAGTTTCTAATAGGATTGCAACTCTAATATGGGTGTTTGTAAATGATATTCTTCATTGCTATTGTTTTTAACTTCCTTGATGCAATTACTAATATGTAATTTAATAAGAAAACACTCTTACAAGTAAATCATGTTATTGCTAATATTATTTAGGACAAGATTGTAGGTATATCCCAAAAGGGGACATTACAATACTTTATACCAAACACTTCTGATCTATGTCAAATGAACCTAATCATACTCATGATGTGCTAAGAAAAAACTCAAGATGTATTCCACATGACCCCACCAATCATCCAAGATTAATGATTTGACCTTCTTGGCCCATAACATTGGTTGCTAATGACCATGCCACTCAATGCTTCTCACACTTTCACAAGTCATCTCAAAAAAATTGTGTGATGTGAAACGAGTCTTAGCAACCTAATATAGTGTAAAAAGTAAGTTGAATACAAATTTAAATTTAAATAAGTATGTGTGATAAATCAATGTTAAAATAAAAATTGTAAGTTTAAATTTACCTTCAATGATTCTAAATTATATAATATCCTAAAGATGTCTGATGGCAAATGATGGTTTGTTTGATCATTTGAATATCCTCACCTTCAACGTATAGATTACAGTCAAGGATCAATGACTTGACCTTTTGGGCCATCTTTGAATTTGATTGCTTCCAAACACCCCATTGGATGCTAATAAGCAATGTGCCCAATGCCTCTAAGTCATCTCATAACAATTGTATTTGGTGCAAATCAGGTCTTAGCAACCTAGGATCATGTTAATAACACATTAAAATTATTTAAATGTGTAAATAACACATTAAAAAATATTATATACATATTGAACATGGCATAAATAAAATTAAATTTACTTTCAATAATTACAACCTTGAAAAAGTCCTAAAAATGCCTTGTGACATATGGTAATTTGTCACAAACATCTAGATCTCCTCACCCTCTTTGTGTATTTCTTTCACCCACTCTATTTGAGTGCCAACTGCTTGCATCACCAAGTTAAGGGAGTTACAGTGCATGTTGTCCAAAAAATGTGCGCATATCTTTGCTTAACCAAAATACTTGCAGCCCTACAATTTTTTGCATTGTCCATAATGACTTGAACCACATTTTAACCATCTCTATGGACTAAATGAGGATTCTGCAAATGAACTCTGCATCTTTGATATACCCCTCAATCATTTGCCTTCAAAAACATTGCCCCTTTGGGGGATACTACAATAACATTTATTAATGGACGGTTTTTGCAATCTTTACATCTATCAGAAACAATAAAAGCTCCCAATTCAACCCAAGAATATCTGATTGGTTTCAGCGACGTCTCTACCAAATTCATCTCTCTTTCCAATAAGGTGCTACACACCTTTTCATACCTAGGACTTTTGAAACCAAGAGATGCACTATTGATTTCCGACACCATTTCCCGCCAATATGGTGATCTCAACAAGTTGAAAGGAAGACCATTGGTATAGATGCAATGTGCAATTTTGTCTTTTGCAATATCCCTTGCTTCCATTTTAAATGTCTTGTCCAATAGACCACTTTTGCAGGAAAGTATGGGAATTTCTAGCTCATCTTGTGTATAGGGTATTTGCAAGAAGGGATGTTGGGAGGCCACTAGTAAATGTATAGGTAAAACCATTGTTTTTTCTTTATGGGAGGATGGGATCTTAGTCTTTCTCTTTCAACCATATTATCAACTTCCTCTTGTTCTCTAAGGTATCCTATTGTTTGTTCAGCAAACAACCCCTTCTTATCTAACCTTCACATGTTCTAATCCCTTTCCCAAAAGGGCCAAAAAAGTGAAGTTTCACTCAATAATACAAGCTCTTAAAATTGACTTTACACTCATAATTTCAAAGATATTCCCCTCTTCCTGGAAGTTGCTCAATCATTTTGGTATATCTCCATAAAGGCGATCTTTTATCAATTTTAAATTTTTGGTTTTCATCCACACCCCAATGAACTTGAATTACTGGTCATTCTTGCAATCTGATTTTGCTATTATAAGAAATTACACAATTTTAAATTAGAAATAAATAAATAAATGGAAGCATACAAGTTCAAAAAAAAGATTAAAAAATATTATAACAAACAATTAAATTTGTTTCTTTTTTCATTATAAATTTTTTTTAAAAAACTTGAAAAATTCAGCAAAATCTTGAAACAATTTGTTATAAGACTAGAGAATAGGATTAAATGCTTACCTTAAATGCTTAAATCTCCTCTGTGCAAGCTATCTTGCACTCCTCGATCAAAATCCTTTTCGAAAAAAACTGGTTGCCCTTAAAAATGCCAAAAAGAGACAATAGAGGGTAGAGAGTTAAAAGAAGAGTCAAAATGATTCACTTTTAGGGCGAAATGACTTTTGAAGGGTCGTTTTAGGGTTTTGGATTTTTTTTAAATTTCTCTTTATAATGTCTAGGCACTTTTTATTTCTGAGGCTTGCAAGTACGCTATGGGTATGCCCTATTGCACATAGCATGTGTCGTAGGTGCCTTGGGTGCATTGTGGGCACGTGGACGTGCACCCACAATGCACTCAGTGCACTTGGGATGCACCTTGTGTGCAAATGGGTGAACCTAGTTCGGGTGCAAGGGTCCCAGGTAGCATACCTTGCAACTAAGGTTTATTATAGTGAGATATTAAGGTTGGTGGAAAAATCCTATCAATATTCTTTGAGGGTAGAGGAAAAGTGGTTTTGGAAGCAGTAGATTGTAGAATAATTCAAGAGGGAGAGGAAGGTTCCTTAGGGGAAGAGAACAAGTTGACATTAGAAGAGGGAAGCATACTTGTAGGTACTTCTCAAAATGGCAATTTGAGTTATTTTCAAGAGGAAATGGCTATTATAGTTGAGGAAGAGGCAGAGGGTTCATTGGAACATTTTATAAGTGTCGACAAGCTAGTCATAGTGTCCTTGATTGTCCACAAACACAATAGGATAGTGGTAGAAGAAATAAGGCCAAAAGTTATATTGTTCAAATAGATAAAGAGAGTGTTGCTTCCCTAAACAACAAAAACGTTGGAGCATGGAGAAGCTTTGATAAAAATAGCACCGCTACAACTAGCCAAGGAGGACAACGAGCCAATGTAAGGGAAGAGTCTTTTTCAAAGTTCCATTGGGTTTAGGGACATTTCCTTAGGGGGGGAACGCGTTTCAAGGAGAGTGGTACTTGGGGCCTAAGTTGCGAATGTCGGGGGAATGGCGGGGGAGCGGTGCTGACATAATACATAGTATTGGTACTTGAAAAAATTGTTTAAAAATATAAAGATGTATAACATAATAACTAGAGTCTAGTAGTAGTATTCAATTGACAAATGTCGAAATTGAAAATATCAAATATAGACATTGGAATCAGAATTTTCAAAATTTTCATTTCATAATCATATTAATCATTGATTCATGATCCAATGTTCATCAAAATTACAATCAATTGATCAAGTTATCAAGATTCAACAATGTTCAAACTTCAAACTTCAAACTTCAAAAACAAAATATTATATAGTAAATACTAGAAGTATAAACTCTAGAATTACAGTCTAATAGTAATGACTCTAATCATCGAAGCTCCTCGCCTAACTCCTCAATGTCCTCATCACTTGAACTGTTGGACTCCACATTCTCAAGCTCATCTATACCAATACCAACTAGTCTTGCCATGTTTTCTTTTTTTTAAAAGTGACTTTTTCTCTTTGTCGCTATGGGAAACGTCAGTGAGTCTCCTTCCTTGTCAAGGGATGTCTACATGTCTTTGAGAAAGGAGGGTCTAAAGGAGGTTTATAGTGGAAAGCTATGAGATAGAGCTCCTAAATGAGCAGACAGCTTGCTAGTCTTCAATATTGTAGATTTGTATTGTTATTATGAAGGTTGAACAAGCAAGGAAGCAAATATAGATTTAGGTTTACAAAAGGAAGATCGGGTGTAATATTTTCTTGAGAAGGTGAAGGATGAGAAAATAATTGTGATTGATACTTGAGAAATTAAGGAGACAAGAAGAATATAGTGAGCCCCTAATGAAGCAGAGGAATAAATCAGCTAAACAAGCAACTCAGATGAGAAACAAACATGAAACCTTACACTTAGGGTTCACAAAATATGTACATCTCATTAACTTGGCATGTATGAAGCAGGAGCATTTGAGTCCATGAGTAATCTTGCATCACCACAAACAATTGTAGGATATGTTTTAATATATAATCAGCTTTCTTCAGTTCTGGTTCTCATATCTGAAATGTTTTCTCTCTCAAAAATGTATGCAAAAGGTTGCTAGTGGCATGTAATATGTTAATATATTCAGATTTCTACAACGAACTCTGAATGGCCACTAGCTTTATCCCGCCTGCACACTAGCGCATCATGAACTACTTTTTGCCCCCTACCCCTACAATAATAGGCTACCGGTGCAGGGGCCCTACCTAGGGTTTGCAATCTATAGATGTTCTTCTAAAACCAAAACATGATAAGGTAAAGGCATGAAGAGATAGTACCTGGTTTATGCTGTCCAATTCTTCTTGAATTTGTCCTCAATGATCGCCCAGTAGACTGCTCCAGATTTCCTTCTATAATGAATGCGAATTGATTAAATTTATATGACTGCTGCAAATCAGATTCGGGTCTGCTTATCTGCTGTTATGATGCAAAATTATGGCAGGCATGTTATGTTTTTGATGCTTGCCTTGATTCACAACATAACCCATATTTATATGTATTAAGGGTGACTTTTCAACATGCAAGGTAGGGAAGACGACTTGCAAATGCAAGTCGGCATTTAATAGATATGTTTATAAACAAGTCATCCCTCCTTGTTAAAATAATATTCACCAAAACAAGTTGTCCCTCCTTGTTAATTATAATATACACCAAGCAAGTCGTCCCTCTTGCCAATATAATAATGTTTCTTTTTAGAGTTTAATCATCATGAGATGTAATATGTATTATTCAGCATGTTGATCTTTCCGAAAAGGCCACAAATATCAACATAATAGGCTTCTATGGGCATGACGCGGTTTGCTAGAGGCCATCAATGAGCTTCCACATGCATTCTTTATACTATTGTAGGTGTTTGATAGTCTGTTGCATCCATATTGGAAGCTATTGCAGGTATATGAAAGCTACTATAGGTGCTATTTAGCTTGTTACGGGAAATATGATCATACAAGAGTTTGGAGATAAGTTCTAATGGGATGTTTTTTCATGTGGTTGTCTTTTCTTTCAGCAATATAGCTGATATCAGATGGATGTGTACTGATATCATGTGATATAGGTGGGTGTTCTATCTGGCAATTGATTTTCTTCTTAAAAAGGATCAAGCCTTTGTCTTTTTGTCATTGGTGGCATTAGGTAAGCAAATAATTATGATTTGACTATTTCTTAATTGTTCTTTGTTGCATTAAACGCCATCATTTGAGGCGGCGACTATTCATGGTATTTTGTGTAGCTTTTTTTCTTGTTTCATTGTTAGTTGGTGGTCATGAGTATTGGATAGTGACATTTCTAATCGAAGCTAACATCTTGGGTCGTTTGGACAATATTTGGAAGTTGGGAATGGGCATACCAATTGATTAATTTTCTTTTCTAGCATCTAGCAAGATATACAAGGAGATTCTGATCAAGAAAATAAGGTAACGATTGTGAAATTGAAAATAGAACATGGGAGGAAAAAGAAGGCCACGGAGAAAGGGAGTTTGTTTTAAATTTATATTTCAAACTTCATACATTGAAGCCGTGAACTATATTGAGGGTTTATTTATGAGTTTGTAACCATTTTTTTTCTTTTTTCAACATGTTATTAATTCTTTGGAATGGTATATAGAATAAATTAATGCAGATAGAAACAATTTTGTGCTTCAATTGGCTTATCTGACTATTTGAATGAGTAGGCTACTAGGTTTAGGTTGTCTTTAGCCAGACCCCCTTGACTAGATTACACCAAAGAGAGTCTCCTTTGACTGTCCTAAGGAAATTGAGCTAGCCTCTATGCAGTGTTGGGACCTACCATAAAAATGCAAAATTCTCTTCTTGTGTTCTCTTTGTTGCCTTGGTCCTAGTATGCCCATCATTGACATTTGACCAAAGCATTCCTTCAATAGGTTCCCCTAGTCATTTTGTACTTTATGGTATGTTTTTGGCCCTTTCAATTATTTTTAATTTGCCAAAATGTAAAAAATTTCCAAGTTGGTAGGTTTTTGGGTCAAATTTAGAGTACTAGTGAAGTTTCAAAAATTTTATGGATCTTTGCACTTTTTTTGCAAAATCCTCCCTTTCTTTTGCTTCCCTCTTCCTTGCTTGCCTTTTTTTGCTTGCAGAATTTTGAACCTTGTGTGGCAGTCCATACCTTCTAGGCTCTCCACATCCCTCACATCTTTGTAAGTCTACTTCACAATTCTTTTCCCTTGTGGATTGGAGTTACATGCAGCTTCACGCTTCCTGCAAATTGCCTACCTCCCGTCACCTTCTACTTTCTTGCAAGCTTTCAAACCTCTTTCACTTCTCAGATTTATCTACCTTGCTTGCACTTTTGCTTGTGCTTCTACTCCCTACATCTTTACCTTCCCACAAAGTCTTGTTTTGCTCTTCCCTATGAACTTCTTTCCTCCCGCCTTCTACTTTCCTACAAACTTTCAAACTTTGTAATGCCTCCCTATGGACTTGTGGAACTCACTTGCACCTCTGCCCATACCTCCCTTCCCCATAGTCTTGATTTTCCACCTTTGTTTCTTTTTCCCTTGTAGAGTTTCCTCACCTTTGGGAACTTCCCTCCATTCTTATAGGTTTCTTTTGTCACCATACATTATCTTATAGACTTTTTGACCTCTCGCGGACATGTCCAAATTTGATCTCTACTTTTGCCTTAGAGTTTCTTCACTCAAATAGAATATCCAACCTACATGCACATGACCTAGGATGCCATATGTTAAGTTTTGATCAGATTTATAGGTTATAGGAATTCTTTTAAATTTTAATCACCAATCTCCAAATGTATATTCAATTCTATATTATATGATGATAATAATATCATTCAAATATAACTTATATCAATATGAATGTAATATTGATATATTATAATATTTAATATATAAATATTACTATGATGCTGATGTATAACAATATCGATCTTGAATAATATATTATTCACTACTGTATCTTGCCTGCACTTATTGATTTTTGTACTTACCTTAGTACATAGACCGATTGACATATATATATCCTACATGGGACATGCCTCACGTAGAGACATGTCCCTACGTGAACTTTGTTCACGTAGGGACATGTCTCTTATGTGAGACATGTTCCACGTAAACTAATCAATAACAATATGTTTATTGTGTTACCAATGACAATGCAAATACCGATTATCGTATGTAATGCAAAGTCGATACTCATTATCAACTAAGGTTGATATGAGGTCGATACTCATTATCGACTATTATGAAATTGATACTCATCATCGATCCATAATATAATTTAATCATTATCGATTCACATTATAATCGATATTCATTTATCGATATAATATGATATCGATACACAACAATATTGTTATATATGACATGTCGATACTTAATATTGATGCTCAATATGATTAATATCAATAGCATAATCAATAATTATTATATTAATCTCGATAATGTATATATATATATATATAATAATATATATTATATATATACATGATTATTAATTTACTAATTATTAATCATGCATTATGATAACCATAATCATAACAATCAATTAGAGCATTATATAGAAAGGATAGAGATCAAATGATCAAGGCCAATAGGCCACTTATGCATTTGATTTCATCGATAGGAATAATCCGACCAAAGCTACAAATCATTAACACTCCCTCTTAGCTAGGGAGGACGATTACTATCCTGAAGAAAACACAATAGACCTAAACATTGCGTTGAAGGGATATCATCTCAATATGATATCAAGAGTTATGACATGTCCATGGATATCAGATCTAATGATACCCACCATAAATGATATCACCTCATGGTGATATCAGGAGTACTGGCATGTCCACGAATATCAAGTCACATGATATTCACCATACCCACAATATCCATTATGGTATGTGCACAGGCATCAAGTCACATGATGCCTACCATAAGGATATATGTTCATGGCATATCCACGGATATTACGTCACATAATATCCACCATGAGTATCTAAGTAATATTACTCATAATGGCTATCCATAGATATTAAGTCTCATGATATCCACCATAATTTGATATTACTTAAGAGATATTAACTATCATGACATGTGCACGGATATCAAGTTTCATGATATCAATCATGATAGTGTGGTCAAGTATTGTAAAGTCATCACCTTATAATAATAACCAAAAGTACAAGTGTTCATCATTGAGAGATCGTCGCCTCTCAATGATGTTCACAGGGGCCCATAAACCAATGAAGTCATGGAGTCACACACATGACATAAAATTATGACAGATGATAAGAGTTTACACATTAAACATCTTATAGCATATATTAGTAAAATAATTATTGCTGAGACTCAATCTCAGTTAAGACTACATTTTCTAACATACCAAGCTTACCTCAAAGATACTCAACCTTTGTCTTGAAGAGAGGCTTGGTGAGAATGTATGTCGTTTGTTCACTTGCACTTATATACCTCAATTGAATAACATTCCTTTCTACCATGTCTCTAACATAATGATAGGGAATTTCTATATGTTTTGATTTGTCATGAAATGCAAGGTTGGAGTCTACATTAGTCTAGGTGAATCCCAACCTCACCAAGTATCCATCTATCCATGAATATCATGATCTAGGTATCCGCATAGAGGCACTTCAGCCTACACACATGGGACTCCATCCCATGAATCATTATCCTTTGACTACTACAGTTTCTTAATCACTAGAGAAACCATATCGACGTGGTCTACTCCCTCTAAATCAAGATCCTCAGATGTCAACTTATGTAGATCCTCTAGTTGCTCCCTCTGTCACAAAAGCATACCCTATTCACATAATCCAATCATGGAAGATATCTTGCTCCAAGAGACTCTCATCATCTAGCACATGATTTATTTTTTCAATGATCACAACATTGTTGCAAGAGCAATTTCGCGTACACAAATGTACTTGTTTGATTCCATAGTAACATGAGTGAAAGTAATAAATTGTGGATTTATCCCCAAGTTTGGCTACACCAGACATTCATGCTAATCTGGCTCCCTTCTAAAGCCCAAGTCCATGCGTCAATATCCTAACCTTGTCCAAGGTTGCCTTTCATGAATTTTCAGACTCCCTCTTTGAAGAAGCATCTCTAGCAACCAACTTAGTCTCATAGTAGCAATTATCAAGTTCTTCCTTCCTTGAATGCAATCTCTTATGCTTCTTGATCCATCTTATCTTTTATTTAATAGGTCGCAGGTCTTCATAAGCCATGTTATTGGCCATCACTTAGACCATCTCCATCGTCCAGCAAGGTATTAACTTCCATGCCAATGTCATATCTCTGTTCTAAATGAAGTGCTCAAGAATAGGGTTAAACCCTAGGCAGATTGTCAATAGTCCACCAAGAGAAATCACCTCCAATGGTGGGTGAATCGGGCCTGCTTCACTGTTGTACCAGATCTGAACTGAATCATGCACTATGACCATCATGTTGCCTCCAATGTGGATTTCTCCAGTCCCAAAATACAGAAGCCACAATAGTTGCCCAACGGTATAAATATCTAAAGTCTGACTTCTCATATATGATTGATCTCTTAGATCATCATTCTACTTAATAGAATTCTATTGCTCGATCTGCACTCAAATATTCAATTGATACATTTTTATTATTGTATCTAAATTACTTTTGACGTAATATGCTTAGTTGCAATCTAGTGATAATAGCAATGCCACCTTTTTGACTCGACTTACAATAGAAGTCATAAGTTTGTTGTGCATATTATTATTGTCTTTCTCAATATTAGAGTTTTTGGTGGTTAATGTATGGAACACAAAAATTAGAGCAGCCTCTTTTAATAGGTCCCCAATTGAGATACTGTAGACACTGCTGAGGAAGCCATAATTATATTGTATTATACTAATCTCCCAAGAACCTCAACTGATCATATCTTTCCCTAGAAAGCATACACTTCACCTCAGTTTCTTCCCATAACAATATTTCTCTTTTAGACAAGCATTATTGCTCCAACAATAACTTATATCAAAGACATACTATTACAGTCAATGATCTGAAGAATCTTCATTGAAATGCAAGGGAGTTTGAAACCTTTTTCAAAAAGGTGGAATCTGTTGGTAGTCTTTCCAGTTTCAGTGTTTTGCTTTTCGAAATTTTGGTTTTTGATCTCTGTCCTGTTCTTGTGGTTTAGGTTTCCAAGTTTTCCTGGCCCCAGAAGCTCCAAGTTTCATTTTTGGTGAAAACCCTAAGTAATGGCGGAGGTGACATGGTTTCAGCTTTCCAATCTCTTACAGATTTTCGCATTCAAGTCTGCAAAATATATACAGTTGGTCATCATTCTTTCAAACTACCAAGCATTTGCAGAGCCCAAGTGATAGAATTTTGTAAGGATTTTCAGAGGAGTTCCAAAGTTTCAGTGCATCCAAAATTTGCAGAAAAGTTTGAATTTGCAGACAAGATGAGTCGACAAACAGGAGGTGAGCCTACAACCAGTAAGGGTACTAAGGAGAAGGCTAAGGAGAGCTTCTCAGATGAATTCCTCACCTTATTGTCGGGCTCATCACAAAACAAAAAGGTTAGTGATGAATGTTTTGTTGATGAACTTGCTCAGTGTAGAGATGCTAGGACACCAGACGTCACTGGCATGTGCCTTTTTAAGTATTTTTATAAAAATGCTGAGAGTCCAGTTCCTGTTTCGAACCCTTGGACGTCAGGGTTAGCAAAATTGATAGTTCCCGAAGTTTTTATTGACATAGATCTCCTAATTGTTTTATCCCGCAACTATGATCCCTTATCTAGAACAATTAGGAAGGCAGACGGGTCTCCTTTGGTTACCCTTGATAGAAGTTCATTCATTAGGGCTTTCGGTATTCAGGTCCCTATGGCCACCGAGATAAATTTATAGGCCTTAGCCAACAGATATATTAGAGAGATTGTTGTGGTCACAAAGGAGGTTCAAACCCATATTCCTCGGGAGAGCAGGAAGTACATTGCACCTATAGCTGGGTCGAACCCGTATTATTTCAAGGATTTAAAATTCTACATGAAGTACATTGCATACAGATTGTGCAAGGTATTGGGAATTGACAGTGGAGAAAGAATCACTCCAAAGTTTTTGATGATAGTGTTGGATTCCCAGAGTCTTCATGTGACGAAGGGATATGATTACATAGGGTTTGTAATCAACAGGATGCATGAGGGTTTACAGGCTTTGAAGGCTTTTCCATCTAGTCCCGTACCCCGATTTATGCATTATTCTCTGTTGATGCATTTGATTTTATATTTCAACTATAACATCGTAAATATGGAACATTTGGAGCCACAAATGATGTATAGGGGACAACAAAACCCGGTGCAGTTTTGAATAAGGGCTTGGAGTCCTACTACAAGGAGTGATTTTTGTGTTTTTGAAAAGTGGGCAGTTCGGCCTATCCTCCTGAGTATGGGGATTGAATTGTCAAGATTGTCTACTAACGTTTTGCAGCTAGTAAGGCCCCAGCAATTTGTTGATAAATGGGATAAGGGCCATAATTGGGGAGATATATATTATGATAAGGAATACACTTTAATTAGAGTATATGGATGTCCCCAGCCCCCTCACATTTTACCATTCTTTGCCCCACCAAGGGTGGCTTTTCTTGAGTTCATTTGGCAACTGATGTTAACTGATAAGGAGCATTTGGCTTCATATAGGAAGGGAACTCTTACCCCAAGGCACTTTAGAGTGCATAGTATCACAATAGGCAAGAATGCCTTGAGTAAAGTTGATGAATGGTTGGGATAATTCAAGATGCATGTTGCTTCCCACAGATATGTAGATACAAAAGGGTTTATGGTTGCTGCCAGGAAGTACTACATGCCCACCATCCCCTTTAATAAAAGACATGAAGAGTTTCCCGAAGAAGATGTAATAAGAAATATTATAGAGGAAGATGAAGTGGAAAGGAGAGCCTCCCAAATCCATGACTTATATGCAATGGAGAAGAGATTGAGACAGAAGGGACTAACATTCAGTGGCTTCTTCCCTACATTGCCTTATCTTCAAAGGCTTGAGCAAATGATGTCTCAGTACAATACTTTGATGACGTCTTTTGAAGATCAGATTGATGAAACAGACAAGAAAAAGAAGGCCTATTCTGAATCTGAGTGTGATGAAGATAGTGATGGTGGCTATTCTGTGCATAGTGTTCCCCCTCTAGAAACCATAATGGTAGAGAGGCATCAGGTAGAAGAAAATACTGTTGATCTTGCAGAACTTCATAGTTCTCAAGATACAAATGAACCACCTCCAAAGAAGCAAAGATTATTGGTTGGTGAGTCTTCTCAGGTGAAGAAAACGGATAGAATAGGAGCCCTTCTCCCTGGAACTGGTGTCCATCATCATCAATTAAGGAAGAAATAAGAGAAGAAAAGAGAAAACAGAAGCTTGAGACTGAAGATGTTGAGTTGCCCTTGGCTCTATGCCAAGATGAGAGAATGATTGAGCAGGATGCCTTCTTGAAGGATGACAGTTTCATAGAGTCAGAGGAATTCAAGAGCTTCCTGATTTGGCATAAACAACAATAGGTTGCTTCAAATGTGCAAATCACTGAAGAAGGCCAAGTGCCAGAAGAGGCAGTACAACAATTGAGGGAGTATGACCCTGAGGCTGAGAATTTCACCCCAAATGAGGCCAGACAACTGGTGAAAAAGAGCAACATGCTACTTGTGCCTGGGTGGAACTTATATTCTAATTTTATTATTGATCAAATTAAAAGGCAGGAAGACATAACGCTGTCTTTGGAAACCCAAGTGGGAGACATTGTTAGAGGATTTGGGTATAGCCCAAAAAATCAGGCATTAGCCTTATGGAGTCTTTATCCTAAGGATAAAAAGCCCTCAATTTTGAATGTAAAACAGTAGATGGAAGGAGATAGAATTGTATGGTCCGTCCACAATACAGGGGACCTGGAAATTTCTCAAGTATTGACTCATTTTGCCAAGGTAAATGAAGATAAAACAAAGCAACTGTCAAAGAGATATGGCTCCATTCTTGAAGATTAGAGTGCATTGCTGAAAGATAGAGATCTCTGAATAATAAGGGAGAAGGCACTTGAGAAATCTTTAACAGATTTAGAATTACAAGTTATGAATACTCCTGTGAATGCTCCTGCACCTCCTGAGCAACCTGCATTAACTGAGGCACAAGGGATGTCAGAAGAGGAAGTGGCTGCAGAATTAGAAAAAATAAATGTAGAGAAAAATGAGGCTATCTTGCAGGCCTTATTAAAAATTCTACAGCACAGAGTGGATGAGATCAAGGATAAATCAGATTTAGTTTTTAATGCTTACAACAAGTTGCCCGAGTTACAGTTGGAGGTTAATAACTATGTTCAAATTTTGAATGGATACTATGCAACCTGGTCTATTAGGGCACCACTTTTTGAGAGATTGGCTTTTGCTCAATCTTTGAGGAATGATATTCCAGAGAAAGTTCTGCGGGTTGGTGAAGAGATAGATAGAATTAAAGCCATATTACCACTTTTTAAGGGTAAGGCAAATCTGATTGAGGCTAAGATAGCCATGCTCAACTCCAGTTCCAACAAATTTATTACATCTATCAAGAACGCGGATGGAGCCATAAAGAGCCTTGATCAATGGAGATCAGAGTTTGATCTTATTCCGCCTAGAAAGGAGGCATTTTTAAATGAAAGCAATGAAGTAGATATAGAAAGGTTCAATAAAACCTTGGATGAGGCTATTAAGGCAGAGACAGAGCTCACCAAATTTTCAACAAATGTCAAAGCAATTACAGATGCCAGGTGGGGAAGACAGAAGGCACAATTGCAACTTGTCCAGGACTTTAAATGGCCCACACAAGATGAAGTAGCTGCGTGGGATGAGTTGACAAAGCCCAAGAAAATCAAATCCACTGCAGTTGACTTGGATATCTTGGATGAAGAATGAGGAAGACATCTGGAGCACCTGACACCTAAGCTCAGAATACAGGGATGATAAGCTATCATTTAAGAATGGTGTAAGTTAGCCGGAATGGCGGTCACCATATCTAGTTATAACTAAAGCAGCTATCATGAATACTTGCAGACAAAGGTGTCAGTTATCAGCGATCCAGGATGCACAACAGTCCAAGAAAATTTTGTCTTTCCACCGCCTGAGGGTGTATTGTATCTTGTCTTTCATTGCTTTGTCTTTTATGCTCTTTAGGGTTAGGGTTTTCAACCATCCGAAGCTTGTTGCATTCTCATTGATAAGAGAATTCCAAGATGGTTGAATATATAAAAATAGAGTTGTAACCTCATTTAAGAGGATTCTGGAGAAAGATAATAGAAAATCAATTACAATTGTCACAGAACAAACTTTTGAATTTTGTGTTTGAATTTCTGGGCATGAGTATTCTTATGTAAATTGCAAGTCTTCTTTAATATAACTATACTGCAATTCTTGTCTCTTGTTGTTATTGTCTCTCTATTTCTTGTATTTACTCTTGTATGTTTTGTATGTAAGGCATCTAAAATATACGAGTTGTTAAGCAATTTCTGTAATTGATTGTGAGTTTCTCTCAAGGAGAGAATTAAAAATCTTGTTATCAATTTCAGGGAGTAAATACATCTGTAGGGATATTGATAGTAATAATATTAGATAGACAGAATAGTTTGCAAGGTATCCTATTTGGATTGCAGGTTGTATGTAAGGCATACTGTCATATTTCTTTAAAAGGACTTGTGGATCTGCATTAAGGACTATTTTTGCCCATTGGATTTAGGCACTGGTCTGAAGCGTGTTTTGTCTTAAGTGTAATCTTTTGCAATCCTTAGAATGATCAAATTTCATTTCATTACCAGTACTTTTACTTTCAAGAATTTAGTTGATGTTTTGAGAGAACTATATCCAAGTGGTATCAGTTCATTTTTAGTGATTCTTTAAAGAAAGAATCAAGAGGTTACCCTTCCTTGAGTTTAACTCAGAAAAAGAAGGATGAATGTCCTTACACCACTGCTCCATGCTTTTACACTTATAGTTTTCATTATGATACTCTATATTAGGATATTATGGGTTGTCTGCAGAGTAATAATGTTCTATTGAATTAATTTGAAGAATTAATAGCGAAGCAATGAAGAATCAATCCACCTAATCTACAAGCTTACTTGAAAAACAGTAACCTATCATAGGCAATACCCGCCTGAGTCCTGTGGAGCTCAAAGCAGAAGGAGGATCCCATTTGATCCTCATTAATTAGGCTTTTCTTGCAAACTTGGAATCCCTTTCAAACTGAGAATCAGGCCCATACATCTGTCAAGTTTGACCCTACAAGAAAAATCCCTGACAGAATCAATCATTCTTCATCGTTAGAACAAGATGACTATGCAATTACACCTCCCTGCCTATGCACTATCTCCCATGTACAATATCTCTGAAGTATTTTTTTTCCAAGAACTCCACCATACAGTAATTCTAAAGTTGCTACTAGGTATTGTTGATGTGATTTTTGCTCAACTACAACATGTAGAATCTAACACTCAATGTTTCGAGATGAAACACTAAATCCTCTCTTGATATAAGGTCATCTCTCGTGCTAAGCTTACAAAGTAAGATCGTGAAATGACTTCAAGGTTCCTTCTATTGTGGACACTCGCTCAGTGAAATGATGTGATTTTCTAGTAACCACTTAAGGGGACTTACACTAGTTCATTCAAGACTTGTCAACAATGGACTTCTAAAGATTTTGCTTCACAATGTGCAATGAAAATATATTTTGATTTTCCAATCTTTAACTTCTCAACTTAAACTTAAACTTCTAATTCCTATTTCTACTTCTACTTATGATTGCAAGAAAGTATGGATGGACTTGGACTCTACTAGATGTAGCTGTTACCCAAAATTTCCCTATCATTCATTTTTGGCCACGGTCCTATTTTCCAAAGAAATGCTCAAGTGTCAAAACCCTCTGTGTTTTCTGCCTTTTAGTGTCGAAAGTCCAGTGTGTTTTCTGCCTTTTGGCCCAAAAGCCCAGTGTGTTTTCGACCTTCTCTCTGAAGGCTCAGGATGTTTTTGACTTTCGGTCCAAAAAATTCTCTGTGTTTTCGACCTTCGGTCTGAAAGCCCTCTGTGTTTTCGAACCACTTCTGCACTGTTCACTTTCTCTGGCATCTGCATTTTTTCTAAGTGCGCAACTCCGATCAGGTGGGTCCCTTTGATGTTTTTGACAAACTGCTACGGCTTGTCGCATGATCGCATAGCCCTTTTTTAGGCTATGCAAACATGCGACTAGCCGTTAAGTGCGCAACCCTGAGGTACCAAGTAGGGCCCAGCTCACAGTCTTCAAGCTTTCAAACCGCCAGCAGTCAGCAAGCAACGGTTTCATGTTGGTCGCATGATCGCATGGGATCTTTCGATCCCATGCGCCCATGCGACTAACCGTCAGTGGTTTGCGGTCGACATCTTGCAGTCAACTCCAAGCAGGTAATGGGTAGCATCTTGCAGTTGGTCACATGATCGCATGCGGCCTCTTAACCGCATGCGACCATGTGACAAGCGGTCAACGGGTCTTTGGCAGCTGCTGGTGGGTCCTCTGGTGGTGACGTGTCCGGTCTGCGATGGGCCAGAGGTATAACATGGGCCCTCGTAGATTCAAGATCTACGGTGGTCGCATGTTCACATGGGATCTTTCGATCCCATGCGATCACGCGACCGCCGTTAGATCCTCCTGATGCTTCCGGGCGATGTTGTTGTGGGTCCAGCCGATGTGGTCGGCTCCTGTTGGTCCACGTGGTGCAGGTGGGATATTTTGCGGGCCCAAGCGTCTATGTGGCAAGCGGAGGCAGATTCTCAAAGGCTTGTCGCATGATCGCATGAAGCCTTTCAGGCTCATGCGATCATGCGACCAGTGGTATTTTAAGTAGTGCGGCCAGTTTTGGCAGGCTTTTTTCTATGAGATGGTTGCAGCAGTGCGGTAGCTCAAAAAATTGATGTCGCCAGGACATTTTCTAGCTGCAGGTTGCGGAGTTGTTGAGGGAGGTGTGGGCGGCCGTCAGGGGTCGATTCTTTGTCCCAGCAGGGTACGTTTGTGCATTCATGGCAAGGCCAATTTGCAGAGAGGTTGATGAATCCAGGATGTTGTGTCTGCAGGTTGTTTACGGTACAAGGATGGGTCTTTTATCTGATCAGTTTTAATGTTGCAGGGATATCTTTTATAATCAAATTTGACTGCTAGGGTTGGTTATTAACTTGGAAAATCTGCACCCTGGTTAACTTTTGACTCCTGCCTGCATGCAGTTGAGTTTGTATATAACGTTTTTTGGAGCCTGTAGTGCTCAGAATCCAGCAATTGTAAAAAGGTTTCTTTCTCAGAGAGCAATTTGTGGCGTTTTCCTACCCTTTTGGCTTTCTGCAATTGTTAAATTTTTATTGATTGTTCAGATATTGCAAAGCATTCTGTGACATTTTTTATGTCCCTATGCTTTCTTGTGTGGATTATCTCTTATTGGATCAAAGTGTATGCATGTTTTCAATGATATCTCAGGTTTCCTAATTCCTCTTGCTTTCTGTAACTGTGTGTGTTATTGGTTTGATCTGATTTAGATGTTTTGTGGGTATGCTATAACCCCTAGCAGTCTTGTCTCAATCCTACACCGAACTGCAGTAGTGAATGTCTGTTTGCAGGTCATAAGTGGTGTCTTCTGTTCAAGCCCTCTTATGAAATACTTATGCAAGCCTATTCAGTAAGTTGTGATCTCCTAGACCTATTTTCTTCACTGGTTTCATCCCTCTATACTGAGATCCAAACCCTAGTTTCGGTGCATCACCTAGTAGGTAGTTTGCTTTCCTGTTATTCCCATTTCATGTACTCCTAACCCTTTCCCCTCAAAGTTTACTTTCCTGTCTAAGAGCAAGCTAAGGTGACTATCCAAGAGGAACCAGCCTAGAACCTGGAGGTCTTATCTCGGTTAGCAAAGGTCCCACAACTTTGAGATGATTCCCTTGTTATACTGGATTATCAAGACCAAGAGAGCTTGAGATCAGAGGCGCAAATTCAGTGTATAACAGTAGCTTTATCAACAACTCCACCCACCTAATGCAAGCTTCTAAGGATATACTCAAATGGTTTTCAAATCAATATCTACCCTCTTCAATCCCATCAATGGATGCAAACTAAAGATTGGATATCAATTGAAGTTAAGTACTTTCACTAGCTCACCATACAAGGCACTCCTCCCATCAGCAAGAGGTTAGTGGCCTATTTTATATTTGAGTCAAGCAAGTAAACATCCACAATTCTTTCATCCAACTAAACTACTTCTAAACAACATGAAATGAAATCCTAAGCTAAGTGAGGAATGTGGATCATCATGCAATAATTCAAACTTCATCACAACAATTCACCTTGCAAGACACAACAATGAAAAGTAGAGCGAATTTGAAATTATCTTAGCAACAATTCTCCAACAAGTCCTGTTTTACAAATGAGAGGGGTGGGGTTTATATAGGAGCCCCAATTACAATGAGCAGCCAAGATTGATTTGAAATCAATCGCCCAGATTAATCCATTACAAACCCTCCAAAAATAACCAATTGAAATGAAGAACCACAAAATTAGCCAATGAGAAAATTCAAAGGCTTGAGGACAAATAGGAAGCAAGGAAGATGCCTAGTCATCATACAACTCATCATTATAAACATGTATGCCTCTTTTCTCTTGCAATCTTTACTTTAGTTCCACTTCCTTATCCTTAGGAATTCTTCGTTGTTCTTGGACTTCTCTTGGATGTCTTGAATTTGTAATACTTGAGCCCTTTGTATTCCCACCTTCATTGTTTGGAATTCTTCTTTGTCTTCTTCATCTTCAGACTTGATCCTTTGGGCAATCCCTTGAACAAATTAACATCTTCCTTGGCATATTAAATCTTCCTCAATCCATTTCTTTGTATGACTCGATCATCATCAGGATCACTCCCTTGATGGCAATCTTGTCCTTGAATTCTTCCTTGCTCTCGACCTCAAAATCATCCTCGAACATTCCTTGGTGTACTTGCTTGATCCTTACGAAAAATTGATGTGAATAGGAACAAATTGATCTCCTTGTAAGATAGTTGTTATTTTTCAAGAATCTAATCAATTGGAAAGTTGCCTTGCATAGGGACATATGAATGTCCATGAATTGAATCCTTGAGTTTGTCCATGGAGTCCTTTAAATCTGGACTCATCCCATTTCCTTGCTTGATGAAGGCTTGATCTTCAAATAATTCCTTCAACTTGATTCTTGAATTTTCTTTCCTTTGTCCCAGATTTGAAGTGCATTATCTTGAAGTGTTGTCCTTTGAACTCAAACGCTCTAAGCTAGTTCTCTTTCATTTCTATCCTAGATTTTGAGCTTGAACTTGTCTTCCATCTTCCTTTATTCATTTCCTTGTGACTATCCTTGCCTTTGATCCAAACATGATTCCTCGTACAAAACTCGAAGTCAGTATGGTTTTAAAGGACCTAAACAAAATAATAAATTTCAGACTTTTATATCCTTGAATAAGTCCTTGAATTCAACGCAATGAATAAAAAATTCGACCCAAATAAGGTTGTGAATTGAATAAGCATTTGGAGGAGAATCTTAGGACAATAAAATGATCAAACTTAGCCATTAGAATGATAAAATCAGACCCTAAAGACATCTGATTTTTTCTGAGGACAGCTCATAGCAAGTTTGAAGACAACATAAAAATCAGTCCTAGCATCCCATTAAGTTCATCACAAATCATGATCCATGGATTTATATGCGAATTATGAATCAAAATGCCAACCAACCATGGTCAAAATCCATCTTTCTCCATAAAGACAAACTTAGACTTTCTGAGGACAAGTCTGAAAATTACCCTCTGGATGACTTTAGTCCTCAATCTTGTTGATCCTTGCACAAAAATACCTTCCAAAGACTCAGCAACAGCCCCCCTTGAAGATTGGGTAGGTTAGTGAATTATGAGAATTTTTTCCAAAATAGCCCCCCCTGTTTTTAGTGTTTCCAGATTTTAGTCTAGAAATCAATGTTGTATCAGATCTCCTTTGGCCTCAAAATGGGTGTAAAATCAGTCTCAAATGGTCTGCAATGAAGATAAATTAGCTTTAAAAATCTTTAAAAACTCAAAAGTTTTCTTGAGAAAAATCAAACTTTATGGGGGGGTTCAAACTTAGTCTGAAAACTCTCATATTCAGCCCCTTTATGCTTGCAATCAATCACGGCCCGTTTGGGAGCTGGAATTAGACTGGAATTGGCATTATCTAATTCCGGATAATGTCAATTCTATGTTTGTGTCCATCCAAAAAATTGGAATTGGAATTTCAAAATTCCAATTTTGCCCCAAAATGGGCATTTGCATCTTCCACTCAAATAGGAGGAATTGGAATTTTGAATTCCAATTCCAATTTTTATAAAACCAAATTTAATATTTCGTGGGATCCGTGACTATAAAGATGTATATTATATTGCTATAAGGATGTATATATATATACATGTGTGTATATACACACATGTGTGTATATGTGTGTATATATACACAAATGTGTGTATATGTATATACACACGTGTGTATATGTGTATACATGTGTGTATATATACACACATTTGTGTATATATACACATGTGTATATAAACACACGTGTGTGTGTATATGTGTGTGTGTGTATATGTGTATATGTGTGTGTATACACACACGTGTGTATATATACACGTGTGCATATGTGTATACATGTGTGTATATACACACATGTATACAAATATACACGTGTATGTATATATATACACACATGTATGTGTGTATATATACAGACATATACACACCATATTCAAAGAAATTAAAATAAAGAATTAAAATTCCTTATGCATCTTCTCAGTCATCTTCCGGGTGAACCAAATGGGTCAGCCCATATTCCGAAAATCATTTTCAGGATTCGTATCTTCCAGAATTGACTATATCCAGCAATTGGTATTCCAGCACCCAACCGGATCAAGGAAGATGAGTTTTAACGTTGCCATTAGTCCACAATCAAATCTGGAGCAGTTTAAAGCTTTGTGTATTTTATATGAATTTTCAAAAAAATCGCCCCTTATGAGGAAATCGTCGGATTTTGGTCTGAAACTCTTACCTATTAGTTCTTAGATGTCTCCAATCAGTCTCAGAAATCCACTTTCAGACTTGTCGTTGGTCTGCAATCATGTTTGGATAGATTGGGAGGCTGGAAATCTCACATGATTTTTCAAAGGAAATTGCCCTTCATAAAAAAAATCTGAGACTTAGTCTGAAGACACCCTGTTATCAGCCTCTCTTTGGCCTCAAATTCAGCCTACAAACCTCAAAAATCTGCCCCACAATGTTCTGTAACAGTTCGGGCATGAGAAAAAATTCCAATAATTTTTTGGCCAAAATCGTCTTCCATATGAAAAAAATTTCTCAGACTTAAATCTGAGGACATGATAATGGCAACTAACTCACCTTATTTTCTTCCCTTGGAAGTCTGATTTCACCCAGCAATTACTCAGATCACATTGGCCAATGATGGTTAATACCCCCTTTTGCTTGATTTTTACCTCCTTAGACTTTTCTTGCGTCACTTTCAGCCACTTGCTTATTTTCTTTATGGCTGTAGCTTCTCCTTTTAAAGAGGTTTTTGGTTTGATTCTCACCCATACAAGGAATGTGGGATAAAACTTTCCACCTTCTAGAAGTTTATGGAACTTTATTAATTATTTTCCCCTTTTATTTAATTAAATTTTATTTTTATTTTATTTCACCAAGGGAAAATTGACCAGCTTAGAGACTCCATAATCCTTCAAATTTGCCTTGCTCCCATTTAAATAATCTTCCTTGTCCATAGAAAGGAGAATCGACCCTCATCGGGACTAATATAATCCCAAAACTTGACATTTTCACTTAACAAAAATGGTCCTTAAAATGGAAAAACGACCCATGTAGGGATAAATTCAATCCCATACTTGGACAAATTTTCCACGCTCCATAATCACTCCCAAGAGAAAAATGACCCATGTAGGGATAAATTCAATCCCATACTTAGACAAATTTTCCACCTTCCATAATCACTCCCAAGAGAAAAACAACCCATGTGTGGATGGATGAATTCCACACTTAAAAAAAAATTTCACTTTCCAAGTTACTCTCAAGGGAAAAACGACTTGGGTCTAGATAGTTCCAACTTCACCTTCCAAAATTTGGCTAAGTACAAAACCAAAGGCAAATTTTCCTTGTGTCTAGATTCCAATTGGGGGAAAATCAACCCGTGTCTGATAATTTCTACACTTGGAAAAAAAAAATTATCCCCAACACTTAGAAAATTTTTAGGAAAATGACAATTAAAGTGGCGAATTTCATTATAAGTCCGGATTTCGGTCAAAAAAAAGTTGGGAATTTCATTATGAGTTCGGGTTTTGATCAAAATAAGTGGGGAAATTCATAGTAAGTTCGGATTTTGATCAAAAGAAGTGGGGAAATTCATTATAAGTCCAGATTTTGGTCAAAATAAGTAGGGAAATTCATAATAAGTCCGGATTTTGTGTATTTTTATAAAGAAAAATTGATTTTCCTTAGAAATTTGGCAATTTCAAGTATGGAAAATCAATTTCTATAAGGGTTCTAAGCCAATTATGCATGGAATATGCCTTTATATGGAATTTTGGACTAATTGACTAGCCAAAATTTAAATACACTTAGGATTTTATGTTCAACCCACTATAACTTGACCCAAAAAGACTTCAGTTTTAACATTCCCAACTTAAGATTTCAACTTGGCCACTTAATTTCTTTACCACCCCTCAATCTTTTAAAGATCTGAACTGTCAAATTTACTACCAAAACCTAACTAGCCTAGCGACTACAGGCAAAAAGAGGGAGGTCCCCATTTGCAATGGGGCAATGGTATGAAAACCTCACAACATATACAAGCGGGCATTTGCCACACTTCTCAGATCCAAAAGTGGTGGAAAGTGTTAGGACGGCATTTGGCTTTTTCATCTCAAGAATAAATCATACTCCTTGTATTCTTAATGACCAATCAAAAGTTGATGCTCGTACATGGTGGTACCTCCATGGTCAAGATTTTTTGTTCCTCCAACCTTTTGCAATCAAGATTCTATCACAAGTTTTTCTGTTTTTTATTTTACCGTTTGTATTGTAGAATTTATTACTTAATATTCTTTAATTTATTTTGCATTTTGCATTTTTTAAATTTGTTGGATTTCTCTCCATTTTCAACAGGGCAAGTTCTTATGTTGAACAGAATTGGAGTGCATACTCCTTTATCCACTCAGTGAAGCTTAACCTGTTAACTACAAAAAGAGTAAAATATTTGGTTTAAGTTCATTCCAATTTTTGTCTTCTATCATGTAAGCAACACCAATACAAGGATGGGTCAACGAAGCATTGGGATGTAACCCCTATGTGTATCAATTTGGATGCAACTATTGACGATCTTGCTAGAGTCATTATGGGTGATGATGATGAGATACCTAACACATGATGTAGCTAGTCCAAGTGGCACTGTTTAGGGTTTAAATTATAATGAACTTCCAACAAATGCAATGGATGATGATTTTTATCTAGATCTTTTTGATTATTGATAAAGATAGAAGACAATTATTATTTTTTATTGTCAATTTTGTGATTGTAATAATTTTCATTTGAATCATGAACTTAGACATATATGATATATATTATATGGCATATGACTTAATATTGAAATTTTGAACTATCAATTGGCATTTAACATTTATCTTTGGCATTTGGCATTGATCAATGATGATGTATCATACTATCAAATGATTTAGATTTGCAATTGTGTATATTTCCTTAAAAAAAATTGTGTATATATATACACACGTACTCAAATCCATGTATCCAAAGGAAAAAAAAAATTGCTCGTACTATAATGTCCCCTTTTTCGGGCACATTATTTCTTGTTGCGTCATTAACCGTTTTATCATGGTCTAGTGGGCTAACCAGTGCTTTCTATGGTTCAGTGTGATAATTGGCTTAGGTAAATCTAGTTTCAGGCCAATCAAAACAGTTTTTGCAGGGTTTCCGGATAGTTACTATTTATAGTAAGTCAGTAGAGTTCAATTTTCCTAGCATTTCAGTATTGGACTTGGAGCATCTCGCCGAGAGCTTTCCAGCAAGCTATCACACGTCTTCTTTCGAGTTCATTTAGTCCTCTGTTTTAATGCCAAAAAATTTCATACTTTATTATTATGTCACTTTATGATTAAATGGTTATATTACTTTAAAGTGACTTAAAGTGGGAATATGAAAAGACAAAGAAGGGAAACTAAAGAGTCACAACTGCTACTTTAAAAGGAGTGGAGGCTCATTCAAGATATGCTTAGTTTATGAATTTATTTCTCTTGGAGAATCCAGGAAGCTTTCAACCTTCGATTTTGAAACCTAAGGACGGAAACCTTCAAGCTTTCTCGGTGGATTGGATGAAAACCCAGTTCATCTCTGAGGTGGATTCACAAAAGAGTTCACCATTGTACTTCCGGGTTCATATTATCCGATCTCATTGTTGCATACTATATTTCAGATTGGATTGTTTTCTAACTTCATTGTTGTTGTATTGTTGTTGTATAATGCAAAACAATTTATGAGGGTTTATTGAAATATATTGTTGGTTTATTTCTGTTGAATCAATATTTTATTGCATGCAAGTATTTGTTTAAATCTTCTAAGTTATATTTGAGAAATATTGGGAAAATATCCATCCGGAATACTACAGTGGTATCAAAGCTGGTTTTCCTACCAGCCTATGAAGTTTCATGAGAAACAAACAAAAAGTGTTTACAATTCTGGAGAATTTTTATCTATTTTGAGGAACAAAAATATTTTATTCAGCCTATATACTCTGCAGAAACAAATTAAGCTTGAAAAGAAGAAAGGATTTTCAATGATCTACCGTTAGTATGAATAATATTATTCTAAGTGAATAATATTGGTGAGGCTGAATGAGTATTGGAGGAGCGAGATATATTTAATATTTATCGCAAATCATTAAAACCCCTGAACTAAACATTGAGCTCGGCAAATGAATGAAGGCAGATTATATTAAACAAATTATCAGGCCAGTGATAATTTTTTTATCGATTCTTTGGCTTATGACTATTCCAGGAAGTCTCAGCATATAAATTAAATAGTGTTGGAGACTTTTGAAAGTTTGGTTTGGTGAGGAAATTTATTGGACTAAATACTTCCGCAAAAATATTGAGAATAAAATAATAGTTCTCTATAGTTGTCGTGAAGGAATATTTCAATTGTTAGAACTATTGTAAGGTATTGCAAACTATTTTCTAAGTGTTGATATCTGCGGTGAAGACTGGAGGGCTCTGTGGAACTGGCTGTGCTAATATTTATCTAGCACCATCATGCCGTGGGTGGAAAGAACAGTTGTTAGTGGAAGGTGAAGATTGCAACAACTGCGTGCACAGACATTGCTATTGTTGCAACTTAGAGGCAAATGTTTTATCGCAAGGATTAAAAATTTATAAGGGGGCAATCTTCAGTTCCCATCAAGATTCAAAAATTCAATAGGATTGCTATGAGACTGACTACGTGTGACAATTGGAGGTAAAACTACAGATAGGAAACGACTTTGGTGGGAATAACATGGGAAAGTGGTGAACTGTGGCAGCATCATATTCAAACAACTGGACTTCTGGAGATGAGCGTTACACGGTTTGAGTATTTTTGCAGGAGTCAGCGAAATCTGAAGATATTATTATTTATGTGCCAATTCAAAACATTATCGACATCATAACAGTGGGCCCGACTCATTTAGTGGTGTTTGAAAAATTATGGACTGCAATTTAAAACGGCACCAGGTATTATAATTGAAACATTTGGAATGAGCTTTGTCAACCTGTTTTGCTGGAAGTTTTGATTTCAAATTGAGGATTGCAGTATTCCATTCTTACAGTCCCAACGCATTGCTACTCTTTGGGCAAACTTGTGGGTTTATTGTATAAATGGTGCATATTGAGGTACTTCTAAAACTACAATTCCAAATACATTATATTCAGAATATTTGTAAGTGGATTCTCTGTCCGGGTGGTACTCTTTGTCATCTGCAGTAGTGGAATTTGAAACGTTGAATTAAATATACATTTAATCTTCATGCGCACTGTTATTGTTGAAGCTTATCACTATATGTTTGAGAATGTTACATGTTGCTTAAATCCTCAGGGTTCACACATTTCAGTCATAGCAAACATACAGCTGACAGTGGTAATTTTGAGAAAAAAAATTATGAGAAGTCAAATTCGATACTGTTACGTATCAAGGAAAACTACGTGAGTGTTGTGATAACAAGTAAACAAGAGATTGCTTAGAAAATCAGAAATATTATTGTGATGACAGCATTTCTCAATTACAGAAGTTGATGGTATTAAACTCTAATTCAGTCCATTGCATGAAGCTTGGAGGAATTTGAATAATGGAAACCTTGGAAATCCCCGTGTTCTCAAAAGAATTCAATGACACATTTTACGGTGAGCAACTAAGGGACATACGAAAGGAAATTGAAATAGGAAATGAGTTATGTTGTCTTGGATGGCAATTGGAGGATCATAAATTTATGGGAGGTATGCTTGCCAAATTAGATGAGATAGATTCATATCTATCTAGGATAGACCAATCTGATTGTAGGCTCTTCAATTGGGCTATGTAGCCCTCAATGGTTGCTTTGATCCAACGCAGGTTTATGGAACATCCACATAAAGATGTTAGGCTTGCAATCGCCTCATGTCTCAATGAGATCACACGGATTACAACTCCTATTACACCTTATACCGATCACATTTGGAGGCAGGTATTACAGCTGATTGTGGATAGTTTAGGTGGGCTGAAAAATGACAAGGGTCTTACCTTTGGTAATCAGGCAAAAATCTTGGAATTAATGGCAAGAACCAAAATTTTTAGTCACATGTTGAATCTCAGTTGTGATAAGATGGTTCAACAGTTAATTCAGTGCCTCCTAAGTAATTTCAGAAAGCATCATCCAGATAAGGTGAAGATTTGCATAAAAACTATCATGTCCTTGATCTTAGATGAGGATAACGACATATGTAAACAATTGCAATCAGATTTGTTGGCAATCTGGAGAGGAGAACAAAAGACCTCACTCGTGGCATGTGAACTCTCAGCTGAATTGATTAAGCTTCAGGCTGAGAGATTCAAGGATTTATTGACTGAAAATGAGAAAATATCAATAGGCATATAGGTTGCAGGATCTCCGAAAATGGGCAAGGACCAAATGAGAACAGGGCAGATTTGTTTTTTATGCCAAGAGGGCTGGTAACAGGAACATGTTTGCAGTATTAATCAGGGAGAAGATATATTGTAGCCAAGTGGTAATGACATTATAGCTTTGAATACCTCTTTTAGGACACAGTGAAAATCCAAAGGAAAAGAATTTCCAATCAGCCAAGATGGTTAATGTGGAAGAAGAATCAATCATTACAGGTGAAGAGTGTTCAAAGCTCTACTTTGGTGACTTAAGAGGCCGAGTTTGACAAATTTATGGTTAAAGGCTATGATAACCAGTTGGAAGCCTTTAGCGATTCATGTAATGAGGAATCGTGTGATTTCTTTAGTAGCACCTCGCTTATGCATAATGCTGATTTGGATGACCAATTAGATAATGCATCCCAAAATGACAATGATGAGAAGCATGCCTTGAAGAGTCAGCTGAAAGTCAATGACGATGCTCTTATTGTAGTTCTTGTACATCATGATAGCGCTCACAGAATTATTGAGGATCTTTACAGGAAAGCTCAGATGGAAAAAGAACAAAGTGGTATAAGGAGTGGAACTTTTGTTGCAGATTTATAGGGAGTCAAAACAAATTTTGAGCTTTGGAAATCAGAATATCTATGTTTACTTTCAGATCGCGAATACTTGTTATAGGTTGCTGGAAAATATGCTGAGCAATTGTGGGAAAAGGAGGAGGAGGTTAATAAGCTCAATAGAGAGCTTAGTGTTATTGAGGGTACTTGGGACACACACGTATTGCTCTTCAGGAAGCAAGAAATCAGATTGTTGCCACCAGCCAGTATAGGGAACAGGACGACAAGGAAAGGTATGAATTCTTTCAGGAGGTGATTCAGGAACTTGATAGCATACAACAGACTTATGACTTGGATAGCTGTCCCAAAAGATCTTTGGATCATCCAGAACTTCTTTATGAGTTGGATAACTTTCAAGCCGTTGACAATTCCTTGTTTGAGATGGGTGCTGATTTCACATTTGATAATCCCCTTTTTGAGCTACATGAGAAAGATATTTCTTATTCCCATGACGAGGATGAGATTAATTGCGGGATTTGGGACCCAAGTTACTAGAAATGAGTCTTCGTTGCCAGATTGGAGCAACGAGGTGACTTCAGTTGTTGAGCAGTATGGTTTCTACACCAGCGGTTCAGGATGGGCAGCTGTGTCTTCTTGCATGATGGGTGATATGCTTTTCCTTGCATTATCTCTCACTGATGGAGAGATGTCTAGTATTGATTGCACCTTTAGACTTTTCAATTCACTCATTTCTGGTGATCGTGTCAACCTGATCATTTGGGATCCCAGTATTAGTATGACTAATGCATTGTTGTTTTGGGGGAGTAATGAGTGGCTTCACCTTACTGGCCACATTATATGGGATGCATTTTGTTACCCATTCAGCCCACCGACGGAGGACTTTCTTTTCCGATTACTGCATATGTGTGGGATGGGGGATTGGTTTGATACGCTTCCCTTCATGAAAGAGGAAGCCATGTCCAGCAGCGTTGCTAGTGTGCTTCTTCAGTACAGGCACCGATTTGGGATACAGGCTAAAGGAGCAGTGTTGTGGTAGTTGGACATCGTGGATATTCCATCCATTATGGGTATGGATCGACATGATATTAGAGATAGCTGCGAAGGTGGATGGCCCTTTTGTTTGTGGGATCCAGGAGGAACATTCTCACGGTTGGTAATAATTCAGGGAGCTGATTGGTATGATGTTGGGTCTCACCCTCATCTGACCTTAGTAGTGCTTGTGATTTCAGTTGGAGTGAGGTTCTCAGTTGGATTGGGGATCTTCTCGTAGATGATGGCAGCACATGGCTGGTTGATTCGACTGATCATGCACACGGGGTGATTTGGAATTCCGGTACCAGTATGATTAATGCATTGTTGATGTGTGGTAGTGATGAGTGGCTTCACAATTCTAGACATGTTGTTTGTATCAAATTTACACAACAGTTTGGTGGAGCAACTTCCTTGAGGTTGGTGTGGGATCCAAGTATTTTGGTCACAGCATGCAAATACCGATTGCTTGAGGGCAAGCAATCTTTGGGAAGGGAGGATTTGTAATGTCCCCTTTTTCGGGCACATTATTTCTTGTTGCGTCGTTAGCCGTTTTATCATGGTCTGGTGGGTTAACCAATGTTTTCTATGGTTCAGTGTGATAATTGGCCTAGGTAATTCCAGTTTCAGGCCAATTAGTGTAGTTTCTGCAAGGTTTCCGAATAGTTACTATTTATAGTAAGTCGACAGAGTTCAATTTTCCTGGCATTTCAGTATTGGACTTGGAGCGTCTCGTCGAGAGTTTTCCGGTAAGCTATCACACGTCTTCTTCCGAGTTCGTTTGGTCCTCCGTTTTAATGCCAAAAGATTTCATACTTTATTATTATGCCACTCTATGATTAAATGGTTATATTAATTTAAAGTAACTTAAAGTGGGAATATGAAAAGACAAAGAAGGGAAACTGAAGAGTCACAATTGCTGCTTTAAAAGGAGTGGAGGCTCATTCGAGATATGCTTAGTTTATGAATTTATTTCTCTTGGAGAATCCAGGAAGCTTTCAACTTTCGATTCTGAAACCTGAGGACAGAAACCTTCAGGCTTTCTCGGTGGATTGGACGGAAACCCAGTTCATCTCTGAGGTGGATTCACGACAGAGTTCACCATTGTACTTCCAGGTTCATATTATCCGATCTCGTTGTTGCGTACTATATTTCAGATTGGATTGTTTTGTAACTTCATTGTTGTTGTATTGCTATTGTATAATGCAATAACAATTTCTGAGGGTTTATTGAAATATATTGCTGGTTTATTTTTGTTGAATCAATATTTTATTTCATGCAATTATTTGTTTAAATCTTCTGAGTTATATTTGAGAAATATTGGGAAAATATCCATCCGGGATATTACACGTACCCATGTACTAGTTTCTCATACTTGTACCCATACCCACACTCATACACATGCCCATACACGTACCGGAAACTTAGTACTAAACTCATTTTGAATAGAGATATTTAGTCAGTATACATACCATGAAATCTCATCTCTATCATCCCTAGCATAACCAGCCTCAATGGTGAGCTAATAGAACTCTTCTGTATAGTCTTTCAAAGTCATCTCATTTTTCTTAAGATTCTACAGTTTCTTGAAAAATCTCATTTAATAATTTGATTAAAAAAACTTAGTCTTCAACTTCACAATTTTATTATGAGATTTGATTTTCTCCTAACCTCTCCTTTGTCTCTATTTTTCTATGAACTCACCACAAAGATGGACGATTTTTCAACCTAATGCAGAAAACTTCACCTTCTTAGGATCCTTCATCAAATCATAGTAAAAAGATTTCTTCATATCCATAACCTAGTCTATAAGCTCCTCAATATTAAGACTCCCACTATAACAAGGGGCATCAAACTTTGGTTTACTGCCCATCTTTAAAATTGCCTTTAAAACTCTATTTTCGGGTTCATCCATCAAGTCTTCTAACTCAAGCTCTTGACCTACTACATCATCACTTACATCCTCAACATGTACTCTTCCTTGGGTTGTCTCCATTGCATCAAATCTAGTTGTAATACATTTTCAATAGCTCTACTATATCTACAATTGTAGGTGCCTTAATCTTTTTCTCTATGCCACATCTCCTCATTCTCTCTACAATTACAATACTTGTGCACCTACAACAAATCTTATAGATCTTTTCAAAACAGCCTAGCAAGAAACCATACTTTGATACAAATTGATGCGTTCTAGGTAAGGAGTTCTTTAATGGGTTCTATCTAAAGAGTTCCTATGCCTAGCAACCTACTTTCTCAAATAATCAAATAAGCCAATTGAAATTCAATATTATCACTATTTGCATTAATTAGAAATATATCTGCCTTTTCAAAGGATTTACAAAAATATTGAAAGAAGAAAATAAATAGTTATATTTATAAGTAAGACCTAATTATTTTTCTCTTCTACCTTATGGTCAGCCTTCTTTTTCCTCCCATGTTCTATCTTTAGTTTCACAACCATTACCTTATTTTCTTGATAGAACACTCCTTGTATTCCTTGTTGGACACTAACAAAGGAAACTTAATCAATTTCTATGTACACAATCAGATTCCAATTAATGTTGAACTTATCCAAGATGTCAAATTGGACTCCAAGGTTTGAAATAATAATTGATTGTTCTTGTATAAAACAAAGGACGGGAATACTCCTTATAGAAGCAAAAACAAGACCTTTCAATAACGGAAACGACCAAAAACTAGAGACAGAATAGAAAGTTACTTAACTAACTATCTGGCTTATAGAATAGAAACTTACCAACTAAACAACTTAAATGACCATTATAAGGTAAATATTATAATATTACTTTAATACTCTCCCTTAATGGTCATTCCGCTAGCTACCCTACAGAAGACTTGACATAATCTATAGGTCATTTGGCCACAAATGCATAGAAGGTTGATCCCTTCTCTTTTGAATGCTCTGCAACATGAGCTTGCTATTGAGAACTTTCCTAGTTGGACTTCTAGTTAGCCAATGGCTTTCTACAAAACTTCCTCATATTAATACCCTCATATGGTCTCACTTGTCCTACTATAGGTACTGTCACTCTTCCCATTGAGGTTGCTATTAAGTGCTTCGATGTTACCTTTACCATTATCCCTATCTTGACCAATTTCGTGTGAAGTTGGGACATCCTTGGCTCACTTCCATGAAAGCTATACCTTCTACCATCCGTAAACATTTGAAGTTCCCTCACAATGGGTGCATTATCACAACCATTCATAGTCTTTATAAGCCTTTAGCAAGACGTGGAAACTTCACCCTTGACATCTTTTGGCCTCAATTACCTAAACCATTGAAGCTCCGAGAATATATCTTTTTTCTGATCTTATGAAAAATTCAAACAAAGGATATCAGTCTTAAGTAAATCTTATGGATATTCCACCTCCTCATCCTAGACTTGGACTTCTTTCTACACCTATTCCTCCTATATATATGTTGCAGTCCCACCTCCTACATCTTACAAACCCCCAACATCCTGCATCTCTCAACCTAGTGAGGTTTCTACTATTCCTCCTACAAATGAAGAAAAGGAGCCTATGTTGATTGATCCCAAACCTTTGCAAGTCCCAAGTCAAACCAAGAAAAATCGTAGAGCGAGAGACCACCAACAAAAATGGTTTGCCAAGGCCTATGAACTTGCTTCCCAAAACATTTCCTCCCCTAAGACACCTAATCTTGACTTGATACCATTTGACCAACCTTTCCCTAGCCCAAGGGAGGGAGATCATCTTTAAAAAGTTAAAAATTGTCTAAACAAAATAATCATTCATTTTGCATTAAAGATCCTAATGTGATTAATTTGGATGATGATATGGATGATAATATTGTCGATGCTAACAATGTTGATGCTAACAATATTGATGCTAAGGGTTCTGAAAATATGTATGAGGTTATTGAAATCAATCATGATCTTTCTTCAAGATTTTTGAAAGCATTAATCCTAGCTCACTCATTATTAGTGCATGGCCCTTGTTAGGAACTCCCAGCTCCACCTATTGTGCTTGTTGTTGCTCCTCTTGCATCTTGTCCACCATCCCTAAGTGATGTTAAGCAAGATTGAAAGTTAGATGACCTACTTGACTAGACTCACTTGCACAATAGATTCTTTTGCATTTGCTTGTATGTTATGGGCTTCCCCCATGCTGTTTTGATTAATATGTCTTGGTGTTATGCTAAGCTCTCTTTGGATGACGATTTTTCTCCATTGGCACAAGTTAATAAAGGAAAAAACCTGTCATAACAATCCTCTATTTGTATCTCAATTCTTCTATATGTCATATATATGTTATCTCGTACATGTGCTATTGTTGTAAATGTGTGTTTATATTGTCTACTTGGGAACAATGCAAATTGTTAAGATCTCTCTACTCAGCCTCTACCATGTTGACCCAAAAAGGCTTTTTGTTTGTTCATCTTATGTGTTCTTTTTCTATTGAGCTCATAGTTCCACCACCTTTAGGGGACGAGGTCAATCCCTTGCAATTATAATTGATATGCATGAGTTATCAAACGCACATACTGACCCCAATTAGTGGATCCCTCACATGCTCTCTTTTTGTCTTGTGCTCCATTGCCCTTGATTTTGTCCTTACTTGGGAGCATATCATTGTGGGAACATACTTGTCTTTTGGATGCATGTATTCTACCTTAAAGCAATTGCTCCCGATAAGGCGTATGCAATCACTTTAATGTGGGGGCATACACTCTGCTCTTTGTTACACTTCGTGCACACAACACAACCCTTTTGTAGTCAAAAACAATTTCATGTTACTTTGCAAACTGTGCCTTTTTCTTTGTAGTTGACT
This sequence comes from Chamaecyparis obtusa, assembly GCA_027943335.1. Classification (NCBI taxonomy): domain Eukaryota; kingdom Viridiplantae; phylum Streptophyta; class Pinopsida; order Cupressales; family Cupressaceae; genus Chamaecyparis; species Chamaecyparis obtusa. Next base: position 247,772 of record BSBK01002744.1, on the reverse strand, counting down.
AGCATAACAAGACTTGCTAGACTATTTGCCTCCCCTTGCACCTATTCTCGACATGACTCATTGTAAGCATAACCTTACTAAGCCAGCATAGACATGCTTTCTCTCTTCAATTTATGTGTTGCTCCTTTTCTCTTGACATTAGATTAATAAGATCCTATGTCCCTTGGGGGCTTGGTGTTTCTTGCCTCTTTAATAACTTGATGAAAGTTTCTCAAAGCTACGTTCTACTTTACTGAGAGTATAAAAGCAACTTCATACTCTACCTAAAGTGGGGACTAAAAGTAGCGTCGTAAATTGTATCCGTATACAATTTCATACTCACCTAGGTTCCTTTTTGTCTTTTATTTCCAGATCTATAACTTTTGTCTGCATATATGTTTTGTGGTCTACTATGTATGTCAAAAACCCTCAATTTCTCATCTTTAGCCCTAGATCTAGCATCAAACTCACATTCTTTGCATGGTCCATTTCAACTCAAACCAGAAATGTTGGACCCACCTTGTGCTCAATCCCTTTCACTCAGACTTAAGGTTGAGTCAAGTGGATTCACTCTCCTTTAATATAAATGTGAAGAGGGAAATAGGCCTTGTTCCTAGCTTGCATGCATTAGCTAGTGAGCATCCTATTCCTCTTTCACCAACATTACAATACATTTATAATATTATTATTTATTTATTTTAATTTACTTTTATATTTATATATTATATTATTATTAATATATATAATATTTATATTTATATTTGTTTATTTAGAATATATTTATATTGTTATTATCATTGTTATATAATTTTTAATGTTATAGATACATTAGTATAGTCAAACCCATCTGTACTAAACCTGGGGTAGAAATGCCAATCCAAAATATGTACACCAGCAACATAGGATATATAAGTTGAAAAAGAAAAGAACAGCAGAAGCTCAAAATTCTCTAATTGATCAAAAGACAAATTGCATCACCCATTATATCAAGTGATCCCACAACCTCAGACTGTAGGGGAAAATAGTCAAATTTCCACTTTATCTAGTCAACCAATATAAAAATAATGTTGTCAAATCATTTCCTGAACACATTTAATTTTACTCATCTTGCAACAAGCTATTGACAACACTTAAGAGAAACTATTGCCAACTTTCTTCCAATAATTTCATAATAATATCAGCTCTTAGCTAATGAAATACATAAAATGAATTGTTCAAAAAACTTAAAGCTTATGAATTAGTGTACCTGAGGGGTACAGTCTTGTCTTCATGAACTTGATGAATTGTTATATCTCGATTAGATGACTCTTCTGCTGATTTTAAATTCATAACCTTTCCCTCTAAGGTATGAGCAGGGTGAGAAATATGAGAAAAATTGTTCCAAACACTCTCCTGCTTTGTTACATAATTCAAGACATCCTCTTTCAATACCCTGCCATCTTTACCTGTACCAGGAATATCCTCTACATTGATGCCATATTCCTTTGCCATATGACGAACTGCAGGAGTAGACAATACCTTTTCCCTATTTTCTATGATATTTGGAGACTCTCTAGATTGCAAACCAGCTTCCTGGGACTCTGCGGAGGACCCCTGTATTTGTCCCCAACTTACTATAGTTTCATTTTTTTCATCTACAATTAAATCCACCAAAGTTTCTCCAACCTGATAAATAAAGTAATTATATTTTCAAAAAGTTTCAAATATAACAATCCTTTCTGAATTGTACAAGGTCCACAAAATATAAAGGAATGAACAAATTATAAAAGTTGTAATTAACAAGGTGACACATTACAGAAGTGAACTTTGTAAGAACAAAATACATCTCCATCTCATTAAAACATCTTTAAGATTCTTGCATCGACAAGAAAATTCGTAATTTTGCAAGTGTAGCTTATGCAAGAGCATCGTTTAAGAAATAAGATCATTACAAGGTGAACTGCACCTGGTCTACCGTACAATTACAGTGCTAGATTACATTTTAGAGAAACTAGTTGACTTGATTATCTTCATAGAATATACGCTATGGTCAGTTCATTAAGTTATTTTTATTTTTATTTTTTTAAAACCACCAGTATCGAACAGTCAAAGCAGATTATAAACTGCATTGACATCTAAAGAATGTTGCACTTAAATTTACAAAAGAAAGAATGCTTTCTTCTTTCACATTATTTCAAAACATTAAAAAATCAACTGGATCAAAATAAAATTATTTGTACCAAAAAAGAAGAAACAGTACCAGTTTTAAATGAAGGCACATTTTTGTTACACAGAGAGTTCAGATGAACCCTCAACATGCAAGTTGATAACAACAGAAACAAATTTCAGGTTAATAAAAAATTTGGCACACCTTGTATTATTCATGTTATTTGGATAAAAGAATTACTTTTATGTACATGCTATTAGTAAAATTTCCGCGGGATTGTTCCTCAAAACTGTGAAAATTTATTTAGGAACCATCAAAACTCAACAATATGAAAAACAGAGGTTTTAGAAATATGTAAGAAATGTAAAGGATGCATGTTTTTGGTCCTATCTTATACTTCCAGAATGAACTCTTAGCATAAATATAGCTTCTGTATTAATTCAAGTCCATCATTGTGTCCAGGCAGGTCCAAAACCTCAAAAGTCTCTACCGTTTCACTCAAAAAGGAGGTATGGTGAATCAAAGGAGGCACTCAGAAGGTAATTCTGGATCTTAAGGGCTTCTTTTTAAATAATATTTTTAAATTATTTAGAGAATATCAGGAACAAAAGTTGGAATATTTCAGATGAATATCTTTTTTAAATTGCTTTTCTTTGGCAGGGGGTGAGAGAGTTGGCTATTTTTTTTAAAGGAACTATTTTTTAAAAAAAATTCTCAAACAAGGGTACTTCTTTGAAATATTTAGGGCTTAAATTTTGGGGGGCTGTTATTAATTTTATGCAAAAAAAATATTAAAAATTGACAGGCCAAACATAAGCAACAGATTGGCCTCCCATGCCTATTCAGCTTATCTATAGCCCAGTCATCCTCCTGATTTCCTAGCACCCTTCCATTTACGTTGCACTACTTTCTCAATGATGTAACAGCCTCTAGTGCCTCATTTCTCATTTTCTTCATCTTTGCACAAAAACCAAGTGGAGTTCTGTCCTATTGGGTTCGTTGTAACTTGTAATAAACTCCTCTGCTCCTTAACTGAAAGATCATGTGCATGGTCAGCATTTTGCACTTTATGTTTTGATTGTTTTGCACAATGATGATATGAACTGGTAGTTCTAAATTCAGTTATTCTCTATTTGACCATCATTGAAACTTCCCCAGTCCAAGGTGACATGGTTGGTTATGCTTTTTTAACATGGATGGATGTGCCCCAGATCAATGTGCCATGGTGGTTAGTAGTGCTCTTCAAGAGCATAATTGAGAATTCCCAACACCAATTCTTTGTTGGATCCTTAAAAGATGTTTGACCAAATCTTGACCTTGTTTGTCTCCGACAAGCTTGCCGCACTTTGTGGGAAACCAGCACAAGCTGTCATATCTTACATTGTGTAATCAAAATTGATAGACACGTTGACACTTCATTTTCTTCATCCTATTGCTAACACCTCTGACAATACAATACAAATGTTATACCAGCTTTGACATTGGAAATAAATAATACTGCACTTTTTCTGCCTCAATGTCACTGATCATCATATCTCATCTACTTCTCAAATATATCTTTTATTCAATCAAATCTACCATAAACCAACCACACTTCCTTTCAACAGAAACGTTATTTTTGAAAGTGTCATGATGACATTATTACGGTTATTGATTAGGGTTTCTAATTCACAAAGCCTTTGTTTAGATTGTCCAACACCAGTTTAGGGTTCTTAACTCTTCCCATGATTTTGGAGACTTTTTCCCTGTAGTTGGATCCAAACCACTCATGCAGATATTTGAGAGTCCTATCTGTGCTGGTTCTCTAGTCCTGCATCAACATTCTTTGTCTGAATAGTGATTCCAGGTCACTTGAGCAGTTCACTGAGCTCACCAATTTTATTGTTGCTCCTTGACCTTTTGGCATCATCAGCTTCAACAATTATGAACCACCCCAGTTGGATATTATTCTTGTTTTCTTCCTTCACAAAGCCTTATGTTGATTTAGCTAACACCATCTCTACATGGAGCACTTTATGATGCCTTCCCAATTTTGCATGGTTGTCATTCACTTCAGCACAACATTTTCTCAATGTTTTGATGTCTTCTCAATTAGACAGATCTTTTCAAATGCCTTGTGGAGTTCACAATGAAATGCCAAAGAGATCCAGGAAAAAATATGACAGAATGTATCAGAATACTTTGTTACAAGCTCTACCTCTGGCATTAGACCAATGCATCTAACCATGAATTCTTTCACACACTAGAATCTCACTGGAACCACGGTCAGAATAACCAAAATAGATAATATTTGGCTTAGAAAATGTTTTTCTCAGGATTTGTAGAGCATACTCTAATGCATCAAGCAACGTATTTGAATTTCTTATTACATTTTGCTGTTCTGCAAGAAATGTGACTCAGTTTGCACACAGCCAATAACAAGTCATTTGTCACAGACAACTTTGTTTTTGAGCCACAGCTTAAATAAAAAATTTATCAATGGCGGCTGAGAACACAATACATAATTGAAGATTTATTAAAAAGTCGGATAAACTAAATTTCATGTTATAAGCCACAATGCAATTCAATCTTCCCTACTCCTACCAATGATCAAATAAACAATTAAACAAGAACACTTAATTAAGTTCTGGGGGAGGTGGAAGTTTGGTGGATGTAGAATCACCAGCGTACTATCATGTAACACTATAGTAATTATATAAGTTAAAAGATTGACTCTTGGCTATTAAATCCTATACACGACTTTTTTTACAGTGGGATTACTGAACAGATATAATCCAATGTAAGGAAGATAGTCCTTCAAGTGTGATTTGTCATCTCAATTCTACTTGGAGCAATTTATGATGCCTTACCAAGTTTGCATGGTTGTCATTGGCTTCAACACAATCATTTTCTCAATATTTTGATGCCTTCCCAATTAGGCAGATCTTTTCAAATGCCTTAAAAAGTTCATAATGAAATGTCAAAGAGATCCAGGACAAAATATGACAAAATGTATTCAGAATACATTTGTTACAAGCCCTACCTTTGGTATTAGACTGATGCATCTAACTGTGAATTATTTCATGCATTAGAATCTCACTAGAACCATGTAAGAACCCTGTTGGTTCTACCCCTGTTCAACTGGCACTGCTAGATGATGTTTTTGCAATTTTGTGTGTTTTTGTGTTTTTGAGTTTTATATTTTTATTTGTATTTTTTCAATATATAAGAACTATGCATGGAAAACAACTAACTATTGCAAAACAATGCACAAGTAATTCAATTTTATTGACTATGTCATTGGATTGAAATACAATTTCAATTATTGACACTAAGAGTTGAAATTATTAACAATGAAGGAACCTGATATATAACGCAGCCTTGAATTATTATTCCAAATAGCTTGCAGCTTGCAACAAAGGGAGGAATCCTCTAGGCGGCTAGGTCTGTGACCAAATTGCTGTTCAAAACGCCACATGTGCCATCCAAAATACTTGACATCACCTACTATGGCTCATCCGACCTCTCTATCAGAGTGCAGCTGCCTTACTAAACCCCAAACACTGGTCTTAGAGGCTGTGATTTGATTACTAGTTGTCCCTTTTATTCTCTACAATTAATCTGATAAAAAACTACTATGAATACCTCCAAAATCATCACCATTTGACCCAATCATGGCTCCTGAATGAAGCCATAGTTAGCAGCAAAAATCAATGGGTCTTTCACCATCTCTAATTGCAAAAGCTTCTGAAGAATTTCAATCTTCCAAGCATCAAACTCTGAAACCCTTGTCATCAAACTTCTCTTCAACAAATTCAATAATCACAAATGCCTAATAGATTGATTTTCACCCTTGAGCTTTTATAATTCTCCCCAACGCAAATTGACCAGGTGGCTTCTCAATCACATTTAACATAACTTAAAACATATTTGCTTTTGTTCCTTGTGCATTGACTTAGGAAAAACATTAAATAGGCCCCCTTATTATTATTACATCCATTTAATGCATTTTAGAGTCAAATTGCCCCCACTCATTAAATAACTTTATAATGACTTTATCATTAATAAAGTGACTTTATTAATGATAAATAATATCTATAAGGCCAAACTGAGTCATTTGCTAAGTCAACTGAGATTGGGAGTCAACCACTAAGTAGATGATGGGTCCAGGTGCCCTCCCAAAAATAGAAACTCCTCAACATTGACTTACTACAAATAGTAAGTCCCTGAATAACTGCTCCAGTCAACGATACCAAATCTCAACACCACCACCAACCTGGTGAGATAAAAACGGGACATTACAAACTAGGGTCAGAATAATTAGAATAGATAACATTTGGTTTAGAAAATCTTTTTCTTGGGATTTGTAGAGAATACTCTTACACGTCAAGAAAGGTATTGAATTTCTTATTACATTCTACTATTCTACAAGAAATGTGACCCAGTTTACACAACCAATAACTAGTCATTTGTCACAGATTTTTGTGTCACAACTTAAATAAAAAATTATCAATGACAGCTCACAGCACAATACATAATTGAAGATTCATTTAAAAACAGATAAACTAAATTTCACATTCTAAGCCAACAATTCAATCTTCCCTACTACCAATGTTCAAATAAACAATCAAACAAGAACACTTAATTAAGTTCTAGGGGAAGTGGGTGTTTGGTGGTGGGAAGAAGGGAATTTGTCACCCTTGAGATTAATGAAATGCGACCCTTAAAGGCTGCCATCCCAAATCACCTCAAGTGGTCAAGCTTCAAAAAGAGGACTTAGCTCTAATACCAATAGTTAGAAACAAGGCAGCACACACAACAAAGAGGGGGGGTGAATCAATTGTGTCTAATAATCTTAAAACTTCACCCAACACTTAACCATAAAAACTTAGCTATGAATGATAAACATTAAAGCATTGAATCACAAGCACAAGAACACATAACACCAAAAATTTTGTGTGGAAACCCGGTTAAGGGAAAAAGCACGGTGGGGATCAAACCCACAAGATGATGTACTTCAGGCTTACAACCTAGAGCTCATTGCTCAAATACAACAAAGGGCATCAACCCTGAGAATACAACAAGGGCTACTACCCCAAAATGGACTACAATCCACCATAGACAACAATCCATTGATTTTATGAACTAGCTGATAGCATCTTTGATATGCCAATATAGCTCCGATGAAGTGCAACAAATCTCTGTCTCAATTATAGATTCCACGCATACCTCTTCAAACAATCTCTGATACACACACGTACTCCACTTACTCTCTCCGCAATTACAATTGATTATATCTTTATATACATTTCATCAATTTTGAAAACATGAACAAGGTCAACATCAACCTTAACACCTCAATTACAAATATTTAATCAAATACAATACAAACATTAATGCGATCCAAGACATGTCGGCACAGACATAGCTAGGACCCAAATCTCCATCCACGAACACACTTCAAATCCATAAATCATGCCACGATCTTTCGCGACACGCTATCTCACCAAGTCAGCCAAGAACAATAAAATATCAACACGCCACAAGAAAATCACTAAATCTGATCACATAATCCAATGTGATCCAACAAGACAAATAGGACACGATCTAGAAACATCAGCAAGCAACATGAAATGCTACATCAGCAACATGAACAGCTCTATCACAAAATTCATAAATGTCTCTGCACTATTCATCAAGAACACCAAACATGAACCTCTATCATTCAAGAAAAATAGCTTGCCAGCATCCAAATCATGAACCATTTGAGCTGAGGACACACATCCATGTCCTAAACTCACCACCAGGTTAGCAACCAAAAATATTGCATAACACCAATCCAAAAACTACAACAATGTCACTTCCTGAACAACCAGAATACCAGAAACTGGTAAATCACACATAACTTCCTCAAATCACAATGCGAACCTCTGTAAGTTGACATAGGCCAACTACAGACATCCCTTCAACCATCTGTAACTTCACAACATCTGATATGCAATACAATAGCCACACCGATCCAAACTCTTCACTGAACAAACCAGGAACACTGTCAAAAACAAGGAAATATGTTGACATCAATGACAACAATTTCAACACATATATGCATGATATCTCAGAAATCTCCAATAGAAGAATCCCAAGATGCTAAACAATTTCCTCCTTCAAACCTTCACACAAGATGATGAAAAAAAGTGTTGGGTTGTTTGTTTTACAGGCCTGCCGAAGTCAAGCCCCCGTTTTGGTGTTTCCACCTCCACAAATAGCTAAGATAGATAGATATGATAGTAGATAAACTGATAAACGATAAATAATAATAATAATAATATAGATAGAGATACTCAAGAAACTACGATATGTCAATCGAATGAAGATAAATGGATGTAAGATCACTCCCCTTTGAAGCCAAAAAGCCAAAGCTTGATAGGTTGAAGACAACAACAGGCTTGTGTGTGTGAAGGAGAGTGTTGGAGCACCGATACAATGAAAGAAACAAGCTGGAAAACTGTCAACAAAGGTGGAGAGAGAGCTCAAGAGAGTGAACAAAATGCTAAGAGTGATTCAAATGACCAAGAGTACGCCAAGAGGGTGTCAGAGAGGGAAAAATGAAGCAAACAATGGTGTTTAAACATGGCCAATGGATTCCTGCCCCATTGGACTGTCCAGGGAGGTGTTGCATTGCTAAAAACAGCAGGTGTAACATCACAACAGACACCTTTAGTCTGTAGATTCACGAGACCAATGTGTTGTGTGGACATCTCCATGGCGCGCATGTGTCCTGAACCAAATAGGCTGCGTGGTCAAGAATCCAAACAAGGGAGATGACAAGGCAAGTGGATGAGATGGAGACTTAGGTAGAATTTCGATTTTCGGTCAAAGTGGAGAGATTATGTGATGAAGAATTACACGAGGTGCAATTTACAACATTACAGGTGGATGAAGAATCACCAGCGTACTATCATGTAATACTATTGTAATTACAAAAATATATGTTAGACAACTAACTATCTACTATAAGGAAGATAGAGCTTATAAGTGTCATTTGTAGTCTCAACTCTTATTAGAAATTTACAAATGTCTGTGCTGACCTACTTGAATTTATTTTGCATTGACAAAGAAGTGAATGTGAAGTGCTGGAATGAGTGTTCTTTAGTTGCTAAAAATAAAACAATGGTGTAGTTATATGAAACAAGGATGAAACAACAAGAAACGCCAACAACACACAAGATAGATAGTGGATTTACCCTGAGAAAAAACAACTGGAAGTGGCACATACTAGCATTCTCTCTTTCTTCGGCCAACTATACTTACAAAGAGCTCTGGATAGAGCATGTACAATCTTCCTACTTGCAGACTAACTCCTCTCTGCACCAAACTGATTCTTGCCCAAAAATCAACTGAACTTGCTTACTCCCTTCCTTACACTCATATGTTTATGGTTGATCTTATGCATTTTACAAACAGAAACTAAATGAGAGTCTTCCATGCACTTAGAAGACTTCCAAAGGAAGTAGAATACATGTTATTCTTTTTCTTCCCACTCTACACATGAGTTTGAACCAAGCACAACCATAACAGGTTTCAAGTCAAAACCGTCACAAATTTCAAAGCAAAACTGCCATGACACTAACAAAATCATTTGCAACTTATGAAACTGCCATGGTACATGTAAAACTGCATTAGTGCTCCCCTATTGTATTTGGTACTTTTGTTGCTGACAAAACTACTCCTCTATTATATGCCCTATTCTGATTAAGTTACTTGGTTGATTGATAAAGTATATTGTTTTCTTGATGTTCATGGGCCACAAAGTGGGGAAGCATGTATAATTAATGTGTACTAGTAGACCATTGTGCTTCAAATGTTAATGTTTGGTAGCTAGATCAGATTCTAGCTTCACATTATTTTAATTAGGAAAATTAAAATAAAAAATTAATTATTTAATTGGAGAATTAAATAACATATTGTGAGATTAAATTATTTAGTTGGAGAATTAAATAATTTATTATTTAATTAGAGAATTAAATAATAGAGAGATTAAATTATTTAATTGGAGAATTAAAAAAGGAATTTTATTTATGGTAGTTATTTTAATTAGGAGAATTAAAATAATAAAATAATAGTAAATTGTAAATGGGCTGGGCCCAAATTTGTAATTATATTTTTGGCACCAAGATTGAGCCAACCTATTGAAAGACCTCCATATAAATAAGAGGCATTTGTATTGTCAAAGGAAGATAATCAAGCAGCTAAATGTATCTTTGGCAGCGAACTATCTACAAGACATGCGATCAGATCTAAGACAGCGAATTCCATACAAGGCAGCGATCTTATATCATTAACAGCAAATGATATGCAAGGCAGTGACCTTATACTTTGACAGCGAATTGTTTACAAGGCTGCGACTATATATCTTGGACAGTGAATATTCAAGGCAATGATGTATCATATGCAAGAAATCTGGAGTTATAATTCACACAGAGATCTGGACTTGATCTAATTGATGTTTATCACACTAGAGCACTGAATCAAGGATGTTCTGATTTAGGGCAGCGTATATATAGGATCAGATCTGGGCAAGCAACTTCATCTACTATACAGTAGATTCATTAGAATTTGATCTGAAGATTATCTAATATTGTTTGCATTGGCGATGTACAGATGTGCTTCATTGATTCATGATCTTCAGCAAATCAACGAACTGTGAGTCAATGTGATTTTGAGAGCAATAAATAATCGGATCTGAATGTTGGGTTTTTCCTCCTAGAGGTTTTCCAGAGTAAATGCTTTGTCTCTTGTGTTTCTTTTATCTATTTGTTCTATTTTGATTAATTACTTAATCTGATCACTTAAAATTTAACATGGTATCAGAGCTTGGTTCGAACTATCTGTGATTAGATCTAACCCTTTGTACTTCAGATCTTGTTTTTTTCTTTGCTGTTTTCTAAATGATGACAAGTCCCAAGGATGAAGTCAGATTGGAAAGGATTGTAAACCTTAGAGCTTGGCTTGTACTAATCTTAAGTGATCAAATTTCAGCATGGTCAAATCTGGATGCACACCTAGGAATATCTGAAGGCCTTTCCTTTGGGTATTGTCATATCTTGACCCTGTGAGTTTGTGTAAATGAAGCATAGATTCGGATCTGATTTCACATCTCCGTTCCAGCTAAGTATCTTCTGTATTAGATATAACTTTATATATATGATAGGGTCATTATATTTTTCTCAATAAGGTTCCTTGCTGACATTTTTGAATGTTTGATCTATTTAGTCTTGAACAATTGTTGAAATTGCAAACTATAGAGTCTTATTATATATTAATATGCTTTGCTTAATCAACTTGACTTAGGCCAAAGTGTGACTAACATTCTGGATCGTAGCATTGAAATGTTCCTCTGACCATTAGGTTGCTTGTTGAATCTACTTCCTTAGCTGAGTTGATTTATCACTGTATTCTTGTGATGAATGCTTGCATGCATTCTAATCATGATTATGTGCAGGCTTATCATTGAAGGGTTTGAATCTCCTAGAATGCAAAATCTCTCACAAGGGTGTGAGGATCTAATGATTGGCTATCTCAGGATTATTGATCTCTGATGAAGATAAGCATTCTTTACATTTTCTCATAAAGCTCTTATAGAGAAACTAATTATGCATTGTTGTTTCTCCTTGATATGGTTTTGATTCTGTGCATCTTTACTAATCTCCTTGAAATGCTTCTTTGATCAGGATAGATTGAGAAGCATATGAATGATGAGAGTTCGGATCCAGAGGGAAAAAGAACCTGATGCATCTTGAAGAAGACTAAGGCTAAGGCTGCTGCCTTAAGATTATGTTGAGATCACTTCTGAAGGACTCAACTTGCGACTCGTCATGACTTCTTGGAGCTGCAGGAAATGTTCCTCTAACTGCACTTGTTCTTACTCTACAGAAGTGAGGGCAGCACCCTGTGTTTGATAGTGCTCAAGTGCCTTGGTTGTGTTAAGTCCCTATGGGCTTAGAGTAAATGGAATGGTTCCTATGTCAAGGACTTGTTACATTCCACATGGCTCAAATGGTTGTAACTCAAAGTATGAGATCTATGGATACTTCTTGTACAATTGAAAGGAATGTTGATCCTTCAATTCATGTATGATTACTTCCATGATAGAGGGAGCTAATTTGTAGGACTTGGCTTATTGGTTCAGAGGGAGTGAACCATGGATCCGTGTTAGGTAATAGATATTATGTGAATATCTCATGTTGTAATTGATTCATTGCTCATAGCCATGATGATGAAATCATGAATGTAGTCAGGATAGATTCACTATCTTGGTTGAGAGGGAGTCTCAACCTCGCTGATGTACTTCATTATTACCCACCCCTTGCGAGCAATGCAAGGTGGGATGGTATTGAATATTCTATCTTCCCTGAAAGAAGATATGTTGTTGACCACACTCTACGGGCAATGCAAGGTTGGATGGTATTGAATATTGTATCTTCCTTGAAAGAAGATATGTTGTTGACCACCCTCTGCGGGCAATGCAAGGTGATGTTGTATTTGAAGTCCACCCTCTGCGGGCAATGTAAGGTGGCAAAGGTTTCTTGATCACCCTCTACGGGCAATGCAAGGTGATCCTTTTGAGGCTTATCCTCTTCCACCCTCTACAAGCAATGTAAGGTGGATCCATCCTCTGAGAGTAGGCATCATGGAAAGGTATGGTAAGGACTAGAGTCCTCCCTAGCTAAGAGGGAGTGTTAATGTTTGGTAGCTAGATCGGATTCTAGCTTCACATTATTTTAATTAGGAAAATTAAAATAATAAATTAATTATTTAATTGGAGAATTAAATAATATATTGTGAGATTAAATTATTTAATTGGAGAATTAAATAATAGAGAGATTAAATTATTTAATTGGAGAATTAAAAAAGGAATTTTATTTATGGTAGTTATTTTAATTAGGAGAATTAAAATAATAAAATAATAGTAAATTGGAAATGGGCTGGGCCCAAATTTGTAATTATATTTTTGGCGCCAAGATTGGGCCAACCTATTGAATGACCTCCATATAAATAAGAGGCATTTGTATTGTCAAAGGAAGATAATCAAGCAGCTAAATATATCTTTGGCAGCGAACTATCTACAAGACATGCGATCAGATCTAAGACAGCGAATTCCATACAAGGCAGCGATCTTATATCATTAACAGCAAATGATAGGAAAGGCAGTGACCTTATACTTTGACAGCGAATTGTATACAAGGCTGCGACTATATATCTTGGACAGTGAATATTCAAGTCAATGATGTATCATATGCAAGAAATCTGGAGTTATAATTCACACAGAGATCTGGACTTGATCTAATTGATGTTTATCACACTGGAGCACTGAATCAAGGATGTTCTGATTTAGGGCAGCGTATATATAGGATCGGATCTGGGCAAGCAACTTCATCTACTGTACAGTAGATTCATTAGAATCTGATCTGAAGATTATCTAATATTGTTTGCATTGGCGATGTACAGATGTGCTTCATTGATTCATGATCTTCAGCAAATCAACGAACTGTGAGTCATTGTAATTTTGAGAGCATTAAATAATCGGATCTGAATGCTGGGTTATTCCTCCTAGAGGTTTTCCCAGGGTAAATGCTTTGTCTCTTGTATTTCTTTTATCTATTTGTTCTGTTTTGATTAATTACTTAATCTGATCACTTAAAATTTAACACAAAATGTATAGATTGGTTAAGCATATCCACTGATAGTGTGTGTGAGTAGTTTTTCCTTATGCTATACTCTTAATCAAGGGAATCATGGATAGTACGCTCACAACTCTCCTCGTTATCATCACATTAAGATGTGATTCCAAACCCATCGATGGACAACAGTAAACTCAATATGGATTAGAATCTATATTACGTGTACTTGGTTCTCTTTTGTTCCAATAACTGAACCAATACAAAAGGTACCATATCTACGAATGTGATTGGAAATCAGTTGAATAAGAGATTATAATGCACTCTTCTAATTAATAAGAATTTTAGGACAGCTAATTGTTTAGGGGTCTCATTTTAGGAGCATGATACTCTTCGTGGTGGGTACTTCCATAAAAACCCACTAAGAACTATTCCGTGTTTCTCTCTGAGAGTAAATGAAACTATTTTCATCATGATTTAGAAAGGAACCTTAAGATGGCTGCTTCAATGGCAAGGTCTCCAAATTGTCTAGTGTTTGATAGATGACAAATGTTTCTATAGTACACTAGTTTCAGGCACACATCAAAATTTAAGCTGTAAGTTAAAACTAGAAACCAATGCTAACATAAACTGTGGAACAGTCACTTAGATAAAGATGCATGGATTAGAAAGGATAAGAACTGTCACTCATAATCATTGTTTATACTGAAGACAACAAAAAAGTAACTAAATGTCTGGGCAAAATTCTCTTGACATAACACAGTTGTAAGGATTGCACCTTTACAATATCTCCAGGAGTGAATCTAACTTGTGACACTTTCCCCTGGTATCGACTCGTAATCTCAATAGTTGCTTTATCACTTTGAACTTCACAGAGTGGTTGAAACTCATCCACTCTATCTCCCTGCAAAAAACAAAATCAGAAAATCATATATTGCAAGTTCTAATGAAATTGGAAGTTAGATGCATTAGTCACAGTTACTAACTGATAATTAACAATAAGGTCTGGAAAAACACTGTACAATCTATTGACTCGACTCTTGCATATTTTAGATATAAGTTCAGCTGATTCTTCTTTGGAATGCAAGAATAAAATGTTTTAGATGCATAATGACCCAAAAGGAAAATGCTCTTCCTATGCTCACCTCTTGCACAAACCATTTGAGGAGCTCACATTCTGCAATCCCCTCACCTGTCTGTGCCAGTGGAACTCCAACTATTCCTCCCACAGGTTCCACGCCATTTCCATGAGCTTGACTTGAAAGGAAACACTTTTGAATTACATATGAACACTCAAACTGCAACAAACAACATAATAACAATCATTTATAAGGCTGACAAAAGAGCACCAGCCAATAATTTATCACCTTTAATTCAATCTATAATATGCAACATTATACAATATTAATAATAGAAAATAGTACGGCACTAAGTGTGAATAGTTACCATTCACTGGCAAGAGGCAGAAAATATATATATACAAAAATCATAAAATGGTAAATATGGCTTTTGTATATTTTGGAGGGAAAATTATGAATTTTTTGCAACCATCACAAAGATAAATATTTAACAAATAGTAGTCAGAAATTTGTGTAACATAGCTCAAAAATACAGGTGATAATATCAGAAGCAATGTGCTATGGTAAAATGAGAAAAAGGGAAAATGCATAATGAAGTGATGATAATAAGCCAACCGATTAAGAAGTTTGAACAGGAAAAGAACTGCACAAGAACTTGTTTACATCCCCTATTCCTAGTAATTCTCAAGCTTTCCATACAAGGAAGAGATTTAGATCATCCTCGATTGCCAAATCAAGGCTTCAATATTGAGTGAGCATTAAATACAACAAGAAGCTCTGGAACTTAAGTCTCCAAGATACTTGGCGCCAAATCTTTCTAGAACTCATTCATCTCTTTCCATCTCTCTTTCTCTTTCCAGGTCAGAGTCTTCCTTTCAATCTTCCATTTGTTGTAGTGAACTCCAGACTCAGAATTACGCCAAATGTTAAGAAAATTTAAGGTTAAATGCATATAGGCTGATGAGTCCAAGGTGACAATCATCAAACAAATTCATTAGATGTATTGTATCTGATTAAGACATCAGAAATAGTTTTTTATCTAGAGAAATCTAGGGGAGAGATTGTAGAATTATTGGAAAGGGGGCAGCATTCAATCTGCTAAAGAAATTAAGAGGGCCTTTAAAAGAAATTAGAAAGCTGAAGTCCATCATTTTATTGCTAAGGAGTTCATCAGATGTTTTGTTAAGAATAAACTAAAGAAACGGAAGTGAGGGCTTGCCTGGATGATCTGAATAGTTTGTTTATTGATAAATAAAACTTCTTCGAAGCAATGATAATCAATAGGAGGTCTGACTATCAAAGTGAGCGAGCTCTCTAGTGGGAACCTCGGATGCCAGTACCTCCTGCTACATCTCCCATCAGATATTAAAAGAGTAAAACAAAGATGGTCTAGACTTTAGAGATTTGATGGGAGAGCTAAGGCCACAATTGCAGGTAGTTATTATAAATTCCAGAATGATAATGGAGCTGGTGAATGTTTTGCAATGCATTCTGAAATTATGGGAGTGTTGGGATGTCTGGAGAGGATTCTGATGTTTGTTACAAGTGCCGGTGTTAGTTGGAAGTGACCCAAGAGCTGGTTCACATAGTCTATACTGAAAATTCAATGATGTGTTCGGAGAACAGTTCCCCTGTGGCAGCCCATCCTAGGCCAGCAAAGGTGTTTAGGCTATCAATGAGTTTGCAGGTTAAGTAGTAATGGTGGCATCAACTAAGAACTTAAGAAGCACCAACATTCAGTTGAAAGGGCTAAGGTACTACTGAAAACCCCACTGAAGATTGCCTATGCCTAACAGTATTGTCTAGCTGCTATTAAGGATCCCGTCAGAACTCCGCAGTATTGTCTACCTGCTGGGGCACAAAGTTGGTTTCTCGACATCCTGTTAGGTACCAATTCCAGTGATACTCAATGATATGGAAGTGGCAGCTTAGATGATATGGTTGACTCCAGCTTGACTGCAGGATACTCAATGGTTATGGAGTTTCAATTGAAGTCAATCCTTCTTTGCCTGAAAGTTTGGTTGAACATTTGGCCTGGATGGCTCAGGAAGATTTTAAAGTCTGGACTTCAAGTATGTAGTTGGTAGATTTCAGCCATGATGGGCTTATATGGTGTCACATAATCCAAAACAGGACAAATATATCAATGGCAGAATTGTCTCTAATTGATAATTTTCAGATTTTCTGGTCTAAAGAATCATTTTCTTAAAAGCTGACCTGGTTAAAAAAGAATGTAGAACTTCTTGACAAATACATTCTTTTTTCCAGTGCATGGGATCCTGTTTAACTTCCTCATATCCGATCAAAACAAAAGAGCTGGCACCCCTTTATCAAATATGTCAGAGTAAAGTAATATAGATAGCTGTTAGTGCATTTAAACTGGAACTGTACTGAAATGCTCATCATATATTTTATTTAAAGAAACCTCTGTTACAGAGCTGTGAGTGAAAGATACACAAACTTTAAGTTGAAAGCATACACAAACTTTATATTAAAGCATTCTCCTTTTAGAAAGGTAAATTGCAGTCAAATGAAGGCATTTTAAAAATCTCCTACAGCAGGAAGAAGATTGAGATACAGAATTACATAGTGTTTATGATATCTCAAAGAACAGAATGGAAAGCTACAATCCACTGGAGCTCCTTTCAACTCCCTATTCTGCAATACTCTCTTTAAAAGGGTCCTCTGGTTTCCATATCATATAACTGAAAAACTAGTGTCCTTGGATGTACAGGTAAACTGGAGGCGTGACAACCCCAGTAAAGTTTGTTTTCAAAAACTGACCGTTGGAGTTAGGGAGCTATGTCGAGCATTTATACGATTCTGGCTGTCCAATTCTCTTATTGATTATAATCATGTATTGCTAAAAATCAGTGCGAAACCTACAGTTATGACTTGCCCAAGGGACATGGCTCGTAGGAGATCAAAACAATGACAACTGACAACTACCAAGCAACTGCAACCTAACAATGACAATGGCGTCTGAATATCCTTTTCAAATACATTAATTTAACTTTGAGTTATTCACATGCAAATGTAAATTCACAGAAAAAGACCAAACAGAGGCATATCTTTCCCATACAGAAGTTTTTAACTGTATTGGCAATGAAGGCACCATTCAAAAGGAACTGAAAGTCTATCATTTACTTGTAAAAGTAACCCACACTTCCAAAAAACATTAAACTTGCATGATTTAAAATACATACTAAAGCCATATCTAGGTCTAGAATCGATACATAGAAATTGATATAATTACTAAAATTGAGTCCCATTTAAACAAGTTCAGCAGATTAACTTATTCCAATTAGGGTGAATAAAAGACAAATTTAATTCCGGCACTGGCCAACAAATTTAAGCTAATCTCCAACGCATTGACTTAATCGTGCAATTAAAAAATATCAGAGCAAACTCACTCGATTTTGTTAAAAGAAAAGGAATCGTCCTCAATTAACGTCACGCCGATTTTGAAAAAATTGCTTCAGACTTTCAAATTAAAGTAAAAGTAGGCCAGTTTCAATCAGAAATTAACCTTTCCCCGGGCGAAAGACGGTTCCCGTCTCATCAGGGAATCCGAATTTTGCGACAATTCCCGACATTTCGCATTAAATTTCGAGACCTGGAATTCCTTTGCATTATGCAACCGAAATGGTAATGAATTGAATAGCTTCCTGCTAAGCAGTATTCTTCTCATCGTTTTCAACAGAGAATCTCTGTTGGTCTTAAACATCGAAAGGCTTGAACGTTAGAAGTAGAAATGGTTACCGTGTGGATAAGACCATTGTATTGCGACTGACGAGGTTTGTTGGGTAAATTAAAAGGCATGCCAAATTTATATACTATAGAGGAATGGAAGATTGCTCCGAATACCTGGCATATCGTGCGAGACGCAACTTATTATACATTATCTTAAATGAGCCCCGTCAGTGATGAAATGGTGAGGAGAAGAAGAGCACTGACCCGCCAACCGAAAATATTCTGTTAATTTCCACTTCTGTACCTACCTTTGGCAAGGCGAATATTCATGCAACGTTATAAATCCAGATGAATATAGGATGAGGATCCAATGGAGGGTTTGTAGGCAAAGAGCACGTCAAATCCACCTCGTCAACTAATATCAAAATGCAAGGTACTATCAACGAGTTTAGACTTTCACACAAAAATTGCATTGGTCTAGAGAGTGGAAATTGTCCTAGACTTAGTAATATCAATGAGTTGATGTATGTATTATATTAATACCATTTATGAGTTGAAATAGTTTATGAGACCTATGGATGGATAGCAAAAAGATAAGAAAAGTTTATAAATTATAGAAATAAATTTAAATTGTCTTATATTTGTTTCTATAATATTTAAGATGAATTTAATTTTATTATAGTTTAAAAGTTTGTATTTTATTTATTTAGTTGTTAATTGTTGATTTCAATATTAAGTTGTGTAATTGTATATTAGGTGGTTGTGTAAAAGAACAAGTTTTAATTTTACTTGTTGCATTCAAAATCTATTTTTTTATTCTAAGCATTATATCATCAATTAATGTTAGCATCATAATGATAAATAGACATATTATTTGGTTGTTTGTTGTGTCTCTTTAATCATTGTTCAAATCATTTATTTGGATAGAAGGATTTGAATAGAGAAAAAACTATCGCATAGAAATCTGATGCAGGTGTTCGTTAATGTCATCAATTTTAAACACTAACCTAGACACCAAGGTGAATAGATTACTAGCACCAATGTATGTGTAGTTGTTTCTGCAAATCCGTGGATTAAGATTGAATTTGCACATAAAGAGATCACTTTTTTGGCACAAAAGTGACCAAAGAAAAACACTAAATATTCAATTATTTATCAAAGCATATCGAAAATAAATATTGATCATAAAACACGTGTTTGGTTTGTCTAAGCATAATATTTAGTTAGTGCTACAATGATGAGATCAAAGTCAAGTCATTGCTCCCTCTTTTTGTCATTTTGAAAAGTGTGGTTAGTATTGTTGAATTTTCATCTCATTATTCTATTGTTAATTATTTTTCATTGTGTCATTTATTGTTTTACCTTAGAATCTTAGTGTACAAAAAGAAAGATCATGTGTATACATTTTTGGTAAATTGTGCTAATCTTACACTCCCTTGTTTTTTTCCCTTAGGACTTTGATTTCTAATTTTAGTTTTTAGATTTGAACACTTTTTTTTAAGTTTAACACCAAATATCTTTGTTGTTTTATCATTGTATTAATTTTTAGGGTTTGTGCGTTGTGTTTGCATCAAAGTATCTATATTATTGTCATGTCTCACTAAGAAGATATATTTGATTGAATCATATGAATGTCAAGAGTCAAGTTGAGAATAGAATTGTTAAAAAATTGGCAAGTAACACTCATATTAATGAGAGGTCATCCCTATCAAAGTTTCTAAAATCCGTCTTGAAAAAAAAGGACTAAGATGTTATTTCCAACCTTCTACTATGAGAAACATTGTCTCTTTCACCAAATATCATCACAAACTCCTTGACTTGGGGATTTATAAATATGAATGTTCATTTGAAACTTACATATGAGAAATTGATCATTCCATAAAGACAAAGATTAAAGAACATAGTGTTAACATTAAATGTGAGTACATAGAAAATATTTCTTGTCAAACTCTTCCTATATAAAACACTACATACATCTATAGGTTACCCAAGTCCTAGCCAAAGAAGTAAACTTCTTTATAAAAATGTTAAAGGTGGTAATAGAAATCAATAGACACTCATTAAACCTTAATCAAGACAATTATAGTTGGAGTTTAATTTTCACATGGCATCCTATGTTAACCTCTCTCAAATATAGCCATTTAAACCCCACTTGAATCCTCCTCTCCCATCTTACACTTTGTTAATTAATACCCATCTCTTTACTCGTAAAATTTGGCTTGCCACTATTGTGTGAATCATCAATGCTAAGCATAGACATGGTTCATATTAATCAAATAGGTGGTAGACTACTATTTTTCACAAGGCAACAAAAGGAGTTATAGTAGAGAGTCATATTAAAAACCATCTTTGTGAAGGAGTACTCTATATGTGGCAAGGATGTTTGATTGACAGGTGCCAATGACAATGGCAATACAATTATGTATTGTTATTTTTGTGTGTTGACTTATTTACATAGTTCATTAGGGTTATATGCCAAAAAAAATTGAAGAGATAATCTAATAAGGTAATCTATCATTTGAAGACTTCATCTAAATGGGTTATCTCAATTTCTTGTATTATACAGTTTTCATGTTGCATTTATTTTACGGCTTTAGTTTGTTATTTCCTCACTCCTAAGCACACATGAGTGATTGTCCAAGCTTGTCCAATGTAATGCTCCCTCTTAAAAAATTAAATTAAATTAACCAATATTGTTCATATGTATTCTCATGGGTCTTGAGGATTTGGGATAAGCATCAAATATAAACTATAAAATAGATAATATATGTTGACATTGGATAGTAATAAATATGAATAAATTCGTGTAAGATAATTAGAATTTACTTAACATGTAGTGTTATGATTAATATTAATAAAATTAAGGATGCTAGAAAGGTCATGGAAACTATACCTACATGTTTTCCTTAAGGAAGGGTTAGTAATAATAAATTGAAAATAAAATTAAAGCTTAGTTTAATAAAATTCAAAAGACATGTGAATTGTTTGTCTATTAAGGAAAAAGGGCATATAAGAGAGGTCAACAAGGAGGGGAAATTATAATTTTGAAGAATAAATTGTATATAATAATTATTCCTTGTGGACTATGGACTACGGTTCAACAACTTGAGAATGAAACCCTTGATTTCTATTATTGAATTAGTGGAAATAAACCCTTGATTTAGGAAAATATAAGTATATTTCAACTTTTTATTAAGTAGATTATTGGAATATTTGAAATAAATTAGTAAATTCAACAATAATTAATTAAATCATTTTTTGGGTTGCATTTTGAATCTCTAACTTTTGTATAAAAAAATAGTGGTTTTTGAATCATTAAGTAAAATAAAAGATTATTGTAGTATGTAAAATGTAAATAAAGAACAAGCATAATCAACTAAACTTATTCGTACATAATCATACACACCTCAAATGATATAGAAATAAGCATGCAAAAGTGATGAATAAAAATAAAAGATAAACTTAATCTACTCAACACAATAACATGCAAACCTCCAAAATGATAAAGAGTGGATGATGTTGTTGATGAGGTGTGTGGTTGCTCACAAAACTTGGAACATGACAATGCATAAAAGATATATGAAATGAGGAGAAGGTTCTCAATTTATAGGCTTTTGAGAGCATGGACGATTGAGATTCAAAATGAGATGAAGGGCTAGGATTCATTAGGATCAATGATGTGGCAATGAGGTGGATGCCAAATGGAGGCCAAGTGGATAAAGGGTTGACCATTCAAAAGGGATGAGTTGCTCACACATGTATGAGCAACCTTGAGGAGTGGGATAATAAATGCCAAGTGGGGGACAAGTGTAAGAGTTGAGAGGTTCAAGAAGTCTCACACATGTGTGAGCAAGGCTCAAGCAGAAAGTGAAGACAAATGTGTGAGAGAGTGTAAGAGTGTGTAAGATTAACAAGTGACTTGAGGTTGGAGAGTGGAATGTGATGGGACAAGAGTTGACTTGGATTTTCTAATCTGATTAAGATTGTGCAAATGATTAAGAAGTGATTAGGTGGGAGATTGAGATTAATTAGCACGGGCAAGTCAGTTGATTTGAGTTAGAATGATGGGTTAAGTTAGGGAAGTGATGTTAGGTGAGAATTTAAGTTAGGAGTCATGTGCTCAAATAGAATTAAATACATTATTTAATTCCAAGTGGGAGAAAAGAGATTAATTAAGTAAACAAATTCATTTACTTAATTAAATGAAGGGTTAAGATGCAAGTGGGATTTTTAGGATTGTGCAAGTGGGTGAGGGGAAATAGGATAGGTTAGTTTAATTAATTTAGAAACTAATTAAACTCTTAGGAAATGAGATAGGATAAAATTAAATAAATGTAAATTTATTAAATCAAGGGTAGGGGATAAAGGTGATATTAATTAAATAAATGTAAATTAATTTAATAAGGGTAGGATAAAGGGTAAAATTTAATTAAATAAATGTAGATTTGTGTAATTAGGGATAAGGTAAAGATTATTAAATAAATAATGAACATTTATTTAATTGGCTAGGATAAGGGTAATGGTGTTCAAGTGTGCATAGATTTTAGTATCTATAATTATATTATAAATAATTATGTCAAATTATTATTTATCTGGTAAAATGTAGAGCGTGTATATATTATAAATAGAAGAGTTACATATGAAGACACTAACATTGTGAAGAACCTAACAACTAAATAGGTAGAAAAGCTTAACCTAATAGGAGGATAAAAAAATCCAAAAAACCATAAGATTAGAATTATGGGAGACTAGCTCAACTACAACAAAAAGCTATACAAGATCAAAATAGGGGAGTCATGCTCAATCCAACTATGAATAGAATGAGAATGCAACTATGGGAACCTTTCTCAACCACACCATACATTATACAATTACAAAAAGAAGGGGAGCCATGCTCAACCTAACTTTGCAAAAGATGAGGATGATAGTGAATTTGCATTTGCCAAACTTATCGATGTTAGATACAGTGGTTTTTTTTTGTAGTGCCCACCCATAGTTTACTTTTTAGGATTATATTGTCAAACTCTTTTAGGCCACTTTTATGTTTGTGTTGATTATTTAGTTTTATTATGTGGTTTTGGATGTATAACATTACATGGTGATTTGATGATTGGATAATTATGGGTATTATATATATTTTCAGTTAGATGATGTTAGTTACTTTGATGATGATTATTTATATGTTTAAATGTTGTTTATGTTATGTACTTACCCCATACTTGCATGTGTGTGGCTATCATGTATGCTTTTACTTTCCTGTTTGACATGTTTGACATGGTTGAGGGACGAAGTCATAATTACTTGCTTGCAGGATCTGCATGATGTTTTGATCCCTACCATTACTTGTTATATATATACATATGTACATGCTTTTCTTTTATGTAGGTTTGCAGGTACTAGGCATTGTCTTCCCTGAATTGCCAGGATGGGTGTGCCCTATCACAAGTCTCAATGGTAAGAGAGGGGAGATAATGTTCATAACCAAATCCCAACTTAAGCCATTTTATTGTCCTGAAATAGTGGACAAGTTTCTGATATTTTACCCTTCCCAAATTTGTCTAGGTGACGTGAGTTCATAGCCTTTCCCTTGAGGACGGTTATGGTTTTATTAGTTTCAGTTCAAATCTTTGGTTGGTTGATATGTTTGCTATGATTAAATAATTTATTTAGATTAATTATGTGGTTTAAATAAATTAGATCTTACTAAATATAGCTATTTAAATGTAAAAGTATTTAATTAATAAGAATTAATTAAATACATTTATTAAATTTAAAGATTTAATTAAAAGCTTACTTGTGTAAATAAAAGTAATTAATTAATGATGATTAATTAAATACACACCTTTAAAGATTTAATTAATTATCAAATTCAAATCTTCAATTAAAAGGTAATTTATTAATTGAATTAAATTATCATGTGGAAAATATTGTTAGACTAAATAATATTAATTTAATTTAATTAAAATGCAATTTAGTTGCACAAATCAATTAGAATAAATAAATAAAAGAATAAATTAATTGTGAGTTAAGTGAATTGACAAAAACAAGAAATGCAAATACTTGAGTTACAAATTAGAAATGAGGGAATTATGGAATTGATGAAAACAAAGTTGTGGAGTTGAGTTGAGCTCCAAAAATTGAATGGTTGAGTTCGAATTCTTATATTGGAAAGGCTTGGTCATTATTTCCAACACATGGGTTTTCAGATTTGGGTGAAGGAATTGAATTGTAGGATTCTTCTTGTGAAAGCTTGGATTTTTTCTACATTTCTGGTCTTCATCATATTTCTTCGATTGGTGATTTGAGGTAGGGTTTACAAACCCTTGTAGTGTTAATTCTGGTATTTCAAAAATATTGTTTTGTTCATGCCTACTAGATCTGGGTGTTATGGCTATTTAGTGATTTTTCTTTCATGTTGAAATTTGTGGAATTAGTTTTAGGAAATTTGGTGTTTGAATGAATTCCATAATTAAATTTTATTTTAAATGTAATTAGGGTTTGAAATATTCATGATAGAAAAACTTTATGGCTTGAATTGATAGAATTATTAAAATATTATTACAGAATATTGTTTGTATGTGAATTCCTCTTTGTTAAAATCTGTGAAAAAAAAACAAATTGTGTCTAGTAAACCCTAGGTTGAAAACCTATAGGATATTGTTTTAGGAAATTTAGATCTGATAAGGGTTTGGAGGAATTATTAAATAGAACACTAGAAATTTAAATCTAAATTGATTGGTGATAGAAACATAAGTGTCGAGAGCGGTCTGTAACTAAGTTAAGACATTGTACAATTTTGGCCCTCCCACATTCATCTAGTTAGATCAACAGTAATGGCATCTACCTCTCTAGGGATGGAAAATGGCATATCTTATGCCAAATCTTTTAATTCCTTTGTTGATAATGTAAAAGGCTCAATCTGCAGTGAATCTGTGGTAGCTAACCCTAAGTCGATGGGTGAAAAAATGGTTGTCACCATACCATAGGATTCAAGAGGCTGAAGCGAGAATGGAGAAAATCAAGAAAGCCCTCCCAAACCCCGCTCAT
The DNA here is from genome assembly GCA_027943335.1 of Chamaecyparis obtusa. Lineage (NCBI taxonomy): Eukaryota > Viridiplantae > Streptophyta > Pinopsida > Cupressales > Cupressaceae > Chamaecyparis > Chamaecyparis obtusa. Next base: position 222,171 of record BSBK01002744.1, on the reverse strand, counting down.
TCAAACAAGCCATCCAGAATGAAAGATCATTACTAGCAGGAGCCCAATTCCTCTCTTTCGCTACCCAAGGATTTGTCACCAGTGCAGGAGATAGAGGTAAGGTTTCTTCCCCTCCCAAGCTTGTTATTAAGCCAAACCATCAAATGAATTTGGTAATAGAGCAGGAAAATATTAGACTTAGAAACAGTGCTATATTTTTTATTTCTTTAGACATTGCTAAAATCCCATCTAAAAATTCTCTCAATGACTAGTTTCAAAAAGTCTGGGGACATAAAATGAGGTTTCAATTCTCCTATTGCAAAATGCTTCAAAAGGGTTTGTTTCTTTTTTGGTGACCCTAAACCCCAACAAGCCATTGTTGACAAGCAATTTTGGAGAGTCATCCCTTGTGAGTTTTGAGCCATCCATTGGTCTCTCGAAGCCTCCCATAGTGAGATACTGGCTTTATCAAGCCCTAGGTGGTTGATTATTGGAAACCTCCCACCTTTTCTATTGAGTCTGATACCACACACTCTTGAACCAATAGGCAGGGTTTTGAAATTAGATCAATCTAATGTTCTTATACCTAATACTAATATTCAAGTTCTCATCTCACTCAAACCTGGTATTGACATCCCGAATGTCCTCCATTTTCACCTATATAAATCTTCTATCATTTTCCCTATAATTTTCTTGGGTGAAATTAATAGTTGTTACTTATGTAAGAAAGAGGGCCATGAGAAAATTCACTACCCTATTCTTAAGAAACGCACTCCACCACCGTTGGTTCCTCTCCCTATTCCTGTCAGTATTCAAAAAAATACCTCCTCTTCCAAGGGTGGTGAGCACTCTCATGTATTTTTTGCTCAACCTACATCTTTGGGACCTTCTTATCCCCCTCCCTTCTGGATGCAAGGATCTAAAACCATCATCGCCACCTTCGACAAATTGAAAGGCCAATTTGTAGATAACCCTCCCCCCCTCCCTTGATCACAGATATCCCTAAAGCTCTAAAAGACCTTCCCAATTTGCAAGATATTGACTTTGGTCTAAATAAAAAAAACTCTAAACCAAAGCATTGCACCCAGAATGCCCAACAACTTGCCCTTGAGAAGATTTATGCTAAAGCAACAATTACCAAGATGAATCCCAAGCCCAAATGGAAGGTATACTTTATCATCCCTCTAGGTCATGCCCCTTCCTCTGACCTACCTGCAACCCTATCTCAATCCTTAGAAAAAATGGTATCCCAAGGGAGTTTTCGCTCCCTTCCTCCCCTCAAGCGGGCTTAGTTGTTACTCAACAAACTACATTAGTCATTAATACATGTTGGCATATACAAAAAAAACTAATCAGAATAAGTGAGATTATATGTCTAGGTTATGATCATCAAGATCATTAGGACCTTGATTTGTGTCATCTTCATTAGAATCAGAGGAGACTGAGTTGTAGCCAATGATCTCATGTACTTTGAAGCTCAGGTCGTGATTACACTCTGGTTTATCAACTGTAGTTTTCCAATTATTAGACTACTTTAGTTGTTGGATGAATTCAACAAGAGTGACTTGGAATTCTCCTTTGGCTTTTAGGGTAGTATATCCATATGTAATGTCTCCTTTGTCAATGAGATATTTTCCATCCCTTAGAATCTATAGAAATTTTATCTCCTTCATTTTGATAATAGCGATGACATGCAATGCAACATCAAGGTAGATGAGTCTCCATAGAGACTCAATAAGGTTTATGCCCTTCCCTACAAACACATCATTATTTCGAGACTTCCAAACAATCCATAATATAACAGAAGATAGAATAACACAGAAAGCATTACAAAATTTGTTGATGTTAAATTGCCCTGAGATAACCTTTAAAATGCTGAAATCAACATTGAATGTAAGGCCAAACATATTTTAGACTTCTGTACCAAAGAAACATTCAAAAAAGACATATACAACATATTCATGGTATCTACAAACCATGCAAATGTTGGGGTCACCTGTCGGTTTACAGAAGGGCAACTTATGTAGGATGAGCTTCCAAAGAAAACATGATATTTTGGGTTCTACTGGTCTGGTCTAGATATTGTCAAAGTATTTGTTCTAGTCCTCTTGCGGGGCATTCAAATGTCATTTAGTATTAGCATGTTCAATAATCTCGAGGTTTAAGGTCAAAAGGTTGTAGATATATTTGGA